>BSBN01000978.1:5675696-6883893 GCA_027924645.1 Cunninghamia lanceolata
TAGAAACGTTATCTAGGATGATGTTGAGTTGTTTGATGCCTTCTCAATCAACTGGATTGACAGATCAAAAAATATTATGGTAGATTTTCTAGCGAACATTGCATTGAAAAGGGATGATATCACATTGGTGGGTATTACAAAAATTTAATTCAAAACTAGACCCACTATTCCAGATAATATCCATAACTGGAAAGTGTTTAATAATGACACTGATATAATCAAATTCTTACATTGTATCGATCATTATGAAGACCAAGAGATTAATTTTAATGCATTTGTGGAGGAACATGATGGAAAAGAAACTCTCTTTGGTTAAGAGATAGTTCAACTAAAAATAAACAAAATACCTAAGGGATTCATAGCATTGGAGAAAGTGTTTGATAGATTTAAAATGAAAGACACACCCATAGTACAAAATGATCTTGAAGAAATTAATCTGGGGATGCAGGCGGCTCCAAAGAATGTATACATTGGAAAGACGTTGAATCCCAAAATCAAGAGCATGCTCATCAACTTGCTCAGAAAGTATAGACATGTGTTTACATGGTCATATGATGACTTGAAAGCATATAGGGAGGATCTTTTTCAGCATGAAATACCATTAAAGCCAGATGCTAAACTATTCAAGCAAAAGTAGAGGCCTATTAATCCCACACTGGCCCCTAAAATGTTTGAAGAACTCACAAAGCTAAGGGATGGAGCTATTATCAAACCCATTAGACACTCTTCTTGGGTTTCTAATTTGGTTCTTGTCAGAAAGAAAAATGGTGATATTAGATTATGTGTGGACTCTAGGAATCTAAATAAATCCTCTCTTAAGGATAACTATCCCCTTCCTAACATGGAAGCAGTGCTATAAAAAGTCACAGGGTGTGAACTATTGTCCATGATGGATGGTTTCTCAGGATGTAATAAGGTGAAAGTTAAAGAATCAAAACAATATAAGACTGCATTTACTACACCATGGGGAATGTATGTGTATTTAAGAATGCCATTTGGACTCACAAACATTGGAGCAACATTCCAAAGGGCAATGGATGTGGCCTTTTCAAAACTGATTAATGAAATCATGGTAGTATATCAGGATGACATGACATCATATTCAAAAAGGGCTGAAGATCATTGTACACACTTAGAGCAAATTTTTATTAAAGCCTTAGAATATGGAATTTCATTGAATCCTAAGAAGTGCCATTTCGTAGTAATAGAGGGCAAGCTACTTGGTCACATAGTCTCAAAACATGGAGTAAGAATAGGTCCTTCAAGAGTAAGCACCATTGACCAAGTTCCCATTCCCAAGAATGTGAAAACTATACAATCATTCTTTGGTCAAATCAACTTTGTTAGGACATTCATATCAAATTTTGTAGAGATTGTTAATCCCATATCAAGAATGTTAAAGAAGAATACAGAAGTGAACTGGATAGCGGAAACATAAGAGGCATTTGCTACCATTAAGAAGGCAATCAAGGAAGCCCCAGTTCTGATATCTCCTGACTTCAGTAAACCATTTCAGCTGTTCTCATTTGACTCATACCATACAATTGCAGTAGTAATATTACAGAAAAATAATGAGGGACATGAACAACCCATTTCATCTTTTAGCAAGTCTCTTCAAATTGCTGAGTTAAAATATGACATAGTTGAGAAACAGGGGTATGCATTGGTGAAAGCAGTCAAAGCTTTTAGGCCATACTTGGTGGGAGCTGAAATAATAGCATATGTGCCTAATGCTGCAGTGAAAGATGTATTAGTTCAAACTAAGGTCACGGGTAGAAGGTGTAGATGGATTAATAAAATTTAGGAGTTTAATATTGAAATCCAGAGCACCAAACCAGTAAGAGGACAGGGTCTTACTAGACTAATGGCCAAAAAAAATCTTGACACCTATCAGATATGTAATACTGATGATGTTAATAACATGATTTATAGCATTGAGCATACTCCATGGTATACCGATATCATATATTATCTAAAACATACGAAGTGTTATGAAGGATTTGATGACAACAAGAACAGGACACTTAAATTATAGGCTTCAAAGTATGTGTTTATTAATGGGGATCTTTATTGGAAGAATAGGGATGGTATTCTTCTATTATGCCTAGATGAACATTAGTCAAAACATGTCTTGAAAGAGTTACATGAACGAGTGTGTGGAGGGCACTTCTCAGCAAAAACTACAGCTCGCAAGATCCTGAGGGCTGGGTACTGTTGGCCTAGAGTTTTCAATGATTCATATCATTATATAAGAAAATGTGAGGCATGCCAGAAATTTTTAGGAAAATTAAAATATTAGGGAGCATTACTCTTGAAACCTATATAGGTGGAAGCCCCATTCCATCAATGGGGAATTGACTTCATAGGAGAGATTGCAGAAAAGTCAAGTGGAGGACACAAATGGATTTTAGTGGCAATGGATTACTTCATAAAATGGGTGGAAGCAATCCCAACTAAACAAGCAACAAGTAAAGTAGTGATCAATTTTTTAATGGAAAACATTATATTTAGATTTGGCACACCAGTGAGGTTGATTACAGACAACGGAATGTGTTTTGGGTCTGATGAGTTCAAAAATTTCTGTAATATGTATAGCATCACTGTGTCTTATGCTACCCCTTATCACCCGCAAGCAAATGGCCAGGCAGAATCAAGTAATTAAAATATTTTGAAAATTATAAAAAGAATGTTGGCAGGAAACAAAAAGGCATGGGATTCAAAGTTCAGAATGGTTGTGTGGGCTAATAGGATTACTGTGAAGAGAGTGATTGGAAGATCCCATTTTGAATTGGTGTATGGAATACAACCAAGGATGCCATTAGAAAATCTTCTACCAGTTTACAAATTTGTTCTTCAAGAGGATTTAGACATTCCTAGACCAATGGAGGAAAGAATAGAACATCTTGCATAACTTGATGAAACAAGGAGAATGGCTTAAAAGAAGAACATCAAGTTGCAATCACAAGTAAAATACCTTTTTGACAAGAAAGCCAAGGATAGAAAATTTGAGATAGATGACTTGGTATTGATGTGGAATGCTAGATGCCAAGAGAAAGGAAAGAATCGAAAGTTTGAATCCTTGTGGTTGGGTCCTTTTGTTGTCATTGGGAAAGGAGGAGAAGATTCCTACTATTTGCAAAATATGTCTAGAGAAGAGCAGGAACTATCAATGCATGGATAGTTTCTGAAACCTTTCTTTTCATGAAAGCATCAGAATCATGCACAAAGAGAGATAAGTGCTGCCAATGCATGGACAACTCTTAAATAATTCTCAAAATACTCCTATTCCATGCACAATAGTTTAGGGAAATCAAGAGAGATTACAATCTGCTGGTACATGGACAGTCCTAGGAATCCCTCAACAATAACAAAAATCTTTTCCACGTACAGTAGTATAGGATCATCCCCATTTGACATCATTTTCACTTCCAGTGCCCATTCTCATTTCATCCATATATATTCCTAAATCCTATAAAATTGTCATCCCCAACAAATAAAGTACCTGGTCTACTCTCCTAGAGATTTGAATTCTTGTTATACCCGCAAGGGGTATACATCCCAGACAGAGCCACTATTGGGACAAGAAAATTTCAAAATTTTGCTCTAATTTTATTCTTCCCCTGACCAACCAGAATAGAACATTATACCACAAAAATCATAATGACAGTTGATAACATCCACAAACATAGCATGACTTGTATAATAAGATCCCTACCATAACTATTAGTTTCACCTCCTAAACCATAATCTATAAAAACCTTAAGATCTCTTATTTCAGCAAGCCCTCAATTTTTTCATACCAACCCATGTTCCATTTGAAGTAGATTAGATGTGTATCGGCATTAGGAATGAAGTTGGGATAAGAATTTCAAGACACCCTAATAAAGGAGGTTTTGCCGATGACCCCTTATCAGAAAGAGAATCTACAATCACACGAAATTGATCAAATACAAGGACCATTGGGATGAGAAAGCATTGTCAGAAAATACTCTAAACATTCCCCGACAGCATAGATCACACTGATAGGGAAAAAATTGAACTATCGACTCATAAAGAAGAAATACACATTGGAACAAGAAATTAAGGTTTCTCTGACCTTATGATGTCTCAGCAACCATAAGGCAATTTTGGCCAAAGTCATACTAATATATGTGAAGGATATAACTCATCAGCAAAAGGAAGCAAATCGGAGTAGGATTTATAGGTCGTGTCGAGTCTATAGTCACAATGACAGAGGATTTTGGTGAGATATGACTGTGGTCATTCTGATGAAGAAAGAATAGAAAGGATGGCATCAGGGAAACAAAAAGCATCGAATAAATCAAATAAGGTCAACCTAATAGCATATGTTTTTTTGATGAAAACAATAACCACACACATCGACGAGACTCTTTCCGACAGGTCACATGTGTCGGAAAGACAAATGATATCGGTATCGATTTCTTGGGTCTTACCGATTTCACTAATCAGCCCTGTAAGGAGTAAGGACAAATCGATAAACATTTCAGGAAGACTCATAATGATATAAATAATTAGTATTGGATAGATTTGAAATATCGAAGTAGGAGGTTGTTTTCATAACAATGGCATAAGTCAGGTTGATAACAGCTTCTATGCTCATTCTTATATAGGATAAGTATTGAAACGTCTTGCCGATATAAACATACATATGCTTTCATGAAAAGTGACATCAAGGAAATGAAACAAAGGGTCACAGTGATTGAGTTATCTGCAAATATTGGCACCATAAGAAGCACTTAGATCGTAATGACATTACAAAAATCCTGTCGATGAAGGACATTATGATGATGTGACATTTCAAAATGATTATGGACATTAATGCACTGGAAATGTTTATTATAGGCTGTGAAGAAATCCCTTGAGAAGTCATTCTAAATCATTGCATTTGTGTTTGAAAGAATTGTGTGAGAAGAGCACGCAAGCAAGAATC
This sequence comes from Cunninghamia lanceolata, assembly GCA_027924645.1. Classification (NCBI taxonomy): domain Eukaryota; kingdom Viridiplantae; phylum Streptophyta; class Pinopsida; order Cupressales; family Cupressaceae; genus Cunninghamia; species Cunninghamia lanceolata. Next base: position 5,680,648 of record BSBN01000978.1, read on the forward strand.
TACAGGTTAAGAGGAGCTTCATGAACAAACATGTAGAATCTCTAGACAAAAAATGGAAGGTTATCAACTTCCTAATAGAGAGTAGGATGAAGAGGGGCCTGGTGATGAAGATCCCAGATAGTTGGCATATGATTCTTTCATTGCATATGATCAATTCATTCATTCTCAGGAATTTAAATAATTTTTGTATAAATATAAAGGAACGGAACTTAGAGAATCAGTTGAAGATGTCACAACTGATAATGAAAGATAATTGATGGATGTGTTAAAGACAACAGTAGATAATGAGTTGAGGGCTATGACTCCTAATAGAGACATATAGTTGCTTAGAGAAGCGGGTGTCATGATATTTCCTGAACTTGACATAAATTTTGCCTTGGTATTTGATAGTTTTTTGCACAATACTGATGATAAATACAAACTCACTCCTTAAGGTGTAACAGAGATATACATGGGTACCAAGTATAACAATAATGAAAACTCACTCATGATATGGGCCCTATATCCTCCTCATAAGAAGACTACCATTATAGATACTAAAAAAACCTTTGGGCATGTTATGACTTTGAAAGAAGGAGAAACTGATCCTCTAATTACTATTGGTATAAATGTTGCAAAGCTGAATAAAGCACAGGCTCAATTGCTAATCACGGAGCAAGATGCATATAAAATGAATTGTGAAAGATTAACAAAGGAAAATGATTTCCTAAAAGACATTGTCAAGAATGCCTTTGGAGGATCAATTAAAAGATTAACTCAAGGAGAAAGCTCACAAAGTGCTCAGTCACCATGTGTTGATCAAATAGCTCAGGGTCAAATTGACACACTTGCATCAGTATTATAGAATAGGCATATCCATATGATGCATTGGATGAATAAATTATGGGATGTCTACTCTGACAATCATAAGGTTATCCAAGAACATGAAAGGTTGAATAATAGGCTCCAAGAGAAACTCAACAAAATATAGAGTAAGGGTACCCTTGATAGTACAGGTATCTCCAGTGCCCAGGATTTGATTGAACAACATAAGAGATATCATGACCAGCTTCAAATTGATGCCAAGGAATGTGTTGATGGTTCAAAGACAAATGTACTGATGTTGTTTAGGAATGATAAGGAGTTGAAGAGCAAAGATGAATGGACTCAAGAATGCTAGGTTACATTACAGGAGGCTCTAGAAGCTCTCAAAGATAAAGACTCAGAATCTAGGGAGGCCTGCAAGCATTTGGGAAAGATGGTAACGATAGATGTGATTACAAGGAATGCTATAGAATTTTTTGATACGCATCAAAGCCATGAATACCTAGATCATGTTGCTTAGATCTACTTGTGGCTTAGCAGAGTTTAGTATCATTATCTTTGTTTATTGTTATCTTGTTAATTCTCAAAAGACATTTTGAAGAGTTTTGTCTCTTCACAAATATTTCTATATAAGTTGGACATATGATGGTCAAAAGTTCATCAAGTAGTAGTAGATAATAGAAGTTCATAATATTTTAGAAGACCATGTTGCAAGTATTATATTATAGAAGTTAATAGAAGATCTTTGATTTTGTGGCTTTATACTGGCATCAATTATTTGTTAAAATTATTCAGTTATTTGGTTGTCTCCGGTTTAGTATTTCTTTATTATTCAAATTGATATATAAAGTATATACTCAGTTTGTCAATGCATATTTGCTATACTTGTGTGATCTGATTAATTGATTTCCTTAAAGAGGAATTAAAATCCTTCTGGTCAGTCACAGTAATCTGGAAGTATTGATTTGGATCACTAAGAAGAACCACATAATTGGGATTGGCATTCTGTCTCCAAGTTGATATTATCTACTATTCTTGCATCATTTATTCAATTGGTTCCTTCAAGAAAGGATTAAAATTCCTTCTAGTGAATAACAAGAAACTTGATTGTGTTAGTTTGATATTAAGAAGAGTCTGTCAATCATTCCCTTGCACATTTATACAAGTTATAAACTAAAGCATTGTGACAAATAGTTAGAGTTATTGCCAAGTATACACCAGTGATCTTAGATTCTCACTTAACTCTTTTTACCCAAGAAGGCACTAGTCTTACTCAGTTCAATATTTAAATTCATTTATTAGTTCTTACCTTGATATTGCTTATACAATTTATACCATATCATCTTAGAAATAGAACTAGTTAGCAAGCTTTCATCTATTCCACACCATTTGCCACTGTGGGTAGATCCATTAACTTAGTCACAAAACTTACACTCATTTAATCTGCCTTAACTTTCAAGGTCTACCCGCCTAGGTATAGCAGTGCCTAAAGTGAAGGGAGTCATTTACCCTATAGGTTGACCCCGTCACGTTAGTTCAAAAATGTTGCTAATCTGATCATAGTGTTTGGCATCCTCTTAGGATTTACAACCTGCATTTTTGAGACCTAACAAATGCAATGAATTACCTAACTCAAGGTAAACTGCTCATATAACTCCTCAATCTGCTCCTCAAATTGCCTCTAACTGAAAGCTCAAACTGATGAATTATTCCCTCTTATCACTCCATGCACAAGTAAAAAATAACTTATTTTTAGAATAATTTATTGAAACTATTATTAGTAACAATTAAAGTAATTGTCCTAATAATATCTTGAGTAAATTATACTACATTTACTATTTAAATCATAAGTCATTTACCTTATATCTCCCTTTGACTATACATTCTTACCATGCAATAAGGTAAAAATATCTTTATTACTCCATGCACAAATATGTTCACCATGCAATGTCTAACAGTCTAAGAAGACTTTCTACCAACTTGTTAAATGCCTTATCATGCAAATAATATCTTCTCATATGCAAAGAAATGAATTCTAAATATATGCCTCTGCCACCTTGTATGCATCTTGTCTTCACACTTGTGAGTTCACACCTTTGACCTCTTTGTATGACCATCCAAAAGCATAAAGAATATTCTACCTTGGCCATGCAAAGTCTCATGTTGACCTCAAGGCAATGAGCATCATGTTTTACTAAATAGTCAACAAGAAGGAAAGGGGTTTTGCATCATTAGAAAATGATAAGGCATTAAGGCCTAAGCCTTACCCTTATTACTGCCAACCACCTTTGGACACAAGACACCCTTCTATCAGCCACTCTTTGTAATAATCACTAGGGACTATATTATTGCAAGTTTTTACCATGGTCAATAAAAGATTTAGTAATGATATTGACATTTTATGGGTTGAAAAGATAAATGATGGGAAACAAGCTTCGAACAAAACAATTAATAATCCTAAATTTTGTCATTCATTTTTTACTCTTCCATGCTGGTTGCCGCTTTGCAAGTTCATTGCTCATTAGGGTTTGATTACTCTCTGCATTCTCTCCATCTCCTTGCTTCTCTGTGTTCAATCTCCTTGCATCTTCTTAGTGAAAAGAAGTGACAGAAACTGGTGAGTATGGTATTTTGGTTTTATGTTGTCACTTCTTTACTTTTTCTGTGGCATCTATGGCTATATGGCTGTGGCCATGACTTGTTTTTTCCTTCTATATTTTCCTCTTGACAATATTATTGCATTCTGTGTCAAAATCTGCTTGTGAAATGTGAGAAAATCTGAGAAAGAGAAAGGAAAGACCTACAGGAGGTCTCTGCCATTACATCTCTCTCCTCTTCTTTTGAAGGTAACTCCTACTCTCTAAGCTGTAGATACCTGATTTGTCTCTGTATATCTCAAAAGAGACAAGAGTCTCAATCTTTTCATCTGGGTATCTTTGAATATTATTTCCTTTTGTGTGGTCATGGCCATTGTCACTTTCTATATCATAATCACTAGTTTTTATATGAAGCTTTAAAGGGTTTCCAGCTCTATCATTAGGGTTTCTTTGGAAATGCACATAATTGCATTGTATGCAAACAACTATACTGGAAACATATGTCTTTCTCCTTTTCCACTGCTCTCTAAAAGATGATGAAATGATTTATACCTGTAGCAAGGGTTTTGACTATAATGATGATTTATGGGTTCTTTAGGCCCGACCATGATAAAAGATATATTATATCTCCACCTTTTCTTTTCACTATGTAAAAATAGAGACTAGGGTTTCAAAAACTTTGAACAACCGGGTGTTCATTCATCAACAAAACCCTGTCTTCTTGTCACAACTATACTATGAAAACCTTTATGTAGTGCTCATATCACTAGAAGCCTAAAATGCAATAAGGGTTTCAAGACTTTCTGACATGAGTATTTCATATTTTTCACATAGTAGCTCTTCTTGTCACGGCCATGCTACTAGATGTATCTTTGTAGCTTTCATTTCACTATATGAAAGAAAATGGGATAAGGATTCCTTTGTGATCGCAAAAATGTATACCCTTTTCTATGCACTGAACTTCCTGGTATATCATCTTTCTCACAGTGAACACCCTCTTGTTGGCTGTCATCGTGTAAGTGCTATGTGTATGATGGGAATCCTTCCTCCTAGCTCCATGAGAAATGTTGCATATCAATGGCATATGAGATAATTACTGCTTCTGGATGCTTGATTATATCATGATTACTTGTTTATCTTTTGAACATGCTTTAGTCCTTCCTCATTACAAAGTATGAATGTTTGAACAATGTGGCATCAAGTCTGAAATCCTGTAGCATATAGATTTCATTTTCAACTGCTTTCTAAATGTTGAGGCTCCCCTATCTATATTTATTAATCATTATTATTTAGTTTCCCATGAGCATCTACTTCTTTATCCTTGGCTAACTCATGAATTTTGCCTTATGTATGTGATTGCGGGGTTATTGTTGTCCTCATTAGCACTTGGCTATAGCATTCTTTAGATACTACTCTTGATTGTCTCTATGCATGCTCACTGCTTATCTCTTGATGTATTTGGATCTTACCATAGCATACAGTATCCTATCTTTGATCTCCTCCTTCAATTATTTATCATGGCAAATGTTTATCATGACTGTGTCATTCAAAATCAATGGCATATGAGATAAAGACCGCCTGTCTTGTGCCATCACTATGGTATTTAGCATATCATGCGCCTTCTACTGCTTCTCCTCCATCATTGATGTGGTATTCTCTTTCAAGAATGTTCTACTCCTATTGATGGGCATGGAAGTTGTAATATATTTTGACTATATTTGTTTGCACAAGCCACTTCATGATCACTATCATGACCATGCATAGTAAATGTAACTGTACTTGTTTAACTCTTTGCAAGGTATCTCTCCTTGGCTATCTGTACTTTTTGGTTCATCTAAATCCATAGGATGTCTGCTCCTTATGACATTTGATGAATGTAGCATAATGTCTTTTCATTATTCCAAGGCATGTGATAAGGCTTATTTGAACAATACAGTGATGAGATTGTGATCATGCCATGATTTCCCTATGTTACTTAACTGTTTGAATGTTGAACATTTGATTACATTGGGACTGTGGCAGCTACCTAGCAATATGCCTTTGTTGATGACTTAATCATATGGAATCTTGACTTGACTATTTTATCTTGAATGCTTATGACATAGTTGTTCCACATCTACTGTTTCATGATATTGATCATCCTATAGCTACCTGGATAATGTATTTGTTTGAGACAGCTATCCTTATGTGATTGTAACCTGATCACTACACTTTGTATGATGAAAATCTAATTTTCTCTAAGCAACTGTAATAATGTCATGCTAACATAACTTTTCTGCAAGTTGATTAGATGATGCATGATGTAGCTTGGAATGTCTCCTCATGTCTTTTATGATACTCTTTTCAAATGAAAAGAAAACATATTGGGCTCAAACCCTTGTGGGAGCCACATTTAATCCACATGTTTATTTGTCTTCAAATCAACAACAATACGTGTCATATACCTGCACAGTGAACAAACAAGTTAGCATAAAAGATATACCTAATGGTATTGATTGATCTCCTTCTTGATTTCTTCTAATTTGTATCATATATCTGGTCTGATTTCTCATCTAAATGCATGATGTGATAAGTAAATGTATCTGTCTGATAAAAGCATGTGATAACTTTAAACATCTAGAGCGCTAACAAGGCTGTCCCCAAAATTTTGCAGGTTCAACTGATGATGTGAGCTGAAGTAAAGATTGAAGACTAAAGATTTGAAGGTCGACATCGACAAACAACCTTCTTGCTCAGGCAATGATGGATGTTTCATTTTATCATGTGTTCATTTCTTTTCTTTTATCAAATAGATGCATAGCTTGCATGTCTACAATTGCTCAGTCTAGTTAATCCCACAGCTTGTGTGGGATACATTTGAACACTTCTTTTAAGCATGATCAATTAATTTCTCTTATGCATATGATGTATATGTATCTCCTTTTCAATCAATGCATGAGATAAAGTAACAGATACTTGAATGTATGTTCAAAACATGACATGAAATAACAGTTCAATACGAATATCTTTCTTTCTTTTATTCAAAACTTATTAACTAAATAAGCAATCTAACTTATAACTCCTGAAAGATAACATGATGCAAAAACAACTGTATTTGTTGAATGACTGGTACCTTGGCAATCCTATTCTCTTGTCATGATAACTCATCAGTCTTGATTAGACTGATGGGCTATCCTGTCAACTGAATCTCCTTCTCTGCTTTTGTCAAGATATCAACCAGTTTAATAAATGTATAACCTTGAAGTTTTCTTTTATTCCTTTTGAACAATTACACTTAGGTCCAACTAATTTTAAGTGTAAACAAAAAACTAGTAACAGGAAGATCATCTGAAAACTACAATAGTTGTTCTTCAACTATGGACCAATGCCAATCCAATCATTGTGTCTCTATTGTTGTCTCTGTACACTGCCAACACAGCCAAAAGGACTAATTCTTCTTTACCAGACCAAAACATTTCTTCTAACCTTCTTCCTTTTCTTGTTGCCATCAATGGCAACACCATCACACATTAAGCTTAGCCAAATTGCGAACAATCTACCCCTTTGGCATTAATGGCAACACTTGATGTGAAAAATAGTTAGACTACTCCCCCTTACTCTTTTCACACTGCTCCCCCTAACTTCATGCTTCTCTCCTTGTTTTTCAATTATTTTTCTTTGTGTTTTTCACATGCTCCATTCTCCCCCTTTGAAATTAATGAAATAGGTGTATGATACAAAAATATGTACAAGTGACCAAAAATTCAAAACTCTTTGTATTATCCGCATATATACAGATGAAATCAAATTATTTACCATTTTTTAGGAAGAATATATTTGTAGATCTTCTTTAGTTGCACCACATCTTCATCCCATTTGACCTTATCATCGCTCAAAACTAATATATGCCCATTAACTTGGGACACCAACTCTTCTGCCTTTCTCATGGTAGAAGGGGCCTTAGTGATTTGCCTTGTCTTATCTACTGCTACTACTATCCTAGTCATGGAAGCAAACATGACTCTTGCTATCTCCCGGAGCTATCTCATTCTATGTTTGATGATGATGCAGAATGCCCAGCAGAAGCGGATGAAGATTGACTATATCTTCCCTATCGGCAAGAGGTATCCCAATGTCTCTCCGAAGCCAAGAATGACTTCTCTATCGGTGAGACATAAACTATCGGCCGGGTCTTATTGTTATATCCCGATGGCTAAGTTCTCACCGATAAACTCCGTGACGGTTAGTTGCCTATCGGCAACACCTCATACTATCGAACCACGATAAAGTTCCTTCGGCCAGACTTCTTCCTTCGTCACCCCGATGACCACTCTTTGTCGGCCAGACTTCTTCCTTCGGTGAAGCTTCTTTCACCTACACCGACGCTTTGTCTCTCGCCGATATCGTCAGACACATCGGCCAGACCTCCTGCTTCGGTAAGGCTCCGGTTCGTAGTCCCGATGGTTCATCTCACTCCGACGAGTCCTTTGTCGCTGAGACTTCTCGAACTCCTTCCGATGAACTTCTATCGGCGGGACTCTAACGGTCGCCGTGACTTCTTCGGCTTCCCCCGACAAGGTACCTCACGCCGATACTCTTTATCGGCAACACTCCGAGGATGTCTCACCGATCGGTGAAACTCTATACCGTCGGCTAAGTATATTTTCCTTAGCCCGATATCGTTTCTCTCACCGATACGAACACAAAGGTATGTGTCTCCGGCACTATACCAATCTTCGGCAAGACGGAGAGCCTTTCACGCCGATGGATCTCCAACTGTTCAGAGGCGCCGAACCAGAATTCAGAACAATGGAATTTAGCCGTTTCATTTATCAAACCCTCGATCACTTGTAGCAATCTGATCCCACATCAAAACTATCCAATTTCACTCCGATTTCCCGACTAGCCACATGATGATGTCTAGTCGAACTTGACTGAGTTCGCTGGCTTCCTGGGTAAGAATTCAACAACAACAAACGTGAGAAATCTTTCCCCCATCCCACTGTTACTATACAGGGCTTCAGTGGACAGAGGAAAGGGCCTCCATGTATGAATCAAAACCCTACTCCTAGGTTACGAACCAGCCACTGTGGAACCGTGGGTTTTACACCGTCTACACCCTACAGAGTCACTATGGATTGACGGATAGCATCCGATTAGGTTCTATTTACAAAATCAGGATAAAGATATCAGATCACTAAGAATAACCAAGAAAATCAACACAGATCATACCCAGAACTCTCTTCATTCAATTATCAAAAACTTGTTGTAATACACACTTCCCTCTCTCCGTGTGACATACAACCTGCTTCTAAAGAAGATGTAGAGACAGCAGTTATCCCCTCCAACTGTGCAAACTGATTTTCAAATTAGTTAGCCGTTGGTTTACCCTTCATACAAGCAAAACTACATGTGTGCCTTGCACAATTACATTCATGGGACCAAATTGACCCTTATTACAAAATGAAATGGCTTAAGAGCCTTATGAGACAATAAAAGAAAAGATGATCCTGCACTACAGAGAATGTGCTCCTGCACCATACTCCCCCTGCAGGAAAGACTCAAGTCCCTTGAGTTGCTAGCTGCTGAAGTGTCTTCCCATGCTTTAGAATATCGGCTTCACTCATCCAGGTTGCCTCTGAATCAGGAAGATCCTGCCACTTGACCAAGTAATCTTTGTATACCCCTTTTCTTGTCTTCTTGACAATTTTGGAATCCAAAATGCATTCCAATTGCAAAGGCTTACTTGGAGGTAAATCTTTGATCCAGTCTTCATCTTCAATCACAGCATCTGAGCTATCTTCAGCATGTAATGGAGGTCTAAAAGGGAACAGGTCTGCAACATTGAAAATGGGAGAGATACCAAGGCCAGATGGTAAGTCTATTTCATATGCATTTGGACCAAATTTATGCACTACCTTACAAGGTCCTATCTTCTTCATCGACAATTTGGTTGGTTGCCCCTTAGGTAATCTTTCCTTTCTGAGGTAGGCCATCACCAAATCTCCTACCTGGAACTGTACCTCCCTTCGCTTCAGATCTGCTCTATCCTTGTACTTGGAGACAGTTTTCTCCAACTGAAGCTTGACCTGATCATGTACTGTTTTCATGGTAGCAGCAAAGTCTTCTCCTAGAGCACTCCTTTTATCCCATCCTTGGAGGTCTTTGAGTTCAAGTGGTCCTCTTGGGTGGAAACCATAAACTATTTCAAAAGGGCTTTTCCCAGTACTTCTGTTTCTTGAGTCATTATAAGCATATTCAGCTTGACTGATCACTAAATCCCATGCTAATCCATGCTGTTTGGTAAGGCATCGCAAAAGGTTTCCCAAGGACCTATTAACAACCTCAGTCTGACCATCAGTCTGGGGATGGTAGGCGGATGAAAAAGACAACTCAGTGCCCAATTTTCTCCATAGGGTCCTCCAAAAATGACCAACAAATTTGGAATCTCTATCAGTAACAATTGATAGGGGTAAACCATGAATTCTGACCACCTCTCTGAAAAAGAGACCAGCAATCTGAGATGCATCATTTGTGCATTTGCATGGCACAAAATGAGCCATCTTACTGAATCTATCCACAATGACAAAAACACTGTCTACACCCCTTGCTGTCCTAGGAAGACCAAGCACAAAGTCCATACTAATGCTTTCCCAAGGTCTGGTGGGAATGGGCAGTGGTTGGTACAAACCAGCATTAGAAGACATACCCTTGGCCTTTTGACATATGGTACAGCTTGCAACATATCTCCTTACATCTGTCTGTACCTTGGGCCAATAATAGAACCTGGTGACTTGTTCCAAAGTCTTGTCCAACCCAAAATGTCCTCCTAAGGCTCCATTGTGCTTCTCCTTGACGATATTGTCCCTCATTGAACATTTAGGAACACACAATAAATTACCTTTAAATAGGAGCCCTTCTTGCAGCACAAAATCAGAATACTCGCCATGAAAAGTGTTAGCCAAACTTGCACACACTTCATAGGCAGCCTTGAAATCTGCATCATCCTTGTACAACTCCTTCAGACACTCTAGACCCATATGTTCCATTTGTACTTCCTGTATGACCAGTATCCTCCTACTCAAAGCATCTGCCACTTTGTTGGCAACACCTTTCTTATGCTTAATAGTGAAGGTATAGGCCTGCAATTGTTCCATCCACTTAACGTGCCTATGATTCAACTTCTCTTGACTATTTAGGAAGCTAAGAGCATGGTTGTCAGTAAAAACAATGAACTCTTTTGGCAGTAAATAATGTCTCCATTTTTTTAGAGCTTGCACCATTGCATACAACTCTAGGTCATAGGTAGAATACCTCTGTTTGGCCTCATTCAACTTCTCTGAAAAGAATGCTACTGGATGTCCTTCCTGACTAAGAACAGCACCTATAGCCTGTTGGCTTGCATCACACTCCACAACAAATACTTTGTCAAAATCAGGGAGTACCAACGTAGGTAACTCGGCCACTTTCTGTTTCAACAGTTCAAAACTATCATCTGCTTGTTTTGTCCATTGAAATTTACACTTCACTCCACCCTTGATGGTATTGAGAATAGGAGCACTTATGTGACTGAACCCTTTAATGAACTTCCTGTAAAAAGTTGCCAAACCATGAAAACTTCTTACATCTCCTACTGTCTTAGGAGTAGGCCAATTGAGAATAGCCTCAACTTTTGTAGGATCCATTTTCAAACAGCCATTGGAAATCACAAATCCAAGATACACTAGTTCAGTTTTCATAAAATCACATTTATCCAAGTTGATCATCAACTTACTCTCATGCAATTTCTTTAACACCTGTCCAAGATGCTTCACATGCTCTTCTTTGGTCCTGCTGAAAATCAATATGTCATCAAGATAAACAATAACAAATTTTCCAATAAATTCTACAAGTACCTCATTCATCAACCGCATGAAGGTGCTTGGAGCATTACTGAGACCAAATGGCATGACAAGCCACTCGTAGAGACCTTCATTTGTTTTGAAAGCAGTCTTCCATTCATCTCCCTGCCTTATTCTGATCTGGTGATAACCAGATTTCAAATCAATCTTGGAATAGTAACATGAACCACCAAGATAGTCCAACAGATCCTCAATTCTTGGCATAGGAAATCTATACCTTATGGTGATCTTATTGATAGCCCTTGAATCTGTGCATAATCTCCATTTGCCATCTTTCTTAGGAGCAAGTACACTAGGGACTGCGCATGGACTAAGACTTTTCCTAATCAAACCTTTCTCCAAAAGTTCTTGAATCTGTCTACCTACTTCTTCATTCTGCTGTGGTGTCAACTTGTAGGCAGCTTTGTTGGGTAATGTGGCTCCAGGAATCAAGTCAATCTGATGACTTATGTCCCTCATAGGTGGTAAGGAGTTAGGAGTATCCTCTACCACAAGATCTTGGTACTTATCCAGTAATTGTTGCACCTCCAATGGGATCTCCTTCTGCTGTTTGCTTTGCTGATCGGATACAGGCTTCATCATCAGTGCATACCCTTGGGTATCCTTCTCCTTCATGAGTTGTAGGAACTCTTTGCCACTCACTAACATGACACTATTGTCATTGCTCTTCTCTCCAACCTGCTCTGGTAAGGGATCCATCTGAAACTTCTTACCATTCTTGGTGATCATATATGTATTCTTTTCACCATCATGCAGTGCCTTCACATCATACTGCCAAGGTCGTCCAAGAAGAAGATGACAAGCATCCATAGGAATAATTTCACACAGCACCTTATCCTTATAATCACCTAGTTCAAACTCTACCCAAGTTTGTTCTTCCACCAAATAGTTCTGATTCTTATTCAACCAAGATATTTTGTGAGGATTAAGATGGGGTAATCTTTTCAGTCTACACTTTTCTACCATTTCAGTAGACACTACATTTTCAGTAGAACCTGAATCAACAATGATTTTACAGAGCTTACCATATGCTATTCCTTGGGTTCTGAAGAGATTCTTCCTTTGTGGGGGCTCCTGCTTCAATGGCATCTTCACGAGGGTCCTCTTAATCATCATATTCTCTCCTTCAAGCACTGGTGCAGCACTACCAATTGGTGAGTTTACACTTTGACAATCATCCTCCTGCAATAGTTGGTTCCTTCTCCCATCGTCATGGGAGCTAGACGCCTTCTCAGGGCACTTACTTGCAGTGTGGCCTACTTGATTGCAGTTGTAACATCTTCCAGTGAAGACTCCACGTCCTCTGCCTGCACCACCATCTCTTCCTCTGCCATTAGGCCTTCTCCAACCTCTGAAACCACCACCTTTTTGTTCTGTGTCAGAACGTGATTCTTGTTGATTAGAACTTTCACCTTTGTTTGGCTGTCCTCTGCCAAAATTACCTCTTCCTCTATTGTTCCTGCCGCCTCTTCCTCTGTTATTTTGATCACTTCTCCTTTTTAGTTTATCCTCTGCCCTAGAGGCTAACTGAAAACATTCATCCACAGTCTTGGGAACCACCATACTGAACTCATCCTGTATATTGTACCTCAGTCCATCCAGGTATCTGGCCACCATCTCTTTTTCTTCTTCTCTGTGATTGGCTCTCATGCTCAATCTGTGGAATTCTTCAGTGTATGTAGCCACGTCCATATCTTTCTGCCTAAGATGATTAAACTTTCTGATAGTCTGCAGATCATAATCACATGGTAGAAATTTGGCTCTCAGCATGGTCACCATTCTGCTCCACTTGGTGATTGGACTCTTTCCAACCTTCTCCCTTTCACATTGAGTGTAGTTCCACCAAACCAATGCAGAACCTCTCAGTCTGGTCTTTGCAAACTTTACTTTCTTACTGTCACTATACTCTTTGAAGTCAAAGTAATTACTTATGGCTTCAATCCAGTCCACAAGAGTATCTCCATCCAGTTTCCCATTGAACGTGGGAACATCCAGTTTCGGATCACCACTATCTCCATGACCCTTGAGTGCATTCAGAAATGCCTTTTGATCAGCAGTCATACCTTCTCCTTGAGGATTCTCCCCAGTTTCTCCTTCTTCATTCTCCTCTGACTCAGAAGTGCTTCCATCCTTCTCTTTGGATCTCTCTTCCTTCAGTCTCTCTTCGAGCATTTCTTCCACCATCTTCTGGATGGCTGCTTTACTCATCGTCTTGGGAGGCATTGTGCTAGCCTCTGTTTCTATCTCCAATTCTTCGTCTGACATACACGGCTGTGATTCAGAATATTGGCTCTGATACCAATTTGATGCAGAATGCCCAGCAGAAGCGGATGAAGATTGACTATATCTTCCCTATCGGCAAGAGGTATCCCAATGTCTCTCCGAAGCCAAGAATGACTTCTCTATCGGTGAGACATAAACTATCGGCCGGGTCTTATTGTTATATCCCGATGGCTAAGTTCTCACCGATAAACTCCGTGACGGTTAGTTGCCTATCGGCAACACCTCATACTATCGGACCACGATAAAGTTCCTTCGGCCAGACTTCTTCCTTCGTCACCCCGATGACCACTCTTTGTCGGCCAGACTTCTTCCTTCGGTGAAGCTTCTTTCACCTACACCGACGCTTTGTCTCTCGCCGATATCGTCAGACACATCGGCCAGACCTCCTGCTTCGGTAAGGCTCCGGTTCGTAGTCCCGATGGTTCATCTCACTCCGACGAGTCCTTTGTCGCTGAGACTTCTCGAACTCCTTCCGATGAACTTCTATCGGCGGGACTCTAACGGTCGCCGTGACTTCTTCGGCTTCCCCCGACAAGGTACCTCACGCCGATACTCTTTATCGGCAACACTCCGAGGATGTCTCACCGATCGGTGAAACTCTATACCGTCGGCTAAGTATATTTTCCTTAGCCCGATATCGTTTCTCTTACCGATACGAACACAAAGGTATGTGTCTCCGGCACTATACCAATCTTCGGCAAGACGGAGAGCCTTTCACGCCGATGGATCTCCAACTGTTCAGAGGCGCCGAACCAGAATTCAGAACAATGGAATTTAGCCGTTTCATTTATCAAACCCTCGATCACTTGTAGCAATCTGATCCCACATCAAAACTATCCAATTTCACTCCGATTTCCCGACTAGCCACATGATGATGTCTAGTCGAACTTGACTGAGTTCGCTGGCTTCCTGGGTAAGAATTCAACAACAACAAACGTGAGAAATCTTTCCCCCATCCCACTGTTACTATACAGGGCTTCAGTGGACAGAGGAAAGGGCCTCCATGTATGAATCAAAACCCTACTCCTAGGTTACGAACCAGCCACTGTGGAACCGTGGGTTTTACACCGTCTACACCCTACAGAGTCACTATGGATTGACGGATAGCATCCAATTAGGTTCTATTTACAAAATCAGGATAAAGATATCAGATCACTAAGAATAACCAAGAAAATCAACACAGATCATACCCAGAACTCTCTTCATTCAATTATCAAAAACTTGTTGTAATACACACTTCCCTCTCTCCGTGTGACATACAACCTGCTTCTAAAGAAGATGTAGAGACAGCAGTTATCCCCTCCAACCGTGCAAACTGATTTTCAAATCAGTTAGCCGTTGGTTTACCCTTCATACAAGCAAAACTACATGTGTGCCTTGCACAATTACATTCATGGGACCAAATTGACCCTTATTACAAAATGAAATGGCTTAAGAGCCTTATGAGACAATAAAAGAAAAGATGATCCTGCACTACAGAGAATGTGCTCCTGCACCAGATGACCTCCTTTTGGGTCTACAATTTATTTATATTAGAATGGATGGTTTCAATTGTAGCCCTTTGATTTCCAATAGCATCTTTCACCAGATCATAGCTTCTAGAGATCTTCATTATTTGAGTTTCCCATCCATCTATTTTCTCTTTTATGTCTTTAATCTTCTCATTCCATCTAAGACAAAATTGATACAGTTCAATATCTTCATTAATGGCCATTTGTGCATACTCTATGCTCTTATCTAACAAAATTTTATCTTAAGCAAATTTATCAGTAAGCTCAACTAATCTCTTGTTATCAATCTCTGCCCTTACCTTCTGTTATGCAGCTTGTTCAAGGGACTCAAAATGAGATTTGACTAATTGAATGAGTTTCTTCAACTAACCAATGGGAGCTAATGATGTATCTCTCTTTAATCTAGGCATAATCTTTTCAAAAATTGTTAATGCATCTTAAATCAACTCACTATCCTCCATATGGGATTTCAAAATCTCTTCTTGTGTAGTAGTTTGAAAAATTATCCTAAGTCTTAGCTTTTGTAATGGGGACATTGTGGCAAGGTTAATTGGTCCTTGTAATAGCTCAGGTGCAGTCAAAATTTGAGCTTCCTTTGGTTTTTCCAAAAATTCTCTCAAAGTGTCAATTGACTCATTCACAACAGTGTCTCTTTTGTCTTTTTCATGAGACATCTCATTATCATGCTTGTTCAAAGGATCTTCTTGAATAAGTTCTTGCTCATTTCCCTTTATTTCTAGAGCAGAATTGTCAAACATCTATTCATCTGCTTCTTCTCTTTGTTCACCTTGGTCCTTAGGGACATTTTCTTCAGGTCCCACTTTTGCTTCTTCAGAGTTCTTTCTTCCATAGGCTCTTTTATTTCTTCAACTTGCCCAGACTTTATCGGAGGAGGTGTTCAACCTTGATCCATACTCTATTCTATATTCACTTCCTCTTCATTTCCTATACACATCAGAGGAGTAACTCTACTTTGTTCCATATTCTGCTCAATATTCACTTGCATAACAGTATTAGTAATATCAACATCATCATTTTGTTCCTCTTCATTAGTGTTTACCATGGTTGAGATTTGTAGTTCATGTAGCACAAGTAATGTTATCTCCTCAATTTCTTCAACTAGTTTCTCAATGTCTCCAAACATTAGAGAATTTATTCTCTTCTTGGTTCTGAATTCATCACTGAGCTTCTTAGTAACTTTAACTTTTTCTACACTTGTGATGTTTAGGCAAAGTTTCAACAAAACATATTCTTTTATCTCAACATATTTGGCCATGGCCCCTTCTTTTCTTGTTGTCATGTTGCTGGCTAAGCTATTTAGTAAATCATCTATAACTTAGAAATTAATGTTTTACTAAACATAGCCAAAAATATTACAACTATTGTTTAAAGTATCACCTTGTCTGCATCTAAACTACCATCATATATACTAGCAATAGGATTCAAATTCCCATGTTGAGCTATTGCATTGACTATGGCTTCCAAGCCTATTGTTGCTTCATCTTCTCTGGCCTCAGTCTTCTCTCCCTTCTTCTTCTTCTTCTTCTTGTCCTTCACCTTTCCAGAGAGATTCTCCTTTTTGCTTGTTGTGGTCTCATCTATTTTTTCTTTCTTGGCCTTGATTTCTTCATTAGTCTTAGTCTCTTCTTCTTCTTTTCCTCCACCAAGGCTCACATACACTCTTTTGGTGGTCTTTCCTTTCTTTCTTTTCTACCTTTTCTCTGCAGGCTATGTATTTTCTTTCTCATCCTTAATTGTAGGGAGTGGACTACAGCTCTTAGATGTGTCTACAGCAGAGGAGGAGGCTCTTGTTCTTCTTCTTTTCTACCTTTTCTCTACAGGCTATGTATTTTCTTTCTCATCCTCAATTGTAGGGAGTGGACTGGAGCTCTTAGATGTGTCTGTAGTAGAGGAGGAGGCTCTTGTTCTTCTTCTTGAGGTCGAAGTAGGCTTTTCTGGTTTAGATTTCTCATTTTCTTTCTTTGGAGCCTTTGTTGTTTGCCCTTATGGAGCACTTGCATCCTTGGATGACTCAGACTTAGCTCTTGCTTATTTTGTTTCTTCATCTATAAATCCTTTTCTTTTTGCAAACTCATCTACCCACTTTCTTGCATTTTTTTGATTTCAGGTTGTTTCAGATCCATAAACACCTTGAGTGATTTTTCTTCAAAGGTTTCAAATCTTTCCTCTTTAGGATCCTTTGGTTTTCTTAGCATTAGATCATCTAGGCCAGTCAGAACATCCCCTATAACCTCATATCCCATTGATGTGACCCACACTCTTTGTGGTTCCACTGCCTCCATGAGGCATTTATCTTTGTCTACCATAAACACAATCTCTTTTTCATATTTCTTCACAACATTTTTAGGAATTCTAGCCCTAGCCTGTATTTTCTTTTGGAAAATTTTAAAGTAGCCCCATAATGTTGCATTTTGTTTATCAACATCTCCTAAACTTTGCAGATGATTTCTAATTTGAACTGCTATAGGAGAGTGATCAAGCCAGACGATATTGTCCATACTTGTAACTCCTTTAGGAAATAGAAGAATAGGAAAATTATTAGAGTTCCATGCTTGAATGGGTACTTTGTGTCCTTTGTCCTTTTCAAGTTCTCCATCAGTTGTTTTTGGAGCAGCTCACACAAGTCATAATCTGTATTCTTCTTCATCATCTCAAATGATGTGTATATGGCTATTGCAGAAACTAAATTCTCCCTATTTAAGAAGTAAACTTTGTATCCTATCACCATTGATGCAAATCTTACTACTAGATCCTCAATGTCATTTACAGTTAGTGCCCTTTTATCAAATTTTGCACCTGTAAGAACCATTACTATGTTATTCTTCATGTACTTTAATGTCGGAACTATTCTGGTGGAGCACATGCCAGTAAAAACTTCAATGGCATCTTTAGTAATCATATGTGTCATGTCCAACCACATAAACTCATCATGAATTCTGCTTAGGGCATACTGGACCCAAGTATCTTTAGAAAACATAGGAAAATCAATCAATACATCTAACTTCTTCTCATGCAATGCACTATACTCTTCTTTTAGTTCAAACTTATCATTCGTTAGCTTGTCCAAATAGAATTGCCCTAGTTTCACATGATCATACTCTCCTAGGTTTGCATGAATGTATGCCCTAATATATTTCATATGCATAACTCCATGTGGGACCTCAGAGAACACACCATCTGGATTAGTTTCAAGTGATTTGTATGGGTGCTTCTTGAATTTAGGTCAGGGCCTCTCTGTAATCTCTATCACTTGAGTAATAGACATTTTACTGACTCAACATAGAAATTTTTCAAAAGAGAAAGCTGTAAATACCTTTTATGTCTGGTTAGGGTTTCTTTGCACTAATCATTTGAATTTTGTTTGGCTTCGTTTCTTAGGTCCCCTTAGTCACTTGAGGGTTTGAATGCAAAGTGATTTTTTATTTCAAGTGAGTTCTTTTTATTTCTTTTCCAACAAACCTAATCATCATAAATGCTTGTTTCAAAAAGCTATCAAACTCTTTCTCTATCACCCACTGTTGATCTAAATTGCTTCGCAATCCACCACATCATGTTCTTTTCTATTGGAATCCTCTTCCAAAGATCTATGATCTTGTTTTCTAACTTTTATCTTCATGTTGGATGTCAGCACCACTTTTATGGCAAGGGGAACAAAATATTTCATTAAAGCTCCCCCTTAGCTAGAGCTCCCAATTCACTTTCCGAAGGAAGTGTCTGGTGCAAACTCATTCTTGACTTCATGTACTTCCTTCTTAACCCATATCTTATTCATCTCCTTCTTGATCTCTGCCAAATCTACCTTTTGTACCGGTTTCTTCATCTCTGCCTGATTATCCTTCTTCACATTCTTTCTTCTGCAAAATCTTGCAATATGTCCAGGCTTGTTGTAATTGAAGCATACAACATTTTTCTTATCATTATTCCTTCCATTCATCCTTGATCTACATTGGTTAGCCTTGTGTCCAAATCTATTGCATGCAAAGCAATTGCCATTGAAAGATTGATCATTCCTTCCATAGTTGTTCCTTATCCGACTTTTCCATTCACTAGCTCTATGACTAAATCTCTTCCATATAAAGAAGTTACCTTTGAAGGTTTGAGCATTACTTCCATTATTGTAACCATTCCTTATCTAACTTATGCATTCATTAGCTTTATGACCTCATTTATTGCAAGTAAAGCACTAACTAGAAAATGATGTAATATTTTGATTCACTCTGCTCCTACATTGAGTAGCCTTATGAACAAACTTATTGCATGTATTATAATAACCATTGAAAGAGGGATACCTTCGAGCATTTGGTTTCCTAACAGATGGTCTTCTAGATTTGTTCCTTTGATTCTCGATCTATTTGCCTTTGTCCTTCTTGATTTCACCATTCTTTTCTTGACTTGTTTTAGAACTTTCACCTTTCTTAAATCCCAAGCCTTCTTTGTCATCAGGACTCTTTTGACTTGCAATTATTCTATCAAGTTTGGCAACACTCACTCTGAATTCATCTTCTTGAATCCATGCCTATTTTAGATTAGATTTCATATCCACCACTTCTTGTTCAAACTTTGTACATTCGTCAGATTTGTTTTTCACCAACTGATTTAGGTCTTCTTCTGCTTTTGCTCTTTCTACAACTTCCACTTTCAGATCCTTCAAGGTTTCATTTTCTAATTTCAATTGTTCACAAACCTCCTTATGCTTTTCTTTGAACCTTTTGACTTGATCCCTCAATTTTCTAATGCACTCATGTACTTCCTTGACATTTTCTTTTAGATCCCTATTTTCTATTTCAGTCTTTTCAAGATCTTCAAGAGCATGCTTGATTTCTTCTTCACTGACAAGCATGCATTCTTCTTCTATGGTTTTAGTTGAATCAATTTCTTTAGGAGGATTGGAATACCTTTTACCTACCATGTGTTCAATCTCCAAGATCTTCCTTAAGCTATTAGACATCTTCAAAGGAACCAGGCTCTAATACAAATTATTAAACACCCAAAATACTAAGGGGGGGTGAATCAGTATTCTATTAAACCTATTACTTATTATACTAGTAGTCTATTTACCACAAACAATAAATCAAATTAAACACAGAAAAAGCAAACACAAAGCATCACACATGAACACCAAGATTTTTATGTGGAAAACCCAAAACTATGAAAAACCATGGTGAGTGTTAGCTCACAATAATTATGTAATATCAATATCAAATTACAAGGAGGCTCACTACCTAGGGCACACTACCCAAAGAAGTGCTCACTGCAAGAAGGCTCATTGCCTAGAGAAAGAAAGAAGGAAAGAAGAATGGCTCATTGCCAAGTTGAACTGCTCTAATTGCATCTACACATGAAATGTTACAACTCCAATGAAGCAAAGAAATATTGTCTCAAAACTCTTCATCTCTGACTGCTCTATTTTTCTGCCCTATTCTTACATGAAAATAAGATCTCTCTTCTTCTACACGTATCCCTTACAAAATCACCATACTTCGCATGTCACACACATATATACTCATATTTGCACACCACATCTCACAAACACCAAATTTGATCATATATATATATGCAACACTTAAATTCTTCACATTAGGTCGGCCTACCTAGATGAAGCATATAGTTAATAAACTTGTGGCTTGTTAGCCAAATCAACTCACCAAAATGTATAGTGGACCCAAATAATATTTGAAACACCTTCTCATATGTCAGCTCCAACTATAGAACCACTTAGGATAATGTTCTAATCAATAGAACTTACCGCACACAAATCAAACTACCATGTCGGCCTCAAACACAGAGTGTTACTAACTCAATCTAACTATCAAATCATAGCTTTCACTACATACCACTAGACTTGCTCAAAATCATATCAAAGATTCTGTAGACATCATAGATCATACCTTTAGAACTACAGATCATAATGTCAATATGCGGCAAAATGTGGACTACTGAAACACAGACTTTGTCATAGCCAGTCACTATCAAACCATGTAGCGATACTTAGTGGATTATAACTATCTTTTCAGTGAACCTCAGACTCTTCCATTCTAGATTTAAGCACTTCATACAAGTGTTTACAACACCTCAAAACTGCATAACTAAAAATCTAATAGTGGAGGAATGCAGACCAAAACAAATGTGTGTTCTGCTTTAATTGTCACTGTATTCTATTCTTCTAGACTTAGGTCCTTTGAAGATATACTTCCAAAACTGATCAAAAACAAAAACCTTGGATATGAGATCATGTGAGAGTTAGGAACATCATACTAGAACTGTAGTACCCGGTCTTCAACTATGGACCAATGCTAATCCAAACATTGTCTCTCTATTGATGTCTTTGTACACTGCCAACACTTAGCCAAAATGACAAAGTCTTCTTTACCGGACCAAAATCTTTCTTCCAACCTTGTTCCTTTTCTTGTTTCCATCAATGACAACACCATCACACATCAAGCTTAGCCAACTTGCCAACATTATATTTGGTCTAGTAGCAGATAGGTACAACAGTGCACCAATCATTGATCTATACTTGATCTGATCAGCCTTAGGAGATTCATCATTTTTTTCTTAACTTACAACTAGTAGTCATGGGAGTACATACCAGTTTGGAGTCTTCCATTCCAAACTTCTTCAACATTTCCTTAACATACTTTGATTGTGAAATGAAAATACCTTTTTCGGATTGACTAATTTGTAACCTAAGGAAGAAATGCATTTCTCTGCACATTGACATTTCAAATTCTTTCTACATCTCTTCTGTAAATCTCTTGCTCATACCTTCATTTCCTCTAAAGATTATATCATCAACATATGATTCCACAATCAGGAATTGATCTTCTTTAAGATTGAAGTACATATTGTTATCTATAGTGCCCTTTTTGAATCCTTACTACAGTAGGTACCTATCCAACCTAGCATACCAATCTCCAGGATCCTGATTGAATCCATACAATACCTTCTTCAATTTGCAGACCATTTTTGGATCTTCTAAAGATTGCAAACCTTTTGGTTGTTCAATGCATATCTGTTCTTCCAACTCTCCATTCATGAACGCAGATTTTGTTGGAATTAGACCAAACAACTGAGAGGGGGGGGGGTGAATCAGTTGTCCCACAATTAATACTTTTTCTACTTTTAACCTTCTTTATTATCTGACTACCAGATTAATGATGTAAAGATTAAAGCATAGATTAACAACATAAGAGTAAAAACATAATCAACACATTTGACAACAAGATTTTGACGTGGAAACCCGGTTAAGGGAAAAACCACAGTGGGGGTTAACCCACCAAAATTTAGTACACTATTAAAAGTACTTTAATAAAATAGAAGGCAATGCCTTCGGGCACACTACCCATAGGTCACTGCTCAAAGGAGAGGCTCACTGCATACAGAATTTATTTAGAAATAGATAATTGAGAAATAGCATCTACTTCATGCCTGATTCAATTTCAATGAATGCTCAAGAACTTTTACTTTGCCCTGAATTCTTCTTCACACTCTATACTGCCCTCACTCCTATTCTTCTCTACTCTATTCCTGATCCTTTATTCAAATTTTATCTATTTTGCACAAGGATGATATTTCAGTGACTCTTTAACAAGTATTTATATGCTTTATCAACATTGGAATGATCAACAAGGTCGGCTAAACTCAACGCGGATCTTCACACTATCGACCAAACATAACTGAGACTTGAATCTACTTCTACAACACTCCATGCTTCATAAAGATGCCCTTAAGGCATCCGCAACATGTCAGGAACATCTGGTCGGCCAAGACTGGGAAGAACATCAACCTTAAAGAAGAAATCTTCAATTAACAAACTCAACCTTTAATGCGGACCTCCAACATAGTAGCCACACGATCCAAAGACCTCCACAAGAACATTGAAATCACCAATAACATTCACTCTAAACTATATTGCTAGAAACACTTAAATCTTCCTCCAGAACCTCAAGAACACTCTCTGCCATGATTGTGAAACTAGAAGAATAGCTTGCAGACCTCCAAACCACAAACCACTAGAGTTGATGATACACACTGACTTCCCAAACATGACTTTAGATCTGCAAATCACAATTTTATATTACTAGAGCAATCTGAACCTCTTTCCTCTCACTCTGTCTTTCTTGAGTATTGCAGGAACCATTTCTACTCAGATGGCCACAACTCCTTCAAATCTTCATATAGAGCTCTCAAATCTTAACTGGAACAACCTCTAACAATCCTCTACACATCCACATGATCCGCATGCATTGATTGTTATTAATTTTCTCAATATCCTCAACAATCTGGTCTTCTATACAGACAACAAAATAGGATACAGTTGACACTAATGGCAACAAGAATATGTTGACATCAATGACAACACCACTTAGGCACATATTTGCAACAATCTCCCCCTTTGTCATTGATGGCAACATATGATGTAAAAAACTAAATTTAACCATCAAGACAAGAACTTCTACCCCTTTCTCTTCTCACTTCTGCAACTGATTTCTTTACTACTTCCCCTTACATCAGCAACTAGTTTTTCACCTGACTTCTCTCCCCCTTGGACAACAATGGCAAAGGGCACATATTGGCATACTGACTACTCCCCCTTTGAGTAGTACCTCCATAACATCAGTCCGGATCACAGGATATGAATGTGAATTCCATCAGACTAATCCACCTTAGTGCATCTTAGTTCTGATCAGGAGGGGTAATAACCCCTAACTTCTCTCTAAGATACTCAAAAGTATCCTTGGGAAGAAGCTTAGTGAAGATATCTACAATCTGATCCTTGGAAGGCACAAATTCCAACTTGACTTCATTCTCACTTACTTTCTCTTGCAGGAAATGAAACTTAATAGATATATGCTTTGTTTTTTAATGCAATACCAGATTCTTTGAAATGCTTATAGCACTTGAATTATCACAGAAAATTGTGACTGGCTCCTCAAACATAATTTTGATGTCCTTCAACATTTGCTTCATCCATAAAACCTGAGTATAATTATTTGTTGCTGATATATACTCTGCCTTTGCAGTAGACAGAGATATTGCCTCTTGCTTTTTGCTTATCCAAGAGACCAATCTTCTCCCCAAGAAGAAGGTACCACCACTAGTACTTTTTATGTCATCCACATCTCCTGCCCAATCAACATCTGTATATGCATGAAGAGTGAAGTCATTGTCCTTTGGGTATGACAGTCCATAATCAATTGTCCCCTTGAGATATCTAAAAATTCTTTTGACTACCACAACATGAGATTCTTTTAGATCAGCTTGAAATCTGGCAATAAGTCAAACTGCATTCATGATGTCAGGTCTGGTCTGAGCCAGATAGAGTAGTCCTCCAATCATTGATCTATATCTTTTCTGATTTGCCTTTGGAGAGTCATCATCTTTGCTTAGCTTACATCTGGTTACCATAGGAGTACCTATTGGCTTTGAATCTTCCATTCCAAACTTCTTCAACAATTCTTTCACATACTTAGACTGAGATATCAAGATACCTTTATCTGACTAAACAATTTGTAGACCAAGGAAGAAATTCATCTCACCAAACATTGATATTTCAAACTCACTTTTCATCTGATCAACAAATGCTTTGCACATGTATTCATTTTCACCAAAAATGATATCATCAACAAAGACTTCAACAATTAGAATGTCCTCATGATTTATCTTCAAGTATAGATTACTATCAGCATTACCTTTGCTAAATCCTAGCTTAAGCAAATGTTTATCCAATCTGGCATACCAGGCTCTTAGATCTTGCTTGAGTCCATACAAAGCTTTTCTTAGTCTACAAACTATATCTCCCTAATTAGACAACTGAAATCCTTCCGATTGTTTAATGTAAACTTCTTCCTCTAAATCTCCATTTAGAAATGTTGATTTGACATCCATTTGATAGACTTTAAAATCTTTGAAAGCAGCAAATGGAAGAAATAATCTGACTGCCTCTATCCTTGCCACAAGAGCAAAAGTTTCTTCAAAATCAATTCCTTCCACTTGAGAATACCCTTTACATAACAACCTTGCCTTGTTTCTCACAACCTCACCATATTTATTTAGTTTGTTCCGGAAGACCCATTTGGTTCCAATCACATTTTTGTCCTCATGTCTAGGAACAAGATCCCAAGTGTGATTCTTTTCAATTTGCATCAATTCTTCTTACATTGCCTTAGTCCAGTTTTCATTATTGCAAGCTTCACTTACTGATTTAGGTTCAATTTTTGAAATCAAACAAATCTCTTCTTGATCTTCAACAACTCTTCTCCTAGTTCAAATACATCTATTCTTATCTCCTATGATTTGATCTTCAGGATGATTCATTCTTACATACCTAGGGGTTTTGGGAATAGCTTGGGCTTCTATTTCGTGAGCTTGTTCCTCAACATCTGTATTAATTCCTTGAGTCTCTAGAGTTTCTTGATCAATCTGCAACTGAGTCAGAGTTTGAACTAACCTTCCTTGATTTTGACTTTCATTTTGATCATCAGAATCATATCCATAGAACCTAGAATGTCCTTTCTTGCTCTCGTCAACTCTAACATTAGCACTTTCAACAATCTTTTTTTACCCCTTGTTAAAGCACTAGTAAGCCTTACTTTGAGTAGAGTATCCCAAAAATATTCCCTCATCACTTCTTATATCAAACTTGCCTAAATCCTCATCTCTTTTGATATAGCATTTACTACCAAAAACTCTGAAATATCTCATAGTAGAAGGCTAACCAAACCATAGTTCGTAAGGGGTCTTACCAGAATTGCCTTTGATCTACACCTAGTTAAGTGTGGAGACAACAGTACTTACAGCTTCTCTCCAGTAAACTTAAGGAACATTTGTTTCCATCATCATGGTCTTGGAAGCTTCTTGAATGGTCTAGTTCTTTATTTCCACAAGACCATTTTGTTGGGGAGTCCTTGGAGCAGATAACTATCTTTTTATGCCATGCTTTTCATAGAAAGCATCAAACTCATGAGAAGTAAATTCTCCACCTCTGTCAGCTCTTAGACATTTCAATTTTTCACCAATTTCATTTTCCACCATCACTTTGAACACCTTAAATTTATCAAGAGATTTTAATTTTTCTTTTAGGAAAGTTACCCACATCATCTTGGAGTAGTCGTCAATTAGTAACATGAAATATCTATCTCCTTGTACACTCCTAATTCTAGCAGGACCATAGAGAATAGTATGTAACAGTTCCAATCGTCCATGTGAAACTTGTTCCTTACTTTTGAATGAAATTTTGCTTTGTTTCCCCAATTGACATTCTCTACACATGCTATTAGGTTTCACAAGTGTTGGAAGATCTCTTACAGCCTGAGTGGTACTTATTTTGATAATGTTATCAAAATTCACATGACACATTCTTCTATGCCATAACGAACTTTGATCTATCTGAGAAATCAAACAACTTCTACTAGAGCTACTTAAATAAAAAATGTTACCTCTTGTTTGAGTACTGGATGCAATTTCAGTTCTGGAACTTTCCAAGATTCTACACTTTCCACCCTTGAATCGAAGATCATAACCTTTATCAACCAACTATCCAACACTGAGAAGATTATGTTTCAGTCCTTCCACATATAGAACATCATTGGTGCCATTCTTACCATCAAAAGAGATGGATCCTCTGCCACAGATTCTACCAGTTGAGTTATCTCCAAATTTCACAAGCCCACCTTCATAATTTTCAAAATTCACAAACTTACTCTCGTCTCCGGTCATATGATGAGAACATCCACTATCAATCACCCATTCATCTTTCTCAATAACCTGAGCCGCCAAGGCACTTTCCATATTTGCATACCTAGCAGATTTAGTAGACACCAGATCTTCTTCTTTGATAGCAATGAACACCCAATCATTTTAAGGGGAACCTCGATGATTAGATTCATCATATATGACTCCTTCTTCTCCAGTTTCTTGGACATAGTAACATTTGTTCTTATTTTTGTATCTATTAGGGTTTGATTTTGAAAACCTCTGTAGACATCTTGAGGCAAAGTGACCAATACTATTACAAGAAAAACATTTGAGTGGCAATTTTCCTTCATACTTACCGGATCCTCTTGGCAATCTTTTGGCAAGAAGAGCTTCAAGATCTGCAGTTTCAATTTCAACATCTTCAAGATCTTTCCTTGTCTTTAGGAATCTATTTGATTTTGTAGAAGAGATATCACCCAAATCATATCTTTGTTTTCCATACACACTGGCCTTAAATGCAAATTTAGACTTGGGAAGAGAATCACCAAACTCACTTAATTCAAAAGCTAAAATTTTCCCAACTAGATGATCTCTTGTAACATATGAGACAGTCCTGATCTCCTCTATGGCTGCAACCTTATGTTTGTATGAATCAGGTAAAGATCTGAGCACTTTTGATACAATCTTTGATTCTTCTAGAGTTCCACTAGCACACCTGATACCACACACAATTTCATTTATCTTTTGCATGTAGATTGTGATGTTTTCATCTTTTCTCATCCTCATAGTTTCAAATTTTCCTCTCAGACTTTACAACTTGGCGCATTTGACATATTTATCACCTTCATACAAAAACTCCAACTTTTTCTAGATTTCATAAGTAGTTTTCAGACCAAACATATTTTTCATTTCTTAATCAGTCAGGGCACTCAACAAGGCTTCTTTAGCTCACAGATTGTTTTTAGCATCTTTGATTTGATCTGGAGTAGAAGGACCCTTTTCTGAAGGTTTATACTCAACACTGTTTATCACCCAATATGCATCACCCATGCATTGCAAATGACACTCCATACAATTCTTCCAAACAAAATAATTTGTTCCATCAAATCTCAGACTATCCTTCTTGTAGGTTGACAACCTAGATATCCTCAAATAGTTAAGCTTTTAGAAGAGGATCTATCTCTGATACCAATTGTTGGAATTAGACCAAACAACTAAGAGGGGGCATGAATCAGTTGTCCTCTAAATAATACTCTTTTTTCTTTTAACCTTCTTTATTATCTAACTACCAGATTAATGATGTAAACATTAGAGCATAGATCAAGAACATAAGAGCAGAAACATAATCAACACATTTGACAACAAGATTTTGACGTGGAAACCCGGTTAAGGGAAAAACCACGATGGGGGTTAACCCACAAAAACTATGTACCCTATTAAAAGTACTTTAATAAAATAGAAGGCATATGCCTTTGAGCACACTACCAAGAGCTCATTGCTCAAAGGAGAGGCTCACTACCTACATAATTTATTTAGAAAGAGATAACTGAGAAATAGCATCTACTTCATGCTTGATTTAGTTTCAATGAATGCTAAAGAACTTTTGCTTTGCCCTGAATTCTTCCTCACACTCTATACTGCACTCGTTCCTATTCTTCTCTACTTTACTCCTAATCCTTTATTCAAATTTTATCTATTTTGCACAAGGATGATATTTCAATGACTCTTCAACAAGTATTTACATGCTTTATCAACCTTGGAATGATCAACAAGGTCAGCTAAACTCAATGCAGATCTTCACACTGTCAGCCAAACATAACTGAGACTTGAATACGCTTCTACAACACTCCACACTTCATAAATATGCCCTTAAGGAATCCACAATATGCTAGGAACATCCGGTTGACCGAGACTAGGAAGAACATCAACCTTAAAGAAGAAATCTTCAATTAACAAACTCAAACTTTAATGCAGGCCTCGAACATAGTAGCCACATGATCCAGGGACCTCTACAAGCACATTGAAATCACCAATAACATTCACTCTAAACCATATTGCCAGAAACACTTGAATCTTCCTCCAGAACCTCAAGAACACTCTCTGCATGACTCTCAAACTAGAAGAATAGATTGCAGACCTCCAAACCACAAACCACTGGACTTGATGATACACACTGACTTCCCAAAGATGCCTTCAGATCCACATATCACAATTTTATATTACCAGAGCAATCCAAACCTCTTTCCAGTTACTCTATCTTTCCTGAGTATTGCAAGAACCAGTTCTACTCAGATGGTCACAACTCCTTCAAATCTTCATGCGGACTTCTCAAATCTTAACTAGAGCAACCTTTGACAATCCTCTACACATCCACATGATCTGCATGTATTGATTGTTATTAATTTTCTCAATATCTTCAACAATCCGGTCTTCTATACAGACAACAAAATAGGATACAGTTGACACTAATGGCAACAATAATATGTTGGCATCAATGACAACACCACTTAGGCACATATTTACAACAGATTTCACACCCATATGATAAACTTGAAGCCCTTATGAGATGCAAAGGCCAAGAACATTCTAATGGACTCCAACCTTGCCACTAGAGCAAATGTTTCCTCATAATCTATTCCCTCCACTTGTGAATAGCTTTTACACACAAGCCTAGCCTTATTTATGACTACTTCTCCATTCTCATTTGACTTGTTCCAGAAGACCCATTTAGTTCCTATCATATTTTTGCCTACTTGTCTTGGGACAACTTCCAAAGTCTGATTCTTCTCAATCTGTGTCAATTCTACTTTCATAGCCTTGATCCAGTGCTCATCTCTACATGCTTCAATCACTATTTTGGGTTCTATTTTAAAAAATAGACACAAATTCACCTGTTCATCTGCCATAACAACTTTTCTTCTTATCAACACATGTTTGTTCTTATCTCCATTGATTTGATCTTTAGAATGATTCTTCTGCACATACTTGGGAGTTTTAGGAACCCTTTCCAAAGCATCCTCTTCATAAACTTGAATCTCCTTTTTGTTGTCTTCTTCACATTCTTCTTCTCTGCAAGGGGGTCATTAGATTCATATTCTTCTATTAGTACTCATCTTTGATGTGGTTCCCCATCCACTCTGACATTTACACTTTCAACCAGCTTCTTTAGCCTCTTTTTTGTAACACATGTAAGCCTTTCTCTTTGTGGAATATCCAATGAAGATTCCTTCATCTGATCTTGTATCAAACTTTCCCAAGTTTTCTTCATCTCTCCTAATGTGGCACTTGCTTCCAAATACTCTAAAATATTTGATAGAAGGATTTCTTCCATACCATAGTTCATATGGAGTCTTTGACTCATTGACCCTTGCTTGCACTCTTTTTTGTATGTAGACTACAATGTGAATAGCTTCTCTCCAATAGATATTTGGTAGATTTGCCTATTTCAACATTGTCCTTGTTGCTTCCTAAACTATCCTATTCTTTCTTTTCACAACTCCATTCTATTGAGGAGTCCTAGGGGTAGACAAATGCCTCTTTACTCCATGATCTTCACAAAAGTAGTTGAACTCATTGGAGATGAACTCACCACCTCTGTCAGACCTCAAACACTTGATTTTCAGATCAATTTCATTTTCAACCATAACCTTGTATGCTTTAAACTTATCTATAGCTTTTGATTTTTCTTTGAGAAAAGTTATCCAAATAATTCTAGAGTAATCATCAATCATCAACATAAAATACCTGTCACCTTGAAAGCTTCCTACTCTTGTAGGTCCACACAGATCTTTATGCACCAACTCTAGAGGTCTGGTGGTAGAATATTCATTGTTTTTGAAGTTTTTCCTTGTTTACTTCCCAATCAGAAATTTCTTGCAGGTTGCATTGATAGGCTTTGCATAGTTCTTGGTAGTTCCCTTATAGCTTGAATAGAGTTGATCCTTACTAGGCTATCAAAATTGATGTGACACATTCTTCTATGCCATAGTCAAATTTCATTAACTTGAGTCATGAGACACATACCATTAGCACCTTTGAGCTAATATATATTTCCTTTTATCCTAGTTCCTGTAGCAATCAGAGTTCCAGAGCCTTCTTTTCTGATTTCACGACAACCATCCTGAAACACAAGGTTATATCCTCTTCTACACATTTGTCCTACACTTAGAAGATTATGCCAAAGACCTTTGACATAAAGAACATCATTTGTATTGTGCTTTCCATAAAAAATAATTGAACCTTTTCCACAGATCTTAGCAGATGCATCATTTGCAAACTTAACAAAACCTCCATCAAACTACTCAAGGTTAACAAACAATTAGTTCCAACATTCAATGCCATGAACAAGCATTCATCACTTTCATCATTTGGATAGTCAGACTCATCAGCAAATATGCTGTCATTTTCTTTAACATAATAACTTTTCTTGAATGATTTACCTTTGTTATCCTTGTATTTGTCATTTGAAACCTTGACCAGACATTTTGAAGCATAATGGCTTATCCTTTCATAGTTAAAGCATTTGAATGTTAACTCTATATTTTCCAAAGCCCTTTTTTAGTCTTCTCACCAAATTTTCTTCCACTTCATCAAAGCCATCAGGATCAGATTCAATATTGTTTTCTACTTGCTAGCCTTAAAGCAAAGTTTCTTTTCTTGTATCATCTTGACCAAATTCTCTTATCTCAAAAGTCGTTAGAGTACCAAACATCCGATCCCTAGTATACTGGTCCAAATCTTGAGTTTCTTCAATCGCTAAAACTTTAGCACTATAAGATTTAGGAAGAGTTCTTAGTACCTTCTTTACTACTTCACTTTCCTCCAGCTTTCCACCAAGACCATTGATAAAGTTGACAACTTAATCCACTCTCTGCATGTAGCTTGCAATATTTTTAGCTTCTAACATCTTTAGGGTTTCAAACATTGTCTTCAAAGTCTTTTCTTGCTTGACCTTATCATCTCCTTCATATGTACTTTTCAGCTTGTTTCAAATCTCATGAGTAGTATTGTAACTCATCGCCTTTACTAATTCAGAATCAGAGAGACTATTAAGAAGAGCACTCATTACCTTGCCATTCTTCTCATATTTTTTAATCTCATCTTCATCCTTTGGACCATTAGGAGGTATAGCATAGTCTTTGTCAACTATCTTCCATACACCATATCCTAGTGAGACAAGAAAGCTTTCCATCATGGTATTCCAAAAAGAATAACTTGTTCCATCAAACAATGGAACATCCATACCTTCCTTATGCGTCATCTGGATCTACGCCAAGTGGTTAAGCTTCTTCAGGGAACTTGGATCTAATACCAATGTTAGAATCCATAGGACAACTGAGGGGAGGTGAATCAGTTGTGTATTAAAACCTTAAACCCTTAAAGCAATTTCTATCATAAACCTCTTAACATGCATTAGCAGAATGTAAACATATGAAGCATCAATGCAAAGACATCCAAACATGTAAGAACACCGGATTTACATGGAAAACCTAATAAGAGAATAACCATAGTGAGGATTAGCTCACATATATATGAATAACAACACTGAAAGTCAATAGGCTCACTGCCTACAAGAAAGGCTCACTACCAAAGAAAGGCTCACTACCCAAAAGAGAGAAGAAAGAGGAAGATTGTTACAGAGAGATTAACTATCTCAAAGCAACAAGAGAGATCCACCAATGCAACTTCTTGCTATCCGCAACCTTTGGCACTTTGCCTCTAGCAACTTCATGTACACTGAAATGTAGAAACCTTCTGCTCACTATATTTTAGAGTCATAAGCATTTGAGCTCACACACAACACACTACCCTTGAGTCACATTTGCATCATCTTCTCTTTATTGCTCCACTCAACTTCATCTTGCATTGATACCATCTAAAACTAAGACCTATCTCAATTAGGTTAGCGCTAATGAGGCGTGTGCACCTCAAACGTGCAACACCAATTAGGTCAGCACTAAACACTTAGATGATCGAATGAAGTGTAAGTGGACCATGTCAAGGGTTAACTAGGACTCAAATCTATATCACCAAGCTTCTCATCACATCCAAAATCCATGAGGTACCTCCG
Organism: Cunninghamia lanceolata; assembly: GCA_027924645.1. Classification (NCBI taxonomy): domain Eukaryota; kingdom Viridiplantae; phylum Streptophyta; class Pinopsida; order Cupressales; family Cupressaceae; genus Cunninghamia; species Cunninghamia lanceolata. The sequence goes on from BSBN01000978.1 coordinate 5,713,511, forward strand.
CATATGGCACTAGTAAGCCAGGTCAGCCAAACCTGAGCTAATGACCATATCCATGCTTCTCCAAGTCCATGAACATCATGCGGACAAGAGAGAGACACTCCAAAGTATTCACACACCTTCTCAGAATACTTATCATCATCATAAACTTCTACAACATTGTCACAACCATCTGAATCAAAAAATGTCTTCAATTTGCACATTAGGATCCACAACCAATGTACATCAACACAATAACTGAACTTGCAGAGCAACCCATCACTAGAAACTTCAAGGGAATGTAGATATAGACTGTATAAGCACATCCCCAGATATATGGGACAAGAAACCTCAATGCAGAGAAATGTGGAGCAATCTCATTTCTCCCAGACAGTCTTCTACACAGGAACACTCTGTCAAACACACCTTCCATTGTCGCACAATCTAGAACCTCGAACTCTAGATATAACACCTTTGATCAACACTTCCAAACCGTACGACCATATCTCCAACTAGGAGGAAATATAGATCACAACGCTGAGACTGCACACCTTTTTATCAAATTTTCTCAAAAGCACTTGGAAACCAAGTGAACCATCTGCTGGAGTTTGACATCAATGACAACACCAGCAAGTTTCCAAAACATCTCTCATGAAATCCTTACCATTGATCCTCCTTCTTGGTGGTCTATAATTGACCTAGTCATGAGGCATTTTCATCAACAATCAATCTCTGAAAAACGTCATGCTACTGAGTCGAGCAACCACATCCATATCATTTTGAGAAAAATCACCTTTATGGTGCAACAGGTATCGAATCACTGGTAACTTCGTTTTGTTTATTCATTTTATACTCAGTTTCTAGCTTAAGCAGAGGTCATATTTAATGTAGATTAAAGGTTTTGAAATGTTGTTTGAAATCTTTGTTTTGGTCTATATTTAGTGTGTACAATGGTAGTAGAAGATCGTCATGAAATAGCGTCGACATCATTTATCCATCATTGGTCCTAAAACTAATTCCTTCTATCCTCTTATTTAGTTATTACATTTATTTTAATTTTATTCTTGATTGCAAAATTAATATTTATGTTAATTGATTGCATTTATCTAATTAACCTAGATATAAATAAATGTTATGACATTGTTTTAAGTATATAATATTTTATGAAGTGTAGAGAAGCTTTTGAAATGGAGAGTAAGGAAGATGAAGTGTAGAGAAGCTTTTGAAATCAAGTGTAAGGAAGACGGAAACATTAGCTAATGAACTATTTCATTTCGAAAGTCTGATTAGGAAAATAATAGCTTATTTAAATTACTTATATTCATAATGGCCGATTCATGCAATCTGGGCATGCTCATGTTAATTCACTTTTTGATAGTTTAGGCAAACACTAGTCGGGGTAGTAAATAACATATTGTTCTCTAATCTCATAATTGTCTTCACTTGGTTTATATAATTTAATATTTGCTCATAAAAAATTGAATAGATGGTGGCATGCGTGCAAATGATACGTTGTACAATTGCTTTCCTTGAAAAAGGATAGATAGAAATATATTGTTTTGAACTCGTCAATAGACATCCACCGAAGGAAAAGTACAATAATTGCGGCACTAAGGAAAGAAAGATCGCCAATTAACATCCACGGGGCGACACACTATAAAAGAAAGCCATCGCTTTTTTACCAAAATTAGATCTGTCATACCACTCTTTTCATTAAAAAGATATGCCAGAATATGTATACGTGCCTTCACTCAAAGTGGGGGAGAATTTTATATAGGTTGGTTGTGGCTCGCAAAGTCTCGATTTCCAGATTGTGTTTGATTGCCGTGCGGTCTACATTTACTTACCTTTACAAAAAATTTATCCTGTTAGAGTATATTTTTAGTTTAAAAGTAAATGGTCGGTGACTTGTCTGTTAATTTAATAATTAAAAGGAGTTTGACCCACTAAATTAACAAACAATTCGCCCAACTCAGGCAAAGAGAACAAGATTGGCCACGTATTATGTCCTCCAAGCGTTTCTAGAAAGCATTTGATTAGGAACCAGTCATGAATGTTTACATGCTATATATGAAGTGTCCAGTGTTAACATAAACCAGTATGGAGAAATAGAATTTGGCTTATATTTTGAATAGTATCAGAGTCCTCTGTTGTTAGCAATGGGCAGCGGCGCTTGGAGGATGACAATTGTGGAGGAGGAGGAGGAAGAGATTAGAAAAGGCCCCTGGACATTAGAGGAAGATACCAAGTTAATTGCCTATGTAAGACTGCATGGTGCAGCTCGTTGGAGTTCACTTGCTAAGATAGCAGGTTTGAAGAGAAATGGCAAGAGTTGCAGGATGAGGTGGCTCAATTATCTCTGCCCTGAACTTAAGCATGGCACCATTACTCCCGAGGAAGAACGCTTAATCATCAGATTGCATAATAAATGGGGAAACAAGTAATGCCATTTTCAGTTACTAGCTCGTTTACTCTGTGTGTTATTCGCTTTCTGACTGAAATAATTTTAGAAAGTTTGACATCAATTGTGCTGTGTGATGTTTTCTTTTTTTGGCAGGTGGTCTCGCATTGCCCAGAATTTACCAGGAAGAACAGATAACGAGATCAAAAACCATTGGAGAACCCACATCAAGAAAATCTCTCCAGAGCTAATTCGGAGTTGTAGTTGGCGGCGAGCTTCCAAAAGTCCAGAACAAATCATGGCAGTAAGAGAAAATAATGAGCCTTCCAGTAGCGAAAGCTTCGAGGATCAGCAAATGGCCTCAATGATGGAATGTTGTGCAGAATCTAATTCATCCAATACTCTAAACCAGGTGGGATGTGATATTTGTGAGTTGCATGATGGTTACCAAGCGTCCTTAACTTCCCCAGAAATGCACCAAGAGTTCATAGAGATATCATCTGATATGGATACTCTGAGCAGCATAATAGTTGACGCATATGAAGCAGGTATGGGCCAACATAGCCCATCCTCCTCGTGGTCTTCTGTGACAGATTCTCCAATGAATGTCTTCTCAGACAGTGAAGAGTTTTTATGGGATTATAACTCCATCGACTTATGGAAGTTAGATGATGATGTACAAAATATGCATTGGTAACGTACATGAAATTGTGTGCATTGATTTGTATATATTCGATGAATGCAATCTCCAAGGGTTTCTCTTGTATTGAAATAGCCATTTTTTTTTCCTTTTTCAGAAGTAGATTGGATAATACTGTCACATGCTCAAAACGTGATTTACTTTAAATCGAGAATAACTTTGATTGATAAATCATAATTCTTCAATTATTAGCTTGTAATGGCGAAAATGCGTAGTGGTTAAGTATATTGTTTTCTGATTTGAAATAAGATTATATATATATATATATATATATATATATATATATATATATATATATATATATATATATATATATGAAAATGCCGATTTATCTATTAATTATAAGATAATATAACACTTTCACAAAAATAGTTTGGGTGGTATGAAGGCACACCCCTAAAGTTGGTCATATGGGCCTAGCCCAAAAAGTTCTAGAGTATCATAGGGTACACACCCATAAAAGCATAACAGAAATTAGAAAAACATAATAAAATGTAGAATTAAGTAGCCAAAGCAACGCCAGCAGATGGCAGATCCCTGTCATCTAGGTTTCCCCATATTGCTGCGGGGTCCAAGATGACATCTAGTGGTGCCTGTAGTAGTCAAGGACAACACTGAGAGGGGGGGTGAATCAGTGTTGTGTGAATTTTTAAATCTTTTTCAAACTTTAACTTGCAGAGCACAAAGGAGAGAAAGCTATCATTGATTTGTCAAACACATATGTACAAAACTAAGAATGAAGAAGGAGAACAAAACCTTATAAGCAATGTATTAACATACACACATACAGATGAAAACAATATGACACATAACACACATTTGCATGAGTGGAAAACCCTCCTGGGGTTTAAAAACCACTCCAAAACTGCCTCACTGGCTTATCCTTGAAAATATCTTTACAAGCCTCACTGGCTGATGTAAGTGTCTCACTGACAAATGGTCTTACTGACCTACAAGCCTCACTGACATACTATTGTGCCTCACTGGCATCTCTCAATCAATCAGAACTCAAAATCTCATGTGCAAGAAGTGATTGCTACTCAATCTGATTTGCACCATTCAAATCAATTCATCTACAACATATATTTCATCATTTCAATCCTCTCATATTTTTATCCTTGAATCTTCTAATTCACCTGATCAGGGAAACATCTCTCTTTTTTTTTACAAATTGGTTTTTCATTCATCTATATTAACAAATGATTCCAGTATTGATCTGCACACACAACAACAACAAATCAGAACACTTGTAGAGTCATTAAATATCATATGTCCTTTCACATTCAATTCTTCTCTCCTTTTTCAATCTGCCTATTCAAATTCATCTTCAAACTTTGCAAGATCCTTCATATTCCTGCAAAAGAATCTTATTAAAAAATATCATTTAACCTTCAATAAATTTTTGCCCTTGAAAGAGAAAAATAAAATCTCTTCATAAAAATAATCAATCTCCTTCTTTTGCAACTATCATTTACATAAAATTATATCTATTCACCAAAAACCCCAACACATTTTTCTAACCCTTGACATCTGCAAAAATGACAAACTTGACCTTTCATTTCCTCCAAAAGAAAATCAATCCCCTGTAAGAAAATTAATTTGACTTTGCATCTGAAATAAAATCCTATTACTTCATCTTCCTCAGTCTTGTTGAAGCACCTGGAAATTCTTTTCAAAAACTTCACATTACAATATTTCATTTTCGTCCGCAAATGACTCTTCATATACAAAATCCAACTTCCCTGTATAAAAAATAAGTTGCTCTTGAAAGAGAAAATAAAATCTCTTTCAAATCTGATCTCCATGTGAAAGAAGACAAATTCCTTCATTTAATCCATTGAATCCTGCATAAAAATATATTCTCTGTAAAAACAAAATCTCTTTATATTCCTTCAAAGATTCATCTTCTCTCTGCATGATGCTTCATATTCTATGATCTGCAAAAAAAAACTCTTTATCTCCACAAAATATCAACAAAACAACTTCAATCTAATCAATGCTTTGAAAAAAATCTTTGATAAAATCTTTTTCATCTTCTTCAAAAACTTTTGCCCAAAAATCTTCTTCAAAAAGATTAAAAAATCATTCAAAAATAAAAACTCAATAAAGAAGATTTTCTTTCTTGTAAACATTCATTTATTTCTTTCTCTTTCACTATCACGAGAGTGAAAAAATAGAAGGGTTTCTTCTTAAAAAAAATGCTTTAAAAAGCATCAATAAGCTGCCTTTAAACAAACATTCTAAGGATAGTTTTATAACCTTATCACTCCATTGACAGCCAAAAGCCCGTCAAATATAAATGAAAGAAGTCGGGGGCAATTTGAATGATCACCATTGATCATTATTTTCACACTTTCAAACTTTTAAATATATACATTGATTTAAACTTTGCCGCCCAAACATTTATGTAATGACCGATGCTATCGATAAATGTGTAAAGGGAGGCCGGTTTCAACACGATGCAAAACCCTTTAACCTTGTCACTTAAGTGACACCAACCACCCCGACCGGTCACCCTTGAATTAGAACAAAAGTGCATTCGATGGTTTTAATAGGCTTAGAAGGGGGTAAAGAGATATCTTGGGCAACACTAATGTTTGGGTGTTAAGAACCTTTAAACCATGAGATAAAAGAGCAAATGTAGTATATTTAATCAGAGATCAAACTAGTCATAGAACCTTTAAAATAAAGATGAGACATCATTTATGACAGCTGTGACAAACAAACTCATTACATGACCCAACACCCTTTGTTTTTAGACAATAGAGAGATAAGAATATGGTCACAATAAGAAGATCAAGTAAACCTAAAGATCAAATGTCTCACTTTTACTGAGATGACCAAACTATTCACACCATTTCATAGAAGATCAATCTGTCACTATATGTGTCACTTGTCACTATAACATCATGAACCACTTGTAAGAGTTTTACCACCTGAATACTGAGATGAACACCATATGAATACTGAGATCATACCAAACCTACAAACCACTGTGATTACAACAAGCCACAATCAAGATGACAAATTGTGAACACTGACCAAGCATACTGAACATGCTGTGATATGACAACTCCTGTCAACAACTTCACACAACTCTTGATGAAGCATGATCACTAACCAAGTATACTAAACAAGCTGTGATATGACCAAGCATCAACCTCTTGCAAATACCTCCTCATTAGTGTTCTTTAGATGTTCACTAATATCAACTCAACCTTTTTGACATCAATGACAATCTGACACCATCAATCTCCCCCTTTGTCATTGATGACAAAACTTCATAAAGCATTCTTTCTTTCTCCCCCTTTTTGACATCTGATGACAAAGCCTAAAACAACTCCCCCTGAGAACAACTCCATTGAAAGATGTTATAGCATGAACATAACAATTGTAATCACATTGCATTAAGAGCACCTTGAAGACATAAACTCCTGTTATCTTGTTATCTTCAACCAAAAATAAGAACCACTTACCTTTCAAAGCATTGAATGCAATTTTGCTAAACTTATCCTGAACATCAACATTTCAAACTTGAGAGCAAAAAGATACCATGAAACTTACATCTGATGACAATACCATTATGAAGATGAAGACTGACACACTCCTGATGACAAAACAAACATTTTTTCTTCAATCAACAACCTTTTTGACCCACATGACAAAACTCCAATGAATCTATTTGTTTCCCCTTTGTTGAATACCACTGGCAATTACTGGCAAGACTAATCAACATAACTCAACTCAATACCATCCATTTACTTATATTCAACCTTCTGAACACTTTTGCAAAGAAATCATAAACATACCAATCAAGAATTGAAATACCACTTAAGGCACTGATTATTTTTCCAATTTGCTGTCCAAAGCTTTTCCTGAGAGCTCTGAGCTCTTTCAATGTTCATCTGCATATTGAACAACCATAAAAACTTGAGAGCAACGAGACATCAAACAATCATGTAAGGCACATCAAACCAAGCACCAAACCATTGTTACAAGCTACCCATAGACTGCACTATACCACTTCTAATCACAACACAAATTTGTAGATGAAGATGAAACACTGACATCAATGAGATCCTCTGATTACTTCCTTTAACAAACTCTTGAAACACTGATACACTTCTTGACTTAGCCCTGAAGTAAACCATCCAATTACTGACATCAAACCATCCATGCTAAGAAAAATCATGTCACCATCAAACACCTTTTGACATCACAATCAACTTTTCTTGTATCAATGTAAGGACAACAAGCTCTCAGCAAAAATTATTACACCAATGATCACTTCTAAATGAACATTCATTCTGCAATCAAGAATAAAGATCATCTTTCTACACAAGATACCTTTTACAACACACTGTCAAACCTGATATATACATAACCACATCTGCAATCAACAAGAACAAACTCCTTCCTCTTGATTTTATCATTCAAATCAGCCCATCAAGATTGCACAACTTTCACCATCAAGCTCTTCCTGTAACACCACATTGCAAAACCAAATGCAGATGAGAGTTCCTTGAGAACACCTTAACAGAAGCATCATGAAAACTTAATCATGTAAGTATCAAACAATATATAAATAGGATCAATGTCACAACATCATCAAACTCTTTGTGTAGAGAGATTTTGAACACTTTATATGATCCACTAAACATGTTAATGATCATGAACACCTAACATACACTGAAACTCAAAAACATTAGAAACTTCATTTCAAACATTTCAGGCAAGCATGACAAACAAAACAAGATCAACTGATCTCCTCCTGTAACTTCTTGGGGATAAAAATAGAATAAGAACAACTCCCCCTCACATTATGCTATCTGTTATGCAATAGATGAAATGACTTGTGCAAGATGCACAAGCTTAGTATTTGACTTCTCTTGACTATGTTTCTGCTTCCAAATCTGAACAGGCTCTTTCTTGCTCCAAACCTTTTCTGTCTTTTTCTTTTCCCAACCTTTCAAATTAGGTGGAGCTCTCCTGCAACTGTGTGCTTTATGACCAAGAGAGTTGCAATTATAACAAATTATGTTGTAATCAAAATCAATTGACTGATAATACCTTTGAGCACTCATATTAAGCTTCCATGAACGATCATACACTCTATTCATTTTGCAGTCTCTTTGAATAAGTCCAACATTATTGCACTTGTAACATACAAGGTTAGTATTCCTTTTGCAATCAACTGCTTTATGCCCAAAATGATTGCAAGTATACCAATAACCATTAAATGAATAGTTATAACTGTACATGTATGCTTGTCTAATGGGAGCACTTTTTCTAAAATTTCTTCTACTTTGATTATGTATTTTGTTTTGAGTGGTAACATTCAAATCAATCTTCTTTCTAGGAGTCTCTCTAGCTTTTGAACATTCTCCTTCTTCAAAACCAAGTCCAGTAGTGTCTCCATATAGTTTTTGTTTACCAAGCATCTTATGCAGCTTGCTTGTGCTTTCTTCAAACTCCTTATACTTCTTAGATAAAGCTTTGAGACCATCATACTTTTTTCTCAGATTGATAATATCACTCTCTAGTTTTAGATTCTCAATCCTTGCAACTTCAAGGTTAGATATTGAGACATCAACTATCCTCTTAGCTTCTTCAATTTCTAATTTCAAACTGACAAGCAATTTGTTTGATTCACTTGCTTGATTCTTCAAGTCTACAATTAGGTTTCTAGCATCTTGAAGATCTGTAAGAGCTTTGTCTTTTAAAACTCTTTCTTGCTGCAATTGCAACATTAATTTCTTGTTCTCCTTCTTATAATTCTTGAGTTCAATTAGAGCATATATGAGTTCTCCTTCCAGATCAATCTCACAGTCTTGTTCATCATAATCCTGATCATCATCATCTTTTGAATTTGATTGGGTCTCAACTTCTTCATGTGATTGCCTTTCAATGCCACTTTCTTGACACACCGGAGTGTCCTCTTCTTTATCATTACCTTGGTAAATTCTTTTCAATCTCCTCCACATATCTTGAGCTGTAACACAATCCATAACTTTACAAATAACATCATTAGATAGAGCAGATAATATAGCCTTCTTTGCAATATCATTACATTCAAGAGCTTCTTTGTTATTTGCAGAATTACAATTCTCAACTGACATTAAAACATCATATCCTAAGGAGGATAAATACACTTGCATTCTAACATACCAAACTGAAAAATTTGAACCATCAAATTGAGGAACATCTGAAGCCTTTTCTTCTAAGATAATATCAGACTCAACATGGAGAACATCTTTATTAACATCTGGATTTGATATGAATGATGTCTTTTGTGTCGTTTGACTAGAATGAATCTTAACATTTCTCATGTTCTTATTTCTCCTACACTTACCCATTGAACTCCACACACAGGACCTACCCAAGCTGATTAAGCTGCAAGAGGGAAACTGGCTCTGATACCAATTGTAGTAGTCAAGGACAACACTGAGAGGGGGGGTGAATTAGTGTTGTGTGAATTTTCAAATCTTTTTCAAACTTTAACTTGCAGAGCACAAAGGAGAGAAAGCTATCATTGATTTGTCAAACACATATGCACAAAACTAAGAATGAAGAAGGAGAACAAAACCTTATAAGCAACATATTAACATACACACATATAGATGAAAACAATATGACACATAACACAAATTTACACAAGTGGAAAACCCTCCTGGGGTATAAAAACCACTGCAAAACTGCATCACTGGCTTATCCTTGAAAATATCTTTACAAGCCTCACTGGCTGATGTAAGTGTCTCACTGACATACTATTGTGCCTCACTGGCATCTCTCAATCAATCAGAACTCTAAATCTCATGTGCAAGAAGTGATTGCTGCTCAATCTAATTTGCACCATTCAAATCAACTCATCTGCAACATATTTCATCATATCAATCCTCTCATATTTTTATCCTTGAATCTTCTAATTCACCTGATCAGGGAAACATCTCTCTTTTTTTTTTACAAATTGGTTTTTCATTCATCTGTATTAACAAATTATTTCATTATTGATCTGCACACACAAAAACAACAAATCAGAACACTTGTAGAGTCATTAAATATCATATGTCCTTTCACATTCAATTTTTCTCTCCTTTTTCAATCTGCATGTTCAAATTCATCTTCAAACTTTGCAAGATCCTTCATATTCCTGCAAAAGAATCTTACTAAAAAATATCATTTAACCTTCAATAAATTTTTGCCCTTGAAAGAGAAAAAGAAAATCTCTTCATAAAAATAATCAATCTCCTTCTTTTGCAACTATCATTTACATAAAATGATATCTATTCACCAAAAACCCCAACACATTTTTCTGACCCTTGACATCTAAAAAAATGACAAACTTGACCTTTCATTTTCTCCAAAAGAAAATCAATCCCCTGTAAGAAAATTAATTTGACTTTGCATCTAAAATAAAATCCTATTACTTCATCTTCCTTAGTGTTGTTGAAGCACCTGGAAATTCTTTTCAAAAACTTCACATTACAATATTTCATTTTCATCTACAAATGACTCTTCATATACAAAATCCAACTTCCCTGTATAAAAAATAAGTTGCTCTTGAAAGAGAAAATAAAATCTCTTTCAAATCTGATCTCCATGTGCAAGAAGACAAATTCCTTCATTTAATCCATTGAATCCTGCATAAAAATATATTCTCTGTAAAAACAAAATCTTTTTATATTCCTTCAAAGATTCATCTTCTCTCTGCACGATGCTTCATATTCTATGATCTGCAAAAAAAAACTCTTTATCTCCACAAAATATCAACAAAACAACTTCAATCTAATCAATGCTTTGAAAAAAATCTTTGATAAAATCTTTTTCATCTTCTTCAAAAAGATTAAAAAATCATTCTAAAATAAAAAATCAATAAAGAAGATTTTCTTTCTTGGAAACATTCATTTATTTCTTTCTCTTTCACTATCACGAGAGTGAAAAAATAGAAGGGTTTCTTTCTTAAAAAAAATGCTTTAAAAAGCATCAATAAGCTGCCTTTAAACAAACATTCTAAAGATAGTTTTATAAACCTTATCACTCCATTGACAGCCAAAAGCCCGTCAAACATAAATGAAAGAAGTCGGGGGCAATTTGAATGATCACCATTGATCATTATTTTCGCGCTTTCAAACTTTTAAATATATCCATTGATTTAAACTTTGCCACCCAAACGTTTATGTAATGACCGATGCTATCGGTAAATGTGTAAAGGGAGGCCGATTTCAACATGATGCCAAACCCTTTAACCTTGTCACTTAAGTGACACCAACCACCCCGACCGGTCACCCTTGAATTAGAATAAAAGTGCATTTGACAGTTTTAATAGGCTTAGAAGGGGGTAAAGAGATATCTCGGGCAACACTAATGTTTGGGTGTTAAGAACCTTTAAACCATGAGATAAAAGAGTAGATGTAGTATATTTAATTAGAGATCAAACCAGTCAGAGAACCTTTAAAATAAAGATGAGACATCATTTATGACAGCTGTGACAAACAAACTTATTACATGACCCAACACCCTTTATTTTTAGACAATAGAGAGATAAGAATATGGTCACAGTAAAAAGATCAAGTAAACCTGAAGATCAAATGTCACACTTTTACTGAGATGACCAAACTATTCACACCATTTCACAGAAGATCAATCTGTCACTATATGTGTCACTTGTCACTATAACATCATGAACCATGTGTAAGAGTTTTACCACTTGAATACTGAGATGAACACCATATGAATACTGAGATCATACCAAACCTCCAAACCACTGTGATTACAACAAGCCACAATCAAGATGACAAATTGTGAACACTGACCAAGCATACTGAACAAGCTGTGATATGACAACTCGTATCAACAACTTCACACAACTCTTGATGAAGCATGATCACTAACCAAGTATACTAAACAAGCTGTGATATGACCAAGCATCAACCTCTTTCACTTACCTCCTCATTAGTGTTCTTCAGATGTTCACTAATATCAACTCAACCTTTTTGACATCAATGACAATCTGACACCATCAGTGCCCAGCCATCATCATTCTCCTGATTGTCATTCTCTATATTTGGCTCCTAGTGCTGTGATGAGATTGCCAAATTCAAGCATGGAGAAACCTTAGTGTTATCCCAACCAGTGTTGGTTGGATTGGAAGTACCAGGAGCAACCCAACCTATATTGTCACTTGTAGGCCAACCTGCATTGCTGCTAGTAGGACAACTCGCATTGTCACATGCAGCACTTGTAGGATGCCCTGATGTCCATCCATGATTACATGGAGAGGACAAGCGTCTGTGATGGTGAGGTACATGGTGAGGAGCATGCTGAGAATGTGGCCAAGAATCCCTGGCTGATCCACTTCTTCGCTTGTGGCCCTGGGAAGGTGAACGAGCTCTGACAGATGAAGGAGAGGGAGGAATCCATGCCATTATACAAGAAGCATTATCCCAGCGATCCAACAATTCCGGTAAGTGAGCAACCTCAAGATTCACCTTGTTTGCTTGAACTTGTATCTGTAGAAGAACATTAGAACAAATAATTTCTTTATTGAAAAGAGAAATGGTTGTTCCAATGTGATTGTCTAAAAATATACAATAATTACGATCTTTCCATATTGTAAATAGAATCTCCACCTTGAAAATATGCCAAGTCTAAGTCAACCTTGTAGGAAACCTGGGAGAATCACCCAGAAGTATTATCTGCCATGATAAAGGTTCTGGTCTAAAAGGGTGAAAGAAACCATAAATCCATAGCCAAAATACTAGAAGAGATGCTAGAAAGTCTCAGCTTGTCTGCAAAAAGGACATAGGGAATCTTGAACCCCAAGATGAAAAAGCCTTGCTCCGACTGGCAACCCTTGAAAAAGAAGGCACCAGGCAAAATGTGCTAACTTTGGCTCAAGAATGGATGACCAAATAGTAGCAAATCTGTTATGCCAAAGAGCCATTGAACTATAAAGGAGCCATCGTTTATTAAGCGTATCTATCATTTGTAAATGGGGCAATAGCCACCTGTAAGCAAGCCTTGGCTTATAATGGTGTATTGGCGTGTTTGGATACCATTTCTAGTCCTTCCACCAAGGCCTGATGGAGTGGATTCCCACTTTGTGAAACATTTCCACTAGAATAGTAGCGACAATTCTATCATAGGTAACTTGATTAGTTCTGTGAAGGTTAAATTTAACTCGAAGAGGTTCCCATGTCATAAGGCTCATGTTGGGTCTATGAAAAATATCCTCTAGAGTTTGAATACCTCTTTTATGGAATCTAAGAGCCTTTATTGCAGGCAATTTGGCTAATGGTTGACCTGCATTGGAGAAGAGAGGTGACCACCAGATATTATGGTGATTGAAGGAAAGACCATTGCGAAACCCATCACCAATCTAGCAGAGCCATGGTTTAACTTTTTCCCAGGTTTTCCAAATGCTTTTAGCCACAAATGTGTCTGATATTTGAACTGGCTCTCTCATGACAAGGATAGTTGACAAGCCAATCCCTTTCCAAGCAGGCTTGTGCAAAGGATGTCTCATTTCAATGTTGTGTCAGAGTAAAATTTTCCATGCCTTATTACTAGAGAGAGCACGAATAATCCATTTGACATAGAGGGTTGTGCCTTGGCACTAAGTAGAATGAAGACAAAGGCCACTTGAATCTCTGGATAAGTAGCAAAACTCCCATGCAACATAGTGAAAGCCATGGCGAGTCTTAGATGAGGTCCAGAGAAAATCCCTCAAAAGTTTTTCCAGTTTGGCATATGAAGTTTTGGAAGGTGCCCAACAAGAAGAGTAGTAAACATGAGTTGCTGCCAAAACTTTAGAGCATACCTAGAATTTACCTACTAGAGAAAGTGGCTTAGTAATCCAGAAGGCAGGTTACTGTTGAACGTGGGAAATAATTGCTTGCCAAAGATTAGTAGAAGTGCCCTGGAAGGCAAATGGAATACCTAGAAATCAGAAGATTTCTCCATGAGAAACCCAGTGCCAACCATACTATTAGATCCAATGAGGAATGGGACAAATTGACTACCTGTAGCATAATGTTTTGTACCACTGGATGGAAGAACCTGAGGCTAGGTAGAAGGTCTCCAGACATGCAAGGGTATTTTTAACTGTATTTTCTTCTTCCAGTAATGTTAAAAAGGAATCATCTACTAAATGACCATTAACCAGCTGGATGGAAGAATTGGGTAGACAAATTCCACGTACAAGGCCATTGGATACTAAATGAGCAAGAAGGTATCCAAAGCCTTCTGCAGCGAGAACATACAGGGTTGGTGCAAGAGGACATCTTAATGAGACTATTGGCCATTGAGAGTGATACATGCAGAAACATATGAGAAGAGCATTTGGACTGATTGGATAAAAGATGGCCCAAACCCTAATGTTGCAAGCATTGCAAGAATAAAATGCCATTCAATGTGATCATAGGCCTTAGCAAAATCAATTTTTAGGAAAATGGCTTTTTGATCAGATTTTCTTGGCCATTCCATTCCTTCCCAGACTGTAATGGTATTATCTAAAATATACCTGAATTTAATAAATCTTGTTTGTTTAGGGCAGACAATCAATGGGAGTAGGTTGCGGAGCTTCAGTGAAAGGTCTTTGGTAATGATCTTGTAGGAGACATTGAGGAGCGTAATGGGTCACCAGTTACAAATGTCTTCAGCATCTCCAGCTTTAGGTATGAACTTTATGTTTCCTTGATTAATAAGTTTTCCTAGAGAGTTTGAATGAAAAGCTTCAAGGTAAACATTATGCAAATCCTTTGCTAAGTAGTCCCAAAGGGCTTTGTAAAATTCACAAGGAAAGCCATCAATTCCTAGAGCTTTCCCACCGGCCATAGAATAGACTTCTTCCTTGAGGTCTTCAATCATCAATAACTGATCAGAGAAGCATGTCTAGGTTAAAGAGAGTTTCTTTGGAATTACTGCAAGACAATCTTGCAGTGCAATTTGTCACTTAGGAGTATAATCTTGAGCTGTGAAAACTTTTTCATAATGTCATACAAAAGCCTGGAGAATGTTAGGTAGTTTTGAGAGAACAACATTATCCTCTTTGGTTTGCTTAATACCATGTGAGGAATGTCTAGCTCAAAGAGCAAGAAAGAATTCCTTGGAGACATGGTCACCTATTTTTAGCCATTGCATCCTGGCTTTAAGATGCGCTCCTCTGGCAGCATGACTATCAGCCTTTTTCTTTTGATTTCTTAAATTGATGACATTGATTTGCAAAGAATGAGAAAATGGGTCGGTTGTCAATGCCATAGTGGTCATTTTCAAAGCACTAATTGTAGCCTAATAAGCTCTTCTTCTGAAATTTGCTAGCTGGTGGCCATAGATGTGAAGAAACCTCGCAGTGCAGGTTATAGCATCATTCAACCACTTTATCCAACTAGTAGAATGTAATGGGCAACATTCTAAATTCCATATAATTGTAATGTGTGCCAGGGTGGGTTGGTGAGCTAGCAAAGAGGTGTTAAGGAAAAACTAAGACTTACTAGCCCAAGTCTATGTGATCTACCATTCAGTGGAAAACTAAATTGGAAAGTGGTCTCATAGCATCACATCCACTAATAGGTATACTAGGAGGGTGTCTGACATGGCAAAAGAGAAGAAAGATTGGGCTGAGATCATGGCATGATCAAGACATCTAAAAACCCTGTCAGACCTAGCTCAAAAATTAGACCAAGTATGCCAGAAAGGATGGGATTGACGGTGGCCAACATTGGGATAAAAGAAGCCCAACTTATTGTGCATATGATACCACGCCTCTCATTTGCCAGCTAGATAGAGAGAAGGAAGAACACCATCTTTATCATGCGCTATCTCAACCATATTAAAATCTCCACAAATAAGCCAGGTGGCAACTAGCAAAGAGTCTGCAATCCACTGGTAGAGAGCAGATCTTTCTGTCGCATCATTCGATACATAAACATTAATAATCCCAAAGGAATAATTATCAATATTGAGAAGTATGCAGACTAAACAGTTGGTGGGGTCCACCCCATGGGCCACCACCGAATCATGCCACCGAGGGGACAAAAGGGTGACAACTCTGCCTTTGCCAGTCACATGAGTGGTGGAGAACAATTTGTTGGCTGGCCAAATGGAATGGCAAGCCAAAGACAACAGGAAGCCTGTAACTTTAACCTCTTGCAGGCACAGAACATCAATTGCAGCATATTGTTGGATAGTCGCTCTAACAGAGTACTTCCTAGCGAGGTTGGTTAGACCTTGAACATTTCAAGAGAGGAATTTCGTTGTAAATCCTCCACCATTTCCCCAGAATCAAGGTTTTCAATGGAAGAAAAATGATTCTACAGGGAGTCAGTGGAGTTTGACCCAAATTGAATAGGGGGAATTTACTCTTTTTTACCCTGCCAAACAATTTCACCCTCTACAGGAAGTTCTTAGCTATGAGAGCCCCTACAAGGCAATAGAGATGTAATTGTACGTGGTCGTGCCTAGGGTAGCAACCTTTGCGGTGATGGCAGCACAGTAGGACCCATGAATTTGTCCTTCCCGCCATTTGCAGAAGGCTTTGAAACATCTTTAGCTAGTTCAGTAGCTTTGAGAGCATCCATAGGGGCCTTAGCCTTGTGTTTGCAAGTGGCAATAGTGGCCCAAGTGTCCTTATGTCTTTTCCAGTTTTGGGTTTTCCACATAAAAATCATGGTGTTCATGTGTGATGGACTTTGGTTGGTTCTTCTATGTTTAATTTGCTTTTTTATTGCATGTGGTAAATGGATTACTAGTTTAATAAATAAGAAGTTTAATATAGTTTGATTCACCCTCCTCTCAGTACTTTGGGTGTTCAAGAGTATTAAGTAGAACCAAGCATTATCAAGGACTTGCATAAAGTTAGCATCAAGCACTTGTATCATTATTAGCATTCCTAGAAATCTTCATCATCACATTCATGGTGTGCTTTCAATATTATACACAAAAAATAAGGGGCTTGATTTGTATCAAGGAAGTCAATGATCTTCTTTTATCTATAGTGTGACCTGAAAGGTTCTTTTCAACAACACCAAGATTTTAGGTGAAGGTAAAGACATAGAAAAACATGTTATAATAGTTAATAGGAACATAAGGTATATTCTTACCTTAGGACATAATTGTGCTAAGTCTGATTTGGAGAAAGAAAAAAGTTATGAAGAAAATTTTAAGATAAGCTCTGCAAAACTTGATGAAATGATTGCAAGTCATAAGAGTCTTGATGACAAAAAAGGCTTGAGATTTGAGAAAGGTGAAAGCTCCAAAGAAGGTCAAAGAATGAATGTTGAGATCAAGAAGGACAAAGGCAAACAATTTCAGAACCACAGGAACAGACCTAGAAGATCACCGGTCAGGAAACCAAATGGTCAAAGGTACCCTTCTTTCATTGGTTATTGTAATACATGCAATAAGTTTGGTCATAAGGCTACTCAATGCAGGAGCAAGGTGAATCAAAATATTCCATCATTCTCTAGTTAGTGATTCACTTATGATAAAGTAGGTCACAAGGCTAATGATTGTAGAAGTCAGATAAGGAATGGTTATAAAAATAGAAGGAATGCTCAGACCTTTAAAGGAAATTACTTTATATGTAAGAGGTTTGGTCATAAAGCTAGTGAATGCAGAAATCAAATAAGGAACAACTATGGAAAGAATGCTCAACCTTTCAATGGGAATTGCTTTGCATGCAATAGATTTGGGCACAAGGCTAACGAATGGAGATCAAGGATGAATGAAAGGAACAATAGACAAAGAAATGTTATATGTTCCAATTACAACAATCCTGGACATATTGCAAGATTCTACAAAAGCAAGAACATAAAAAGGAATAGTCAAGCAAAAAAGAAAGAACCAGTACAAAAGGCAGATTTGGTAGAAATCAAGAAGGAGATTAATCAACTTTGGGTTAAGAAGGTAGTGTAGGAAGACAAATGTGAGTCTGCGCCAGACTCTGGTGCTGGTACTTCCTCTGAGAAGTAAATTTAGAGCTTTGGCTCAGGGGGAGCTTAATACGAAATCGTATTCCCCTAGCCAGAAATGTGGTGCTAATATCCACCACAAAGATATGAGTTATAAGACTAAATGATAGATCTTATGAAGGAGAATCTGGTAGAAGAGGATCTAATGTGGTAAATTGTGGAGCAATCTTGATCAACTAAGGGTTTGACATCCTTTTGAATGAAGCATTTACTATGATTAAATCTTGATTAAATAAAGAATATAAGGGATCCATTTGAAAGAAAAATCATTTTTTTTAAACCCTCAAGTGACTAAAGAGACTTGAGAAGCAAGCTAGGGCAAATTAAAGCATTCAATGAAGAAACCATAATGGAGGAAAAATGTATTTACTGCTCTTTCTTTTGAAAAATTTTGTGTTTTGAGTTTGTAAGGATGAATACCTCTCAAGTAATTGAGATAACAGAGAGGCCTCACCCTATGTTTAAGAAACATCCCTTTAAATTGTTAATCACTGATCCGGATGATGCATTTTTTGAGATTCCACATGATGTTATGCATATGAAGGATGTTAGGGCATATATACATGCAAACCTAGAGGAATATGATCACATGAAATTAGGAAAATTGTACTTGGATGAGATGATTACTATCAATATCATGTTGAATGAAGAATACAATGTCTTGCATGAGAAGAACCTGGATACATGGTTAGACTTTCCAATATTCTCAGATGATGCATGGGTTAGATATGTTCTGAGAAAAATTCATGATAAATTATGTTGGCTTGTTGAGTCCCACAGGATAACAAAAGAGGCTATCAAAGCAGTAATTGGCATGAGCTCTATCGGAAAGGTTCCAACCTTGAAAACAATGAAGAACAATGTAGTAATGTAGTTAACTGGTGCAATATTTGATAAAAGGGCTCAAATTATGAATGACATTGAGGATCCGGTAGTTAGATTTGCATCGATGGTTATTGGGTACATGGTCTATTTCTCCAATAGGGAGAATTTACTGTCTGTAATAACCATATACACAACATATGATATGGTCAAGAATAACATAGACTATGACCTATGTGAGTTGCTTTGGGAACAACTAATGGAGAACCTGAAAAGAACAAAGGAAACAAAATATCCCTTTAAGTATGGAACTTTGATTATTTGTCTGTTCTTTTATTTTGTGAGGGAGATACCTGGTATGGAGAATATAGGGTGGCTCGATCATGCACCTATAGCTGCTTAAATTAGAAATCATTTGCATAGTTTGGGAAATGTTGACAAACAAAATGCAGCTTTATGGGGTTATTTCAGAAACTTCCAAAAGAAAATGCAGTCCAAGGCTAGGATCCCTAAAATAGTTGTAAAGAAGTATGAAAAGGATATTGTATTCATGGTGGACAAGGACAAATGCCTCATGGAGGTTGTTGAACCTAGAATTGTATGGGTCCCAGCAATGGGATATGAAGTCTCAGAGGAAGTATTAACTAGTTTGGTAGATCTTATATTGAGAAAACCAAAAGACCCCAAGGAGGAAAGGTTTGGTACATTGAAGGAACTATCTCTCAAAGTTCATTTGGAGCAGACACAATCGGAGACCCAAAGAAAGGTCAAAAAGTATGTAGAGGAATTTTCCAAGATCCATGGGTTCACAGATTAGGAAATAAGTAAAGCAAGAGCAAAGGTAGAGGCATTAAAGGCTACAAGTGCTCCAGAAGGGAAAACATCAAAAGCTCCAGAGAAGAAGGAAGAGGAGAAAATTGAAAAGGAGAAGCCTATATCTGGTCTTGGAAGAAGAACAAGAGCTTCCATCTCTGCAGCTACTTCAAAGAGTTCTGGACCCTCTATTACAAGGACAAAGGTTGCAAGTGATGAGAAAGAGACACTTGAGAAAAAGGCTAAGAAAGAAAAGACTAATTCTAAAAAAAAGTGCCAGTAAAGAAAACTGCAGAGAAGAAGAAAAGAAAAAAAATAAAGGCAACACAAAGAGTACATGTGAGCCTGGCTGAAGGAGAAGAAGTGGGAAAAAGAGACAGATGAGGAGATTGAAGAAAAATGGGCAAAAATAGAGAGAACCACCTCCGGTAAAAAGGAGAAGCCCTCAGGTAAGACTAAGAAGAAGAAGGAAGATGAGAAGACTGAAAGTGAAGGAACACTTTCCTTAGGAACCCTAGTCAATGCATTTTCTCAGCATGGAAATTTGAAACCCATTTCTGAAATGTATGATGAATGATTTGATGCAGATAAGATAATTATTGAAACTACAGTTGTTAGATATTTAGAAATATTTAGCAAAGCCTTAATTGAAACCATAGATCAATTATCAAATAGCCTAGCCATCATCATGTCAGCAAGGAAGTGGATATGGCCAAAGATGTGGAGATAAGAGAATATGTCTTGTTGATTCTTTGTCCAGACATAACAATAGAAGAAAAGGCCAAAGTCACAAATATACTCAATGATAAATTCAGAAAAAAAAAAAAAAAAAAAGAGGAGTTAATACACTTATGGCCGATGACACTAAGAAACTAGTTAAAGAGACAAAAGAGATAACACTGAGTGTGTTGCATGAATTGCAAATTACAACTATGGCAGATACTGATGGAGAAGAACAAATTAACAATGTTAACACTTCTAATGTTTCTCTAGAAGTAAATGTTGATCAGAGTATGGAGCAAGGCACAATCACTCCTCTGGAGAGTTTAGGAAAGGTTGAAGAAATGAAAGAAACTAAAGAAGAGAAGTATGAAGAAGCAAGGACAGTCCCTGAACAAAATATCTCTAAGGAACAAAAAGAGCGGAGAGAAGAGGAAAATCAACAAATGGTGGAGATTCCTACTCTGGAACCTAAAGAAAATAGACAAGAAAACATTCAAGATCCCCCTTCGAAGAGTCAATATACTAAAATATCTCAAGAAGAAATAAAAAGAGACTACTAACTCATTAAGGGATTTTTTGCTAAAATAGAAGGAAGCACAAATAGCATACACATATGAAGTATTGCAAGGACAAATAAACTTGGCAACCATGTCTCCCCTATAGAAATTGAAGTTGGGTAAAATATTCCAAGCAACTTCTCAAGAAGGAATAATAAAGTCTCACATGGAAGACAATGATCTACGTGGTGAAGCAATAAATTTTTTTGAGAAGATCATGCCCAGAGTTTAGAGAGATATAACACTCACTACCGCATCACAAATGAAAAAGTTTATGGAGTCTATGAATTCCTATTTTGAATCCTTTGAGCAAGCTACTGACAAAAAGGTAAGAGCTGAAATAGACATTAAGAGATTAGCTAAGCTAAAAGATAAAGCTTCTCAAGACAAAATTTTGTTAGATAAAAGTGTATAATATGCATAGTTAGCCCTTAAATAAGTGAGTGAATTGCATCAATTTTGTCTTACATGGCTGGATAAGACTAAGGACATAAAAGATAAAATAGATAGATGGGAAGCTCAGATAACGAAGATATCCAGAACATATGACCCGACAAAAGATGCTATTGGCAATCAGAGGGCACAAATTGAAACTATTCATTCAAATATACATAAGTTGCAGACTCAAAGGGATATCATAAAGCATAGAATGAGTCATCTCCAGGAGGTAGCAAGTTTCAAAATTGCTTCCCTAACCAAGTTAATAACAGTGGCAGACAAGACAAAGCAAATCCCTGAAGCCCCTGATGCAGTAAAGAAAGCGGGTGTGTGCAAGAAGTTGTGTCCACTTATTGGCTAAAAAGTGGAAGTGTTTTCCCTGATTTTTAGAATTTGTCACATTTGACCTAAAAATTTGAAGCACTTAAAGGTGGAATCTTGGAAAAAGTCACTAAATATGAAATGTAGTACTCAGAGTCTAGTTTCTGAATATGTAATTTTTTTTCAATACTCAGGTGACAGAAATTGATTTTTAATAGGCGTTTCTAAAAACCATGGTTTAAAGTCACTTTTTTTTACTATACCATGTACGTGTACGTCATCCATATTTTGACCTAAATAATCATATTTTTCAAACTCCTTTTGGGAAAAGATTTGTAACTCATGGAAGCACGTTTTCCATATTTTTTTAAATTTTTTATTGAATTTTTTTTAATTAATTTTTTATTGGCCATTTTTGGTCTTTTAAAAAATCATCGTGTACGTCACGCATAAGATGACCTAAACTTAACATTTTTTGAATTTTTTTTTGAATTGAAAAGAATTGTCTAAAGTACATTTTCTTACAATTTTTTTTACAAAAAAATATTTTAATAAAAAGTTATTAAAATACTAAAAAATCCTGATAATTTAAGTTTATGGACCTATTTCATAAAAAATTGATTAAAAAATACAAAAAATAATCTAATTGTAAAAAAAATTACATATTTGGAATCTACGCTGTCTCATCTATAATGGGTTTTAATTTCATCAAAATATTCTGCAAAATAGACTTTAAGATATATGCCCAAAGTCACTATTTTGTTGTGACATTGATAGGACCTTCAAGTTGTAGATCAAACCAGGTCCAGAGGTCAAGTTCGAGTCCCAAAAGCATTTCCTAAACTGGGTTACAAAGAAAAACCTAAGCTTAAAATTGAAATTTTAAATAACGGGATCCCGTTTCTTACTCCACCGATGCAAAACAAAACTAGATCCCATTTACTAAACGGGATCCCGTATGAAACAGGTTCCCATTTAATAAACGGGATCCCATTTTATATAACGGGATCCTATTTCTTAAATGGGATCCCGTTTATTATTTGTCCATTTTTTTTAATAAGACTGTACTATGACTGTCAACCCTGCAACTTGCTCTACAGTACGGCCAATAGAGAAATTTGCAGCATTCTCTACCATCTTTTTTTCTTTTGCAGGTCCATCAACTTAGAATATTGTTTGAATTTTGATAGAAGACATCATTGAGACACTGATTGAATGAAATTTTATTGAATTGGTACTTGTTTGAAGGACTTGAACAAAGAAGAAAGGCTTTCAAGTTTTTGACATTCATTTGTACATGCTTCATAAATTTTTTAATCATGGGATCACAAAGTCATAATAAGAGGAAAGAGATGAAGCTATTAACCCCTGAAGAAATTGAAAGAAAGAGAGAGGAGGTAAAAAGACAAAGAGATAGAAGAATAAAGATTCAATCAATGAATAATGCTAAAGCATCCAATTCCACAACTATTGAAGATAAAAACATTGAGGAGACCATGGATGCAGACGATGCAAATTTGCAAGAGGTGAATGTGGAAAGTAATATAATTATACAAATTAACCAATGTTGGAGTTTTAGTGGTCAACTCCCGAGATCTGACATGAAACTGAATGTTGAAATCAGATCTTTGATCGAAAAATATTGGCATGATAATACTAGGGTATCATCTAATGCGAGAGATGTTTTAAAATTAAGAGTGGGGTCCAAAGTCAATGATCCTCATCCAAAACACCTATTAGATACAATGCAAACTAGATTTTATAGAAAATTTTGTGATGAATTAGTGTTACGTGGTAATATTAAAATAACTCAAAGATCTTTTGAAAAATGTAAACCATGGTACGTAAAGATTAATAAGCAACGAATATCTTGTTGTTGTAAAACACATGTTCAATTTCATTATTATTATGATGTGTTTCAATATATACATTATACTTTACATAGTAACATCATTATACATGAATGTGATATTAATATGCCAACTAAAGCAATAAAAGAGTTTATATCAAGTTTATTCTATGAAAGATCTAATGAAAAATTATTCTATTTAAGTTCATGTATTTTTGGACAATGCACTAGTTGTGGCAATCTTTCTTTGTTAAGAGTTTGTATGCATGAAAGTGTTGAAAATGATTTTGGACAACAATTAGTGGATGTTAAAAGATTTAAGAATGTTGAATATTCTTTAAAAGATGGAAAATTTGGAAAGCGTTGTGATTTAATTATAGAAAAGGTTAGTGTGCATGCATTCATATCAGAATTTAAGAGTAAAATTATACCAAAATATGTCAAGCACTCTCAACAAGCTCGATGGCTTGATGGACAATTTTGTGAATGTAGAAACACATTTCTAGTTGGTACTATACTATTAGTGGTTGATTTTGTGGAAAACTATACTTTAGCTCCGCAAGAGGAAATTCAATCACAATATTACAATTCAGTGCATGTTGCTATGTTTGTTCATATTGTTTATAGACATGGAGATGATAGCACAGAGAATGATAGAAAAGTTTTGAGGGAGTATCATTTCTATTTGAGTGACAACCGGTTACACTCATCAGAGTTTGTTCAATATTGTTTCAATATATTTTATACAAATTTAAGAGAAAGAGGAATCCAGATGACTGAACATCTTATACGGTCAGATAATTGTACAAATCAGTTCAAGAATGCTTGAATGTTCTATTGGTTAAGTAGGGTTCACAAGGAGAATAATGTCCAACATATGTGGATTTTTTTTTAAGCTGGACATGGTAAAAGAGAACATGATGGCGCTGGTGCATGTGTTAAAAGAATTCTTGCTAGACAACAATTGAAATTTGAGGATGTAGTAAAATTTAAAGATGCACATGGGATTGTAGATTGGTACAATACAAGATTATGTACACCTAGATCAAGCGAGTACTCTACAATTTATTGATTGTTTTGGTTGGTTGAAGAAGAAAACATTCTACCTAGACTTGATTTCCAGACAATTAGTGGATCTACTAAATGGCATTCATTTAGGAGTTTGAATGCAAGTACATGGACTATCTGGACAAGGGAGCTTGCATGTTTTTGTCAGTTTTGTATTTCAGGAGATTGAGAAGCATGTAAGTGACACGTGCACAAGGACACGATCAAAGTGAAACAACAATTGAAGACAATGATCAACTATTTGCATCAGACGATTATGACCGTGTTTCAGACCTTATACAAGAAGGTAATTTAATTCAAATTATTTCATTTTATTTCACTTCATTACTAATTTGTAGTGCTTTTATTTATTTATATGTGTACATATGAATGCATGTATGTTGATTGGTCAAATCTTATGGACATGTGCAAGCTATTGAATCAAAATTTGTTTGCAGGACATGTATATGTTGTTGCACCAAACAAGAATGAAGAGGAAACATAATATTGGTTGGCTCATTGTGTGGAGACTAAACATAAGTTAACATCACCTTGAGAAGATGATGATGGCTTTCCTTATCCAACAGGTTTGGTGATCTCCTTAAGACATCCCCTTAAGCAAATTTTAAGAACTTCTTTGATCCTGTTAAGCAAATTTTAAGAATTTTTTTGATGATGGCTATCATTATCCAATAGGTTCGGTTGTGGTTGTTGGCAATTGGCTACGGAAATACCTAATAAGGAAGAATGGTTTTCCTACATTCGAAGATTATGAAACACATAAGAAGATTATACACTACTCACATTTGGTGTTGGCAACAAATATAAAAATGGAGAGGTATCGTGGAAAACCTACAAATAAAGAGCTATGGATAATTTCTATGGAAGACCATGAGACAATCATCGATGCGTTAGAAAAAAAAGAGGTTGGAGATGGTATAATGGAATAAGTAAATACAGGTAAATATAATTAAATAGATTTATATTATTCTTTTAAATACATTAAATACATGTTTTGATATTTCTTGTGCATTATTAGTTAAAATTGATTTAAATTGTCCTTTTATATCCTTAGGCCATCATCACAAATTCATCACATACTTTGAAACAAGAACTTGAGAGGCACTTGTAAATACAGGTACAAATTTTGTGTATATCTAGATAGTTTTATATAAATTAAAATACATGTTTTGATGATATATTGATAAATTGCTTGTATTATTTTTATATCAAGTGGCGTGAAGACCTGCTACATTCCCCACAAGTTTTGTAAACATTATTTTGAGTTGGAATATATGTACATACACAATTACATTATTACACATTTTTTACACAAATTTGTATACATGTGTATGTACACAATTTTATACTTTACACTTTTATATATCAAAATTATTATTCTATATATTTTATTTGTTAAATGCGCATGTTTTTCTACTTTGAATTTATTTTAAATTTGATTTTATTATATTGTTAAATTTTGGTTGCCTTGGGCAACTTCACCAAATTTTGAGAACTAAAGATGCCCCCTTAAGACATCGTAAATTAGGATCCCTTAAGACATCCAAAAAGTTAGCATCTTTGTAGGTTAATTAACATGGCCAATTTGAAGTTTATGGACCACAGTACATCCTACGTGTAGTTATGCTACTTCTATGTTACAATAACCATATATCTCTCAATCCAACTGGATTACACTATCATCTAGAATGATGTAATTGATTAGTTTTGGTCATCAATTGCTTTCAATTGCTAGGAGTAAGAGTGGCTTTGATTAGATTTGTCTACTCAAAGATTCAAACTGAAGGATAATATAAAACAAGATCATTCTCACCAATTAGACATAGTTACATCAACATGCATGTTTTCAAACTATATACATTGGCCATGAAGCTTGACTACTATTAAGGAAGTTAAATGGTGTTTCATCTTTTTATAACATACTTCTATTTAAGGTACTTTTCAACACCATCATGTTTTCATACATAGGTATGTAAACATGGGTGAACAAATTCTATAAGCCAAAAGGAGTAGTGGAATAATCTATGTGGTGACAAAGCCTTTGATGTTTAGATTTATAGTGATGACCTCTTCCCAATGTAAACAAAAATTAATGAGAAAATCCATGATTGTCAAATAAATTCTAATCCAATAGCATAGTCTAGATCTTGATTATCAAGCACATTTTAGAAGAAATAATCTAGCATCAACCATATAAAAATCTACAAAGAGAGATAAGCTATTCTAAGCCTCTTGTTTATATTTGCATTTATGAGTCTCAACTCATTTATTTTATTTTAACTAATTAATAAAATTTAGAAAGAATCCTATTAGACCTAAATAACTATAGGCTATGTTTATTTTCCTACACAATCCTAGACTAGAAAAAAAAATAGATTTTTTTAAAATTAAACAAATATAACTTATAGATCACTATGACTAAAGTTATGAGCAAGTTTTATTTTGTGTATCAAATTCTTAAATTAGCCATGACCTTTTACTATTTAGATGATGTGATATATTAGTTTGGGCTTAGGTCAATACTATTTAGTTAGTTCCATAAAATAGTAAGATATTGTTAAGAAAATATTAACAATAAAATATTATTATTATTATTAGCCATAATTAGAAAACTTGTCTAGTAAAGCCCATATGTGAAAGAAAGACATGCTAGTACACAAAACACATGGCAGCCTTTTTGGGTGCTCATCAATAGCCAACAATCCTCTACCCTCTTCTATTAGCATTCATGTGCACTTATATAAACTAGAATTTTTGGTTGTTTTCCGTCACTATTTTCACATCATGATGAATAACCTAAGTGATTTATCTCATGATTTATAGTTCTCTAGCTTTTTTTTTTGTATTAGAAAATTTTCAAATATTGATGTGTTAATTTATTGATATTTTCTAGAGTGAAGAAAAGGTGACAAATCTTAGAAGCCCTAGTGAAGGATATGAAGAAATGGGGCACAAGGGTAGCCAAAGCTCCACTAATAAATCTTACCAAGACAAAGCAATTGAAGAGTGTAGCTTCTCCTTCTCACCTTTATTTTGCAATTTTCTTATAAAATCTATTAGATTGGGATTAAACTTAGTATTCTAGATTAGTATCTAGTCTAAGATGTTAAATTTTTACCATGTTTGAAATTGTTAAAATTCCTTGGTAGGACTTGTATGTATTCATGTATGAAATTATTAATGAATGTTTAAAACTGAACATGTACATGTTTGATTTATCTTTCTTTCTAAGTAACAAGAATAATTGCAAGCAATGCCTTGTGTTTCATTCCTTTGATTTCATTGGAGCCCCTCATATGGGACAATCGACATCTACCACTATGTTATTCACACAAACCAAATTTTCTAATAAAGAACATTGGGGGAAGAAGTTCCCTTTCAAGTAGGCAACAACTAGTTTCATATATTATTGTGTCAAAATATGCATCAACAAGTGGTGAATCAGTTTTGCACATCATCAACATTATTCTTCTATTGTTGATATTAGAACTAAGTAATTAATTCCTCATTTAATTATCATATTATTACTATCAATTTATCAACCTGACTCTAGATTTTATCTGGTTTAATAATGCTTAATTATTTGCATTAGATTAATTAGCCTAGATAATTTATGTAAATCATTTATTTATTTATATTTATTAGTGAACCCAACATTTCTTACATGACTTAAGGTTCCCCCTTAGGGTTTAGAACTCTTTCATTAGGGTTTTTTAGATCAATAATTTCTAATTAGTTTATCTATGATTTGGATATCTTGTTAGGGTTTATATGCTCTATTCTATTGTACTTTATAGGGTTTATATAATGTATAGATATCTAGAAGTTCATACCATTAAATTGTGGCATGTATAACACTATACAATTCTTCTTTCATCCAATGCAATTATATTACAAAAGTCTTATGCTCATCTTGAATGTGTATTTGCATACTAATCTAGAGTTTTTTTATGGATATTCTACAAATTCTATAACATAACACACTAAATTAAAAGTTTGGACATCCTCTAATCCTCCTAGGATTCAAATCAAATAAGACAGGTTCAAAACATGTATTTTCAAGTGGTTTTTTTTGCATATACAAGTTTTGGAAAGAACTACTCATAAATTTGTTAAAATGAAATACTTTTCAACCAAACAAAAGAGTACAAAATCCATAATTATAAACTATAAATAAAACAACAATATCCACAAGAAGAAAATAATGCCTACTTTGCTCAAATTCTTTGAGATCAAGAAAGGATTGTTTCAATGGAAGATGGACTAATGTTACAGAAGTATGTCATATTAAGCAAGAAGATGCCATAGATGATTATCAACAAGGTTTCTTATTTTTGTATTCAATTGTTTATCCAAATTTAATCCACACAAGAACAAATAGAGGAAGGTCAGGTTGTATAAACTCTAGGTCCATGTTCAAAAAATATACAAAGTCTCATACATTCAAAATATAAAGTAATATATATATATATATATATATATATATATATAAAGTCCATGACAAATAGTATATTATAACATAGTCCATTAAATAGTCAAATTATGTAGCCCATGTTCAATAACCTATCACATACTATCTCTATAATCAAGAGTCCTCTTCACACCATGCGAACTACTCAGATGACCTGAATCAGTTTGTAGAAGAGAAAGATTTAGATGAAATCAAATGTAAGATGATTAAAAATGGTTTAATGACAATTTTTAAATTTATAATTTATCATAAAATTAAATTAGCGTGTGAGGCTGAGAGGCATGCTCTGGTGCACCTGGACCTGTCTCTACATGCTCTGAATCAATCTATATAATACAAGAGAAAGTTAAAGTTGAAATTAGATGTAAGATGATTTTAAAAATGATTTAATTCAATTTAATTTATAATTTAAATATCATATTTAAATTATTATACCGTAAGAGGAACTTATTGTGCATCCTCTATTCCAGGACCTGTCTCTACAGGCTTAGCTACATGACATGTCTCAAGCTATAAAAGAAAAAGAATTTTGAACACATGTCAACATATATATCTATCAAGAAATTTACTTTAAGTTCACAATGTATATTTTAATTGACTTTAAATATAATCTAAATTTTAAATTATACCATATCAGGCTGCCCATCTCCTCTGTCCTCCTGCTCTGCATGTGTTGTGTGTTGATGAAACGTGTCACTAACAAGCTCCTACAAGGTCATTTATAAGTTAGCACATGTGTGTACAAATTAGGTCTTAATTTAACATATATATAATTGACTTGTGTACATGTTATATGTTTTTGAACAACCTAAAATGCAGTCAACTCATGATATAAACTTGGATTATCCAAGTGTGCTGCAATGCCCATCCTCATTGTTGTGTCAACCTGCATAGACATATTTTTTATATATATTAAATAGTACATGCACGTTTTCAGCTACAATGATATCAAAATAGATAAATCTAACTATATATAGTTTTTTAAAGTTCAATATGCATACTGTAAAAGTGTTATGTGAGATGCCCAATGATGGAGGAGTGCTCGAGACACCTTGAGATGGAGGATTTAATGTGGAAGAACTGTGAACCAATTCATAAATATTTAATGCATGCACATTCAAGACAGAATTACAAATTAAAATCAAGTAAATAAAATTAATATTTAAAATATAAATCATTCAAAATGTACCCCAAATGGGTGCCCAAGATGAATACGTGTTGATGAAAAATAATTCGATCAATGGTCCCTATTGCCATCATCTACACCAAACAATTCGATTGTTAAAATATTACAATTTAATTGATCTATATGTTGATTAAAAACACGTGCTTAAAAATTTGTTATAAATTCAACATGTGTACATAACCTATATATACCTATGCCAAATGATCAGTGGGAGGATCCTCAACAAATGATTCACCCACATTATCAGATGATGCATGTGTAGCTGAAGTGGGTGCAGCTACCTAATAAGGTCCATAACACAACTGATTGTAACTCATACATGTATGAGGCATTGACACATGTGGAGTGGTACTAAAACCACTTCCATCATCAACTCCTCCATGGTCTCTAACTTGAGCTACCATCATAGAAGTCTACTCATGTAGGCTACCTGAGAGTGCACTCAATGTGCCTAGTGTGGATACCACTGCACGATGCTAGAAGGGCAAAGGAATGGCAGCAACAAGAGGGTCAATAAGAGCTTACATAGGCATGGGTCATTGTGGATCAACCCATGCCCCCAACCTCTGTTGTGGCATGCCACCACCAATACCCTGGAATGATCTAAAATCAAAGTAGTTGGGTTTTTTATTTAGAACAAACTTTGCATATAATTTTCTCAAAAAATATAAAGGAACCTCACAATCAACATGAGGTGGATAATCAAATACCATCCACCATTTGTCCCAAAAATTTGTAGACATTCCTTCATGCCTACACCACCTGATTGATATTCTTTCCTTATTTGCAGGAATAGGTTCATTTGTAATGGGATGTCTAAAATATTGCACTAATTGAGCTTTTGTGATTTTAAGATCCAAAATAGTCTTATAGGAGAGGCCATCAGCATAAAATTGGCACCTCTCCTCTCTCCATTTATGGAATCCATCAAAGTCTGAGTTAATAGACCTCACAAAATCTATAATGTTTTGCATCAAAGATGCAAAATGTACCACGTGAGGTGGCATGAATTGTTCATTGCGAATGGAATTCAATTTTTCTTGTATGGAATCCACATTTTCATTAATTATGGCTCACAAGCGAGCCTGGTCAGTTCCAGGTGGGGGTGGAGGTAGGGGTGGAGGTGGGGCATCTAGAGGTGGGGCATCTGGAGGTGGGGCATCTTGCACTGGGCATGGGGGTGGGGGTGGGGCTGGATCATCTTGTGCATTGAGGAAGTCCTCAACATCAAAGTGAATATCATCCAGATTCATGATATATATAAAAATAGATATGAACTTGCATATATACATATAAACATACAAACTTGAGTACAAATTTGAAATTAAATCAAGAATATATATATAAACATATAATGTACATGTTCAAAAATTATAAATTATATGTATGTTTCAAGAAATTACACTTGAAATAAATTTAAATTAAACATATAGATACATGCATGCATGTACAAATTTCAAAATGTAAGAGAGCTATTATGTTAGGTCGAAGGTTTCAATTTTGTTAATTTTTCTATGGAGTTGGCTATTGGTTTGATGTTAAGTACTCATTCTAGGAGATCCAACATTTCCTATGGCAAAGCTACAAATCGTTTGTAAAGATTTTGGATGAATTTCTCTAATTAAATATGACTAATAAGCTTGGTCAACAAACAATAGTCATGCTTGTATTGGTTTGATCATTAGATCAATCATGAATTCATAAATTGGATATGTGTTTGAAAGAGTATGTGAAAATTTGAGTGAATCCTTACCATTTGATAGGAAAGAGTAAATCATTGAATGTGAACTTTAGTATATTGTATAATGTCATCATGACCATTAAGGACTGAACATTAATTGTTATTAAATTCCTAGACTATTATATGGACCTTTAAGATAGCCTTAAAGCAATAACAAACTTGTCATGAGGGACAATGAACTACAAAGGGACAATGAAATTGTTGTTAAGATGTAAGACTCGTCTACAGATTCAATTGCATTATCTAGATAATCAAAGAGACATATAACCATGTGGTAATGATTAAATCTTCCACTTTTAAGATAGATGATGAGGTAAGAAGGTTAGGATGCTTTGTTTAACTTGTGATTCTAGGGATGATCTAGCTAGAAAAAATATATTAGTTGATGGCACTGAACTAGCTTGATTTTGTTTCCTATTTCCTATTTGCAATTGTTGTTTTCTATTTAGTTGTTAGTGACTTTCAACTCTTATGTGTGTTATTTAGCTTCAGACTAAGCCCATTTAATTTAAAGTCTAAATAGTCTTAATTTGTACTAGATCTTAACACTAGATGATTGTCCCAAACCTTAAGAACAATTTAAAACTCTATTTTACTATCAATATATATCAATGAAGGGTGAATGTCTAGGATTAGGTGGATGGATAATAGGAGGAAATGGATTAGGATTGGGAGTGATCAAACTTAATAGAGAGTGATGGCATATAGGTTTGTCTTTGTAATATAGTTCATAGTACATCTATAGAGGTCATTTAAGAGAGGTGATTTAAATTTAGGATGTGAAGTTGGAGGATTAGATGGTGGTGAGGGTAATGAAGGGATTGATGGATTAGAAGGTGGATGGACCAATGAATTAGGATTGGGATTACATGGTGGTGTTGGGATAGGACAAGTAGGCTCTTGGATAGGCATTTGATTGGATGATGATGAAGGATACCCATAAGATGCATAATCTAGAGTGGTGTTCCCCTTGTCAAAGGTAACATACGGACTTAAGGACACTTGATCTTGGTGAAAAGGGTAACTTGGACTTGCACGTTCTTGTTGTGAAGGAACTTGATAGTCTTGTAAATGGATTTGATGATGAGCTGAAATATTGGAATAAGTAGTTGGATGATCTTTGGGTATGGATTGATATGGATATTGGAACCGATATTGAAATAAGTGGGATAGGTTGATGTAGAATTGACATGTGATATGTGGATGGACTAGGTTGGTATGATGATGGAGGTGACACATAGGATTGAGGTGGAATTTGTTGATGTTGTGGTTGTGTTTGTCAGGTTTGGGATTGGTGGGTGGCTAGGAGTTGTTGAATGAGGGCTTGTTGTTGTGCTTGAAATTGTTGTTGGGCTAGGATCTTTTTCTCTTGTGTTTGGATGGATTTTCACATATGTTGAAGTCTTTGTATTTCATCTTGTTGTTAAAAATATGCATCATGATCTACAAGGTTCTCATGATCATTGGGAGGAAACTGGGGACCTCTTAGGATTGTGACATTGGGTTTGGCATGGTCAACTTGGAGAGGTTGTGTGGCATATCCCTATAAGAGGATGAATGGTGATAGGAGGTTGTATGATGACTAAAAGCATTCACATGATGATAATGTTCAAGTTTATCAAGATATGCATCATGGTCTACAAGGTTCTCTTGTTCAAAAGGTTCATCATATTCTACAATGACCTACCAATCATTGGTACCAAATTCAAGACCTCCTATTATGACTGGGGGTTTCCTATTGATTATGAGTTCAATAAGCTTCTTTTTCATTGTCACAACCATTTTGGACAAAAGAAATGAATTAGAACAAATGCATCTACTCTATTAAATGATGTCATAAAAACCAGTGGAGTATCATACCACCTAGGTAGAATCATAATGAACATCTGCTTGAGACTATAACTAGACTTCGAAAACTACCTTAAGGTGGATATCTTGTGCATGCCACATGATCTGAAAACCTAAATTTGGTGAAGTTGCCTATGGTAACCAAATTTGATAATGGAGATCGAGGATTGACTACTAGTTGCCTAGGACTAATATGAGTATGAAGATGAATATATTATGATGATTTGTGATTTAAATTTAATGGAGAATTGGATGCTTTGATTAACTTGTGATTGTAGGGATTCAATTGAGCTAGAAAAAGATATTAGTTGATGATTCTGGCTTGATTTTGTTTCCTATTCATACATATTTGCAAAATTATTGTTTTCTATTTAGTTGTTAGTCCCAACTCTTACGTGTGTTATTTAGCTTGAGACTAAGCCCATTTAATTAGTCTAAATAGTCTTAAAATTTGCACTATCTTTTAACACTATGATTGTCCCAAACCTTAAGAACAATTTAAAACTCTATGTAGTAGTCTACTTCTCCATATACAAGTTTTTGTTAGGAGAAAATATCTTTTGCCAAATTTGTATAGAGTTGTCTATAGTGTGTTCCAGGGTAATCAAATGATGTAAGTCACAATTTAGAGGGTTGAGGGATAAGTTTGTACTGAGTCTATAGGAGGTGTTTTCAAACATAGACCTCTCCATAATCTAGGTGTCTCCATGTCTAACTCAAATGTTTCAAGAGATATTATATCTAGATTAATGATAACATTTTATATATATGGCTATGAGATCCATGATCATATCAATGTTTGGTAGCGAAAAGATATCTTTAGAGTATCCTTTTTGATGTCTCAAAAGTTAGTGCAAACATGAATTCCCGTAGTTTTCTTGCTAACTAAGACCACATTAGAGACCCATTTAGGATAAGTAATAGTCTAAATGAACCCCACATCCAAGAGTTTATACAATTCTTCTTTCACCAAGAGGGCTACTTGGGGGTGCATTTTGCGTAGCTTTTATTGAATAGGTTTGGCATTGAGGTGAACCACAAGATGATGCATGACTAAAGATGGAGTCTCAAGGCATATCACCATAAGGCCACATGAAGAAATCAGTGTAATCTTTAAGGGTGATGGCTATGCCTTCTTTGATGTCAAGGTCTAGTGGAGTTGCTATCTTAGAGAGTTTAGGGTCCTCTTCTATTCACAAGTTGATGTCTATAGCATCCTCAACAAGGAGAGGGGATTCATCTTGTATCTGAGTGGTATCTAATGGAAGGTGAAGTTTGTCATTGAGAAGCTCTTGGGAAGTGTCCATTTTTATTGTATCATTTTAATCAATCACAAGTTTCTTCTTATATCTTGTTGCTATTCTACCTACTAGGGTGCCTTAGGACTAAAGGGTTCTTCTTTCTCTCCAAAATAAGCATAGTTGTTAAGTATGGTGGAAAAGTCTTTCTTGTGATTACCATAGGGATGTGGTCTTGACACTTCATAAGTTTCATGATGGCTTCATCATTTTGGAAAACATCAAATCATAAAGGGTCGTGTTGGTCCCAATCGATAATCTCAAGGTATTATAGGTCTAAGGAGATGGTGAGGATATAGTGACCTATCATGAAAGAGGTTAGTGGTGGCAAGATCTTCGTAAGGATCATGAGTGGGGCCTACATCAATGTCATTAAGATTAGAGGAAGCATTACCAATGACGTTAGTCTCATATCACAATTAACATCACGATGTTCATCCCAAGGGCATAACCTAGCTAGTGAGGATAGCTACAAGTGTCTCTAAAGTTATATTTGTTGGCTTGATTTCATTCTTGATTAGTTGGCTATCACAAAAACTATAAAATCTTCTAAATTCTTAATTAGTTGGTTGTCTCTAAAGGTTTGATTATGAAGGAATTGATAAAGGTTTTATTATGGTTTGTTGTAATTTTTTTACATGACAGTTACCTATTCAATAATGCCTTTAAAATACAATGACATACATTGATATGAGTAAATTTTATAAAAAACAAATATATATATCATCCCAATGCTATATAAATTTTGACAGTTTGTTCAAAATCTCTCCTTTCATATGATACAGTCGTTTCAAAATTTTAATTGTATTTTATAGCGAAAATGTCTAAATACAGCTATTCAACACTCAAATTGAAATCAAATTTTGACAGTTTGTTCAAAATCTCTCCTTTCGTATGATACAGTGTTTTCAAATTTTCAATTGTATTTTATAGCTAAAATATCTAAATACAGCTATTTAATTCTCAAATTTAAACAAAATTTTGACAATTTGTTCAAATTCTATCCTTTTATATGATAGTCTTTCAAAATTTCAATTATATTTTACAACTAAAATGTTAAAATATAGCTATTGAATTCATAAATAGAAACCCTAAATAACACTCTACAATTTCAATTTTGATTGTATTTTACACCAAAAAGAAAATGAAACTTCAAAACATTGATTGCCAAATTGTAGAAGTGGAAAAATCCACTTACCTGATGTTTTTGATGGTGAAAATCATCCTTCTTCAACTCGGGATCCTATTATCACCTGTCGCCTGTTGCTGGAAAAAATGGGGTCGCAACCTTCTTTTTTAAAAATGGGATCCCATTTGTAAACGGGATCCCATTTCATAAAACGCGATCCCATTATGAACGAGATCCTGTTTTTGGGTTCTAGGTTTGGGATCTCACTAAGAATGGGATCCTATTTTTTATTTTAGGCTCAAGATTCTATTCTAAAATAGGATCTCATTTTGTAGAAACGGGATCCCATTTTTAGTTACCCGATTTTGGATTTTTTCCTAACTCTGAAACTTCCACCTTAAGTGGACACAACTTCTTGTATTTACCCAAGTAGAAGATTTGGTGTCCTAGATTAAAGGACACATACTAATTTTGAGTCATGCCAAGATTAGTTGGGATGAAGAAATGGTGCAACTAAAAAATAATCTATAAAGATGCTCTTCCAAAACAACATTAAGCATTTTTTATATCACTTGTATATATGCGGTAAAGTAGAAAAATAGTTTTGAATTTTTGGTAACTTGTATACATCTTTGTATCATACAGCTTTTCCATTGATGTCAAAGGGGGAGAAGAAATCAAGCATGTGAAATTTTTTTTAAAAATAACAAAGCATGAAGACAAGGGAAGCAATGTATAAAGAGAAAGGGGAGTTGTAACAGTTTTTCACATCAAGTGTTGCCATCAATGCCAAAGGGGGAGATTGTTGGCAACTTGACAAACTTCACTAAGAGAGAGACACCACTGATATGATAGTGAATGATTGTGCATGATGTTGGAAGATGTTGTCATTGATGGAAACAAGCAAGGGAACAAGATTAGAATAGTGTTTTTGGTTCGGAGAAGAAGACTTAGCCATTTTGGCTAAATGTTGGTAGTATACCGAAGTAGTGACAAGGAGACAGTGTTTGAGATGGTATTGGTCCATAGTAGAAGATCATATAATGGGTTCAGGTATGTTGTTCACAATCCTCAAATGATCATTTCTTCAAGATTTTAGTTCTTGATGAGTACCGGAAGTCTATCTTCAAAACATCTAAGTCCAGCAGTGCAGAGAATAGAGAAAATTAGAATAGAACACTCAACTGAATTGGTCCACATTCCTTTGTTGTTGCATATCTCATTATACAATTTTGAGATGCTGTAAACACATGTATGGAGTATCTATATCTAGATTTACAAGTTTTGAGCTCCACCAGAAAGCTAGTTATGAATGCCTAAGTATCGATACTTGATATGGTGTAGTTTGAATGCAATAGAGCATGTGTTATTATGGTCCGCATTCCACCACAAGAGAATATTTTTATTTATGGTTCTGAAGGTATGATTTGTGATGTATCAACAATGTTTTATATGATTTGGGAATCATCTTGTGGTCTACAGTTAAAGTTGTTGTCTGACAGAGGAAATGAACCAGTGGCAATCTGTGTTGGAGGCCGACATGACAAGTTTGATTTGCATGCGGTAAGTTCTATTATATAGAACTTAATTCTAAGTGGTGAACTATTTAAGTCTGACATATGTGAAGGTATTTCAAATATTGTTTTTGTCCACCATAGATTTTGGAGAATGAATTTGGCTGACAAAGTACATAAGGCATGACTACACACTACACTTTATTAAGTAGACCTAATATGAAGATTTTGATTGTTGTGGATATATATATGTGGTTGAATTTGTTGAGAATTAAGGTGTCTCAACCTTGGTAATTCCTTGCATTATTTATGTTTGTATTTATTAATTGATTTCCTATGTTGGAAATTAATTGTAAATTTCATATTGTCATATTGTGGGATATGGCAAGGTGATGTGTCATCCTACATGGAAGATGACAACTTGTAATTTTGTCCTCATATGAGAAGACAACTGTCCCACTTTGTGGTAGGAGCATTTTGCCATGTGTCGGCATCTTGGATGTTGTGTAAGAGAATGTTGATCGAAACAGTTATGACGGATTCCTATGACAGAATCTATGACATGTAAGAGTCAGAAATAGAAGCTTGTAAGACAAGTGAAGACATGTGTCATGAAGCATCTTTGAGAAAGGCATATTTGGGTGCCCCAAGGTTGACTATGACATGTTGTGAGAGAATATGGTATTTATAGCCTATGTATGATAGATTCTCTTACAGCTGTAAGTTGTAACCACTATGACAGATTCTATGATGGTCGTAAGTGTCGTAAGAGCATATGTCATAGCCCATTTTTTAAATAGGTGACCTCTTTGGGATGGGAGCTATGGACAAGTGTCAGAAACATTCTACAATGTTGACCAAGTGTCCTTAGGTGTGGGTTTTGGGCCATGAGGCCAAGTTGGATGCCCATTCCAAGTTTGGACCAATATTGCCTTGTATTTTCTATATAAATAGGTGCTTCGAGGAGGAGTTGTATTAGAGGATTGATAGGTACTGTTATGCTGCCGGATTAACTCCATATATGAGTGTTGAAGACCATTGAATCTTACATTGCAAGTGTATTGTAAACAACATTTAGTTTTGATAATACATTGTGTAGGTTTCTGAGTTGGGTTTTGCACCCGATAAGGGTTTTCCCCACGTTATATCTTTGTCTCTCTTCTTATGTCTTCTTTCTAGTTCATGTGTATTGCTACAATATCTCTATTAGATGTTCTATGTTAATGTAGTTGTAAGGATTAATTTGAATTTGCATAGCCCTCTCCTCATTAGATTAGTGTAGGAAGTGATTTCTGTACACCTATCTTGCTTTCAGTTTGTATCAGATCCTGGCCAGTTTTTGTCTTAGCTATTGGGTAGGGGTTTTTTGAGATGATCTTAAGTTGAGTGGGAGTCTGTGCAGAGTATTCTTAATTCTATTGTAGCAAGGAGATGGCAAGCACATCCGGAAGAATAGAAGTGGATAAATTCAATGGCACTAATTTTGAGCTGTGGAAGCTCAAGATTGAAGACATGCTTGTTGATCGAGACCTTTGGGAAACTATTACTGGAACTAAACCAGCTACAATGCAACAAGCTGATTGGGATCTCAAGGAATGAAAGGATAATAGTCTCATAAGACTTAGTCTTGCTTTGGAAGAAGTTGGGAGATGTGTATCAAGCCAAACCCCTGGTTAACAAACTTTTTCTGAGAAAGAAGTTGTATTCCCTTCGAATGGAGGACACAGGATCCGTTGCTTAACATATGAATGCTTTTAACATGTTGTGTGCATAATTGACATCTATTCATGTAAAGATGGAGGAGGAGGATCGGTGTATGACCTTGCTTTGTTCTTTGCCAGACTTGTGGGATCACCTTGTCATGGCTATTGGAAACACCACATCTACATTCAAAATGGATGAAGTGGTTTCTTTGTTGTTATCCAAAGAGATGCAGAGAAAGTCTTTTGAGGCAGCCAAAGAGGCTCTTGTAGTTAATGGAAAACCTAAGGAGAAAGGGAAAAAGAAGGACAAGAAAGATGAGAAGGGTAGATCCAAATCTCCTAGAAAGTCCAAGGCTATCTGTTGGAATGTGGTAAATCTAGGCATTTCTAAAAGGAATGCAAAGAAGAAAATAAAAAGAAGAAAAAGACCCTAGATTCAGATTTCAACAAGTCACAAGATGATGGTGTTGCTTTCATCGCAGCCCTGGCAGCCAATGTATCTGATGATGTGTGGTTGATTGACTCTGGTGCATCATTCCATATGACCTCGCATCGAGACTGGTTCACTAATTATGAGGAGTTCGATGGTGGAAAGGTGTACTTGGGTGATGACTCTCATCTAAAGATTGTTGGTTGTGGAAGAGTCTCTATCCGATTCCCTATGTATGAGTGAAGGGGATCTCTGGGGTTATACACATCCCAGGCTTGGCATGGAACCTACTTTTTGTAAGTATGTTGAATGATGTAGGTGTGCAGGTTGTCTTTTCAAAAGAAGGATGCAAGATGACTAGAGGAGCTATGGTGCTTGCTAAGGGTACTAGGAGAGGTACTCTATTTGAGTTGGAGACATGCATTTCACAATGCAATAGTTCTTCTGATTCAAGCAAGAGGGTAGTAGTCACTTCATCCTCACCATCTGAACGATCAATTAAGAAATCTGTTGTATCTAGTTTTGATGTTTGTAATCATGCTTTGGAAGTTAATCTTCCTGCTGAAAAGAGAATGTTATGGCATAAGAGATTTAGCCACATTGGTGAGAAGGGTTTGTGTACCCTAAAAAATAAAAACCTCATTGAGGAGTTAGATGATTCTAATCTTGAGTTTGACTTTTGTGAACATTGCATATATGGCAAACAAAACCATGTTCAGTTTTATTCGAGTTCTCATAAGTCTTCTGGTGTGTTGGACCTTGTTCATTCTGATGTATTTGGTCCTGTTAATGTTCCTTCGTTATCAAAATCTGTATATTTTGTATCTTTCATAGATGACTATAGTAGAAAGACATGGATTTATTTTCTCAGAAGCAAATTTGAAGTCTATAGTAAGTTTAAGGAGTTTAAGGCCTTTGCTGAAAATCAGACTAGTAAAAAGATTAAGTGTTTGAGAACTGACAATGGTGGTGAGTTTTGTTCTACATAATTCAATAAATATTGCAAGGAACTTGGAATTAAAAGACATATGACAACTCCATACACCCCGCAACAAAATGGAGTTGCAGAAAGGATGAATAAGACATTGATGGAGAAGGCTAGGAGTTTGCTTAGTGGAGCTAGCCGAGAACAAAAGTTTTGGACAGAAACTATTACTACTGCTTGCTATCTTGTAAATACATCTCCTACATTAGCTCTTTTTGGAAAGGCACCCATGGAGGTGTGGTCTGGTAGAAAGCCTTCAATAACGCATCTTCGTGTGTTTGGTTGCGAGGCATATCCACATTTGCCTAGGGAGAAGTGGTCAAAATTGGAGAAGAAGGCTATTAAGTGTACCTTCATTGGCTATGGTGTCAGTGTGAAAGGATACAAGCTTTGGGATCCTGTGGCTGAAAAAGTGTTGTACAACAGAAGTGTCATCTTTAGAGAGCTTACACCTTCTTCCACTGTTTTATAGCCAAAAGAAAAAGAAAAGAAAGAGGATATTCTTTAGTTTCTTGCTACCCCTAAGAAGACTAAACAAAAAGACAATGTTGGACCTGATGATGAGGAGAGCTCTTGTAGCTCTAAAAGCTTAGATGAAGAAGCTGAACCTCAACCTCAACTCTTGAGGAGGTCTACATAGATAAGAAAGCAACCTGAAAGGTTTGGTTTTACATTGCTTGATTCTAGTTGTACTTTTGCTTTGCTTACTAATAGTGATGAACCTAGAACTATATCAGAGGCTATGGACATGAAAGATGCAGGTTCCTGGAAGGAGGCCATGGAGGATGAGATGGCTTCTTTGGAAAAGAATCAATCTTGGGACTTGGTACCTTTGCCTCCGGGATGGAAACCTGTTGGATGCAAATGGGTGTTTAAGAAGAAATTTGGTGCAGATAGTAGTGTTATGAAGTATAAGGCTAGATTGGTTGTGAAGGGGTATTCACAAGTGGAGGGTATAGATTATGGTGAGATCTTTTCTCCCATTGTAAAGCTGACATCCATTTGATTCTTGTTTTCTTTTGCAGCAGCTTATGACTTAGAGGTAGAACAGGTGGATTTGAAGACAACTTTCCTTCATGGTGATTTGGAGGAAGAAATCTACATGTCACATCCAGAGAATTACATGGTGAAAGGTAAAGAAAATTTGGTTTGCAAGCGTAAGAAATCTTTGTATGGTTTGAAGCAGTCCCCTAGGAGATGGTACTTGAAGTTTGATGCCTTTATGTTGTCAATTGGATTTGTGAGATCAAAATCAGATCACTGTGTGTATTATAAGTTTGATGGTGATCGTATTCTCATTGTTGCACTGTATGTTGATGATATGTTGCTCATTGGGAAGGGTAAGAATATGATTTCTGATTTTGAATCTTAGTTGTCAGCACAGTTTGAAATGAAAGATTTAGGGGTAGCTAGGTACATGCTAGGAATGGAAATCAGAAGAGACAGAACCAACAGAAAACTTTGGTTAAGCTAGAGTAAGTATGTGAAGACCATGTTGGACAGGTTCAGCATGGCAGATTGTAGGTCATTGTGTGTTCCTGTTTCTTTGGGGACAAAGTTGTCTGTTGAGGATTGTCCAAAATCTCCTAGTGAGGTGGAGGACATGAGTAGAGTACCTTATGCTAGTGTTGTTAGTAGTTTGATGTATGCTATGGTCTGCTCAAGACCAAACATTGCTCAAGCAGTGGGAGTCCTTAGTCAATTTATGGCTAATCCTGGATGAGTTCATTGGGATGGAGTTAAGTGAGTGTTTTGATATTTGAGGCGTACTTCTGAGTATTCCATTTGCTATCATGGAAATGCTACAGGACCTCCACATTCTATTAATATTCATAGATTTGTGGATTCAGATTGGGCAAGTGACATTGACAGCTAGAGATCCACTAGTGCTTATGTGTTTACACTATTTGGTGGTGCTATTAGTTGGATGAGTAAGAGACAACCTGTGGTTGCTTTGTCCATGACAGAAGCTGATTATATGGCAGAAACTTATGCTTGTAAGGAAGGCATTTGGCTTAAGAGATTATGTTTTGGTATTGGTCTTGATGCAGGTCAAATTACGATTATTTGTGATAGTCATAGTGTAATTTGCCTTGCGAAGAATCCAACTTTCCATGCTAGAACAAAGCACATTGATGTTCAATTTTACTTTGTGCGAGACATGGTTGAGGATGGAAAGGTAAATTGGGAGAAGGTAGATACTTTGAAGAGTGTTGCAAATGTGTTGACAAAACCAGTGGGCACACAGAAGTTCAAATGGTGTTCAGAGTCTATCGGCCTCTCGGCCTATAGCAGTTAAATCTTGTTATTCTATTGGCTCTTACAAGGTGTTCAACAAGTGAGAGAATGTTAGGAATTAAGGTGTCTCAACCTTGGTAATTCCTTGCATTATTTATGTTTGTATTTATTAATTCATTTTCTATGTTGTAAATTAATTTTAAATTCCATATTGTTATATTGTGGGATGTGGCACGGTGATGTGTCATCCTACATGGAAGATGACAACTTGTAATTTTGTCCTCATATGAGGAGATAGGCATCCCACTTTGTGGTAGGAGCATTTTTCCATGTGTCAACACCTTGGATGTTGTGTAAGGGAATATTGACCAAAATGGCTATGACAGATTCCTATGACAGGATCTATGACATGTAAGAGTAAAAAATAGAAGCTTGTAAGATAGGTGAAGACATGTGTCATGAAGCATCTTTGAAAAAGACATATTTGGGCACCCCAAGGTGGACTATGACATGTTGTAAGAGAATATACTATTTATAGCCTATGTATGATAGATTCTCTTACAGTTGTAAGTTGTAACCGCTATGACAGATTCTATGACAGTCGTAAGTGTCGTAAGAGCATCTATCGTAGCCCATTTTGGAAATAGGTGACCTCTTTGGGATGGGAGCTGTAGACAAGTGTT
Source organism: Cunninghamia lanceolata (assembly GCA_027924645.1). Classification (NCBI taxonomy): domain Eukaryota; kingdom Viridiplantae; phylum Streptophyta; class Pinopsida; order Cupressales; family Cupressaceae; genus Cunninghamia; species Cunninghamia lanceolata. The sequence continues at coordinate 5,757,374 of BSBN01000978.1, forward strand.
AGGCACATTCTACAATATTGACCAAGTTTCCTTAGGCATGGGTTTTGGGCCATGAGGCCAAGTTGGACGCCCATTCCAAGTTTGGACCAATATTGCCTTGTATATTCTATATAAACAGGTGCTTGGAGGAGGAGATGCATTACATGAATGACATGTACTATTATGCTACTGGATTGACTCTAGATATGAGTGTCAAAGACAATTGAAGCTTGCATTGCAAGTGTATTGTAAACAACATTTAGTTTTGATAATACATTGTGCAGGTTTCTGAGTGTGGGGTTTTTCACCCGATAAGGGTTTTCCCCATGTTATATCTTTGTATCTCTTCTTCTATCTTCTTTCTGGTTCATATGTATTTCTACAATATCTCTATTAGATGTTCTATGTTGCTATAGTTGTAAGGATTAATTTGAATTTGCATAGCCCTCTCCTCAGTAGATTAGTGTACGAAGTGATTTCTGTACACCTAGCTTCCTTTCAGAATTCAATGTTTGAGTGATGAGATGTGAATGTGAATGTGCAAAATATGTGAAGTATAGAGTAGGTGACAAGAGTAGAAGAAGAGAGATCTTACGTAATGTAGAAGCAAAGTAGTGAAACGGAGCAGTCAAGATGAAGAGTTTTGAGATCATATTTTGAGCATTCATTGGAGCTGCAATCATGCATGTGTAGACGCAGTCTGAGCAATTCAACCTGGTAGTGAGCAATTCTTCCTACTTCTTTCTTTCTTTAGGTAGTGAGCCTATTTTGGCAATGAGCCATTCTTATAGAAAGTATTTTCTTTAGGCAATGAGCCTTCTTGTAATTTGGTATTGTTCCTACATAATATATTGTGAGCTAACACTCACCGTTGTTTTTCCCAATTTTGGGTTTTCTACATAAAAATCCTGGTGTTCATGTGTGATGGACTTTGGTTGGTTCTTCTATATTTAATTTCCTTTGTTATTGCATGTGGTAAATAGATTACTAGTTTAATAAACAACAAGCTTAATATAGTACTGATTCACCCCCCTCTTAGTACTTTGGGTGTTCAATGGTATTAAGTAGAACCAACCATTATCAAGGAATTGCATAAAGTGAGCATTAAGCACTTGTATCATTATTAGCATTCCTAGACATCATCATCATCACATTCATGGTACGCTTTCAATAGTATACACAGAAAATAAGGGGCTTGATTCATATCAAGGAAGTCAGTGATCTTCCTTTCTCTATGGTGTGTCCTGAAAGGTGCTTTCAACAACACCAACATTTCAGGTGAAGGTAAAGACATAGGCAAACATGTTCTAATAGTTAGTAGGAACATATGGTACATTCTTAGTTTAGGACACAATTGCATGACTAGAATGGATGTGTAAGTGCTTCCTAGACACCAAAAAAATTAGTATCAATCTATCTTTGTTGTTTGAAAATTATTTAATTATCGTCCAAATTCTATGAAATTAATCATAGCATATTGCAGACACCTAAAATCATCTCATCACTAATCTAGCCTCAATCAAGACAACACTTGATCATTTCCTCTATAATTAATTGGATAAATTCTGATTTAGATAATTAATTATCCATTTTTCATCCCAACATTGATTAAATAATATTTTATTATTTAATTAATAAAATCATTATTCATGCACTATTTATCGCTATTCATCTCTGCCTCTTCCTAGCATTAATTAAATAAATTCAATCATTTATCTAATTAATCATCCATTTTCCATAATCCAAACTTTAGATAAATAAATCTAATATTTATATTTTTTAAATCCTCATCCCCATCCCAAAAATTAAATAAATATTCCTATTTATTTAATTCCCTATTTTGACAAGTTTTCATTAAGTTATCTAAAATAAATTAGTCAACTAATCATAGAATTACACATTCTTAAACCATCATTATCCCTATATACCTAAGCAAATGAACAGAAATTAACAAGCTAAACTAAGTTAACCTATTTCATTCATAATCTAATGCAATCTCTGATAGAACTAATAAGGAATGCATAATACAAATGAAAGATAACTAGTTAACTACACATGTCAACTTTGTTCTTTGGATGTGCTCTTGATGTTGGATAAGTTGATTGCTCCTCAAAGTGACAACATAAATTTGCATAACACGGAGACTTGGAAATGGCATGGTTGATGTTGAATTTATAGATTTTTGGGATGGTGGATGGAGGGCAAGGATTGATTTGGAAGATTAATGGTTGAGGGTTGTTGAGAGGATTGGATTGATGAGAGGCCACCAAGTGGTATGATTGGATTGGAGGACAAGAGGAGTCCTTGGATTGAGGGGAAATCAAATTGGTGGATGGTCTTGGACAAAGTGGATGGAGACGATCAAAGGAGAACAAAACAACTCTTTGTAGAAAGCACTTGCCCATTCTTTTGTAAGAGACCCATGTGATCATGTATAAAATCCCATGTCTTTGAACATGTTGGAGGATGTGAGGGGTTTAAATAGGTTAATTATGGGTTAGGAATGTCCAAGTGAGGGATTAATTTGATTAAGTGATTTTAACCAACTCAATCAAAAGTGCACAAAATAGGGAATTAAATAAATACAAAAATATTTATTTAATTTTGGATGAGGATAGGGATATTCGGTAAGTAAATATTTTGATATGATTATCTAAGGTGGACTATAGAATATGGATGGTAAATCAATAATAATCATTTATTAATCAAAGCATGACCTTGGCATCTAAAAGGTAAGAAATAAGGCAAAAAAAATTATTTCGAAGGTCAAATTGTGACATGCATATCTCTTTCAATTTGGCAATTTTTTCCTAATATTCAGAGGGTTTTTCAAGAACATATTGAAGCCACTAAAGTTTAGATTTTAGGTCATATGGAGTCGATTTATGGGAGTTATTGTGAAATTAGTGTTTCCACTAAATTCATAATCATAGCTACAAATTAGTGATTTTTTCTCTGACAAGGGCATATTGATCAAACTATAGTTCTAAATTGAAGTCATTTTGAGTAAGTTATTGTAATTTTAGGTTTTTTAATAAATTCGTCTTATAGGCTATAATTTGTGGAATTTTCTAGATTTGTTTACATTTTTGTAAATCTTGAAAAGAATCATTAGGGCTCTACTTTTTAAAATTTTAATTTTTCATGCTAAGTAAATTCTAAAATCACCCAATCAAGGTTTGTTCCAAAATAATTATTTTGCACCATATGGGTGGACCATGGACTAGAGGTAGGAGCAAGAATTCCTACACCCCTGGAAAGGATCTTGATAAAGGTAATTAATTAATAGAGGAGATGGATATCACATCCATGGAAGATGTAAGGGAAGAAACCAACAAGATAAAGGAGGATATGCAACACTTACAAGGAAAATTAGATACCATTTAAGGAGATATATCTAACATCCATAACACATTTTCATCTATCACTCCATATATCTAGAATCAATTAGGCTCTCAACCATATTTTTAAGAAAACCAAGGTGGATTGCTAGGTTAGCCAATTTGTATCCAAGTGCTAGCACTCATACCGGGTCTTCAAAGCTACTACAAAAGGTGGATTTGCATATGATCGATGACAAGGATCTACTAATTTGGATAAATCAAATGGTTAATTTTTTTATGTACACCAAATTCCAAATGGGGAAAAGGTGACAATGGATTCCTTCTATCTAGAACTAGAGCAATTCATTTGGTACATATGGCTTTGTCCTTAGAAGAACAATAAGGGTCTCAATGTCAACTTGTTAGTTTTTACAAAAGAATTACACGTGAAAGCATGATGAGGAACTACTATAGCCAATTAGAAAAATTGTGCCAAACAAGATCTATCAAGGACTATGTTTAGCAGTTCCAAAATTTATCATTTGTTTCTTGGTGGGCTCAAGGATCACATCTAATATTAGGTGTGAATGTTTAAACCATGTCATTTATCTCAGTCTTTTACCATGGCATGGTGGGTATGGGAATTATTTTTAGCTCCTAGAAGGGAGGAATTCAATAGGAAAAAAGATAGACTCATTAACTATCATCCCTTCAAGCTAGAAGATTGATTCCTCAATAAATTGAACAAAAAAGGGCCAAAGGGTTACGTTTCAACTATGTTGGTAAATTAATGATAAAGAAAAGGAAGAAGGCAAGGTAGTAGTGGTTGTCAAAGATTTAGAAGATGTCTAACCAACTATCTCTTGTCATGCACTATCAAGTATTAGCATCCCACAAGCATTAAAGTTAAGGGGTTATATCTTAAAGAATAGAAAGTAAAAATACTAATTAACTTAGAGAGTAATTATAACTTCAATAATATTTTGGTAACACAATTTAATTCCTATCAATTTAAAGCTGCAAATAGCCACATGGGGAGAGAAGAACTAAACATGATAAAGAATTGAAACCTGAACTCATATATGGTGGATATGACTAGGAAGTTAGCCTGGACTAGAACCAAATGGACTTCACCACAGCAAGGGTGGGTTAAGATGAACTTTGATGGCACGGCTAAAGGGAACCCAGGTGTTGCTAGTGGTGGTGGTATCTTAAGAACAGATATTGGAGAGTGTGTTGATGCTTATGCTGGAGGGATTGACATTAAAAGCAATAATGAAGAGGAAGCCATGGCTATGGTATGGGGTATCAAGTTAGCTATCTCCATGAATATCGAAAGGCTGCATATTGAAGGTGACTCCTAGTTAATTGTGAATGCTACCCTTCGTCACTCTCAGATAGGATGGAACCTTGAGGATATCATGGGGGACATCAAGTTACTTCTTAATGGTCTAGAGGGATATAAGATTTCTCATATCTACAGAGAAGGAAATGCCATGGCTGATGCCTTGGCTAATGTTGGAAGTGGGAAGGATGGATGGTGATGTTGGAGAAGCATCTCAAGTCTATCGCAAGAAATTTGTAACCTAATTGAGCAAGATGGAAGGAGACAGGAAATATAAGTGGTGGGTGATGGTTGTTGCTCTTTGGTATCACTAGGGTGTGAGATAGGTAGGAGTTCCTAGTTTTGGGGAAAGCGAGATCAACAATTCAAATTTTCAAATTATTTATGGTAGGATTGTCAAAAGTCTCTTGCAGAATGAGGTGGCAGGGTTGTGGTTGAGTCAACTAGGTCCTATTAACAGAAGTTGGGGTAAAGGGGTCCATGGGGATATGAGGGACAACATTGATAAGAGTACTATGAGGAGATTGATGGGAAAGATTGGTTGACGTGCCAAAAGGTGTAAGGACTTTGGTATTAGTAGAGATCTGGGGTGAGGATTTCACAATTCAAAAAGGATGAGGAGTGGATAGGTGGCTAGGAGATGGAGGACGGATGTGATGGCTAATTTCATGATCCATCGTGGTTGGTTTAAGATGGAGGTTGGCATCGCCTATCTTCACATGTGCTGGCGGATAAATCCTTCCCCCAATGAGACGTATTTAGGTGGTGATTTTAAGGCTTGTAACAATAATAATGGCACCGTCATCATTACTAAAACTTAGCATAATTCCTATTTTAGTGGTTCCTTCCCTAAATTCAAGGCTATGAATTGTGATTTCTTCCATTTTGATCAAAACTAGTCCAATTTCCTTAGCCATTCTCAGAACAGTATGATGGGAGGAGACATCATGAAAATTGAACCCAGCTTGGCTAAGGAATTTAAGTAGGACCCTATTGTTTGGCATATTATCCAAGAGGGGGAGGTGGTGCCTTTCCTTGAAGGGATGACAGGGCACGATGAAAATCTGTCAAGATAGTTTACAGAGACATGGGATGAGGAAACTAGAGAAGTCAGGATTGGGAAGATTGGATTCCATGTATCTGAGGAGGTCATTGGACAAGCCACTAGTTTATCCACGAAAGGAAAAAAGTATTTGAGGCAAAGAAAAGTAGCTGACCCAGAGCACATGAATCTCTTCTTCCATGAGGGAGAGGCTCCTATGAAAGTTCATGGTGGGTTTGCGAGAGAGGCATTTCCAGAGCCATGGAGACAAATCTGTCTCATGATAATGAAGTTTTTCACACTGGAAGGGTGATTCCGGGTATACTACAACTATCACTTTGCTCTCTTAAATCATTTTAGGAACAACGTTGAGATTAGTTTTCCCTTCTTTTTACTCTCTTCACTAGAAAATTTCATTAAGTCTATTAGGAAGCTTAGGGCCAAGAATACCAATCATCCTCTCATTCCAATTCATTAAGGCCTTATTTTGAAACTGTATCATTTCCATCTTGCCCTATGTCCACCTGAACCTATTCAAGTTAAGATTCTAGAGGACCCACAAATGGGTAGTTCTCATAGGGGTAAGGGAAAAGTAAAAACTTACATTGTGACTCCTATTATTAAGGGCAGCCCCAGTGTGGTGGAAGGGAACCTGTTTGAGACCCCTACTTCTGCTAAAAACACAAAACATAAGCATGTTACTCCGGTGTAGGGAAGGAAGTCTGGCAAGAAAGACAAGGTAGAGGAAATAGAGGGAACATTGACAAAGAAATAGAAGGAAGGGAAGGGTGCTACCAATGAGGATACTCCTATGAAAATTGTGGAATTGGACACTATTTTGGAAACTAAGGGTAGTAGTGAAGGTGGGGAGACTGCTCTTCCGAGTATCCTCTGTTGCAAAAGGATTGCTGGGAACCCATTGATTAGTTCTCCAGGGGTGGAAGGTTCTAAGGACTCTGAATTTGTGGAAGAGACTGTGGACAAAGAGGGAGATGAGACTTTGACTGATTTTGTGCATGAAGTTGAGGGCACTAGCCACTTTTCCTCGATGAATGAAAGCAACTCGAGAAGCCTAGAAGGTAAGAAGAAGGCCACTGTTGGTAAGAAAAATGTAGGGGAGATTGTTCATCAAGTCAATAAGGGGGATTGTGCTATGTGTGTCAAACATGTAGAGGATATCTAGAACCTTCAGAAAAGAATGGACTCAATGCAAAACAAATGGAAGTTCATGGCGGAGTTCTCGGCTAAAGCTTTACACCAGGTGGCTTCCATCTTTGTGGCGGTGAAGGATATGGATGACAAGGTTAAACAAGTGGGCATTGACAGCTTAGGTGACTACAAGGAGATGGTGGAGTTTTTGGCCAAGTTTGGGGCAACTGACAGGCCGTAGTTTCTTGTTTCTCCTATTTTTTGTTTTCTCTGTCGTTTCGTTGTGTTTTGGTCTATTGTTTTGGTCTATTGTTTATGTGCTGTCAAGCTGTTGTTTCTGGCATGTTAATGGCCTGATGCCCTTGGGGCTGATTTGTTAAAGGGATCTGGACCCTAGTTTCCAGCTAAATTTATCAAAAACACAATTAAACTATTTCATTTACTCAACCACAAAATTTTACTTTATGATTCCAAATGGAGGTACAATCAATTGTTTAGTGAATATCATAGTATTAAGCTTGCCATGGGAAATGACATGCTTGGTTGTCCTATGTTTGTTATCCCTATAGCTAGAGCATACATTTTTTGGGGAGCCTAATGGCTCACTACCTTAGGAAAAATTGGCTAGTCATCTCGTGGCTACCTTAACTCATAATGAATTTATATGATTATTAATATGGTCTTATATAGGTATGTTGGCCTAGGTGGCATCCAAGGCATAAGTAGGGTATATATAGGACCTAGTGGTTACTTTATTATCATCATACTTTGAATTTTGTTATTATTAGTGATAACTTTAAGAAAAGGCCCCTAAGAATCTTATAAAATCCTAATGAATCTTTCTCATTTTTGAAAAATATTAATTTTGATTTGTAAATATTTCCTTTTTTTTATTAAAAAATTCTTTTCACTAGTGAAATTGTGCACATCACTGTAAATTTGTAAAAAATCATTCTAAATCCTAGTGAACACTAGCTATGGAAATTATTTACCATGGCAACTCCTTCCTTGAAAAAAACATCTTTGTCTGCATAATCCCCCCATATAATTTTTCCTTTTTTCCTAATTCTCAAGCAGGGGCTTGGGGGTAGTAGCCACTAACAAGGTCAATGAGCAATGCTGCTCATGGGGTTCAAGGGAGGAACACGTCATCATGGGGTCCAGGGACAATGCAAATACACTATAGAGAAAGCAATGGAGCCCACATGGATTGAACATTTTAAAAATATTATGCGTTAAAATAATAATCTAAAATATTGTGCGAATGAATCTACACGTTATATTTTCATATGATCACCTGATTAATATTCCAATCCATAATGTCTTGAGAATGTTTCTTTTAAAATGTCTCTTGAGCCTAGAATTTGTTTTGGGTCATTAATCAATGTTTAATCATATGGCCCAAAAGAATTTTTTGGTTGAGGATACATTTTAAAAGATAGGTACATGTAACTCTATAGAATAGAATATCAACCATCCAATCAATATGTAATCACATGGCCCAAAATAAATTTTGGGTTGAGTAAAGATTTTCATGACATGTGCTTGCAAACTTGTAGAATAAAATTTGAATCTAGTTTATATTAGAAATTAGTGGTGGGGAATGAAATCATAACCATCACATTTGTTACAAGATCTCTAGATTCTCCTACTTACTATTTGCATAGAACAATAGAGACATATTATGTTAGAAATCATCTAGGGTGGAGTTTACCATACAAAAGAGCCATTGCCAAAGTGATACCTACCATCAGTTATAGACAAGATCTTAACTTCTTATCCATGCAAACTTTAAAATAATATTAACTTACTAAAATTTTATTGTACCTATATTCTTTGTTATTATTAGATTTGATTCCTTGTATGTCCTATGTTTTAGAGGCCAAATAGTAAAGGAGAGAAAGAGTCATGTTCACTACATGAAAATTTAATTATATAATTTATGTGTAAAATCCAACCATTTGTTAATTTGAAAGAAAAATAGCCCTAAAAGTATGTGGGAGTTTATTGGTAATGGTGATATGGCCCTAAAAGTAATGGTAGTAATGTAATATTAATGGCTAATATGATTATGATATATAATTATATTACATTACACATAAATTAGATATAATCATTCATCAAATACTGTGGTGAAATTAGTGAGCTTATAGGTTTAGTAAAACACATGCCTAGGTGATTTAACTAGGAATAACTAAAATTTCATAAAAATGTGGCAATTCAGGTCACCTTACAGCTTGTACTCTTTACCAAAAGTTGAATAGCCAATTTTAACTATTCGCCACTTGGAAAAAAATCACCACTAAAAGAATATATGGTTCTCATTGGATATATTTGGAGGTTTTCTCCCATGATGTGGCTTATTATTTTCAAGTATTAAATCAAGTATTTATAACATTTGTTCTATTATATTCTTGTCTTGTGCAAGTTATTTCATTACAAAAATGCATGCCCATGTTATATTCACACATACCTCAAAGTGATGACAAAATGTTATTGTAAACTTAGCGTCCCATGCTAATTCCAATTTATATTTTTACCTAACTTGATTTGAGTGCCTTAATGATGTAGTCATGGTAGGATGCTCCTAACAGGGACTATCCATCTATTCAATCCACAATAGAAACTCAAACACAAATTACAAATACACACAAGCATCCACATCAAAACACCACATATCATTGAATATATAGCTTGTAAGGTTATCATTGAATTACAACCACAAGTTTTTGACAATTGGCCCTCTTACATGCCAAGCCATAGACATTTACTTATAGAAGATTACCAAGATTACATAAATGAAACTATGGAACACCACTTCCAGACTTGTTACAAGCAAACACCTAATGATTTCCTATAAAATATAACTTCATAATTTCACCACAGATTTATTGTACTAGCTACACAATGACTCAAACACAAGTCAATTTAATTCTCACCACTAGAAAAAATTCCTACATGACACATTGGATACCTTCAAATTATATCCCACATCATACTATTAGTAATCACACTCTATCTCTCTCAAATCCCACTAAGCCCTAGTTACTGAACCTACGTTCTATGCTCCTACTCCATCTTGGTCTTCATTACTTGCCTTCAACCTATTGAAAACCTCTATTTCTATCCTTTTCAAGCTCCTCATATGATCTACACTAGCCTCAAGATGGAACAAGGACCAAAACCACATGAAACATGTCATTGACTAAATATAACAAACATAAAAATTACAACGACCAAATGGTGGAGAATATTCATGTGTTACACCACAGACCTACACAACAAGTACTCAACACTTATCAAATATTCACCTTTGGCACAAACCAAAAACAAACCTTTCGCAAATAGAAACAGTTCCAATTAAATACACTATCACACCACAAACACTTTGTGAATCAAATCACCAATCATTACTTATCCAATCAACCTCAAATTTAAAATTAAGATAAATAAACTAGTCATATAACTACCACAACAACCATAGAAACTAATTCCACAATGCAATGAAATGTGCTAACTTTTACCACCATAGATTGTTAAGCACAAACTTACTCACACACAATAAAAAACAGACCATAAATTCAGCTTCCTTAGATGTGATACCACATTTTAAAGATGTTCAAGGATGCACCAACATTAGACTCTAGGGGTGAACAAAACAAATGAGTCCCTCATTTTCTTGGATAGTCCACCAATCCTACTTGGAGATACCACTTTGTTGCTTTGTCAACTCACTCTTTTCATCTCCTCATGTATGCCTCAAGTGATCCACCTTAAGTACTTATTTCTCCCACATCATTTATAAATTTGTCCCACTAATCATCCTTAGCATTACTTGTCCTTGGCTAGTATTTAGTCACACTCCACTTGCCCTTATTAACAACTAATCCCTCACATCTATCAATCTATTTCCTAGTCATCATACACCCTTTGATTATGGTTTCCTCTACTGCATGTTCCTTAGTAAAAATCCTCATCCTCTTGTTCATCTATATTATTCTCTAGATAGTATCCTTTTGGCAATCCTCATTCTCACAACCTCTCCTTTGTGTATCTTCTTTTACATTTTTGGTGCTATAAATTATTCCACCAATGCCACACATTTTTAGAATCAACACATATTGTCCCTCCCTAATGCATGCACTAGTTTTGTTGTAAAATTGCCATTCACTTACCCTTAATGGTATCAACTTATACTCTTTCTATCCTTCCAAATCATGCATGTGTTATCTCTTCCATCATACACTACTTCGCTATTTTGAACCTCACCTAACATTGTTCCTCCACCAAAATATGGTCTCGCTATTGCAGCCATCCTATCTGGTACGGGCTCAAATGTCTCATCCTTCTCAGTCCCAACTTGTCAACCATATCCATAAACACTAAGTTGTCAATGTTTCCATGATCCACCACCACCTCATAGAATTTACAACTTGCCTTACATTTAGTTTGAAACAAGCTCTTTGTTTATTGTAGCTCATTCCTCCTATCGCAAATCAAAGCTATATGGAAAACAAATAAATCCCCACACTTATGATCCCTCTCTATATTGGGTGACCTCTCGCCACCAAATGCAACTCTTGCACTATCCTTTGCCCTCTTTCCATAGCACTTTAAGGCTTTGTCCTTCACCACATCTAAAACAAGCTCCACTAAAGAATTTATACCTTTTCTTGTCATATCCTCCTCTACCTTATTGAGTAGACCCTCCACACTCCCCTCAAGCCTTCTTGTGATGAGTAGCTTCTACTCTTTCATCTTTGTGATAGATTCCATTATCTTTTCTACCATTGTAGTAGCTTCTATAGTCATCTTCCCTATTGATGTGATAGCTCCTATCATCTTGTTTCAATCTATGGTCAAAACTTTGGCCTTTTCTTTCACTACAATATTGGTTACCTCTCCCCTAACCTCTTGTGGCTTCCCTCGATCACCACATCTCATTTTGCTACTTTGGTTCTTCACTTTTCTTACTCTCCAACAATTCCAATTTTCCTCTTACTTTAATTTTAGTTTATTTTCGATGCTGAGAGCCAACTGATACACCTCCTTAACCATCTAGATATTCCACATATCCAACTTCCCTTGGATGGATTCCCTTAGTCTATTGACATATTTGGCTACTTTGTCAGCCCCTTCTTCATGATATCTTGACCTAATTGTCAACCTATAGTACTCTTTGGTGTATTCCTTCATACTCATATCTCTCAGACACAAATTATGCAGTTCTCCTTTAGTAATTCCAATTGGTAATTCATTGGAATGGACTTGGATTTTAGATTTTCCAACATGTAATCCCACATTGCAATTCAAGACTTGCCTTTTCTATTCTACTCTATATGGTCTGTTGGTGTATATTAACCTTACTTAGGTGTGCACATCAATCTATGTTTAGCCTCGAGCTATTTTTGGCATGCCTAGATTAGCTTAATTGAGTTAAGTTGTTGCTTTTCCTATTCTTGGAGCACCACTAGTCTTAGTGATGTTTTCCTATTATTGTCTCAAATATTTTTAGTTGATTATGCCCTATATGTACTACCTCTTGTAAGCTAATTCATGATCACATATTTTGCATTCCAATTTTCCATTATTTGCAATACTTGAACATTTCTTGTAGGTTGAGCGTGCTCCTATTTGTCTTGAGTGGCTCGAATTGGTACTCACATTCACTCAATGTTCCTAATTTATAGATGGTATCAAAGTAGGATTGTTTGAATGTTTGTTTGAATTCTTGTGAGTTCTTAAGAGTATTTGTATTATTGGAAATATTTGTATGCAAAAAAAATTTCATGTCCTTTGAGCTATGGTATCTCGTCCCTTTGCAATCTGAAGGCATTTTTTCCTGTTGGAGTAGCAATTTGACTTCAAAAAGGTATCTAAGTTACATGCAAAGAGGTTGATCCACACATCACATGGTGTCCTGGGCAAGGTCTTGGAGGCTGATTCATTTCTACTTATGATTTAGTTTGTTCTCTCTCCTCTTTGTAGGTCAACACAGGAGGTCCCCCTATCTACCCCTGATTTTTCCGCAAAAGGGCATGAAACTAGAGGATGAGAAAACTAGAGGGGAATTCAATTCATGGAAGGGTGACAGGCACATGTCAAGGCAAGATATCTGTAGAGAAGGTCATGTGAGACCAAAAGCAAACACATTTGGCATGGGAAAGGGTGATTGAAGCCTAATCTAGAAGTTAAAACCTCATTTAAAGCCATCCAAATCCTGAAGCCTATTTGAAAGCGGCATGCAAAGATTGTGTGAGTTTGTAAAGGGCACGAAAGAGACCTAAAATTGCTAGAAATCAGCCCCAATTCCATCGGCTCCTAGCCACCCACAACCTACACAAAACATACCACATCACCCTCTTCTATATTTTTTGGAGGCTACAGTTTGGAGGTATGATCCCTTTGAATGGATCTATAACCTAATTGAGAGGTCTGATCTATTTTCTAAGGCATGGCTTGGAGACCCAGGGACGTTGTGGACCAAGATTGTCTTCCTACCTAGATCACCCTTGTTTTGCAAGTGGATTTGCCCTTGTCTCGCCCCAATATAGTATTTTGTTTCCCTATTTTGTGCAAGGCACCCTATTTTGAGAAAGGCATCAAAATTAACAAAGGGTCTTAACTCCATGTCTTCTTTTTTATTTTCAACCCAAGGAATTTAAAAAAATTATTTCTTTTAAAGTGTAAAAATAAGTAATTTTTTAATATAATTGTCTATGCACTAAGAAATATCAATGTACCAAATTTAGGGGGGATAATTTAAGCAATTTAAGGGGTTTTACATGCACTTGACTTATAAAATGCTTTTTTATGTATTATTCTTAGGGGATTATACATAGTATTTTGTAATCAATTAACTGAGATAAAGTTTTGAAATCGAGGGGATCATAATGGATTCAGGTATCTAATTCCATCCTTCTGTAGTTAGGCTAACCTTAGATAACTATTTTTCTTGGAAACAAGGGATAAATAATCATTCTCTTGAATAGGATAAATTACGCTATCTCCTTGGACTCGTTCCTGAGCTAAGTGACTATAAACAGAAGAATAAATGGTTTAAGGAAAAAGACATGGTCTATGGACTAATAGGTCTTATAGAGTCTGCAGATATTTTACATCATATAGAGCATACTGAGTGCTCTTTAACTACTTCGACTATCATCTAGTAGTTGTATGGAGATCTTGATTCTTCATCTAAAAGTGATGTTTCTATGGATAACCAGGCTCTTGTGGATGATACTAAGACTTCTATTTCCCCTTCGTGTGTGGACACATCCTCATGAGATGATCAGTCTATTTGGTTGACATATATTGATACCCCATCTACACTGAAGGATATTCCATATCCTATAGTGCCTACTAGTACTTCAAAGTTCAGTATTGCTTCTTCGAGAGCTTCCAGTGATTTTCCACAATAGGGTCATTTATGTCCTCTGGATTCACCTCATTAGGACACATTTCTACTAGACATCTCTTGCTTGTTTGTAGAGTCCCACATTTCAGATCTTGATGACACTTTGGATGATATTGTCTTTCTCCTTGATGACAGTTATCTTGCACATGCTACTAGTACAGAGTTCAGAGAGGCTTCACCAAGGGCTTCTAGTGATTCTTCACAAGACATATCATAGGATTTGCTTTGTAGCCACATGGCATGCATTGACATTCTAGTTTCATACATCAGTTCTCTGGATCTTGCTCTTCATCAATTTTCACATGATTTTGAGAGGTCACTTATCTCAGCTAGGCCTGGGACTCCTGATTTGTTTGGGACTTGTCTCAAAATTAGTATGGAGATATTTGAGTAGTGTTCTAAGATAGGATACATCATGAGACTTATGACCTCACTTTGCTTCTTTGAGTTGAAGTTACTTCAACATTCACCATTGGATTTGTTTCTTCCTAAGGGGAGAAATGTTATTTTCCACAAATGGATCATTTTCAACTTTCATACACAAGCATTCTCTTTTGGCATAGGGGCTACTTCATTGTGGGGGGCTACATAGTCTCTTTCTCTCTCCTATGGGGTGGAGATACCTACATCATCACAATCAGAGCGACATGGCTTTAGGCTTCTTTTAGAGTTATCATCTTCAAGGAGGCTTCGTAGTCCTCTTCTTTTATCTTTTTCTCTCTTTTGGAGGGAAGTTATTCCCCACAGATTTTTCTTCCTTTCTCCGCTTTATAAGAGATTGCATTGCATTGCATTGTACATGGGTACCTGATTAGGCCTAGTTGCTGGGACCCATCATCATTTAGCCCACCTATGCTATGCTTAAGGGGGGGTGTTGGTGTATATTAAACTTACTTGGGTATGCACATCTGTCTATGTTTAGGCTCAAGCTATACTTGGCATGCCTAGATTAGCTTAACCAAGTTAAGTGGTTGATTTTCCTATTCTTGGAGCACCACTATTCTTAGTGAGGTTTTACTATTATTGGCTCGACTATTCTTAGTTGATTATGCCATATATGTACTACCTCTTCTAAGCAAATTCATGATACCTTATTTTGTATTCCAATTGCCCATTGTTTGCAATACTTGTTTTCTTGTAGGTTAAGTGTGCTCTTGTTTGTTTCAAGTGGCATGAATCAGTACTTGCATTCACTCAATGTTCCTAATTTCTACATGGACTTCTTACCACCATATCACAACATGGCCTTATCAACTTGGTTTTTAAAATTTTCACCCTATCCAAGATTGTAATGTCCTCATTCTCAATGCTCCTTGAGATTACTGATATAGATAATCATCTCCTTACAATCTAGGTTCCCAAAATAGTTTGGGATGTCCACTCTAGTCCTCTTACCAATGTCTGTTATTTATTTTAGAATCCTTTCTTTCTTTTCCTCTTCAGTTCTACTTAATTTCACATGATTTGTCTCCTTCTCTTCATCACTTTCCATATCCCTACTATTAGGGTTCTTCTAGTATTCGTACTTTAGCACATCCATCCATTTTTGCATAGCCTTCAACATCTTATACATCTCCTATATTATACAGTTTAAAATTGATCATAACTTTACCTCTCTTTAGTAGCATCTTTGGGTTTGCAATATATCCAAAATTACCCCCTTGTAAATTACCTCATAGTAATTCCTCTATCTACAAACCCCCATCGACTCCACAAATCTAAACTTTATTTAATACTCGCAAAGTATGGCTTAGACCTTTCTTTACCTATCACCACTACTGCTAATGCCTATGATATATCATCACCACAACTTATGTTTTATCAAACTCACATGTTCAAAATGTGACTAGGTGCACTCACATCCACACCTGTCCTGCTCGCTTGATTCAACCTTGCTCTGATACCAAATGATGCAATCATGGTAAAAGGGTCCTAAGAGGGATTGTTAGATCATGTAGCCCACAATAAAAATTCAACAACAAATCACCATATCATATAAGAATTCACATGAAAATACCACATATCATTGAATAGATAGTTTGTAAGATTATCACTAAATTACAAACACAAGTTTGCTGCAATGGACCCTCTTACATGTCAAGTTGCAATTGTTTACTTCTACAAGATTACCATGATTACACAAATGAAACTAAATATGGAACACCACTTCCAAACTTGCTACAAGTGAGTACATAATGATTCCAAATACAATATAACTTCAGAATTTCACCATAGACTTTCTACACAGGTTACACAAGAACTCAAACATAACTACATTTAATTATCACCACTATAAAATATTCGTACATCTCATATTTGATACATTTAGATTATATTCCATATCATACTATTAGTAACCACACTCTATCTCTCTCAAATCTCACTCCCTTGTTGTTGAACTTACCTTCTATGCTCCTTCTCCATCCTGGTCTTCATTTTCTTTCAACTAATTCAAAACCTCTATTTATATCATCTTCAAGCTCCTCACATGACCCACATTAGCTTGAAGATAGAACAAGGCCTAAAACTATATGAAACATGTCATTGACTAAATAAAACAAGATTACAAATTACAACAATTAAATGACAAATAATCTCCATGTAGACCTTTAAAATAGGTACTCAACACTTCTAAAATATTCACCTTTAGAATGGACCGAAATAAACCTTTTACAAGAAGAAATAATTCTAGCTAGACACATTGTAGAACAACAAGCACTTTGTGAATGAAATCAGAAACCTCCACTTATCTAATCAAACTCAAATTTTAATTGACTATAAACAAATCACACACAAACTACCACCACAAATGCAAAAGCTAATTCCTTAATGCAGCGAAATGTGCTAAATTTTACCTCCACAAACTATTAAACTTAAAATTACACACATAAACTAACAAATAAACCACAAATTCTAGTTCCTCAAACATGATCTACCACATTTTTAGGATGTTCATCAATGTGTCTGCATCACTTAGTTTAATAGCCTGTCAAAAAGTGCCACTCTTGTGTTAGGACTAGCTCACAATCCATACTTATTCATACCCATTCATATCTATTTAAACCCCATTTACACCAATTCCCATAAATTTGTTCCCTACTTCAAAATATGTAGCTTATATTTTAGAACAGTCCTATGTGTTGTAGGATTGAGCCAAGTGATTTTTTGGAGTGTACCTGAATGATCCCTAAATCCCAAGGCTTGAAATTAAACTTTAAAATTTCCTACTTCCTTCACTAGCTATTGCGAGATGACCTAGCACATGTCTCATGTTACATGTTGTTATGTCATGGTGTTTAAAACACTCGTTATGCACCAAAGTTTATAAGAGTGGATTATTACAGCACACTTCAATTGTAAAGGGCAATAAAGGTATCCGTAGACACCTAAAATTAGACTGCTCTACAAACCAATTTTTCGTATCTCGCACTAATCCATTCTTCCCATTTGCATGTCCCTTGTAATCAATTAATTCACCTAAATATCCATTTAACCTTACAGCCCTATCCTATCAATTAAATGAATATTCATAATGTTCATTTAAATGATTTATCCATTTCCCTAATCCCTGATTAATTAGATAAATCTTGATTATCTAATTAACCTAGACTTAAGTTAATTAAGATGCCACTTAATTAACCTTGTCCCCCACTCATCCACTCACTGAATTTAATATTCAGATGTCTCCCACTCACTGAATTTAATATTCAGATGTCTCCCACTCACTAAATTTAATATTCAGATGTCTACCACTCACTAAATTTAATATTCAGATGTCTCCCACTCACTAAATTTTAAATTCAGATGTCTCCCACCCATTGAATTTTAAATTCAGATGTCTTCCACACTCCTCCACTCTTCCCAAAATGGGAATTTTTAATTCATCCTCTAGGAATAAAAGATTCACTTTTATTCCTAGCCCTTGATCTCACCAGATGAATCCTCACCCTCCATTCTCATCTCCAAAACTCTATAAATTGACCCCTCTCTAAGCCATTTGTGAAGCCAAGTCTATGCATCATACCTCTACCCAAATCTCTCCCCAATCTCCCAATCCTATTAAACCTCTCCCAAAATCTTGTCTCAATCCCATCTAATCCATCATCTAATCACTTGTCTCTCATTCATCTTGTGTTGTGAGTTCTTGAGCAATCCACATTCTACACTTTAGTCATTCTGATCAAGGGAACAGTCTGAGGAGAACTCCTGGGTGCATCTCCTTTCCGCATGGATTTGTGAGGTCGCAATAAAGGTATAATCATTTTGTTTATGCATTGGATTAGCTATAATCGTCATTAGATTTCACTTATTACAGTATCAAATATGCGTTATCATTTTATAGTCCACCTACATGTTTGTAAATGTTGCCTTGAGTGTTTGCCATCCTCATTTATATAGTCCGTAAAGGATTTTTACCTAGGAGAACTTCTTCACCTATCCAGTTGGCAAGCTCTTGAATGGTGTCTCTAGGCACCACCTTGAGTTCTAAAATATTATGTAGTTGTTCAAGCTATTAAATTCAAGGAAATTGTTTTCTATTAGATCATTTATGCATCTCCCTATTTAGCTATGCACATCAGCAGCTAGTTCACTATAGTCAACATTGGTCATACCGAGTAGGACATCAATCTATATATTTTTCTATGCCAATTCCAACTCTAAGATATTCATAATTAATTCATAGAGTTTTCTATGCACGTTTTGACTTTGATATATTCATGAAACTAGAGCAAGCAATTTTACGATAGTGGTGGATCATCTTAAAATAACATGGACATCATTTATTCATCATCGATCCTAGAGGTAATCATGGTAATCTTGGTAATCTTATAGAAGTAAACAATTGCAACTTAAACAATAGTTTCATTTGTGTAATCATAGCCAATATATTAGCCAGTGGGAACAAAACCCCCCCTCAATATCTGACTAAGGAGACGAAAGCCAATATAGCCAACAAAGATGGGTCTTGGCATCAAGGCCATTTTAGGTACCCATGTACATATAAAATTCCCCCACAAATAGAGAGAGAATATAAGAAAAGAAGATATGAATACCCCCATAATGAAAGAGCTCTCATGCCAATGATGAATGCATGAAGATAGAATATGATCCACTGCCTACAAATGACATTTCTCCCCTTAGGAAGAAAAGGATCTGCTGGTGATTGGAGAAGCCAATCCAAAAGGATGGATGATACTGGAATCCAAATCCAAATAATGTGTGCATCTAAAAACTGCTCACATATCCACATGTCAGAAAGTGATGATGGCGATCCAAGATCCTGTGAAGCCTGATATAGAGCAAGCTACAAAGGCGATGAAGATGGTGGGCCAACAGCGTTGATGTGGCTGTCAACAAAGAGGAGAGATAATCCCTCAAATGTGTCCTCCAAATCTAAAATGTGAGTCTCCATAAACAAGTTTGAAACTCCTGTCAAGAGATCATCCCAAAAAGTTAAATTAGGAAGACTATGGATGCCCTGCTACAAGAAGCCATTGGAAGCTTTCGAAGAAGCAACACAGAGCTCAGAAGTAGCAACAGATGCAAGGACAAAAGAGTGGTCCTAAAAAAGAAGACATATGTCCTCAATAGTGTCATCTAGATCCGAAATGAGAGACTCTACAAACAATAAAGAAATGTCTAGTAGAATGAGGTCCCAACGTACTGAATCCAAAAGACATAAATGATCCTGCTGCAAAGAATCACTGGAGGCTCTTGAAGAAGCATCTCTAGAATCTAAATGTACAACAAGTGGTGTTGATGGGGAATCAATGAACTGATCATGCATACAAGATGTGTCCACATTGCATGAGGTAGCATAAGTCTCAATATCATTAATAGCCTGGTTTTCCAAGAAAACATGACTTTCAAATGGAGATTCAATGTCTCCATACAACTATTGGATGATGATCCAAGCAGTAAAATGGCACTCAATGTGCTCTATGTGATGTACAGTATCCTTAGAAATAGTAAGACATATTAGTCCATAGACCATGTCATTATTATTAAACCATGCATTCTTTTCATCATAGGCACTTGGCTCAAGAACCAGTCCGAGGAGATAGGGCAGTAGATCCTGCTCAAGGCAATGATTCATTATCCCTTGTTTCCAAGACAAGAAATTCTTTGAATCTAGCCTAACAATAGAATGATGAAACTGATATTTAAAAGACATGATTAACCCCCCTTGTAAGTGGAACTTTATCTCAGTTTGTGATTACAAAGTGCATGTAGTTTCCCCCAATAATGATTGCAAAAAGTATATAAAGAAACTACTCCTTCACATGCAAGTGCATGAATGAAACATGCAAGTTCATGCAAAAGAATTGTTTATAC
The DNA here is from genome assembly GCA_027924645.1 of Cunninghamia lanceolata. Taxonomy (NCBI): domain Eukaryota; kingdom Viridiplantae; phylum Streptophyta; class Pinopsida; order Cupressales; family Cupressaceae; genus Cunninghamia; species Cunninghamia lanceolata. The sequence goes on from BSBN01000978.1 coordinate 5,777,965, forward strand.
TCCAGCAAATCTAAGAGATTACAAACAAGCACAAATGAAACAAGATTGTATAAAGTCGACCCTGCAAACACGAGCAGGCAGAGAGTAGGCCGCCTCAGGATTTGTGGTGCTTGGATGAAGAATGGCAGCCAGATGAGTAGGTCACAAGCCTTGTTGTGTAGGATTTTAGGCTTGTACTTGTGCGCCCATACTAGCCTGGTTTTTCCCACCCTCAAAGTAGGGTATTAAACCCTTTGTAGTCCAAAAAGAAAGCCCTACACCCTCTGTTCTATAATAAATAGACAAACCGGTCGCTAGAACTCAGCACTCAACGGGAAGATGTCGTTCATAGGAAGATGCCCTTCCAAACTCCAGTAGGGTCATCCTTGCAAACCATAGAGAGCAACCTGATCACTTGCAAACCACAGATGAACAGGCAGAAAGCATCCAGATCAGGGAAAAAGTCACTCAAAACAGAGGTTAAACATGGCTGTCCAATCAAAACGACACATTTCAATGTGCCTTCACTCGTCTTTTCTACGTTGTGGCCTATCGAGCTCTCAGGGAGGCGTTGAAACTTGTGGGCACCGTTTTGTACTTGCAGGACAATGATTTCCTAGGAGTCAATTCAATTTTCCTGCAGATTGTAAACACAGAAAAAAGGAATAAATACAAAATACAATAGACTGATTTGCATTCGACCTGTTAGAATCCTCAACTGCTCTGATGCGTCATAAAAAATGCTTGAAAAATATCTCTGAATGGCTCTGATACCATGTGTGATTTTTCCGTCACACCAAAAGCACGTACTTGTGGTGGAGAGGGGTCTCATCATTGCTATAGTCGCTATGCCAACATGGATTTCCAGATTGTGGTCAATTGCAGAGAGCTATTCTTACATATCATCCACTTTAACAGTCATAGGTCAATTTTAGCCAATAAAAATTGGACAAATATCTACATTTTTTGTTGTGAATGAGGTGTAAAATTGTTATTGAGTGTTTGACATTAAAATGTATGATATTTAAGTAGAGTGATTGCAGAGTGGCATAGATTTAGGGAAACTTTTTAATACTATTAGACTATCTTTCTAGTTTAAAAGTAAATAGTCGGTGACTTTCCCTTAAATTTAATAACTAAAAGGAGTTTGACGCACTAAATTAACAAACAATTCGCCCAACACATGCAAAGAGAACAAGATTGGCTATGTCTCATTTCCTCTAAGTCCTCTAAGCGTTTCTAGAAAGCATTTGATTAGGAACCGGTCATGAATGCTTACGTACTATATATATTAAGTGTCCAGTGTTAGCATACAAAAGCATAGAGATAGAATTTGGCTCACATTCGGAATACTATCAGTGCTCTCTGTTGTTAGCAATGGGCAGCGCAGCTTGGAGGATGACAATTGTGGAGGAGGAAGAAGAGATTAGAAGAGGCCCCTGGACATTACTGGAAGATACCAAGTGAATTGCGCATGTAAGATTGCATGGTGCAGGTCGTTGGAGTTCACTTGCCAAGGTAGCAGGTTTGAAGAGAAATGGCAAGAGTTGCAGGATGAGGTGGCTTAATTATCTCCGCCCTGATCTTAGGCATGGCACCTTTACTCCCGAGGAAGATCACTTAATCATCGAATTGCATAATACATGGGGAAACAAGTAATTTCATTTCCTGTTCCAATCTCGCTTACTGTATGTGTTATTTGATTTCTGACTAGAATAATTTTAGAAAGATTGACATCACTTGTGCTGTGTGATGTTTTCTTTCTTTGACAGGTGGTCTCACATTGCCCAGAATTTACCAGGAAGAACAGATAACGAGATCAAAAACCATTGGAGAACCCACATCAAGAAAATGTCTCCAGAGCTAATTGGGAGTTGTTGTTGGCGGCCAACTTCCGAAAGCCCAGAACAAATCAAGGCAGTAGGAGAAAATAATGAGCCTTCCAGCAGCGAAAGCTTTGAGGATCAGCAAATGGCCGCAATGAAGGAATGTTTTGCAGAATCTAATTCACCCACTACTCTAAACCAGGTGAGCTGTGATACTTGTGGGTTGCATGATGGTTACCAAGCGTCCTTAACTTCTCAAGAAATACACCAAAAGTTCATAGAGATATCATCTGATATGGATACTCTGAGAAGCATAATAGCTGATGCATATGCAGCAGTTATGGTCCAACCTAGCCCACCCTTCGCATGCTCTTCTGTGACGGAGTCTCCAAAGAATGTCTTGTCAGACAGTGAAGAGTTTTTATGGGATTATAACTCCATTGAGTTATGGAGTTTGGCTGATGTACATGTTGGAGTTTAATCCCAGCTACTCTCCATGCCTTTTCTACCCCTTTCCTGCAACTGTCCTTCTTCTTAAATGTTTACCTTATTATATTTATTAGTATTTTGCTGTCGCCCATGCTCTACAGTTTTATTTCTGATTCTATCTCTCTTAGTCCACTTTCGATGCATATCAGGACAGCAGAGAATTACATGATTTTCCCCTTTTTTGCTGGGTTATACGCTGCATCCTGGGCAGCTTTTGTAAGCAATATAGTGTGTAAAGACAGGAAGAGGAAGACAGCAGTCTGCAGATTAAAAGAAGACAGTTTGAAGCAGCGCACAACAGGGGAAGTCTATATATATTTTTTGTATACAACTAAGGAGCAGCAGCTCTGTTTTATATCACCAAACCTGGTATGATTCTGTATCAAACAATATAAATATATTTGCTGTTCATCTTTTGTGATCCGTGTTTGTTTATTTTACTGTTATTGTGCTCTGTTTTGCTCTACCTCTTTCCTTCACCTGGTATCAGAGCAAGTTATAAGCTAAGGTTTTATCAGTGGTAAAGTTTTTTCAAGAAATGTTTTAGAGCAGTCATCAAGTAAAGTTTTTTTTTTTCAAGAAGCAAGATATTTATAGTCAATAATAGTGGCAAGCACAAGTTTGACAAACCCACAAATTCCACAGTTTAATGGTAAGAATTATGACTATTGGGCAATCACAATGAAGGCATTGTTTTGTTCTCAAGATATTTGGGAGTTTGTTAAGAATGGATTCCTAGAACCAACAGACGTAGCAGCATACAATGCATTGACACAAGCAGAGAAAGACTTGTTGAGGGATAATAGGAAGAAGGATTCAAAAGCTCTATTCTACATCTTTCAAGTAGTGTATGAGTGCATTTTTTTAAGGATTGCAGCAGCACATAAGTCCAAACAAGCATGGGATATACTCCAAACAACCTATCAAGGAATGACAAAAGTGAAGATAGCTAAGTTGCAAATGTTGAGAACAGATTTTGAAACAATCTACATGAAGGACAATGAATCAGTAGAATCATTCTTTACTTAAATTATTGAACTGGTAAATCAAATCAGATCTCAAGGGGAGACTCTTGAAGATAGGAGAGTGGTTGAAATTGTTTTAAGGAGTTTACCCACTAAGTTTGAATCAATTGTTGTAGCCATAGAGGAAACAAAGAACCTCTCATAGTTTTTAGTTGATGAGTGCCATGCATCTCTTATTTCACATGAACATAGGCTAAGTAGGCTAGTAAACACCTCATTAGAGCATGCAATCAAGTCACAAGTTTCAATCATCCATGGTAGAGCCAAAGGAAGATCTAATTTCAAAGGTATAGGAAGGAATTCATATAGAGGTCGAAAAAGTAGCCCATCAAGCTCAAGTGGAAGAGGTAGCAGCCAAAACTCAAGCCTAAACCCATCTCAAAATCAACTACATAGTCAAAGGTATGACAAATATCAAATCCAATGTTATTATTATAAGAAGTATGGGCATTATTCAAATGAGTGTAGAAAGAAGTAGTATGATCAAACCAAATGCAAACTTCACAAAAGAAAATTAAAATCAGAGTAATATGTTCATAGCATGCAACGTAGCATAAGAGAATCAAAAGGATGTATGTTTTTTAGACTCAGGTTGAAGCAATCACATGATTGGGAACCTAGAAATATTCTCAAGTTTAGATGAAAGTGTAAAATCAGATGTCACATTGGGTAATGACAACAAAGTGTCAGTTACAGGTAAAGGAAACATCTATATTCTAATTAAACAGGGGGAGAAGAAGTATATATTTGAATGTGTATTTTGTGTCTGGTCTAAAACATAATCTAATAAGCATTGGGCAGCTTGTTCAAAAGGGTTATAAAATCTTTTTCAAAAGCAAATAATGCACTATTTTAGATAAATTTCCAAGTAATCAACTTATTGCTAAATTGCAAATGACAAACAATAGAATGTTTCCCCTAAATATTAAGCCAGATTTGAATGTGGAATATGCTCAAGCACAGCCCACAATGAACCCACATGAGGATAAAGAAGAAGTTGAAGCAGTCACACAAACAATATTTCAAGAAGAAATAAAAGATGAAAATTGGTTATGGCATCTAAGATTTGGGCATCTCAACTTTGGAGGTTTAAATTTTCTAAATAGGAAGAGTATGGTAAAAGGATTGCTATTAATAGAGAAACCGGAAAGAGTATGTGAAGGATGCATCTTGGGAAAACAACATAGACAAACATTTCCAATTGGAAAGTTAATTAGAGCAATGACACCTTTGGAGATTGTGGATTCAGATTTGTGTGGACGCATGCAAACACCCTCAATTGGTGGAAGCTACTATTTTTTAACTTTCATTGATGACTATTCAAGAAAAACATGGGTCTACTTCCTAAGGCAAAAGAATGAAGTGTTTGATTACTTCCATTAATTCAAGGCACTTGTTGAGAAGCAAAGTGGGTACTACATCAAAGCATTGAGAATAGATAGAGGTGGTGAATACATCTCAAATGAATTTCTATATTTTTGCAAAGACCTTGGGATTTACAAGCAATTCACAACTAGATACACACCTCAACAAAATGAGGTAGCTGAAAGGAAAAATAGAACAATCATGGAAATGGCAAGAAACATGTTGAAAGCAAAGCATTTAACAAATGAATATTGGGCTGAAGTTTTATATTGTGCAACATATATTATGAATAGATGTCCAACCAAGTGTGTAAAGAATACGATTCCTGAAGAAGCATGGACAAGAAGAAAACATAGTGTTGCTAACATTAGAGTATTTGGATGTGTGGCATATGCACATGTGTCAGATGAGTTGAGAAGAAAATTGGACAAGGAGGGAGAAAAATGTATGTTTGTTGGTTATAGTGATGAATCCAAGGCATATAAACTATACAATCCAAAAACCAAGAAAGTTATAATCAACTTAGATGTGCAATTCAAAGAAGATGAAGCATGGGATGGAAGTTTGGAGAAAACAATCAATATTGCAGCCAACTTACCACAAGAAGATAGAGAAGTTTTTATACCAGCAGGTACTGCATCAAATGTGACTCCTTCCACACCCATTCAAAATCAACAAAGTGCTCATCAAATGGCACCATCATCAAGTGTATGGACAACCCCATGCATTCAAGCATCCACTCCTTCAAATGTACAACAAAAAAGTCACGGTTTCCTATGGATCTGAGGTAGTTATAGGCATTGCTAGATTAATCTAAATCTAGAGTTTTGTCCTTTGGTGATGAAGGACTCAAAAGATATTAGCTTCTGAGTATCAGGCTTCAGTGTGACAGAACAGACAGAAGAAGAACAGGCCAACCTTGTGAACAATCTTAATTCTGGATGTATAGATGTTGTTTATTGGGCAATTGGTGATAATCAGTGATGGTAACTGACATGATTGATGATTTGCGAGTGCAAGTTTTAGTTTGCATCTCATATTATGTATGGATCTAGCCGACAGAGAAGAGTACTAAACAAAGTTGTAAATGTTCTTAAAGCCGACTGGTAAAATGATTGTAGATCATGTTACGGATATATATAGCCAATATAATTGGATGATTGTAAATGTATGGTGTGCAAATAAGGTGTAAATGTGAAGAGCAGAAATCTAAGGTGCAAATGAAGGCAAAGCAGTAAGAAGAGCAGAGCAAAGTGAAATGTGTAAGAATAGTTTTTGTACTTAACTAGAACTGAAATTCTTGCATGGGTAGATGCTATTTATCAGTTCGAAATCTGTGCTATTCTCTTGTAATCTTTCTATAGGCAGTGAGCCTCCATTTGAGCTGTAAGCTATCAGCAGTGAGCCTGAATACATGTGCATTCCCATTTGTAAAAATAATTTTAAAAAGGGTATTAATTTTTGTGGGTTAACCCCCACTGCGGTTTTTCCCTTAACCAGGTTTCCACATCAAAAATCTTGGTGTCAAGTGTGTTTTTGTATTGTTGTCCTTACACTTATGATTATTGTTTTTATGGTTAAGTTATTGAATTAATAGTAAGTGGTAAAAGAAAGAATTAACTGCAGAAAGTTCCAAAGTTTTGAGACATCTGATTCCCCCCCTCTTAGTTGTCTATTCTATTTCCAACAATTGGTATCAGAGAAAGGTTCCTTTGAGAAGCCTAACAACTTAAGGAAAAGATCTTGGAAGAAGTTTTAAATGGGTTCACTCAAAGATCAACTTCAGTTGGCCCTAGAAGAGCTTGTTCAGTCTAAAGAAGAAATTATTAATCTGAGAGGTGAACTTAAATATGCTGATGATACCATTGAAATGTTAAAAGATAAATTAAAGAAATCTATGTAAAGGAAAAAAGGAGCTACTTCTGCAGCTATCTAGTTTACCTGAAGAAAATGGCATGAATGAAGCTTTGGAAGAAAAGACAAAGGAATGTGAGAAGCTGTCAAAAGAAGTTGTTGTTTTGAAAATTGAAATAGAATCTGGGGTGATGAGGCAAACCAAAGAAAGTGTAGGAAGAAATTTGAAGAAGATATGAATCAAAAGCTAAAAGAAAGAACTGAAGAATGATGCAAAGTGGATGGAATAGCTGGGCATCTAGATTCTTATCTACAAGAAAGTAGAGACAATGAAAGAACTTGAAAGGAAAATTGTCATACTCAGACATGACCTAGATATTCCAAATGAATATAAGGAAAAGTTCAAGATAAGCTCAACAAAACTTGAAGTACTGCTTGAGGAATAGAAAAAGGATGATGAAAAGCATGGTCTTGGATATGAGAAAGGTGAAAGCTTTGGATCTGGAAAAAGAAATTTTCAACCTAGGAATGGGAGAAATAGAACTAAAAAGCCTCTGGTAAGACAACCTAATGATCAAAGAAATCCATCATTCAATGGAAATTGTTTCAACTGCAACAAATTTGGTCATAGAGCTACTCAGTGTAGAAGTAGAGTAAATCAAAATGGTCCATCCTTCTCCTGTTAATGCTTCAAATGTAAGAGGTATGGTCAAAGATCAAGTGAATGTAGAAGTATGATAATGAATAATGCTAACAATAGAGGAATTGGCAATTCCTTCAATAGTTACTATTTTGCTTGCAATGGGTTTGGACACATGGCTAATTAGTGTAGATCAAGCGGCAATCAAGTTTATAAGAAAGGAAATGTTGTGTGCTTTAATTGCAATAAATCTGGTCATATTGCAAGATTCTACAGAAGTAGGAACAATGGAAGTAGAGGTCCGGTAAAGAGAAAACTAAATGAGCAGAGACAAGACAAAGGCAAAGAAAAATTTGATGTGAATGAGACTCGAAATGAAATAAACAAGACATGGGTCAAGACAAGAATTATAAATGACAGTAATGGATCCGCACTAGAATCCAGTGCTGAAAATTCCTCTGGGAATTGATTTGGGAGCCTTGGCTCAGGGGGAGCAGCATTGTAAATCAAATTCCCCTAGCTAGTAAGTCAGTGCTTAGATCTGGCACAATGACAAAAGGTATCTTGGATTGATTCTGAATATCTGAAACGATTTCTGGAAGAAAGGAAGTGATTATGGCAAATTGCAGAGTGATTCATGAGAGATTAGCCAAGAAACAGAGCAATCGGATGTATTAGGGCATAACATTTATTAGAAAAAGCAAATTAGGTGATGTGGAACTTAAAAAGGTCATTCATTCCTCATTTGGATCACCTTGCATTAGAAGAAAGCAAGAAGAAAGAAGTGAACAAGCTTAGAGCTGATAATTCTCAAGATTTTGAAGTGTAAAAAGGATCTCTGAGCAAAAACCCTAATCTGCAGAACAAAGTATTTCTGCTCTCTGCGAAATCTCTTGAATTCTCAATCTCTAGAAATGGCTACACCTTTAGTTGTAAATGCCACAGAAAGGCCCCGTCCTAAATTTAAGAAGAATCCTTACAAATCTGTTGAAGTCGAGTTGCTAGTTGTTTTTTCGAGTGTTCCATATGGGGTTTTACATGTAGAAGACATTAGGGCATACATTCATTGCAATGTAGAAGAATTTGGAAATCTAAAACTATTGGAGTTGTTTAAGGGCCATCCAAAGGATGAAAATTACCAACTGAAGCCTGAATTTGAAGCCCTAGAAAGAAAACATTTTTTGTAAATTATTTAATTTCCGTCATTTGATGAGAGTGAATGGGTTCGCTATGTGTTGAGCCAGATGCACGATGAATTTATTTCGCTACTAAAACCATTTAAGATGACTAAAGATGTTATCAAAATTGTGACTGGGTTGAATGCAAGTAGTGGATTACCTACTTTGAAAGCTGTGAAGAATCAAATTGTTACTGATGTAACTCAAATGAAGTATGACAAAAGAGCAATGACAATAAATGACATCATAGAACTGGATATCAAATTTTCTTCTATTATCATTGGCTATAAGATCTATCACTCCAGTAGGGAGAATTCAGTTTCCAGGATTGCAATAAATGCATCTTATAAGATGTTAAAGGAGGTTGTTGACTATGATCTTTGTGAATTACTATAGAATCAGATGATAGAGAATCTAAGCAAAATCAAAAGGGACAAGAAAAATTCTTTCAAATATGGTTCTTTGGTCATATGCCTATTTTTCTACTGTATGAATGAAGTGCCTAGAGTGCAATGTGTGCACTAGACAAATGATAGGCCTGTGGCAATCTAGATAAGAGATCATTTATATAACCTTGGGGATTCAAGTACTCAAAAGACTGCAATTTGAGGATATTTCAAAACATTTCAAGGTCTGATGCATGCAAAGGAAAGAATCCCTAATTTAGTTGTAGAAAAGTATGAGAATGAGATATGTTTTATGGTCAACACAGATCAATGTCTTATGGAAGCTGTAGAACCAAGAACATTATGGATAATGCCAATGGGTTATGAGGTGGATGAGAGAGTTCTGGATATGTATGCTCAACATCTTCTGAGAAAACCTAAAGACACCTCTGTGGAAAGGTTTGGAACCTACAAGGAACTAAGTATGAAGTTGCATATGGAACTTAGTCAGCTGGAAATAAAAAGAAAAGTGCTGAAGCAAGTAGAGATGTATGCAAAAAGCATCGGGATTACAAAATAAGCAGTGAGAAAGAATAGAGAAAGGATTGAGGAGATGAACAGAAGAGCTAAGCAAGCTTCAAAAGAAAGGGTAGAAAGTGGGCCAGTAGCTGCTCGGGAAGTCCCACCTAGCTCTTTAAGGAAAATAAGAAGCTCAGCAACTGTCTTAGAACAATTCAAGTCTATTCCCATCAAAACATCGGAAGCTACACCATCCGGTAAAGGAGGAAAGAGGAAGAAAACCAAGGCTACAAGAGCCTACAAAAGCACAAAAGATGAGGAAATAGAAATAGATGAACAAGTTAAAGAGATAAGATCAAAGAAAACCAAGACTTCAAAAGCCTCTGAGAACCAATCCTCAAGAAGCAGAAAGGTGAGTAAAAAGCAACAAATTGGTAAGGTCACTATGACTATTGATGAAATTGCAAAAACAATCACTATTCATAGAAATTTACAGCCTATCAGAGTTTACTATGACAATTTTGATGAAGAAAATAAGAAAATTTTGGAAGATGCCACCATCAAGTATTTGAATAAATTCAATAGAGCCCTATTGGAAATTTTAGAAGAACTTCCTAAAGGTTTAAGGAAAGTACTGGAAATGAGGAAAGAAGTAGCTAAGGATAAAGATCTAGAACTCATAGAGTATTTCCTCTCCACATTATGTCCTGTAATGACTAGAAGAGAAGCAGATAAAATTCTAAAAGAAGTTAAAGAAAAATTTAGAAGCAAGCTCTGGATGAACAAGCTAATGCTTGGTGAAACTGAGGAAATTGCAAAGGAAAGATAAGAAATTCTGAGAAAGGCTTTAGACAAAGACAAATACTATATTATTTCAGAGAAATAAGTTGAAGAAAATAATCCTTTGGTTCTGGAACAAGAAGCTCCAGAAAAAGAAACTAACAAGAGAATTAATGATCAAAGTATTAATCTAGATCCTCTAGAGTTAACCTATGAGGAGACTATTGTTTGATTTGATTCATCAAATCTAAATGTTGGAGAAGTTCAAGAAGAGGAACAAGTCAATCAGGAGGACATCGAAACAATAGACAAAATAGTTGATGCAGTAGTAACTCCTCCACCTGATCACTCTGGAAAAGAAGAGGATATTGCTACCACACAAAGCCGTTCGGATCAGGTAGCAAGTGGTGAACAAATAGGAAAGAGTCCCTCTATAGAGAACATAGAGAAAAGTAAAGCAAAGGAAAAGGAAGAAAAAGGAAACAAGGATAAAGAAAAAGAAGATGGTGCAAATGTTGAAACACCTAAAGCAGATACTGAGAAATCTAATGAACAAAAGGATGGTTCAGTAAATATTGCAAGAGACATTGCAGATGTAGTGAAAAGTCTTCTTGAAAAATAAATAATTGAGCTTGATGAGCTTGAGCTACTCCAAGGTCTAGCCAATCCATATGCTCTCTCTCCAATTCAATTGATGAAGATAGCATCATTCACCCAAGTAAAGGCTAGAGAAAAGATGTTAAAGTTCCACATGGAGGACAATGAGCTATTGGGGCTTGCAACTGGGATTTTGGAAAAGTTAATGCCTTCCTACCAGAAGAGTCCATCACATTCCCCCTCTGGACAACTGAAAAATCTTGTAAGTTTTGTAAATACTCATTTCAAGTCCTTTGAGAAGTCTGTAGAGGCAAAAGTTCATAAAGAATTCTTGGATAAGAATTTTTGTGAAATAAAGAATTTGATACGAAATGATAGAAGAATGCTTGGTATTAGCATAAAGAGTATTTAGAATGCTCTAAATGATGGAAATGATATGTACAAATTCTGTCTATCATGGCCCAAAGTTAATGAGGATATTGAGAAAAAGATAAAGGAGCAAGAACAGAAGCCGATGATGGCATGGTTCGGTGGTTAAGTCGCTCAGGATGTAGTGGTGGCCACCAGAGTTCAAACCCCCGCTGGGCCAACAAGCTCGCAAGGCTTTACACCTTCGTTGGGCCAAGGAGCTCGTGGGTTTGAAGTGTTCTTCCTAGGGGATGAGGTCCCCTAGTTGTGGCCTCACCGGTTCATTGCTCTGGGCAAAAGCATTCGCGTGGAACCGGAGGGCGTGTCACACCAGCGTCGCCGGTCACGTTAAAAAGTTTACCAGGCGCATTAAAAAAAAAAAGAAAAGGAGCAAGAACAGAAATTATCAAATCTTTCTCAAAATTTTGATCCTCTAACAGTTTCACCTATAAGTCAATTATGCCAAGTAATCATCTCGATAGATGAGATAAAGAGACTTGTTAAAGAAAAAGGTAACATTATGAAGAGAATGTGTGAGCTCCAGGGATTGATTACCCCCTATCAGAAGCACAGATTGCAATTCAGACAAGTAATCCTCTAGATCTGACAAAGGTAGAAGCATATGCATTTTTGTTGAGTGGACACATCTCAATTTTGGATGGAATGAAGGGAACTTGGGCCTCTGAACTTGTACAATTGAAAAATAGTTATGTAGACCTTCTCAAGTTCATGTGAATAGAACTTAATGATTACTTGTACAGCATTATACACAGAATTTTTGGAGAATTTTGGCTTGCGGACCCCACCCTTTTCCATTGATGTCAAAGGGGGAGTGAAGAACAGTGAAAAATGAGGAATCTAGAAAAGGGGGAGCATTGGAATGAATTATGAACAACAGTATGGAGCAAAAGTAAAGGGGGAGTTATTCTAACACTTAGTCATTTTTCACTATGTGTTGCCATCAATGCCAAAGGGGGAGATTGTTTGCAAGAGATACTATTTCGTATTGATAGGTGTTGTCATTAATGGAAACTAAGATCATCCCAATCATCCACATAACACAATTTGTTCACACCAAAAGTCAGAATCAAAATTTGTCTAAGTCTAGGGATTTAGGAACAGAGCAGGTGATAGGGTCTGGTATCTTGGTCTGGATCTCTTTGGTGGAAAGTCATGGTTTACTGCAGATTTGAGGTAGTTATAAGCATTGTCAGATTAATCTAAATCTAGAGCTTTGTCCTCTAGTGATGAAAGACTCAAAAGATATTAGCTTCTGAGTATCGGGTATCAATGTGACAGAATAGATAGAAGAAGAACAGGCTGACCTTGTGAATAATCTTAATTCCAGATGTATAGAAGTTGTTTAATGGGAAATTGGTGATGATCAATGATGGTAGCCGACATGATTGATGTTTTGCAAGTGTAAGTTTTAGTCCACATCACATATTATGTATGGATCTAGCCGACAGAGCAAAGTACTAAACAAAGTTGTAAATATTCTTAAAGCCGACTGGTAAAATGATTGTAGATCATGTTGCAGATATATATAGCTGATGGAATTGGATGATTGTAAATGTATGGTGTATGAATAAGGTGTAAATGTGAAGATCAAAAATCTAAGGTTCGAATGAAGGCACAGGAGTGAGAAGAGCAGAGCAAAGATGAAATGTGTAAGATCAGTTTTTGTACTTAACCAGAACTAAAATTCTTGCATGGGTAGATGCTATCTATTAGTTCAAAATCTGTCCTATTCTCTTGTAATCTTTCTGTAGGCAGTGAGCCTCCATTTGAGTAGTGAGCTCTGGGCAGTGAACCCGAATGCATGTGCATTCCCATTTGTAAAAATACTTTTAACAAGCTATTAATTTTTGTGGGTTAACCCCCACCATGGTTTTTCCCTTAACTGGGTTTCCACATCAAAAATCTTGGTCTCAAATGTGTTTTTGTTTTTATGGTTAAGTTATTGAATTAATATTAAGTGGTAAAAGAAAGAATTAACTGCAAAAAGTTCCAAAGTTTTGAGACAACTTATTCATCCCCCCCCTCTCAGTTGTCTATCCTATTTCCAATAGGACCATCAAGTCCACATTCCACAAGTTCAAGCTCAAGTGATATGTCAAATCCTACATTGGCAAGATTGAGGAAACAAAAAGTCAGAAGTTTGGGAGACATTTATGATCAAAATGAAGGTGAGAATAATGCTAGTCTGATTTCTCTACTTGTATTTTATTCAGAAGTAGAAGATCCAATTCATTATGAAGATGCAATTGAGGATGAAAAATAGGTAAATGCACTGGATGATGAAATTGATGCAATAGAAAAGAATCAAACGTGGGAGTTACTGAGCCTTCCAAAAAGCAAGGATGTCATACGAGTGAAGTGGGTTTACAAAACTAAATTAAATGCAAATGGTGATGTGCAAAAGTATAAAGCAAGGCTAGTGGCAAAGGGATATTCACAACAGCCTGGGTTTGATTACAATGAGAAATTTACTCCATTGGCTCGATTAGACACCGTGAGAACTATACTTTCAATAGAAGCTTAAAACAAGTGGCCGGTTTATCAAATGGATGTAAAATCAACTTTTTTGAATGGTTATCTTGAAGAAAAAGTTTATGTGGAGCAGCCACCTGGGTATGAGATTTTGGGTCAAGAAGACAATATTTACAAACTGAAAAAGGCACTGTATGGACTCAAGCAAGCCCCAAGAGCTTGGTATAGTAGAATTGGCTCTTATCATTTGCAAAATGGCTTCAATAGGTGCAGCAGTGAGCCTACATTATATATCAAGATGAATGAGCAAGGTGAGATAATAATTGTTTTCTTGTGTGTTGATGATTTGATATATTCATGGGTGATTTGGCAATTGATTTGTTCAAAGGAGCTATGAAAAAAGAATTTGAAATGATTGATTTGGGACTCATGAAGTATTTTCATGGCATTGAAGTTAACCAAAGTGATAATGGTATATTCATATCTCAAGCCAAGTATGCAAATGACATTTTGAAAAGGTTTAATATGACAAATTACAAATCAGATCCAACACCAATTATCACAAGATTGAAACTAAGAAAGAATGATGATGGAGCCAACATTGATCCAGCTTTGTATAAAAGATTTGTTGGCAGCCTCATGTATTTAACAGCCACAAGGCCTAATATAATGTATGATGTTAGTCTTACTTCAAGGTTCATGGAGTCTCCAAACGTTTCTCATTGGCAAGAAGAAAAAAGAATTCTTTGATATGTGAGTGGAATAGGGAACTATGGCATTTAGTATTCAAGGTCAAATGAGTTCAAGATGATAGGCTACACAGGTAGTGATTGTGCAGGAAGCATTGATCATAGGAAGAGCAATTCTGGTTATGTCTTTCATTTTGGAACAGGTGTAGTATCATGGGCTTCAAAGAAACAACCAATTGTCACTCTTTCATCAGCTGAAGCAAAGTATGTAGCAACCACAAATGCATCATGTCAAGTAGTTTGGATGAGAAGAATGTTGAAGGATCTCAGACAAGAACAAGTAGAGGTAACAATGATCTATTATGATGATAGCTCACCTATAGCATTGTCCAAGAATCTAATTTTTCATAAGAGGAGTAAACATATTGACACAAGCTATCATTTCATTAGAGAACTAATCAACAATGGAGAAATCTTTTTGGATTTTTGTAGGTCTCAAGATCAATGTGTAGAAATTTTCACCAAGGCATTAAGGAAAGAAAGTTTTGTGTTTCAAAGAGATTGATTGGACATCATAGATGGCAGTAGCTGTGATTAAGGGGGAGTGTTGGAATTTAATCCCAACTACTCTCTATGTCTTTTCTACCCCACTTTCCTACAACTGGCCTTCTTATTAAATGTTTACCTTATCATATTTATTAGTTTTTTACTATCGCCCATGGTCTATAGTTTTATTTCTAAATCTATCTCTCTTAGTCCACTCTGGATGTATATCAGGGCAATAGAGAATTAAATGCATTAATTGCTTTCGATTTTCCCCTTCTTTGCTAAGTTATACGCTGCATTCTAGGCAGCATTTGTAAGCAATATAGTGTGTAAAGACAAGAAGAGAAAGACAACAGTCTACAGATTAAAAGAAGATAGTTTGAAGCAGATCACAATAGGGGAAGTTTATATATTATTTTTGTATGCAACTAAGGAGGAACAACTTTGTTTTATATCAGCAAACATTGTATATTCTAAATCAAACAATAAATATATTTTCTATTCATCTTTTGTGATCTGTGTTTGTTTATTTTATTGTTATTGTGCTATGTTTTGCTCTGCCTCTTTCCTTCAGTGCAAAATATGCATCGGTAACGTTCATGAAATTGTGTGCATTGATTTGTATATATTCGATGAATGCAACCTCCAAGGGTTTCAATTGTATTGAACTAAATATTTTTTTTTCCAGAAGTAGATTAGATAATACTGTCACATGCTCAAAATATGATTTACTTTAGATCAAGTATAATTTTGATTGATAAATCATAATTTTTCAATTATAAGTTTCAAATCGTGCAAAGTCATTCGTTTTGTGCTCGTTTTGACCTGAGTTGTTCGATCTGCATAATGTTTAGTGGGAATTATTGTGAAAGGTGATGAGCAACATGGAAATGTTTTATTCATCATGACTAGTTATATGGTTTAAATTATACATTACCATATGTTCTACTAATGGATTCATGCATTCTACTTAAATATCAACTATTTCAATGGTAAACAATAAATAGGAAATTTACACCTTATTTATAACAAACAACCATAAATATTTGTCTTATTTTTTTGGGTCAAAATTGACCTTTGAAGTGAATGATATTTAAGAATAGCCAGATTAATGATGTCCACATCATCTGCCTTGGAGGTATGAGTTGTCGTGGTTATTTTCACTTTGAGAATAAATTTAAGGTGGCCATGTGTTAGTGAAGCATCCATTCCACCTACTCTCACAAGAGCATGCATATATTTCATTATCTTAGGTTTTGCCTATATTTATTGGCCAAAATTGACTCTTGAAGTGGATGATTCTTAAGAATAGCCAGATTAATTATGTCCACATCATCTGCATTTGAGTTATGAGTTGTCATGGTTATGTCCACTTTGAGAATAAGTTTAATGTAGCCATATGTATGTGAAGCATCCATTCCACCTACTCTCATAAGAGCTTGTATATATTTCATTATCATAGGTTTGGTCTTTAGTTTATTATTATGTGAATTTTCTTGGTAATTCCTAAATTTTGATAGTCTTTGGCTCTCCAATATTTTTTAGTCATCCACAAAAAAACTAAAAGATGTCATCATATTATTCAATTTTTTATTTTTCTTTCACTAAATGCAATGTTAAACCTCCAAGGTATGCAACATCTTTCATAAAGATTTGTCCTTTTATTATTGGTTACCAATTAGACCATTATTAAAGAGAAATATTTAAATTTGTGTAGGTCCCTTGTTTTAGACTAGGCTTGTTCTATTTTTCTTGTAAATAACTGAACTATTTTCAAAATACCAAAGAAAACACACTACAAGAAGAATATATAAACAACCAACACCCAAGGTATACATATGAATAAATATGTTACTAGTTCTATTAATTTTGTGTATTTCTTAACAATGTTGTTGCACACTCTAATCTACTTTTGTAACTATAGGTACTGCTACACATATACTCTATGTTTCTTCTCTCCTTTCTTACTCTCAACTTTTTCTAAGTACACAATATTATTATGACTTCCTTTTTTCAATAATACCAATGTACAATGTTATTCTTTTCATCTGTGTATACTCATATATCCATGTGTCTATACATATATACATATACATGTTTATGTATGCATGCATACATATGAAGAAGTGAAAATATCTAATTATATTAAGAAGTATAGAGACTTCTTTATCTAGACTAAACCTGATTTATTTTTGCCTATAGTCTAAGTCAACAAATAGGAAAAAATATATAGAGAGAGAGATACTTAGTAGTCATATTAATGTCTCATAAGATTTGCAAAGATCTACAGGAGGATGTAGAAAAAAAAACTTTTTACTACAAGTGACAGGATAGATGAATGAGTTGGCATAGAAAGAAATCTTAGAACCAACGCTCCCCCTTAAGTTTAATTTTAGAAATAGATTATGCCTAGGTTATCTTTTAGTCTCTCAAAATTCTCCTTTGATAATGGCTTAGTGAATATATTAGTATACTAATCTTTTGGCTTACAAAACTTCTAGTATATTTCACCATTGTTGATAGGTTCCTTGATGAAGCGATATTTGGTGTTAATGTGCTTGCTTCTTTTGTGAAAAACATGATTCTTGGACAATGTTATAGAAAAGTTGTTATCATAAAAGAACTTTGGTGGTTCCTCGTGGTCATTTTTCAAGTCTGACAAGGATCTTCTCATCCATACCACTTGGTGTGTTGTTGATGTGGTAGCTACATATTCTTCTTCTACTAATGAAATAGAGACTATGGGTTTCTAATTTGAGGCCCTTAAAACTACACTTGATCCAAAATGAAAAACATAACTAGATGTGATTTTATAAATTGTGCCATCTCTATAAATGAAAATTTTAAAAATTATAAAGTTTAAACACTTTAATAAATGAAATTTAAATTAGGTAAATTAGAAAATTAAATAGATTTTGAAAATTAATTTCAGTAACTTAAATTTAAATTTTTAAATATATCAAATTTATCATTTAAATATCACCTAATTATATAAAATTTATATCAATTTATAATCTAATACTATGTATCAATTTTATGGGTGATCCCACAATACCGTGTCCCACTTTTTGGCTAAAGTAGGACATTCAAATCAACATTTTTAACTAAATTTTCACTTTTTGACACCTATAGCAAATAAACTATTAAGAATTTGAAGATGATGTGAACTACTGATTTTTGCAATTTTGTGTGTAGATTATAAATATATTTTTTTCAAAATTTAAAACAAAAAATTGTGAATTTTTTAATTAATTTTTAATAAGTTATTTCTTACAGTTAACATTACTTTTAAAAAGCGTCATTCAAACCATATAGTATAACTCTTTTTTATAGAAAAAGATAAATATCTAAATTTTTAAATATAGATTCCTAACACCAATATCTAGTGCATGGATATTTTTTATTATTTTTTGAAGCATATATTATTTATTAATTTTTGAACTGATCTTATTTTGATTTAGACACAGGTTTGAACCATATTGAGTAGCATTTTATGTATGTATCCAATTTTTTTTTCTTGAAGGATGGAGATCAATAGCTAGTGTGTAGATATTTTTTAGATTTTTTTTTTAGAATTTTACTATTTTCTTATATGTGTAGAATAGAGAGTTAGATGTTGAGTGAAAAAACAATGTTCAGTAAAAAAAAGAAAATAAATATAACAATCAAATTAAATATATTCAAAATTATACTTGTTGGAAAGCTCATTTCGAGGGTTACAACCCTGCAAATTATCTTGTCAAAAAAATGAAAATTCTGAGGAAGTCTTGAGGCCTAGAGTGGAAGAGGTCATATAAGGACCTTTGCATGAAAATATCACCTTTTTTCAAAGGTCCTGTTGGTACCCAAAATGACTGCAACCAAAAACTCTAAAACATTCCTAAATTACCTAGGCCAGGGACTATCATCAGGGTGATAGGAAGAGGCTTATCAACAAGTTAAGGGGGATTTTGGCCAACTAACAGGAGTGGGTAGACTCCTCTACACTTTCAGCTGAGCTTAAACTCTAGAGGGATATTCCAAGGGGTATACCTAAATAGGTATTAAGTTTACACCATATGAACAACTAAAAAAAATGAAAAAACACACCCAACACATCATCTTGACTCTAAAAGTTGTCACTAAGTCAAGAACAACTGGTTGTCACAAAACCCCTATATAGCTAATTTAACTGTGCGAATGTACATGCATAGGAAAGATGGTTTTTTTTTACCTTAAACCATAGGTGAATGATTTATTTGATTGTAAAGAGTGA
Organism: Cunninghamia lanceolata; assembly: GCA_027924645.1. Lineage (NCBI taxonomy): Eukaryota > Viridiplantae > Streptophyta > Pinopsida > Cupressales > Cupressaceae > Cunninghamia > Cunninghamia lanceolata. The sequence continues at coordinate 5,796,994 of BSBN01000978.1, forward strand.
TTGGTCGCTCTCTAATATGGACCAGTGCTTATTCCATTTAGCAACAGAGTCATAGAATAAAAGAAGGAAATGAAATACACAGTCACTGATCAATAGAACTAGACATATATTCACATATATGACTTCAGATAGATCTTCATACAATGGACATACTTAATAACCCAAAATAGAATTGCAATGATTCCTATACAATAAAATAATGTCAAGTACAAAGCCTTGTATTAACTCAGATGATGTCACACATCTCCAAACATCTGTTACAATCATACTTGTAAATGTAGCAAAGGGAAATACTACGATTATATATTTACGAAAATCATTACAAACTCCCATGGATAGATAACATTACACTCAAATTTACTTTACATTACCTTCCTACTTTATGTTGAACATATCCCTTCACTAATAGACTAGACAAATCATGTGTTGATGCTAGAGAAAATCCTTAGGAATTCCTAGACCAGACAATTGGATTAGTGACCAACCTTGAAAACATCTTCATTTCATGTATATATAGGAATGAGCTCATACTATGTAGCCCAAGGTGTTGGAAAATTAGTCAACAAGAAATATGCATTGCATTAAATTTAGGCCCACTAAAATGTCATAAAATCTGCACTTTAGATGCCTGGCCATAATCTGCAAACTAACAACAAAAGATTGCTTGCACTTTTAGTGTACTTGGGACAATAAAGAGGGAAGGCCCAAATCCATTTTCTGAGATCTACAACATCCAACATCAGCCTTGTCCTCCAAATGTACCTAAGCATTGAAGAATACCACTATGTCAACCACCTGCGAGGTACGACTTTACAAAATCATTAATTTCTGAGTACATGTCAGTTGTACAATCCTTTCTGCATATTGGGAGTCTCCCTTATCTTATAGGGCTTTTTTCTTTCTCACAAACTTCTACATTTTCTTCCTTTATTCACCTTTTCGGTAACCTGTCACCTTTTCAAACTGTGGAAGACATCTTTCCTTTTCATCTTCATTTTTGGCCACTTTTATGCCTTAGCAGAAAATCTTCCTTTTCTTGAACCTAGCCTGTCTCTTTCTTCCCCTTGTCGGCAAAGTCCACCATTAGTGAACTTTCAAATTTGAACTCAAAAAATTGCCAACAAATGAGTCTTAGCTTCTTTTTCTGTTGATGAACCTTTCTTTCTTCCTTCCTTCGCTTTATAGTTGTCGGTGAACCCCTTAGTTGGCCAAAGGCCATCCACATGGTATCATTCCACGGTTCCATAAGAATACTTTGCCCTTTAAAATTTACTTCTGCAGAATGGCGGAAGATGTCCATTTGACCATCAAATTTCTAATGGTAAGTTGCAAAACATCATCTGTAGACTAAGACTCCAAGTCTTCATCATTTTCAAGTTTTGTTGCCTTAACTGTCACCTATGTATAGATATGAAGGCATCAGGGATTGAGCCCTGGGCCTTCACCATTTCACCTTATGCCTTCTAGAAGGGAGATCAAGGAAGCCCCAAACTCCACCTTCTACACTGCACATAAGGAACATTTGTCAAGGGTTAGTCATTGGGCCTTCACCATTTTACCTTTTAAAAGAAAGAAGAGAAAAGAGGTAACTCCCACCTGTCGAACCTGCCATGTGTCCTTATTCTGTAGTTCTGCAAGCCTGTCATGGGTCCACCCAAAAGGATTAGCAAAATGGTGGAATGCCTTAGAAAGAATATTTGGTAGGGGTCATCCATCAGGCCTTCCCTATTTTGTCTTCCAAAAAGGAAGAAAGAAGAACCAACCTCCACTGTCCGCTACCCACTTCATACTTGGAAGGATTTTGAACAAGTAGACCCATCAAACTTCATCATTTGGCCATGCACTCTATAACACTGAAGAAGATGGAAGGCCAAAACTCTTACCTCTGATGCTCCGTAGTATTCAATCATACATAGAAATTTTTTCAATAAATTAACACTTAGGTAAAATTAGCCTTGGAGGACTTTGAAGTCAAGAGGGAAAGAAGGACGGGAGGAGGAAGCCCAAAACACTAAAGTCCATGACACTTAGTCAAATTTTAGGGCTAGATTTCAGAGCCGATAGATAGGGCAGGACAAAAGACATGAACTCTAAACTTTGAAACTCCAACAAAGGTAAAAGACACAAGGAAACACTTAGAATATTTTTTGACTTAGTCATTTTTTAGGATTTTCCCTTGTACTTTCCAAAAGGTAGACATATGAAAAACTATGAAAGATATTTCTAATTAGTTATAACCTATAGGCTCAAGTGGGATTCAAATGAAATTTGGCACAAAATGGGGCATAATTTTGGAACTGGTAATTTTGGTCTCCAACACTAGATCTAGTTGGGGACATGTGGAAAACTTGTATGGCATAGCGAGAACCACAAAATATCTCCAAGCATACCAAAACATAAAAAACACGGAGGGACACAACACAAAACATATTTACAGGGAAATACACAATTTAAAGACTGCATTCCACCCCTATAAAAAAAATGGTGAAATTACTTGCCTCTATCAAAGACAAGCCTATTGAAGGAGCTGATCAGAAATAAAAGCATTTTGCATGCATGCACATACAAAATATAGACATTCATATCATCATACTGAAGATGGAAAAAAAATTCACCAGGGCAAGGTAGCCATAGATAATATAACTCATCATCATGTTGACTCATATAGGAGTACTCACCTAGGAAAATATCAAGTTGAAATGTGTCCAACCCAAGTGTGGTTTCATGTTGGGCTATGCTACATGACTGTTCTATCTTTTGTGGCCTAGTTGCGCTACAGATGCTAATGTATTCCTCCATGACTGAATCAAAGGCATGATTCATATTTAAATCTGCATCAATAGCATGTAAATCATAAATTTGAGGCACTTCATGTGAAGGCTCACAATCTTCAAGTTGCCTCCCTATTTCAAATTCCTTGATACACACTGTTGTGTAAAAACTATTGCTAAGAAAATCACTAATGATTTTCTCCTCTTCACCCTATAGATCAGAAACTTGATCCACATTAGAAAACCTATCCCCAATGTTGACAAGCCAAGCAAATGAGCTCAAAAATGTGCTCTCAACATGATTGACATCAATAAAAGATAATTGCCCCCAAAAAAGCTCTAAAAAATCATTTGTGACATGGTCTTCATAGTGGGAAATAATTACCTCCAAATCACTCATAGTTGTACATCAGTGCCTTTATGATGTCCAACTGAAGCGTAATTCACATCATCCTTATGAAAACTTGAGTGATAATGGCCATATGGTCATCATCAAGGACAACTAAGGGAAACACACTAAATAGGAGACCATTCTCTTGTTCACCCTTAAGATCATTTTATATACATCCATCCTTGTCCACTTGGTGTGCATAGGTAGCAAGATCATATAGCATACAACTCTCCACCTCCAAAGCTGAAAACTCAAATTCACTAAGCTCAAAGTCATCTTCAAAAGAGGGATTATCCATGCACCAATAATAATCATGCATTGTGCTACTTGATGGAATTGCAAGCTCTTCATAAAGGAAATTGTGGCTTATGCTTATCTCTTCATCATTATTTGCTTTACTAAAATATATGTATGCTCTGCATAATCAACTACATGAGATGAGTCATTCAAATTTTCACTTTCATACATACCTTCCAGGTGGTCTATAATACTACAACAAGCAACAAGGTCATAATTATCTTCACTAAATTGGGAATCATCATTGATTTTCACATTTTCATCATCCACTGATGACTGATCCAATTGAAGGTAGGTGCAGTCACTACTATTATCATATGAATTGTTGTCATACATTGCACTAGCTCCTTCCTCTACCCTTCTACACACACAATCATAACTTACCATTGTGCCTAGATCACATGAGGCATTCACATCCTTGCTACCTACAATAGCTTGTTCATTATCAGCTACCTATGTATTTGGGAATAGAGATTTTGTAATCATATCCCCCTTAACTATGTCAAAATAATCAATGAAAAGGTATGTCTATTGCATATTCACTAGATTGAACTCTTCTCGTATAGAATCTAAGCTTAAGGTAGCATCATAAGCTCTCAGACACATGTCAATACAAATAGGAAGATCAGGTCTAAAATTTTTCAGGATGTGAGACAAGGTCACTACAAATCTGTGGCTGAGCTCCATGCTAGACTCTCCTTCTTGCCTTCTAATATCATCTAGTTCTTGGACAAGAAAAACAAGTTTTAGACTATTTGTATAATCTTCAAATGCAACCACCAGTTGATCCCAGGAAGCAAATTGCTAGTTAGGGAAACTAACTAGCCATGACCATGCTGCTCCATGTTGAGATCTAACAAAAAAAATTATCCACATATCCTCATCTTCAAACTGAAACTTGTCCATGAAATTTGAAAATGCCTCAATGTGTGTGTTCCCATCACAAAACTCACACCCATCAAATAATGGCATGTCATAATAAATCTTCTTGGGCATGGATGGCTGCTCATAACTGACCCATGAGAGGTCTAGCTATCTATATGTATTTTCATTTGAAATAGGAGGAGGATCACGAAAAGAGAAACTATGAACAAGAAGAGGGGAACCAGACTGTGGCCTTGAATGATGTACCCTGATTTGGCTTTCTAATTCTTTTTCTTGCTATAGCAAAGACTCAAGTAACTGCTTTTCTTTTTCAATTTCATACTACAGCCTAGTGGATTCATTTCTATTATGCAAGGGTTCTAAAAACTCTAGGTTTGTAGAGTTGGCAAGGCTATGATCGAAAAATGCATTATCTAGATGGTCAAAAGGTATATAGTTCCTAGGGTCTCCAACATAAGAAGATGCACAGGATGAATCCTCCCTAGGGTATCCATGTTCATACCATTTGGCCATGACCAACTACAAACCACTTGTGTAGGAAAAAGGACAACAAATAAAATGTTCCTTTACACCAGTAGAGTCATCAAATCTTTATAACCTAGCACATTACTATCCCCAAAAATAGCACCAACCTGTTGGCATAAGTTGATGGGCTGCCAACTTACACAACAAACTGCACCTAACAATGGCTACAAATAGGGGCTTCAAATTTCTTTCACCTTTCAAATCCTCCCCGATAATGGTGCCAATATTTTGGCATAAGTTGATGGTTGCCAAACTTACACACGGGAACAAATTGCACCATTGCAAACTTACTGTTACCAAGCGCATGAAAAATGTTCAAGCTGCCTAAAAACTGGCAATGACTAAAGTAACTTTATACCTTCGGTGATGGTGCAAATTCGTTGGCATAAGTTGAAGGGATGCCAACTTACACACAGAACAAATTGCACTCAGTAATGGCTGCAAACAAGGGTCTTCAAATTTCTTTGACCTTTCAAATCCTCCCCAATAATGACACCAATCTGTTGGACCCCAAAATAAATGTAACCCAAAATTCTAAAACATTCCTAATCACCTAGGCTAGGGACTATCATCAGGATAATAGGAAGAGGTTTATCAACAAGTTAAGGATGATTTTGGCCAACTAACAGTAGTGGGTAGACTCCTCTACACTTCAAGCTCAGCTTAAACACTAGAGGGATATTCCAAGGGGTATACCTGAAAAGGTATTGAGTTAAAACTAGATGAACAACTAAAAATAAATGAAAAACCACACCCAACACATCATCTTGACTCCAAAAGTTGTAACTAAATTAAGAATGATTGGTTGTCACAAAACCCGTATATAGCTAATTCAACTGTGTGAATGTACATGCATAGGAAAGATGGTTTTTTCCATTAAACTGGACAAACAAATGATTTGTTTGATTTTAAAGAGTGATTTGTCCCTCTCCAATATGGACCGGTGCCTATTTTATTGGGCAACAAAGTCATAGAATGCAAGGAGGAAATGAAATACACAGTAAATGATCAACATAACTAGACATATATTTACATATATGACTCAGATAGATCTTCATACAATGGACATACTTAATAATCCAAAGAGAACTATAATGATTCCTATGCAACAAAAGGATGACAAATACAAAGCCTTGTATTAACTTAGATGTTGTCACACATCTCCAAACATCTATTACAATCATACTAGCAAATGTAGCAAAGGGAAATACATAACTGTGATTATATATTTACCAAAATCATTACATTCAAATCTACTTTACATAACCTTCCTACTCTATATTGAACATATCCCTTCACTAACAGACTTGACAAATCATGTGTTCATGCCAGAGAAAATCCTTAGGCACTTCCAGACTAGACAATTGGCTCAGGGACCAACCCCAAAAACATCTTCATTTCACGTATATATAGAAATGAGCTCATACTATGTAGCCTAGGGCACTAAAAAATCAGTCAACAAGAAATATGTGCTACATTAAACTTAGGCCCACTATATTGTCAAAAAATCTGCACTTTATAAGCCTGCCCATACTTTGCAAACTAACAACAAAATATTGCTTGGACTCATAGTGTACTTGGGACAATAAAGAGGGAAGGCCCAAATCCATTTTCTGAGATTTGCAACATCTGACATATCTACCTTGTCCTCCAATTGTACCCAAGCATTAAAGAGTACCACTATGTCAACCACTTGAAAGGTACGGCTCTGCAAAATCATTAATTTTTTAGTACATGTCAGTCATACAATCCTTTCTGCATACTGGGCATGTCCTTTATCTTATTGTCATTTTTTCTTTCTCACAAACTTCTGCATTTTCTTCCTTTATTCACCTTGTCAGCAAATTGTCACCTTTTCAAACTGTAGAAGACATCTTCCTTTTCATCTTCATTTTCAGCCACTTTTATGCCTTAGTGGAAAATCTTTTTTTTCTCGAACCCGGCCTATCTCTTTCTTCCCCTTTGTCAATAAAGTCCACTATCAGTGAAATTTAGAGTTCGTGAACTCAAAAAATACCAACAAAGGAGTCTTAGCTTCTTTTTCTACCGATGAACCTTTATTCTTGCCTTCCTTTGCTTTATAGTTGTCAATGAAACCCTTAGTCGGCCAAAGGCTGTCGATATGACATCATTCCGCAGTTCTATGGGAATGCTTTGCCCTTTATAATTTGCTTCCACAAAATGGTGGATGACATCCATTTGACCATCAAATTTATAACAATAAGTTGCAAAACATCATCCAGAGACTAAGACTCTAGGCCTTCATCATTTTTAAGTTTTGTTACCTTAACTACTGCCTATGCATATATATGAAGGCGTCAGGGATCAGGGCTCGGGCCTTCACCATTTCATCTCATGCCTTTCAGAAGGGAGAGAAAGGAAGGCCTAATCTTCACCTTCCAGCCTGTACATAAGGAACATTTGTTAGGTGTCAGCCGTCAGACCTTCACCATTTCACCTTTCAATATAAAGAAGAGAAAAGAGGCAACTCCTACCTGCCAAGTGTCCTCTTTCTGCAGTTTCATAAGCCTGCCACGGGTCCACCCAAAAGGCTCAGTAGAATGGTAGAATGCCTTAGAAAGAATATCTGTCAAGGGTCAATCAATGCGCCTTCCCTGTTTTGTCTTCCAAAAAGGAAGAAAGAAGAGCTAACCTCTATCGTTTTCCGCCCACTTCATACTTAGAAGGATTTTGAACAAGTAGACCCATCAGACTTCAGCCTTCGAGCCCTCCACTCTGTAACACTAAAGAAGATGGAATGTCAAAACTCTGACCTCTGATGCTCTGCAATACTACATCATACTTAGTATTTTTTACAATAACTTAACACTTAGACAAATTTTAGAGTCTAATTTCAGAGCTGATAGATAGGACAAGACAGATGACATGAATTGTGAACTCCAAAACTCTAACAAAGGTTAAAAACATAAGAAAACACTTAGAATTTTTTTTGACTTAGTCATTTTTTGGGATTATCACTTGTACTTTTCAAAATGCAGACATATGAAAACCTATGAAAGATGTCTCTGATTGGTTATAAATTATAGATTCAAGTGGGATTTACATGAAATTTGGGGCAATATGGGGCATTTTGGAACTAGTAATTTTGATCTCCAATAGGTCCTTTCAGCCACTTAAAAAATAAAAAAAATTCACAACTTTCCACCTTTGAAAAAAGATAGCTAACTAAAAAAAAAATTAAAAAATTCATAACAAGAGACATTTGTTCAAAGGTCTTGAAGCTGAATTTTAAAAATAAATTAACTAATGTTGCATATATATAAAAAACTAATTTAATTAAAAATTATTTATCTTGAATTATATTCGCATTTTTCAATTTTGGAAGGTTTAAATTAAAGACAATATATCTAGTGAAGCAATTTTGAACTCATACTTTTCAAAGGAAGAAATGGGCAATAAAAGGACAAGGCAAAATAAAACTATGCAATCATTTTCTGAAGAAAAGGAAAAACAATTATTTCAAGAAAGGTCACAAATATAGTACAAAAAAAACAAGGTATGTACATTTTTTCTTTTGTATAAAAATGTTTCAAAAATATTAGATTTAGATATGTATGTTTTAAATAGTTTTCAATAGTCTAGAATTTGTTATAGAGGGAAAATATCATTGGCACCTTATGTATCAACTCCTTCCATGATGGGTTATCCCTTAGAACCATCTAGTGCATGTACAATGATCAAGGCCTCTCCCTATCTAGCCATGTAGGGAAATTCTAGGAGATACTGCTACATCACCACTCACAATTATCAGTTGTAGCAAGATACACCTCATTATCTTTGGTTCCAACCTAATTTGTCAATGTACACCAATCTTTCTCCCCTCTCAAGTGAAGGGCAACTATTGCTGACACATATAAAAAATATGGTCAAGGGAAACAATCTACCAAATAGAAAACATATGCAAAACATAGTCAAATTAAAATAAATCCAAGATAATTGTTTGACAACTGAAGAACCACCATGACAGTGCCTAATGTGACCTAACTAGAATTTGTCATCCTTGTCTATATGGCTAGTTGTTAGTAGGGCCTCCACATGATATTACTTGACACTAATCTATCAAAATTTTGTTGCCATGCCCTAAGGGTGAAACTCTTCCTCCATTTACTAATGTTGTTGATATCCCAATGGGATACTAGCATCATATTTTTTGTTGTTATAAATCTATATATTCAAGTTTATGACAATGTGGAATTGTTCAAGAAACAATATCCCCTTGTGTTTACACATGTGTCTAGTGTGCTTTCTCAACCTTATATTGATTTGTGAGATCATTGGAATGGTCAATGGTCCATTTAAGCAATGATATAGACTTAAAGTCAGCAAATAGTGCTTCCAAATTTTCTTGGGTTAGTTGTACACTTCAAAGCATAAATCTCAAATTTTGTGTAGTCACTATCTAATCTCATATTCATTGTCTAGTATTTGACATAGTTACCATGTACTTGATTGATACTGTACACGAAAAATTTGGATGAATAAAAATTATAAAACAAAACAATGCATTACCTAATCCATATCTCAATACCTTAGATAGATACATGTAAGATTGGTTGATTGAGTAATTTGATATGTTGATTGCTAAATTCAGAAGCATGACATTAAGATGAAGATGATAGATGAATGATGCAAAGGATCTAATGGTATTTTGATAGCATACAGATACTCAAGACTCAATACATGAAATTGGCTTGCGAGAGGGTTGATTTATAGGCAAGGATTGATTTGAATGGATGGTTGAGATTGAAAGGCTAAATGAATGATATGGACAGCTGTGATTGATTAGTTATTCCCACTCCTTAAGGGAGTTGTAGTCATGTGAAAAGTGTAAGGAGGAGAATAAATTTCATGTGTGATCATGTACACAAAAGCTTTCATTTAATAAAATTAGGTCTTATTAGGTGGACATGCGAAGAATATTAAAAGAAAGTTGTACTACAACACATGATTCAATTAAGAGGTGGACAAGTGTTGGAATGTGGTGAAAGGTGAGGACCTAATTCAAATATTTTATCTGAATTAGTTGGAATATGTGAGGGAAATTAATTAAATAAATGGGATTTATTTAATTAATTGGCTAGGTGATTATGATGGGATGGGATTATGATGGGAAATTAATTAAATAAATAAAATTTATTTAATTAATTAGAAAGTCGAATAAGGATAGGATTAGGAGTGGGATTATGACAAAATGGTACATGATGTCTCTAATAATGTATTTGACTAGGTGTTGCAAGTCATGGACAAATTTGGGTGTCTACATTTTGCCCCTCTTTGAGATGATGTTCAAGATGATGAGATCTTTGTTGACTAACATCATTTCAAAGAAGCTAAGGTATGGATAGAGGAAAAGGATAATGATGGAAAGATAGGATGATGATGGAAAGGTAGGATGATGATGCCCCCTCGAGAGGATAGGCGGGTTGGACAAACACAGGTAGGCTCTCGAAATGAAAGGGATTGGTTAAAGGCAAAAGATAAGGGAATGGATAGAAGAAATGAATGATGCATTATTCTACAATGAAAGTGAGCAACCATGATGTTTAACATAGCACTATACATTATGCACCAAGGTATAAAGACCAAGGTGATGATGTGTCTTATGCACCCAGCGTAATACAACCTTATCTAACATATGAGGAAGCAAACTTAGAGCATTGAAGTCCTAATGCACAAAAGGTATAATATGAGCTTAGATAGAAAGGATATTGCAAAAATCTATTCCAACATACACAAGATATGAATATTAGATGGAAAGATATGGATTTGATACAAATGCAAGATAAAATGATAACACACACAAGAAAGCAACAAAGCATGCACAAATGATACAAAAACAAACAATGTATTGCCCATATCAAGATGTAAACCAATGATTGATTAATTGATTGATTGATGATGATAATAGTGATGATAGTGTTGTCATTTCAGGGAATAATATAAACCTAGACCAACACAAGGATGTGGGAATGATATATCCCATTGATGATGATGATGATGATTGATTTGGCTTACAACAGGATTAGGATCAAGACCAAAGGATGTGATTGGATAATTTGACACGATGATTGACTTGATTGGTATGGATTAAGGATGAGTTGCATTTGTATTATTGCTTGGACTGATTTGATTGATTGTGATTATTGGATTGATTTGATGATTTAATTAATTTGACTTGATTTGATTGATTGATTTTTTTTCTTGGATTTTTTTGGATATTTGATTTTTTTGTATTTTGGGAATATTTGGTTTTTTTGTAGTTTTGAAATGGTTTGGTGTTTTTTTAATATTCTTGTGGAATATTTTGATTTTTTTTTAGATTTTTGAATGTTTTGGGATAGCATTGGATGATAATTTTTAATAGCCTTTGTGCTAGATACCAATCGCAAGGAAAAAAATCAAGTCTAGGTAAGGGATGAAATTGGGATTTGATGAATGGAAGGATGGACGATAGTAAATGGGATGGAAGAATCATCATAGATGGATGGGTAAAAAGATAAGTGAAAGCTCATGATATATGGATAGATAAAAGGATGGGCCATGGAATGAAAAGCTCATAATAAATGGGTAGACAAAAGGATAAGATATAGTGGAATGAATGTATGCATAATAAGGGAACTAGGATGTGACCTCCAAAGACTATGGCACATAGGAATAATATGTCCCATTATGTATTTAATACTTAGGAATTTTCATGACAAAACTTATGAAAACAGGGTGATGGGATTGTTTGGAAAGAATGGAAAAATGGGCAATGGATAGGATTTAGTTTGGAAGGATGAGGGGTATGTCAAGAGATATCCAAAATATGTTTCAACATTTTTAGCCCCATATCTTTATCAAGATCAAAAGGAGGAAGGGAGGATTAATGGGCTCAATATGATAGGTATGTGGGTATAATGGATAAGGATGGCAGGATGGGATATGATAGGATAGTATGGAAATTGTATGATGACATAGATAGTTTGGATGAGACAACATGCCCCCAAGTGTAAGTGACATAGATAATCAACCTACAGATGATGCTTGTTTGCTAGGTTTTCATTACGGTACTTATCCAAGGTGCCACCAAGGGTGGTTTTCACCATTGGCAGAAGGGATTTCTCTTTACTATTTTCATTTTTTGAAAATTGGGATGGGATAGGGAGATATGGATAGGAGGGACTCAAGCATATAGTCCCATGAAAGGTGATAATCCCATTAGAGAGTGATGTCATCGCATGGACCATGTCAATACTCATAGATGTTGGTAGGGGATTTCATGAAAGTGAGATGGAGAAGGTAGATAGTGGATTATACAAGATTCTTGTAAGGATTGGATGGATGGGGAATAGTTAACTATGATGGGGATTATGTATGGAAGGATAGTGATTTATGATGTGGATTATGTAGGATTTTATGCAAAATTGGATGAAAAGTTTATGCAAAAGCATGGACCATAGGGAAGTGATTGGGGAGATATGTAGGATAATGGATGAAATATGGGGAGGTGGAGGTATGTGGAAATGTTGTGGAATGGAATGGAACCATGACCAACAGTTGCACACACCATGATAAACATTAAAACTTTTTGGTGGAAGGTTGTGTAGGAAGAAATGTACATGTTTGCTTAGGGGATGGGTGATGTAATGACTTAGGTCCCCACATAGACTTGGTATTTTTATTATTTTTGTTTTTCTTGTAGGATTTTTGGAATTTTTGAATGGAATAGGAATTTTGGATGGAAGGGGATGGTGGGGATTTTTGTGATGTGGACGTGTTGTTTGCCTTGCTTGATTTTTGCTTAGGGACCTGGAAAGCATTTTATTTTTGGAATATTTTTGTGGAGGCATGGGCTTGGATATCTTTCTAGATGTATTTTTTTTTACTTTTTGCATTAATGTACTAAGGCATTAGGATCCGTAGGATTTTTGGCTTTATAGGTAGAGGCATCCAAATTTTTATTTTGGAATCCCATGGGATGGGTGGAATGAGTGGAAGCTCCATGTTTAGAAAATATCTACTTTTGTTGGTCATGATTAGGATTTTTAGGGGACTTATGGATAAGTGGATAATTAGGCATTGGTAGAAGTGGAGGTAAAGTTGCTGGAGGGATAGTAGGAGTTGGAAGGAGTGGAGGTAAAGTGGATGGAGGGATATTAGGACTTGGAAGGAGTGGAGGTAAATTGGATGGAGGAAGGTGTATGGTCACATGATTTTGACATATGTAGAATGGTGGAGGTGGAATGGAAACATATGCTTTGGGTGTATGATGTGGTTTGGGATGGAAAGTGGTGGACTTAGGGTGCATGAAGGAATTACCAACATCTTTAGACTGTTTATCTTGGGGTGTATATCCAAGGCCATACAAGAATGGATGGAATTTGACATGGATTGGATCCAAAATACCTTGTTCATGAAGGCCTAAGCCTTTACCTTGGGACTTAATGTTTTGAAGTATGCGATGGACAATGGGACTAGGTTTAGATTGAATACTAGACTTGAGTTCTTTGTTGGATGGAGAAGGTGAGGTGGAGGATAAAGTTTGTTGTTCCAATAAGGAAGAACATTCATGGATGAGGGTGGATATGATGCAGAGGATTTATAAAATAGCTAAAGCAAACTCAAATCACTCACAAAGAACCCTTGACTTACAATCTTTTAGCCCTTTGTTAGTGCAGTAAATCAGACTTTTTTAGTCATAACATTTCCTAAAGACATGATCTTAAAAATATAAGACCTATTTGGGATACCCTTTTGGACCTTATATAACATATATCAAAATAGAATAGGGTGTCTTTGTATGAAATGAGGCAAAAAAAAGACTATTCCTGTGCAAACCCTAGAACTATTACTGAACTGCTCTCTATAAAAATGCCATAACGCACTCAAAACATACTAAAATAACATGAAACAAAAATAATTGTAAACTAGAAACAAATATATTTCCATCCATCTATTATATTCCTTGAAATGAGGGGATACCGAGCTATAACATGCGTGTTTTCAGACTGCAACTTTCAGAAAAACAAACTCACAAACCTGCCATTAGTAAAATGATCATAACTTTCACAAAACATAATAAAAATTAGTCAAACCAAAATAATTAGAAAGATAACAAATTTATAAAACTTCTATGGCTATTTTCATTCCTATAACTATCCATACAAGTCTGCATAAATAGAAGGACCAGGCCTACAACCTTTGAATACACTAAAAAATAGGGTTTTTATTCATCAAACTTCAAAATACAATGTCTCTCCTCCACATTCAAGTTTGGAGGGTGATTTTTGTGCATTTATCATCTATTCCAACTAATTAAAAATGGTTTTTTGATTTTCTTGTAATTGATTCTTGATTTTTGACACCTTTTACCTAAGTTACATGACCATTAACATTAATACTTTTGCAATTTTAAACCAATGAACATATAACACCCAAAATAGATCAAAATGATCCCAAATGATCACATATGACCTTATTAGACTCAAAAACACCCTATAAACCTAAAACTAATACATAACAACCATTCTTGCTATAGGGCTCCTGATGCCCCTACATCAGGATAGACCAATAGGATATGTTGGTGGACTTGAAATAGGGTCAATGGTGGATGTGGAAGGATCAGTAGGATCTTGATTATGTTTATTATGATCCAAGCTATTGGCTTGATCTTATATGTTCTCTTGGGAGCTATGTTTCTCATCAAGGGAGGTGGATGTAGTTGAATTATGGATAGGGCTAGGTGGAGGAGAAGTTTCTTTTCTTTGAAGGAAGGCCATGAAGTGGGGTGACTGCTCAAGTAGGTCGACAAGACTTTCAGTAGATGGAGCATGTGGATCTTGGGTGTCTTACTTATGAATGGTTGTAGGGGGATGAATGGGATCAAGATTCTCATGGATAGGTTCTTCATCATGAATAAAATCTTGATCATGGAAAAGATATATGTTATGGATAGGTTGAATGAAAGTGATTTGATCTTTATTAGGATGAGGGATTGATGTTTTCACATGCTTAGGATTGTGCTCTTGACATACCTCTTGATTTTGGATAGAAGTGGAAGTGGGAGACTCTTGGATAGGCTCTTGGTCAACATCATGAAGCTATGATGGGTCTTATCTTGGGTTCATGATAGGAGGTTCGTAAATAGCCTAGATGACTTGTGGGTCACATGATGGGGTTGGAAGACTAGACATTGTATTGGAGGACTCATTGGGAGGCTCAAGGATAGGTGTTTGATGACATGGAAATGTTTTATTCCTTGCTAGTAGCCATTGGATCACATCCTTCATGTGTGTATGGGTTGATGAACAATATAATGGATGGATGATAAGGGTAGATGGTGTTGTAGGTTTAGGATTAAGTCTTGTTGGATGGATAATGGGATAAGATGAATTGGTTTTATCTAACACAATCTTACCATAATCTTCTAGGTTCTTGACCAATCTTTTAAAATTTGTACAAGTGGATATGGCATGGCCCTCACACCTATGGTATGTACAATATTCATCATCTTTATACCAATGGGGTTTAAAGTGGATTTCCCCAAAGGGTTTTATCAGTGGAAGTTCAATGAAATTTGCTTGGACCAATCTTTCTAAAAGTATCTCCATGGAATCTTTTAACGAAGGGTTAGTGGAACATGGGGATGAAGGTGACGAAGGTTGATGGACCAATGAACTATGATTGGGATCATATAGTGGTATCGGGATAGGACTAGTTGGCTCATGTGTTGGCATATGATTGGATGGTGGAGGCATCTCATAGGATGCATTGGCTAGATTAGTATATCCCTTGTCAAAGGAAATTAGGCCTTTCTCCAAATGTGGACTTAAGGACACTTGATTTATGTACAAGGGGCCACTTGGACTTGGATATGCTTCTTGCGAGGACACTTGGTTGCCTTGTGGATGGGTTTGGTGGTGTGTTGGAATATTGGAATGAGGAATTGGATAATCTTGGAGTGGATGTTGATAGGCTAATGTGGCATATAGGTTGATGTGGAATTGACATGATAGGTGAATGGATTAGGTTGGTGTGAATTTGAGGGGGTGACACATATGATCGAGGTGGAATTTGTTGAGGTTAGGATGGTGTTTGGACTTGTTGTTGTGATATGACTTGTTCTTGTTGTTGGTAAGTGTGTTGATGTGATGATGATGGAGGAGTTACATAGAATAATGGTTGTTGAGATATGGATTGATATGTATAAGGGTTGACATTGGAAGGGGCATGATAAGTTGATGAAGGATTGATATGACTTGACCACAGATGGATGAGGTTGATATGATGATGTAGGTGACACATGTAATTGACATGGAGGTTGTTGATCCTGAATGGATAGAGGATGACGTGCTTGTTGGATTTGACAAGTGGCCATGAGGTGTTGGGCTTGAGCTAGGAGTTGTTGCATTTGAGGTGATTGGTTTGTTTGAAGTTGAAGTTCTTAGAGTTGTTGAATGATTTGTTGGTCTAGGGGTTGTGATGCTTGGTAAAGTGATTCGAGGAGGTTTTGGAATTTGGGTCCTATGTCTTCTAATCTTTGCATGATGTCACACATGTGTTTAAGGATTAAGACCGTTTTGGCAAGTGCTTGATTAGGATTATGATGATGAGGTGGAATGGTTGGGATAATGATTTGATTGGATTAGAACTAGCATATCTATATTTAAAAAATATATCTAAAATACATCGAGAGATATCCTTCTAGAGGTGCCTATTCCACCCATGTCCTATAAATTGATTAAAAAATAGATGCCTCGAGAAGATATCTCTCGACGTATTTTATATATATTTTTAAAATATAGATATGCTAAAATTAGAAATAATATATTAAGTGATTGTGCAGAAAATAAAACAAAACCTAATAAAATAATTTATTTCTTTTTAAAATATATTTTATTTTTTTTTAAATTAATATATTATATTTATTATGCCCAAAAAAAGGGAAAATTAAATTGATGACTCTATAGTAAAATCTATAAAATATATTGCATTTACCATTGGAATAAGATTGTTGAATATAGTTTGCTCTTTTTTATTTCATGTGATAAAACCCTAATAAAATATAGTTTAATAAAATTTAATTTAAATTTAATTTATATCATATAAATAAAAAAGGAGAAAAGTATATTGAACAATCAGAGAAGTTATTTTATAGATTTTACTATGGAGACATCAATTTAATTTTATTTTATTTTCTACATAATAAATTTTAATTTATTTCTTTTTTAGTGGCTCATGTTTTATAAAAATAGAGTGTCCTAAAGTAATATTTTATAACATTATATTTTATTAAGTTTTGTTTTTTTACATATAAAATAACATTATTTTAGGGGTTAAAATGTAGGGTTTAAAATTAGTTGTAATTTTAATTTTAATTTATATATTTATGACTTTATAAATTTAGTTCTAGATAAATCTTGGTTAAAAATGAGCATAATGAATTCTAAACCTAATAAACTATAGCATCATAAATTTACAATAAATAATGCTTGATTGGTTTACTATGTGTATATATATTTTGAGTGAATTCTAAACCTAATTTATGGTAAATAATGTTTGATTGGTTTACTATTGTATATATGTTTTGATTAATGTTAATATATTTTTCTTGTTTTTCATTTTTTTAAAGTTAGTTCTCTTAAATCATATCAAACTAAATAATATAGGGTTTAATATAGTGCCCTAAAATAATATTTTATAAATTAGTGTTTTACCTTTTGAGATATTGGTTATTGGTTAGTTGTTTACATTTATTTTTAAAATAATAAAGTCTTAATCTATATTAAAAATAAAACAATTATTAATAAAACCCTAGCTAAATAAAAAAAATTCAAACTCATAAATAACTCTTTTAATATTGTACCAAAATGAAATGATTTATCCATACATGATTAACACCATTATTCCAGCAAATCATAAATTCATACCTGTGACTGCTTTTTGTTTTTATTTTTTGCTTTTGGCTTTGTAATTAGTGATTTTATTTTTGGTTTTTTGTGGAGACTTTCAAACATTTATGTTTTATATATGTTTTAATTATTAATGTTGCATTTGTTGGCAATTATTTTTTTAATGTTTTTACAATTGTTTTTCTTAACACGCTCAGGTCATTTTACCCTGTGCTTCCACTGTAGGTTACACCTCTCGGTGTAAAGAGGATGATGATGATTAGGATATGACTGTGTTGACAAGAAAGAATGTTTGGAATCATTTTTTTATGTGTTTGGTGTTTATAGCTTGATTTGGTAATTTGAAAACAAATGATCACACATGTACACACATGAATCACTCACACATGATAATGGTTGTTGATATATGGATTGATATGTATAAGGGTTGACATTGGAAGGGATGTGATAGGTTGATGAAGGATTGATATGACATGTGGATGGATGAGGTTGATATGATGATGTAAGTGACACATGGGATTGAGATGGAGGTTGTTCATAGTGAATGGATAGAAGATGATGTTCTTGTTGGATTTGACAAGTGGCCATGAGGTGTTAGGCTTATACTATGATTTGTTGCATTTGAGGTGATTAGCTTGTTTGAAGTTGAAGTTCTTGGATGAGGTTTTGGAGTTGTTGAATGATTCATTGGTCTAGGGGTCAAGTGGTGCTTGGTAAAGTGATTGGAGGAGGTTTTGGAATTTGGGTACTATGTCTTCTAATGTTGGCATGATGTCACACATGTGTTTAGGGATTAAGACTCTTTTGGCAAGTGCTTGAGGAGGATTATGATGATGATGTTGAATGGTTGGGATACTGATTTGATTGGATTAAAAAGAGGATGATGGTGATTAGGATATGATTGTGTTGACTAGGAAGAATGTTTAGAATGGTTTGTTTATGTGTTTGGTGTTTATAGCTTGATTTGACAATTTGCAAACAAATGATCACACATGTACACACATGAATCACTCACACAAGACACATAAGCAACTTGACTTTGAAATTTGAAGAATGTGATGATTAAGCAAGAACTTGAAGAAGACACATCAATGTAAGCCCTATGACTAGTCAAGTGGGTATGGCCAATTAGGTCTTATTCTATATTGCACAATGTTGACTAAGGATGAAATGAAAGAGAAATCCTACCACACAGCCAGGAGAAAGGGGTAACCCACCCTTCACCTTCACTTCCCAAAGGTATAAATTTCTTCAGGGCTTAGCCAAGAGTGACAATATTTCCACCTCCAAAGAGGGTGTCTTTCGATTCACACCTCGGTTGAGGTCGTCGTTTGGAGTGGTGTGTCTCCAAGCAGGCCTCCTAAGAAGGGTATGACAAAAGAGAACAAAGTGAGGTGATTTTGATCTCCAAGATCACCTTGTAGTGTGAGGAGAGAGAATACACACACTCACTTGATTCACACTCATAGTTGTTAATTGCCTTTTAGAAAATAAGATGTGTGTAAATAGTTCAAGCATTTGTTCCTTTTAGATCCAAAGCCAAAATATGTGATTGAATACAATGGTTTATTTTAGACCCAATTTTTAATGTGAAAGAAAGCAATTTTCATTTTAAGATGCCCAAAATCCAAATGTATGGTCAAACAAGTTGTTCTTTTTAAGCCCTAAATTTAAGTATGTTGGCAAGCAATGATTAGAGAAGAAAGATGAAATGTGTGCACCTGATTGTTTTGCATCCTTAAATCTGCTATGGATGCTGATGCAAATGTTTTTTCTAGCTCCTTAGATTCACCTACAAGCCACAAATTTGGAAAAGGAACAAGTAAACTTGCACATGAAAGTGATATGTGAAGAAGATGAAATCATATAAAATATGATTAATATGACCTAATACAGCTGAATGGATTGTTTCAAAGTCATGGTTGAGGTCAATCTACCTAACCAAGGGTTGATTGGGGATTGTTCTACCAATCTACATCATTTAGTGAGTTTGTGGTGGCGTGTGGACATAAAAGCCTAAATTTTTTTTTCTCTACATTCAGAAAGTCCTATGACCCTAGTTTGGTTTGCATCCTGTGGTGGTCATCCAAGAAATCTTGACGCCCCTGAATAAGGTGTCATTGCCTCTATTGGAACACTGCCTCTATCAAGTTTAAAACCCTAGTTGAAGGCATAGAAAAAGAGAAAAGGAGAACACACCTTTCAAAGAAAGTGGCCATCTCATTGGCATTTTTTGGCATGGTTTGAAGACCCACGAACAACAAAGAGGAGAGGCATGATCCTTTCCTGAAGAGCTCCTACATTTCAAGGCATGTGGAGACTCAAGCGACTACCCAACATTAGCACAATGACTTGTCTATGGAGGCTAACTTTGGCCTAACCTAGATTGGCGTAGGGATTTATTTCCATGTTTGGCATATGTTTTTGGTGCCATGGTATCTTTCTTTGGAGGCATATGTTTGTGTGAGGGCACGCCTTCTGTGGAGACCTGGGGCTTTTTAATAGGTTTGTGGCCTTCCTCACCCACCCATGACCTCCTTGATTTGTGCCTATCGGATCATCTTTGCCCATGGGAGGTAGACTGCACCCAGCACTACCTAGGGAGGTCTAAGGAGGTTAGCCCTATGGGGTGTGAGGTGACCCAGAGTTAGACCCTACCTCTGCCCTAGGTCAAACCAGCACTCATGCCTATGTTCCAACTGCCTAAGAGTGATTTGGAGGCCTAAACTTGTAGAAAGGAGGCACAACCTACCATCTTGGCCACTTCTACAACCATCTCTAGTCGCCGGTCCGTTGTTTTTGGTTGGCCATGACATTTTTTGGCACATTTTTGCCCTAATTGAACCTCTAACTTATTTTTTGGAAAAACATTTTAAATTCTATTTTAAGTGTTACATTTAGGCAAATTTTTAATTGTCTCAAATAAGCTAGCAATATAAAAATATAAAATAAGGGGGACATGTGAAATTAGGGGCAGATTTAGAAATTTCTTGCATTTCCCAAATTTTCTTCATTTCCCTAAGGCTAAATCCATTAGGCATAATATCACACTCAACTTATAAAGTGCTCGTTTATGCTCCAATTGGACTAGTTTAAAAGCACTACTTCTATAAAGTGCCACATTTAGGGGGGATACAATATGCAAAGGGGATTATTTATGTTGTGCAAAAATTTTGAGGGGTGTTTAAAAATTAGGGCAAACTTTACATTCTTTTAAAAATTGCTAGCACAAAATCAAGTCACTCTTGTAAATAGGATAAGTATTAGGGCACAATTTTAATCATCTTGCTTAGTCCTATTGCACTACATGATAAAATGTCTAAGTCAAGGGGGTAATTAAGCACTTTAGGGCACAACATCTTCAAGAGGGGTGTATTTGGGTTCCTATGGCATTTTTAAACAATTCTGAGATAAATCAAGTAGTTCTTCACTCTGGTGCTATTGATCACATGTCTCCTTATCCAGAGGTTTCCATGTAAATTAATCCTACCGACATCTCCAAAATCTTGATACATGATTGTTATTATATTGTTTGTGGAGAAGGAACAATACAAGTAGGTAATGGATACATCCCTAATGCCTTATTCATTCATGGTTTAACAAAAATCTACTTTCTGTATATCAACTCACTTGTTCAAATAAGATAGTTGAGTTTACATCTACTACAACATTGATTCAAGATTCTCATAGTAGAGAAATTGTTGCAATTGGGATGATTTATCACTTCTCCTACAACTTCATATTTTTTCACTTTACATCTAGTGGAGATGATGCTCCTATTGCCACTTCAAATCTTAGTGTTACTTCTATGAGAACTTCCATTGGTTTTATGCAGTACGATCATTGAACTATTTTCTACAAAACATTTCTTGTTTGAATAGTTCTTCTTTTTGTTCTAGATTGCACTTCAACTGTACCTATTGCTACATGAGAGTTGTGTGTTGATTCTTCATGAACTTCAAGCAATTCTTTACAATAGGCTCATCTTACTCTTCTCACAGCACCTATATCTCTTTCTGCATGACATTCCAACGATGCTCCACAAGAGAGAATCTAAAGATTCCTTCTAGCAGGACATCATCTAGAGCAGTTGGTCAACATTAAGAGAGTTCATCCATTTCAGGGGGATGGCTTCTAGTTCTTTCTTTTCTCTCTTCTAGAGGGTATTTTTTTTCCCACAGGATTTTCTACCTTATCTCCACTTCATGAGAGATTCTTATTGTATATGGGTACATGATCAAGCCTAGTTGCTGGGACACATCCATCTTTGTGCTCACCTAAGCTAAGTTTAAGGGGGGTGTTAGTGTAGATATTTAATTACTTATTTAAGTAATTATGCATCTATTTATCTACACATGTCATAAGTCATCTAAGGTAGCTTTATGAGTTGACTTGGAGAGTTTCCCAAAACTCTTCCAAGATATGTGTTGGTATGTGGCATGTTCTCTCCACATTTGGAGGAACAAACTAACCACCTCGTGTTGAACACTCCTAGAGTGACTTAAACACCATCATCTATATGTACAAACTCATTTGGCTATCAATCTACTTCAAATTGGTAATCGGTAGTTGGCTTATTGATCTTGGCTCAACTCTAATAAAACTATCCTTGTGTACCTAATTTATGAGCTACCATTGTAATGTTGCACTTGTTTATATATATAGATAGAACATGAGGATAAGAATGTTAGAATTTTATGTCCATGTGTGTTTAATTTTATAGGAATTTGAGATCTAAATGGAAAAACAATGCTATGTACATTTAATCTTATATTTAATATTATAATATATAATACTAAAATTTGTTAAATTTTAAAAATTACATGTCTAATTTATTGAAAATGATTTTATATATGCATGTCCCTTAAATAAATTCTAAAATCTTCTTTCTTTTATATGATATGTGTAGGGGCTCAACATATGCAAACTGGAGTAGAAGTGAAATCTAATTTTGATATTGTAGTAGAGGAGACCCAATCACACATAGTTGATGTTAGGGAGGAGGTTTGGCCACACACCATTGATGCTAGTGAGGAGGCCCAACCACACATAGTTGACATTAGGGAGGAGGCCCAAAAAAAATTGATGTTGGAGAGGGGTCGGGATTGCTTCCTTCTACAAATATGTACAAATAAATCTAATTAATGATGTTAATAAAAAAATTCATATAGAAATATAGATCATTTACTTGAAATGGATACATGGAGAAATTGAAATTTTATGCTGGACAACCTACTCATGTTATTAAGAGGTCGTTGAGTAGAACTTAAAATGATTTATACTTGATAGGTATTTCAATCATTGTGACACACTTGGTCAAGCCCAACTATTATCAAGTATGCTTCTTTGTGATGAGATAAAAGAGGCATTAAAATTGTTAGGTGTAGATTTCATAAAAAAGAGGAGTGGACACATAGAAAAGACATTGTTCAAAATGTTATGAAAGGTTTGACTCTCAATGGAAAAAAGTCTCGATCAATTGATAAGAGAATTTCAAGAAGAGTGATGTTGACATCTATTGTAAGTGCACAAATGTCAAGAAAAAATCAGATCTCTTCACTTTCGAGTGAAATTAGCTTAAGTCAAAAGACACTAACAAGATATGTGAAAAGGAGAAAGGTGTAAGGCTCCTCATTCGAACAAGATTGAAGATGGTGTTACGAAGTTGATCTCAGATTCTTGACACGATCATACCCGCCCTTCATCAAATAGTAGAGATGTTCTCAAACATTGGATTGGGGTAAACAATTATGAACTGCATAAAAAAAATTGGTTAGATATAACATAACATGAGATGTATGTGATGTTTTGTGATGGAAATCCTCATATAAAGATTGGGAAAACAATGTTTGAAATGTTAAGGCCACATTATTTGAAGGAAAACAAAGTTTCTTAAACTTGTTGTCATTATCATATTGAATTTGATCTTTACTATCAGGGGTTTTGAAAGATTAGAGAAGAAAGTGATGGTGTTCAAAACCCACCTCCTAAATGGGTAAGTGAGTTCATAGCATCCATCTTATGTAATAAATATGATGATGATACAGATGGTCCAATGAAATGCATAAAAGGACTTTGTGAAACATGTGGAGATTTTGCTAAAATGCCTTTGAGAAATGAAGATAATGACATGATGAAGATGGTAAATTGCAATTGTTACAAGTACATAAAGTTTGAAACAAAATTTAGGAGAGAATCCACAAGGTTAGATTATGTAGAAGAGGAACTACCTATTGGAACATTTATGGAAAATTTTTGTGAATTGATACAACCATACATATTTCATGCATTTTTTCCTAAGTGGCGAGAGAAACAATTTTAGTTCTTGAGAGATACATTCCCACTTGGAACAATTTTATCAGTAGTGAACTTTGCAGAAAATTACTCTTTTACACATCAAAAGGAGATTCAAACATAGTATTATTATTCAGACTAGGTCACTATTATGGTGCATGTGTTATCAACATGCACAATTAGATTTGGATGGTTTTGAGAGTAAATATCTAGAATGAGTGATTAAAAAATAATATCACTTTTATATTACTAATGATAAAGAGCACGACACACATTTTGTACAACATTGCTTTAGAAGCTTTTTGTAGATTTCGCAGGAAGGGGTGTCAAAATTGAAAAACATTTTGTATGGTTAGATGGGTGTGCATCATAATTCAAATCATGAAGGCCATTTTATGCACTTTGTAGGTATCATCGACATGACAATATATTACATGTTTGGAGTTTCTTTGAAGTGGGCATGGAAAGGGTAAACACAATGGTGCAGGAGCTTGCATCAAATGTGCTCTAAGAAAACATCAACTGAATTATGAGGGAGATTGTACAAATGATGCACATGATGTTGAATGGTGTAAGAAACACTTCACATCTAAGGCCAGTACATCTTTAGGGAGGAACCCATATACAAATAGATTATTCTGGGAGATATCAGGTATGTGTATAATGTTTGAAAAAAAATTCACTTGTTTAATATTTAGTACTTAAAAAATTATTTATTTTATTTCATACGTCATGTTTATAGTTTTATAATTTCCACAAAATTATAATTGTAAATCATATTTTATGTATATATAAAATTTGTAGGTGTGAATAGAAGAACAATGCATGGATGCAAGAGGGTAGAGAAAACAAGATCTTTACATTGTGTCATGAGTACAGATAGGTGCACATGGACATTGTGAACTAGGGATTACTCTTTTTTTTTTATGACTGCATTTTGGGAAATTATGAGAATTACAACAACCAACAATGTGGATATGTCAGTGAATGGAATTTGGTGCAACTAGTTACTAATGCATACAATGAAGATGAAGATGAAAGCTTTGAAGACATTGCTTTGATTTCAATTAATTATGACCATATTTTAGGATTGATTAAAAATGAATATATATATATATATATATATATATATATATATATATATATATATATATATATATATATATATATATATATATATATATATACTTGTGCAACTAGTAGTTCAATTTTTTAATTTAAAATATACATATGTATTGATAAAATTTAATTTTAATTTTTTCATTCTTAAATATTACAATTCATGACAGGAAATATTCTATTTTTTTTACAAATTTCATAGTGGTGCATGAGATGTTTTTTGCATACATTGTCGAGGTCAGAAACATAGAGAGTGTTAATTATTATTTGTTATTTTGCATAGAAGAGAGGAAGAAGTTAACAAAACTAGAAACAAGCAACGAGATGTTGTTTCCCATAGGTTCAGTTGTAGTGCAAGGGACATATCTCAAACAAGTCAAAATTGTTCAAAGTGTGATTCATTTTATCGATTACCAAACTTGTAACCTAGTGTATCAATATAGTCACCTAGTAATTGCTATTGGCTTATCTCTTCGTCAAGTTTAGTGAGCACGTGGACCTCATAAGTGGAGACTAGATAGAGATGACCATAAAAAAAAATAGATGTTATTGAAGAGAGAGCTGAACCAAGGGATGTGGTATCAAATATGTGGACCTCAAACATAACTTTCCTTTAATTTTAGGTATTCACTAGATATAATATGGTAGAATTTATTGGCTTACGTCTATATGTAACTTAGGTGTCTTAAATTAATTTAATTTATGCTTTAATAACTTTCT
Source organism: Cunninghamia lanceolata (assembly GCA_027924645.1). Lineage (NCBI taxonomy): Eukaryota > Viridiplantae > Streptophyta > Pinopsida > Cupressales > Cupressaceae > Cunninghamia > Cunninghamia lanceolata. The sequence goes on from BSBN01000978.1 coordinate 5,822,910, forward strand.
TTGACATTTAATTATAAATTTAGTATATATATAATAGGTGCCTTTTGTATAGAATCTAGGTGTCTTAGGTCTACTATAAAATCTAAATAGATGTCTTAGATATATGTCTTAGGTCTATACTAGAAAATTTGAGGTATAAGATAGAGGTGTAGATTAGATAACATCCTATAGGTATAGACTATAACAAGCTATAAAATATGTGTCTTAAGTCTACTACCTAGTCTTAGGTCTAGACTCTAGAATAAGCTACATAAAATTTAGGTGTAGATTAGATATGTCTTAGCTCTATAAGTTAGAATTTATGGTATAAAATTTGTAGGTGTCTTAGGTCTACTATGTCTAATAGAAAATCTAAATATGTCTTAGATATGTCTTAGGTATAGAGAGGTCCTAGAATTATAAGGTAGAATTTATCTTGGTGTCTCAGGTGTGTTAGGTCTTAGGTGAGGCCACATGAGCTTCCACCTTCACATGGTTGGCCTTTTCAGTACAAAATAAATATTTCTTGAAGCTAAGGGAAGATTTTTTCTTTGTATCAAGTAGAACTTATGAAAGCCTAGTAAAGTTTTCTAGTGCTCATGTGAGTTTGGTATCATTATGCAAATTTATTGAGTTCTTTTAACTTTTTTGTATCATTATCATTTATGTCTCAAAATTAACAAGCCTAAATGTTAGATAGATATAGTTCATTTACATATATTCATAAGCTACTTAGGTGGGCCTTTAAGTTATGTTATTTCAACATGTACTTCTTTGGTATTGTGGCCATTTTTCACTTACAGTTCAAACTGGTAGAGCTGGTTCATCAAGTTCATTTTAAAGTGAAGGTTTTAACCATTTTTTGTTATAAGTTATTTGTATAGTTGGATGATTCAGTGACATTATAGTTCAATTGTTCAATAAAAGAAAAGAATTTCAGATTATCATTCATTTCACTACTATGTTTATTTGTTTTACAAATGAAGTACATAAAAGAAATAAACATTGCATTGAATGAAAGATTGATAGATCAAATGTCCCACACAAGCCATGGGAATAGTTGAACAAATGCAAATATAAGAAAGATACTATGCATCTAAAGATAGAGGAGAGAAAGTCATAGCCATCATTGCCTTTAGTGTCTTTACTCTCTAAGGTTACCTTATGTCCTTGCTCCTAATCTCCGATAGGAATATGCAAAAAATTGGAAAAGGTCATGTTAGAGCTTCGATTATGAGTTCTCAATGTGTCTATCAGAAGAGGCATAATACATTGCCTATTATGCACTGATCATATGCACATCACTCACATACAGAGGAACTAAAAAATGAAACACACTAAGTACTTCAATGTTTTAATCTAATCTGTTTGTTTCATGTGTAGGTATAGGTGAAATTATGTTGCTGTTTTGGAGACATTTCAGCATGTGGTACAAAATGGGCTCCCACAAGGGTAGAGATAAGCATGCTACCCCTATGTCTTAAGTGGAATGAGATCATAATGTTCATTCATATTGTGTAAAAGAAGAGCATGATAAAGTGGACAATGTTACATCAATATAGACTATTAAGTTTCAAGTTCAATATCCACCTATGACTACCATTCAGGGTGAGTTGAAGTGGAAATCATGTATGAATAGTGAACTTTTCACATGGCTACCAATGAGGTATGAGATTGAAAACATCAAACTTGTAATGTTATGTATTGCTCATGTGTGTGTTTCAAAATCATGATATTGACAGAACAACCCATTTAAAATCATGAAATATCAATTTACTGTTTAAATGAAATGGAAAAACCAACACAGGAGATAGCATGTGCATAGGTGAAATAGAGTTCACATCAAACTTTTGCCATTTCAAAGAGAGTTTGTTGCTCCTGTCTCAAAAGTGATAGGAAAGAATCAAGTACATGTATGGAGTAGCTAAGGCAGCCATAGTAATAAATTAGAATGCATATTGTATCATGTATTGCAGTAGCAAGTAAACATCATTGTCATGAAGGAGATGAACAATCAACTGATACAGTAATCATTGGTATCTCATTTGGCATACCATAGAAAAAGAGAGGTATAGTCTTATGCATGCGCTAGATTACATTGCCAAGTATATGTATCATGTTACAAAAAAAAATAATAGGTATGAGATAGTCAAATAACATATGTAGAGCCAAGCAATAGCCATGATCTCATCAAGTATATATACAAGGCAGTAAAGAAGGTTAAAAAAATGTAGCTATAGTGTTTTCATGCTGTGTAAATCATTCATTCAGATGAAATATGCACAAATATCTAACCATTTAAGCTTAAGACATCCTTAATAAGCTTAAGACAATGAATACACTTTGTCATTGTAAAAGGTAAGTCTCAAGTCATGATCATCTGTAGTTGTTACAAAGGGAACAATATGAATGTTAGAATGCAGTTGGAACATTGAAGAAAGTGAGATTGAGATCCTTTCTCATAATGCCATTTCTTATCAATTAGAGCCACAAAGATACAGTAGGCTAGACAACATGATCAATACCAGTCATCATATGAAATATGAATAGCATAACTATAGACCATCCAATGGTGCAATAGATGCAATAAGGAGCAGCTATCAAGAAGGAATTTCAATAACATGTAATAGGTATTTATCATTTTGAAGTCTGCCATTATCATTTAAGGTAAGAAACAATCATAGAGGCTTAAAATCATTTGCCACAGTATTGTAAAATGCCATAGTAATCTTTTGTAATGGAATTAAAAGGTCAAAAGCTACAAGTGTTGTTGTGAGATCCTTGAAAGTGAAAGAGACAACATTTGGAAGATACAAGAGTTTGACGACATGTAGATGAATCATGACATTTATTCAATATGGAGAACATAACAAATGCTACACAGAATCATAATACTTCAGCCATATGAATACAAGAATGAGCCAATGTCTCAGTGAGAAAATGAAATTGCTTACACATCTTATGAGCATGGGTGGGAGAATGTATATATTAGTCAGAGATATGTGTGTATGTATATGTTCATAAAGCTGCAGGAAGTCATATTTTTTTGAAGTCTACTACACCAATGCTTACAAAAATAGTTGGAGGTATTTCTCATGCATTAAAATTGAGGTATTTCTCATATTTTCCACATATAAATATGCCATATACAATACATCAAGGAACAACAATCTATTGCCAATCAGATAAAATCGAATGTCAACATAAGGGATGTATTGTGAATATAGTGCTGGTATCCAAGATTAGAGGGAAGGAGTGAACATGGGGTGTCAAAATAATCAGGAAAATGCTTAGAAAATGACCCAGATGCAGTGGCAGTCTGAGTGTGTTTCTTTTCCATTATAAGAGCCTAACTTCGGTTTAAGCAAGTTTACTATGAATAGAAAGAAAAGTATGAATTTTTGAGTTCATTTCAGACTATCATACTTAGAAAATGAAGTTTTTAAGGTCATTTAAACAAAAGAGGTGCCTCCACATAAGTAATAGAGAAATAGAATCATTTGTGGCCATCAAATACACAGAGGGTATTGAAGATTTTAATAGAACATAAGGATAGAGCTACCTTTCATTCATTGTAAAAGTCATGCATTGAAACCAATGTTATACTGAGTTTCAAAAGTGAGGAGCTTACCTCTATTTTGCTTTATGAGGAAAGCATACACATGGGGCCATAGGTTGTGTTCTTGAAACTCTCATTAGAAATCCCTGACTAAAGGCTTTATGGCATCCTCAGTTGAGCAACATATCAACAGAAAGAAACAATGATAATGCATTAGAAAATATAGCCAGAGCTGTGGTCTTGAAGGCCCAATGGCATCACAAATACAAAACAATATCCAGGTCTATGACAGAGAAAGGTTTACCTGATTGTTTTCTGTGAAGATCTTCTAGGGAATCGACTTGAACAGTCGAGATAGTGAATATGTTCAAGTTTGAGCTCTAAACCCTAACCATAGGCAGCTGCAAAACTCTATCACCTCAAAATGCAAAGTGTAGAATGAGCCGACAAACTAGGGTTCCTTGTTTTGTCTTAGGGTTTGCAAAAGCCCTAAGTTCGATGGGCATTTTATCATATTGAGTTGTTTTTTTTATTGCCCAAACTAATGCCATCGTGGTATCTTGCTTTTGCTAAGTTTCCATGACTTAGAATGTCACTTCCATTAGGTTCTTTTACACATGTTAAGGCTTGATGCCTTATGAAACTTTATTAGTCCCTTTGCCATCATCAGGGTGAGTTCAAAGCAATTTCTATATGCCTTTTGACTTGCAGATTGAATATAGGACATGCCTTGGAGGTTATTTGCAGAGTTATTTGGAGGGGCAAACTATAAAGGCCTTTCATTTTTTTGTAAAACTCTCACATCCCTTGTAATATTTTTATTATTTTTTATAGAAAAATGAATTGTTATGTAATGTATATACTTGCCGAAATTATGAGCCATGTATTTTTATTTTTTACAAAAAAATAGATCAAATCAAGACAGGTAATAAAATTGCAATCTCAATGTAAAGTTTTATTTTAAAGCAATAATTTATAAATTGCTTTAAAATCAAAACTATTTTTATGTAGTTTTTGGTGGGACCACCTAAAAGGGCACCTTGGTAGCTTTTATTTTTCAATTTGGTGGCTGATTGAGGGCTTTATTTTTGTCTTTCTTAAGGAGCTCGAAAATGGATTTCTATCTCTATTTTTAGGAGTTTTTTTGGAGAGATCATGCTGAGGCATTTATAAGAGAAAAACTTAGTTTTTTCTAAGTTAGTTGATACCATTTGTTTGTTCTCTCTTGAGTACATAGAGAGTTTGTATATATGTAGTTGACTTAGTTAGTTCATTTTGTATTGTACTCCTTCTAGTTCAATATAACAGGTTTCACTATTTTCATCTACTAGTCTATTTTGTAGTTTGATCTCATGTCTCTTTACTATGAAATTACATGTTGATCCTGGTTGTAATTTGTTTTCAATCTAAACCTTATTATAAATTACTTTTAGGTCAAATCTCATAGGTGGGGTTGTGGAAGTTTAAGTTTGAAGGGTTGTTTGTGAGTAAGAATATCTCATTTAGATTAAAATTTAGAGTTTAGAGTATCATTTCAGTACACCTCTCTCATCCCTTTTCTCAAACATGTTATTAGATTAGAAAAATCATAAGGAGAATGAACTCACACTAGAGATTCACTCTCAACATAGATCACCCACAATCTGAGAGTGTTTCCATTTGTCAACAGATAGCTAAGTCTTCTGTAAGCTTAGCATAGGGTGCATATTTGATTGATAACAATTTTTGGCACACCCAGTGGGACTCTAAAAGTATTTTCAGAGAAGTTTTTCAATCTTCAAGCTATTGTTCTAGTATATGTAGTAGTGTTCCAGCCTTTGGAGTCTTTTTAAAAGTATACCCGGCGACTCAATCCTCTGGTCTTGCATGCAAAACTAGTGCATTTAGCTTGTGAAAACAAGATTGGGATAGATTGGACTATTTTAGTCTAATAGGATTTTAATCTATCATTGATATTTGGTGTGTGTATCAGTGATCTCAAACTTTTGAGGTAGGAAATCAAACACATCTGGTGACTCCGAATCAAGATCTACAGGTTTCAGTATGATCAAGTGTTGGTATGTTATAAAATTCATCTATTTATTCTATTTTCTAGCTTTCATATGAATAAAAATGTCATAATTTCATAGGCAGTATGAATATCCACTACCATACTATGAAAATGTTGTCCATTGTACCCCTTATCAACCATATCAGACCGATCAAGTTGTTGTTTCCAATTCCATGACCCTACAAAGCCAGCATGCATAGTATAATTGCCACCCACCCACCCCTACTCAGCTTCCTTACTAGCCATATACAAGCAGTCATAATGTTGGTTTTAGTCCAAATACTCAGGATGCGTACCGCATGCCCATTCCTACCCAAGCTCCTAGTCAGCCTTCTTACTAGATAAAAACAGTCTGAGATGATGGAGCTTAAAGACATCATGAGGCACATTGTGTCAGACCTCAATGAACAGATGGAGCAGATTAAGAGGAAGCTTGAGTATAATCAGTACCAGGAGGAGTTGTCTTATCAAGCCTATCTTCATGAGTAGGAGTTGGAGGTAAAAAGAACGCAGTTTGAGCAGGAGATTGCAAGCATAAAGGGTTATCAATATCAACAAGGAGGGGGATTTCAAGCAAGGAAGTATGAAGAGTCTAATTTGCAGCTGCAAGAGTTGAATCACCAAGCTTACTTTCAATAGCCAGAGAAGCCACCCTGTGAGACCTTTGGTTCTGATCAGGAGTGGGAGACACAAAAGGGATAGTTTGAAGAGAATCTTGAGAGAGAGGTAGCTGTACAAACAAATCTTTTGCTTGCTCGAGCCCAAGCAGCTCCTGTTGTTGTAGAACAACCTACTCAAGAAGAGGTACGTAAGTATAAATTTCCAAGTTTTAGACCAAATGAACCTCTTAATGACCCTAAAGTTGAGATTCTAAGTTTTAGACAGAGTAAAGTCATAGAACCCTCAAACCAACCTCTCAAGATTGAAATCCCAAGTTTCAGAAGCCTTCATCCCTTGCAAATTGGGGAAAATAATCATATACATCCTAGTGTAGTTGCAAATCAGCCACTTGAAGAGTCTCTTTTCCTCTAATAAATCCAAGAAACTCCCCAAGTTTCCCAACAAGATAAATCTAATTGTCCTATCACTTTTCACCTTTGTAAGGATGGACCTATTATCTTACAAAATGATTCATTCACCATGAAGGAAGCTAGGTAGGTGAATTTACTACATATAGCTATGGAGCAGTATCGGTTAGAGCAGTGGAAGATCAAACCAAAAAAGACTCCTCCTGATGAACCTTCCTATGTTTGCACTAATGATCCTCCTTGTTTTGTAAAAGATGATATTTTTTTCAGAAAGTCATGTAGTGTAAGGGGTTGATTCACATGGAAAGGTTGTTGTTATTTGTGTAGAGCAAGTTGATACAAATATAACCCTGAATCCTCTACATTTTTATCCCTTTGAAAAAATTTCTAACGTTATTCATAAGATGTATGAAAGCAGGGTACAGAGCTCACAAGGTGAAAGCTTGAAATTGCAAAGACACAATGCTCAGGATGCGTTGGAAGAAGCACCGATTTTTGAACAACAAGAGGATCTTCAACAATATAAGGAGTTGTTGATTGAAGCCAAGCAGTTTGATAGTAAGGTCTTGGATCAAGAAGAAGAGCGTAAGCCTATTGTGGGACTTACACAACTAGTTGGAAGCTGTCATGAGGTAGAAGACATTCCCTTATCATTAAAAAATAAAGAAGATTACAAAGAAATTTTGCTTAAGGACTCTGTTGTAGACTTAGACAATATGCAAAAAGAGGGTGTTTAACCTTAGATTTCACTTAACTTGTTTGATGAGCTTCATAAGTTCATGTATGAAAGTGAAAATGCCATATCCATACCATGTTCTGATCACCACAGCAATGAGGACCATTCAGATAATGTGTTGATCCAAGAGCCAACAAGGAGCTGCCTTGATTTAAAAAGTACAGAGCTTGAGGAGGATCCATTTCAAGTAGAAATTGAACTTTTCTACTCACATTTAGTGATTATGCCAGCATTTGTGGAAGAAGGTTACTTAGAATAGAAAAAGTAAGAAGTAGAAGTGGTTGTTTTCCTAATCAAATCACTGGTTAAGGAACAGCTTGACTTGCAGCAGAATGAATCATCGTTGGAGGAGATGCCCTCTTGTTTCACAGATTAACTTGAAGTTGTTATGCAAATTAATGGCTTGTTACAAGAGGTTAGTTCATTTTTTGACTTCATTATTGAAGCAACACCTATTTTGAAGTGTATCTCCTTGAGCAATCTTGAATATTTTGAGCCTAGTATAGCTCTTGCTAAGAATCTTCCAAGTTTTGATAGCTTTGATGAGCTACTAGATACTCTAATGGATGAGGATGATCCATTGACTGAAGAGGAGGAAGCCACATGGTGGGATATCATGCAAGGTGCAAATCATGTTGTTGTTTCCAGTACAAAACCTTCAAGGGGATGTCCTATTTGGTATCTGTCTAGTTTGGAAATCAACAGAAGGGGACAGCCTCATAGTGACACAGATTTGGATCATCAAGGAGGGTATCAGGTGGATCAATTAGAAAAGGAAGTCAAGTGGGTAACTGACTGTATATCCTTTCTTGGAGAAGTGTTACAACAATTTCCTGAAGATTTGATTGTTCTCCACCTTTTTGGGCTAATTAACAACCTCATGGAGTATTGCAGACTCCAAAGGAAGGGCAGTTATTTTCTTGAGCCAATGAATGGTTTTGTCTGACCAGTTACTGTGGTTGGTTACAGTAGGTTAGAGTTAGGGTTTTTTAGTTAATAAGTGCTTCATGCACATTTCCTTTTAGTAATTTTGTTTCCCTAAGTGCTACTACATAGGTCTTTTTTTCCACCAAGGCTAGTTAGTTGTTTTCAGTTTGGTTTTTTTTGTTTCATGTTACTATTTGGACTAGTTGGAGTGTTGAGTTTCATTATTTTCTGAGTTTGAAAAGAGTAGAGTATGACTCAATGCCCAATGGATATTCAAGGCAACTAATCAGATGCTTAGTAGGCAAACATATATCAGAAGTCACCAGAAATGTTACCATTTTTCACTTATAGTTCAAATTGGTACAGCTGGTTCAAGTTTATTTTAAAGTGAAGGTTTTAACATTTCTTTGTTATAAGTTATTTGCATAGTTGGATGATTCAGTGACATTACAGTTCAGTTGTTCAACAAAAGAAAAGAATTTTAGATTATCATTCATTTGCAGAAAAGGTGCATAAGAGATAAGTTGTTTCATTTCACCACCATGTTTATTTGTTTTACAAATGAAGTACATAAAAGAAATAAACATTGCATTAAATGAAAGATTGATAAATCAAATGTCCCACACAAGCTGTGGGAATAGCTAAACAAATGCAAATATAAGAAAGATACTATGCATCTAAAGATAGAGGAAAGAAAGTCATAGCCATCATTGCCTTTAGTGTCTTCAGTCTCCAAGGTTGCCTTCTGTCCTTGCTCCTGATCTCCGACAGGAATCTGTAAAAAATTTGAAAAGGTCATGTTAGAGCTCCGGTTATGAGTTCTCAATGTGTCTATCAGAAGAGGCATAATACATTGCCTATTATGCACTGATTAGATGAACATCATTCACATACAAAGGAACTGAAAAATGAAACACACTTTGTACTTCAATGTTTTAATCTAATATGTTTGTTTCATGTGCAGGTGTAGGTGAAATTATGTTACTATTTTGGAGACATTTTAGCATGTGGTACAAAATGTGCTCCCACAAGGGTAGAGCTTAGCATGCTGCCCTTGAGTCTAAAGGCGAATGAGATCAGAATGTTCATTCATATTGTGTAAAAGAAGAGCATGATAAAGTGGATAATGTTACATCAATACAAACTATTGAGTTTCAAGTTCAATATCCACCTATGACTACCATTCAGGGTGAGTTGAAGTGGCAATCATCTATGAATAGTGAACTTTTCACATGGCTGCCAATGAGGTATGAGATTGGAAACATCAAACTTGTAATGTTATGTATTTCTCATATGTGCATTTCAAAATCATGATATTGATAGAACAACCCATTTAAAATCATGAAATATCAATTTACTGTTCAAACGAAATGGAAAAACCAACATAGGAGATAGCATGTGTACATGTGAAACAAAGTTCACATCAAACTTTTGCCATTTCAAAGAGAGTTTGTTGCTCCTATCTCAAAAGTGATAGGAAAGAATCAAGTACATGTATGGAGAAGCTAATGCAACCATAGTAATGAATTAGAATGCATATTGCATCATGTATTGTAGTAGCAAGTAAACATCATTGTCATGAAGGAGATGAATAGTCAACTAATACAGTAATCATTGGTATCTCATTTGGCATACCATAGAAAAAGAAAGGTATAGTCTTATGTATGCAGTAGATTACATTGCCAAGTATATGTATCATATTACAAAAAACATAGTAGGTATGAGAGAGTCAAATAACAGATGAAGAGCCATGCAACAACCATGATCTCATCAAGTATATACAAGGCAAGAAAGAAGGTTTAGAAAATGCAGCTACAATGTTTTCATGTCATGTAAATCATTCATTAAGATTAAATATGCACAAATATCTAGTTGTTTAAGCTTAATACATCCTATATAAGCTTAAGACAATAAATACACTTGTCATTGTAAAAGGTTACAAGTTTCAAGTCATAATCATCTGTAGTTGTTACAAAGGGAACGATATGAATGTTAGTATGCAGTTGGAACAATGAAGAAAGTGAGAGTGACATCCTTTCTCATAATGCCATTTCTTATCAATTGGAGCCACAAAGATACAGTAGGCTATACAACATGATCAATTGATACCAGTCATCAAATGAAATATGAATAGCATAAGTATAGACCATCCAATGGTGCAACAGATGCAATAAGGAGAAGATATCAAGAAGGCATTTCAATAACATGTAATAGGTATTTATCATTTTGAAGTCTGCCATTATCATTTAAGGTAAGAAACAGTCATAGAGGCTTAAAATCATCTACAACAGTATTGTAAAATTCCATAGTAATCTTTTGTAACAGGATTAAAAGGTCAAAAGCTACAAGTGTTGTTGTAAGATCCTTGAAAATGAAAGAGACAATATTTGGAAGATACAAGAGTTTGATGACATGTAGATGAATCACAACATTGATTCCACATGGAGAACATATCAAATGCTACACATAATCATAATGCTTCAGCCATATGAATACAAGAATGAGCCACTGTCTCAGTGAGCAAATGAAATTGCATACACATCTTACAAGCATGGGTGAGAGAAAGTGTATATTAGTCAGAGATATGTGTATATGTATATGTTCATAAATCTATAGTAAGTCATATGTTTTTTTGAAGTCTGTTGCACCAAGGCTTACAGAAATAGTTTGAGGTATTTCTAATTTTTTCCACATATAAATATGCCATACACAATACATCGAGGAACATCAATCTATTGCTGATTAGATAAAATCCAATGTCAACATAAGGGATGTATTGTGAACATAGTGCCGACATCCAAGATCAGAGGGAAGGAGTGAACTTGGGGTGTCAAAATCATCTAAAAAATGCTCAAAAAATGACCCAGATGTAGTGGCGGTCTGAGTGTGTTTCTTTTCCATTATAAGAGCCTAACTTTGGTTTAAGCAAGTCTACCATGAATAGAAGGAAAAGTATGAATTTTCAAGTTCATTTCAGACTATCATACTCAGAAAATGAAATTTTTAAGGTCATTAAAACAAAAGAGGTGCCTCGACGTAAGTAACAAAGAAATAGAATTAGCCACAACCATCAAATATACAAAGGGTATTGAAGATTTTAATAGAACATAAGGACGGAGCTACCTTTCATTCATTGTAAAAGTCATGCATTGAAACCAATGTTATACTAAGTTTCAAAAGTGAGGATCTTACCTCTATTTTTCTTTACGAGGAAAGGATACACATTGGGCCGTGGGTTGTGCGCCTAAAACTGTCTCATTAGAAAGCCCTAACCAATGGCTTGATTGCACCCTCAATCGAGCAACATATCAACAAAAAGAAATAATGATAATGCATTAGAAAATACAGCCAGAGCCGCGACCTTGAAGGCCCAATGGCGTCACAAATACAGAACAATATCTAGGTCTATGAAAGAGAAATTTTTACCTAATTTTTTTCTTCAAAGATCTTCTAGGGAATCGACTTGAACAGTCGAGATAGTGAAAATACTCAAGTTTGAGATCCAAACCCTAGCCATAGGCAGCTATAGAGCTCTATCACCTCAAAATACAAAGTGTAGAATGAGCCAAAAAACTAGGGTTCTTAAGGTTTGCAAAAGTCCTAGGTTCGATGGGCATTTTATCACATTGAGTTACTTCTTTATTTCCCAAACTAATGCCATCGTGGTATCTTGCTTTTGCTAAGTTTCCATGACTTAGAATACCACTTCCATTAGGTTCTTTTTCATATATTAAGGCTTGATGCCTTATGAAACTTCATTAGTCCCTTTTGCCATCATCAGGGTGAGTTGAAAGCAATTTCTATATGCCCTTTTACTTGCAGATTGAATGGAGGTTATTTGTAGAGTTATTTGGAGGGGTAGACCATAAAGGCCTTTCATTTTTTTTAAAATGTTCAAATGCCTTGTAATATTCTTTATGATTTTTTATAGAAAAATAAATTGTTATGTAATGTATATACTTGCCAAAATTATGAGCCATGTATTTTTATTTTTTGCAAAAAAATAGATCAAATCAAGACATGTAATAAAACTGCAATCTTAATGTAAAGTTTTATTTTAAAGCAATAATTTATAAATTGCTTTAAAATCAAAACTATTTTTATGCAACTAAAAGCAGATAAAGAAAACAAAATCTCGGTTTCTTTATTTTGCTTTCTTCTAGTCAGGTATGGACAGAAACTAAATTTTTATGGGCAGAGAAAGCATATTTTGGTGGGACCACCTAAGAGGGCACCTTGGTAGCTTTTATTTTTCAGTTTGGTGGCAGATTGAGGGCTTTATTTTTCTCTTTTCTAAGGAGCTTGAAAATGGATTTCTATCTCTATTTTTAGGAACTTTTTTGGAGAGATCATGCAGAGGCATTTATAGGAGAAAAACTTAGTTTTTTTTCCAGTCAGTTGATACCATTTGTTTCTTCTCTCTTGAGCACACAAAGAGTTTGTATACAAGCAATTGACTTAGTTAGTTCATTTTGCATTATACTCCTTCCAATTCAATATAATAGGTCTCATTGTGGTAGTGTTATATCCTTTGTCATGTCTCTTTACTATGAAATTGCATGTTGATCCTAGTTGTAATTTTTGTTCAATATGAACCTTATTATAAATTACTTTTGGGTCAAATCTCGTAGGTGGGGTTGTGGAAGTTTAAGTTTGAAGGGATGTTTGTGAGTAAGAATATCATATTTAGAGTTTAGAGTTTCATTTAAGTACACCTCTCTCATCCCTTTTCTTAAACAATTCATTAGATTAAAAAAATCATAAGGAGAAATAGCTATGTAACAACATAATTTAAGTATAATTGATGTGATTAATAACTTGTAAATGACATGATTAATAAGTAAATGACATGTATGATTGAGATAAGCATACTATTTTTGAAGTTAATATTTTATTATTGAAACTTACATATTACATATCTTAATACACAATTTGTATGTGTAAATATGAAATAGGGAGATCCATTATAAATATCAAGAACCATTTATATTCAAAAACATTATTTTAAATATCTCAAACATGTAAATTTATATCCATGTGACATTTATATAAACACATAAATGTCCATACATAGATGAGTAACTATCCATACACATGTCAGATATATAAACATAAATGTCCATACATGCCATTTATATTTAAAAATATAAACATGTACAAATGTCCATAGATCTCAAATATACAAGTGCAACTTAAATGCCCATATATCTCAAACATATAATCATAAACACAAATGTCCATGTCCATAGATCTCAAACATAAACATAAACACAAATGTCCACATGTTCATTTATCTCAAACTTAAACATAAACACAAATTTCCACATGTCCATATCTCAGACATAAACATAAACACAAATGTCCACATGTGCATATCTCAAACATAAACATAAACACAAACACATGTCCATGTCTACATGATATATCTCAAACATAAGTTCATAAATAGAAATGTCTAGATATCTCAAGTTCATAAATACTAAATCTATGACATATCTAAACTAGCTGCTCAAGCATCATGTCAACTCCTAGTCGACTAACCCTCAGAGTGAGAACCTTTCTCTCATAGATGCAAAGAACCTCACAAAAGTGTAATTAAATTAGAAAATATGTATACAGATGTGTTTCATACAACATACATACATGCATGCATGCATGAGATGTTTGAATATACAAACATGAGATATATACATACAAACATGAGATATATGTGTGTGTGTAGCTAGGGAAAATTAGATTTAGTGTAAAAAAAAAGAAACTAACTAAACTCTAACAAACACCATAAAGCACAAACTAGCACATGAAAATGAAAATAGAAATGTAAAGCAAAATGATCTTCAAGCTAGGTTTGATTTATCTCCATGGTTCTTCTTGATCTCACATAAGAATGCAGGATGTTGAAGGATTGTTGATCTTGCTCACTATTGCAGCATAACAGAGCTCAAGTGTTGTATGAAAATGACTTGTATGAGTGAGTCAGTGAGTGAGGGTTTGGAATGGAAACTGAAGTTTGATTTATAGAGGTAAAGGGAATCAAATGAATGGCTAGGATTAGAAGGGAGAGGGGATGAGGTGGACATACAAGATTAAGAGTCAAACCTAGTGCTTATGCCACACAATAAAGACGTATGATAGGAAGCCAAAATTAGGAGAATAGTGGGAATAAATGGGATTTTTTATTTATTTTAGAGAAGAAGTGCTTATAATGCACAATGAATGAGGATAAAAATAGAGATGTGAGTGGGAATAAGTAATTTAAATAATAAATTATTTGAATCATGAGAGACAAGTCATAATTAAATAAATATTTAATTTATTTAAATTGGATGATGGAGGAAAATGAGATTAAATAAATAATATTTATTTGATTTGATGCGAAAAGAGGATAAATGGACAAGAGGAATTAATTAAATAAATATAATTTATTTAACTAATGGGAGTGATGGAAGGGGTCATGAAGGGGACCTAGGACAAAATATGTCAAAATGTAATGTTGTAAGATATAGTCAAATTTAGGTGTCTACATTTTGCCCCTCTTTGAGATGATGTTCGAGATGATGAGATTTATGTCGAGTAACATCATTTCAAAGAAGTTAAGGTAACAAGATGAAGATGAATGGATAAGATGATGATGCCCCCTCAAGAGGCTAGGCAGGTTGGACAAACACGGGTAGGCTCTCAAAATGAAAGCGATTGGTCAAGAAAGAAAGATAGGGGAATGGATAGAAGAAAGGGAAGGATGTATTATGCTGCAATGAAGGTGAGCAACCATGATGTTTGATATAGCACCAAATGTTATGCACGAAGGTATAAGGACCAAGGTGATAATATGTCTCATGCCCTACCGTAATAAAACCTTTTCTAGATACAAGATATGAATATTAGCCAGGAATGATTCAGATTTGATACAAATGCAAGATAAAATGATAACACACACAAACAAGCAAACAAGAATGCACAAATGATACCAAAAATAAACAAGGTATTGTCCTTGTCAAGCTATAAACCAATGATTGATTGATTGGTTGATTGATGATAGATACTGTATAAGATGCCTGGTCTGGTTTCAAGAATCTAACATCCTATATAAGACAATTGATTGATTGATACTAGTGTTGTTGGCCATGCGAGAAACACAAGGATTTTATTGATGATTGATTGATTTGATTGATTGATTTAGTGTTGTCATTGTAGGGAACGATATATCCCTAGATCAACACAAGGATGTGGTAACGATATATCCTAGTGATTATGATGATGATTGATTGATTGATTTGGTTGACAACAAGATTACAACAAAATAAAGGATGTGATTGGATGATGTGTGTTGATTGGTTTGACTACATTAGTATGGATTAGGGATTGACTTGCATTTAGATCATGGTTTGGATTGGTTTGATTGATTTTGATTGAATTGAAAAATGATGATGAATTGAAAGGATTAGAAGAAGTGATTTGATAAAGATTATTTTGATTGATTGAATTGATTGGAAGAATTGATTTGAAGAAATGATTTGATGATTGGGTTGGATTTTATTGCTTGGATTTCTGGAATGTTGTAATTTTTTCAGATTTTAAAATGTTTTGATTTTTTTTGGATTTTGCAATGTTTTGGTTTTTCTTTGGATTTTTAGAATGTTTTGATTTTTTCTTTTTATTTTTAATTTTTTTTGAGATGGCCTTTGATGATAATTTAGGTATCCTTTATTCTAGATACCAATGGCAAGGGGGAAACAAGTCTAGGTGGAAGGAGGAAGGTAGAATGGATAAATAGATGGGTGAGAGTAAATGAAATGGAAGTGTGCATCATAAAGGGGGGAGGATGTGATCTCCAAAGACTATATCGCATAGGAACAACATGCCCCATTATAAGTACAATGCTTAGGATTTTACATGACAAGGCTCATGACAATAGGATGATGGCGTGGATCGTTTTGAAATGATGAGGTATATCAAAAGATATCCAATGCATGTTTCAACATTTTGCCCCCTATCCTTATCAAGATCAAAAGCAGGAAGAGAGGATGAATAGACTCAATATAATAAGTATATGGGAATGATGGCCAAGGATGGTAAGATGGTAAGGCAAGATAGGATATAGTATGGAAATAGTATGATAGGATAAAAATTATAGTGTGGTTGAGACAATGTTCCCCCAAGTGTAAGTGGTATAGAAGATCAACCTACACATGATGCATGTTTGCCAGGTTTTCATCATGGTACTTATCCAAGGCATCACCAAGGGTGGTTTTCACCATTGGATGAAGGGATTTCTCTTGACTATTTTGATTTAATATTTTTTTTTAAAATTTTTTTTTTTGAAATATTTGTTTGGGAAAAGGGAAATATGGATATGAAGGACTCAAGTGTCTAGTTCCATGAAAGGTGATAGTCCCACTAGAAATGGATGTCATCACATGGACCATGTCAAATGTCATTATCCTCACAGATGTTGGTAAGGGATTGCATGGGAGGAAAAGGTATTAGATAAATAGGGGATTATGATGTGGATTATGAAAGGAAGATAGTGGATTATGATGTGGATTATGTAGGAATTATGCAAAAGGGTAGATGAATGATTTATCCAAAAGCATGGACCATAGGGAAATGATGAGGAAGATATGTAGGATAATAGGTGAAAGATGGGGAGATGGACGTATGTGAAATTGTTGATGAATGGAATGGAACCATGACCAACGGTTGCACACACCATGATAAACATTAAAGCTTTTGATTTCAAGGTGGTGTAGGAAGCAATGGAGATGTTTTATTAGGAGATTGAAGTGCTTTAGGTACCCACATAGACTTAGTATTTTATGATTTTTGTTTGATTTGTTGGATGAAGGAATTTGAAATTTTTGAATGGAATAGTATTTTTGGATTTTTGGATGGAAGAGGATGGTTGGTATTTTTGAGATGTGGATGCTGCATTTGACTTGCTTTCTTTTTTACTTAGGTACCCATGCCATTTTAGTTTTAGCCTTTTCTTTTGAAGGTATGGGCTTGGATAGACTTTTAGATGGATTTTTTAATGTACTTTGCTTTGACTTTTTGAATTGATGTCCTAAGGCATTAGGACCCTTAGAATTTTTGGATTTATGGGTAGAGGCATAAAAATGTTTATTTTTTAATACCATACACATGGTGGAAGCATTATGTTTAGACGATGTGTGCATTGATTGGCCATGATTAGGAATTTGAGGAAATGTGTAAATGGATGGATTTGGCATTTTGAGAAGTTGTGGTAAAGTAGATGGAGGGATATTAGGAGTTGGATGAAGTGGAGGTAAATTGGATGGTGGAAGATGTATGGTAACATGCTTTTGACACTTGTAGGATAATGGAGGAGAAATGGCAAAATATGTTTTGGGTGTATGATAGGATTTATGATAGAAAGTGGTGGATGTAGGAGGAATGGAGGAATTACCAACATCTTTAGATTGTTTACGTTGGGGTGTATATCTAAGGCCATATGAGTGCGGAGGGACTTTGACATAGATTGGCTCCAAAATACCTTGTTCATAAAGGCCTAAGCCTTTACCTTGGTAGTTTGTGTTTTGGAGTATGTGGTGGACTATGGGACTAGGTGTTGTTTGGACACTAGACTTGAGTTCATTATTGGATGGAGAAGGTGAGGTGATGGACAAAGGTTGTTGTTGTCCTAGGGAAGAACATTTATATATGAAGGTGGTAAGACCAAGTGGACATGTTGGGGGATTTGAAATGGGGTTGATAGTGGATACAAAGGATCATTAGGATCTTGATTATCATTATGCTCATTAAGATCCAAGTTATTGGTTTGATCTTCTATGTTTGCTTGGGAGGCATGTGTCTGATCATGACAAGTGGATGCTTGCTCATCATGGGTATGGCTAGATGGAGGATGAATAGGTGTAGTGATAATCTCTTGACCATGGAATGCATAAAGTTGGCTAAGAGGATCATCATGGCCTTCTTGCTCATCGGTAGGATCTAGATCATAGATGGGAGATTGATCATGAATAGGACCAAGTGTGTTATGAGTGGGATCATTAGGAGGGATTTGATCTTGATTAGAATGAGGGATTAATATTTCCTCATGTGTAGGATAATTTTCTTGACATAGCTCTTGCCTTGGAACAGAAGTAGAAGGCTCTAGAAGAGGCTTGGTATGTTCTTAGTGATCAACAACATGAGAGGGCAATGAACTCATGGGAGGAAAATTTTCAATAGGTTTGAGGACTTGCAGACCACATGATGGGATTGAAGAAGTGGACATGGCATTCAAAGGTTCTTTGGTAGGCTCATTAATGGGTGCTTGACATGGGTATGGTCTATTCCATGCTAGTAGCCAATGGATCACATCCTTTATTAGTATATAGGTGGATGGACAATATAATGGTCAAAGAATAATAGTAGATAGCATAGGCTTATGATTTAAAAGATTAGGCTTGCTTGTGCTAAATGGGGATGAAATTGGATGAATTGATTTGGATTTTTCCATAGCTTTTCTTTTGCTTTTAGATATTGTGAATAATCTTTCAATAAAATCATTCAAGAATTTGTTGGTTAATGGATTAGAGCTTGGAAAGTTTGATGGTGGTGTTGGTGTAGGCCTACTAGGCTTTGAGATAGGCATGCTATTGGACGGTGATGGAGGACTAGTAGATGGATTAGTATATGATTCCAAACTTAAGGTGGTATTTCCCTTGTCAAGACTAGCATTAAGATAGCTTAAGGATTTGTAATCTTGGTGTGGGGAGTGACTAGTACTAGCACACTCATGTTGTGGAAGATTTGGAGATGGATATTGAATGAGTTGTTGGATTTCAACTAGGAGTTTTTGTATTCGTGGTGATTGGTTTTGTTGAAGTGGTTGGATGATGGTTTGCAATCGTTGTATGATTTGTTGGTTTAGGGGTTGAGGAGTTTGGTGAAATGTTTGGATGAGGTCGTGTAGTTCTTGTGCTAGGATCTTTTGCTCTAGTATTGGGATAGAGTTACATATAGGTTGAAGTCTTTGGATTTCGGTTTGTTCCTCCAAGTATGCCTCAAAATCTACAAGATCCTCATCATCATTAGGAGCAAATTTTGGGTCACCTCGAAGTATGTATGGTTTTGGATTTGGCCTAGATTTGTTGAGGATTACAACAATTTTGACAATTGAGGATTGGACTAGGTTCAAGGATGAGTAATATGAGTAATATGAGTAAGGTTATAATGTTATAGATTCCAGGTGTTGTGTTTGGTTGAGATTGACAATGTTTGTTTTTGAACACACACGCAAAACATAACAAATAGAATGTTTTGGATGACTCTGATATAAAATCAGAGTAAAAGTCCAAATGGGGGCCTAGATTAGCCCCAAAAAAATTTCACTAGTCTCGACAAATTTAAAAACACTCATAAACAGGCACAACTTAGGCTGGAAAGAGGATACTACTTGTTGAGTCCCTACTTAGATTACTCCATATATTGAAACAAGGTGGACAACTAGAGATATTGGTGACACTGGCTCCCCCACCACGGTACAGGCACACCAAATCTCTTACCCTGAAGATCCAGAGATCTTATGAATTGAGGAGTTTTTTGTCTCTACCTTAAATAGTACATGTAGGGAGGCTTTAGATGTCTGACCTCCTACACCAGAAAGCAAAAAAGGTTTTTGGCCTCTACAACAAGTGGTTTCTAGTCAATGTTTTGGGATAATTTGGTGTCTATACATGTGGTGGTTCGCTCCTTTAAGGGGTCTCCCAACCATTAGAAAGTGTTTTTACGCATCACATGGATACTAGGGAGACTTCCATTGGTATAGAACAATCGCACTAGGTGACTGATGACTTTTGTCACAACCACAATTATTTATATAACGGACCGAAATAAAAGTACTGCTTGGGTTGTTCCCTCTCACAAATCAGGAGGCGGGCCCCCTTAGGTATTAAAAACATAAAAGAGATGGGTTTGGCTTCTGATCACTGAGTTTACACAAGGTGAGAGCATACACCTACCACCTTTCAAGCACAACAAATAGTGAATAATTAACTCCCTAGATTAAACTAAGTGCCTAGATGAGTAATAAAAATTTAATATTTGACAAGTGGTGCTGCACACAATCCGTTATTAGTTTCAATGATTTGATCTTCAAAAAATGAGATAGACGCAATCAAAGTGTTAGCACAAAACCAAATACCTAAAAAAAATTAGAAAATAATATTAAAATGCAGCCATAAAAAGATAAGCTCATTAGAAGATTGCAATTTTAGATACATTTTTTTTTTTGGTAGTGACATAGATTTGATCATTTTGAAACGTTTTTGACTTGAAATGTAAAAACTCATAAAAGAGACCCCTATTAGTTTTCTAAGACCTTTCCAGAAATATAGAAAAGTCAAAAAAATTTCTTGATTTGCACTCAGAAATGCAGATTTATGAAAACCCTATAGTTGACAAAGATTTGATCATTACACAGCTCATATGACCTCAAAATTAAATATGTAAAGAAGAAAACCCCATTTAAATTTCAAGAGCTTTCTAGAAATGTAAAAATTGCTAGAAAATTCACTCATTTGTGTAAAAAATCTGGATTTCTAAAAAAAATGAAAATCAGTCTAACTCATTCAAAACTAATGATAAAGATGTGATTTTTCTTCTATAGGTTCCTGAGATGATCCATAAACTTCTATTCAAATATTGTAGCAAAATTCATAGCCGTTTGAAAGATATGATAAAATCTTTAAAACCTAGGGTTGTTTTTTTCTAAAAATGGCATAAACCTACAACAAAAAGTTAATAAAACCTACAAAAAGAAAGCTAGATCAAGGAAAGTGAGTTACTAACATCAGGTTCACCATTGTGTAGCTAGGGAAAATTAGATTTAGTGTCAAAAATAATAAACTAACTAAACTCTAACAAACACCATAAAGCACAAACTAGCATGAAAATGAAAACAAAAATGTAAAGCAAACCAATTTTCAAGCTAGGTTTGATTTATCTCAATGGTTCTTTTCGATCTCACATAAGAATGCAGGATGTCGAAGGATTGCTGATTGCTCACTATTGTAGCATTATAGAGCTCGATCATTGTATGAAAATGAATTGTATGAGTGAATCAGTGAGTGAATGAGGGTTTGGAATGGAAAATGAAGTTTGATTTATAGAGGGAAAGGGAATCAAATGAATGACTAGGATTAGAGGGGAGAGTGGATGAGGTGGATGGACAAGATAAAGAGTCAAACCTATTGCTTATGATGCACAATAAAGGGGTATGACAAGAGGTCAAAATTAGGAGAATAGTGGGAATAATTGGGAGTTTTATTTATTTTGGAGAAGAAGCGCTTATGACGCACAACGAATGAGAATAAAAATAGAGATGTGAGTGGGAATATGTAATTTAAATAATAAATTATTTAAATCATGAGAGACAAGTGGCATCTAAATAAATATTTAATTTATTTAAATTGGATGATGGAGAAAAATGAGATTAAATAAATAAGATTTATTTAATTTGATGCAAAAAGAGGATAAATCGATAAGAGGAATTAATTAAATAAATATAATTTATTTAACTAATGGGATTGATGGAAGAGGTCATGAAGGGGACCTAGGAAAAAATATGTACAAATGTAATGTCATAAGATATAGTCAAATTTAGGTGTCTACAATATGAATTTCAATAAATGATAATCAACTCACTTGTCCACTATGGTCACCTGAATCACCCCTATGTACATGTTGTACCCTAAAACTAGAAGTGACATCTACAATCTCAAGCTAGACATGCACGTATAAATAAAAAATTAATTTCAAATATATTTTTTATACCATAGGAAGTTACAAGTTGCACACATGTTTAAATTTTACAATATACATGTGTTGTGATAGGCCCCTAAATTTCACCATCCTTGGCTGCGATAATGGAATCTACTAACACTTCTATTGTTCTGTCATCAAATAGTTGTAAAAGGGACATGTGCAAAGGATTGTGCATGTGAGATGACATAGATCTGATAGAAAGCATCTCTATAAAACCCATACTACCAACAGTCTTCTCTAGTGAATCAAATCCCATATGTTGATTCTCTAGATTGGTAGAATTATTAGTAGATGGCTTTGCTACTCTACAATGTGATGCATGTACTCCACAAGAAGATCTAACTATATGCTTGGCATCAGAAAACCACAGGTCAGCTACTGGGCTCTATGAATCTACCATGATGCAAGCCATGCATGAACTAATACCTACTAGAAGGATCCCCAGCTGTGATGATATCACCTGGGATGCTCTCATCAAGTCCTTAGAGAAGCAACATGTTGCCTTCTACATCTAACTCTTAAGTGTAATATGTTCCAAATCATTTGGTGATGGGATGCCTGCAAGATAATAGGGATCATCTTGAGTAGGTGACCTATGTGGACACCTCATCAAATATCATCCAACACGATCTATAGATATAAACTGCATTTGTATACCAATCTCAACAATACTGTCAATTGCTTCTCGTTGGGAAGAAATGACCACGTGGTCACTAATACCACTAAGAGAAGGTGAGATCACAAGCATTCGGTCAACAACCAAGCTCCTATAAGTAGGAGGCTCTTGATTTGGATGACAATATGGCTCCCTATCACATACTCTACCATGCCCCTGCTCCAAATGTGGTGGTAGATCCAAATAGTTGATGTTGAGACCTAAATGGACCTTGACATATAACTATTGTGCAAAATATAGAGGAATTTGGTCATTATTTGGGTAACGACCATGTGCAACAAGAAATCTAGAATATATCAATGGTGTGATCTGAGGGCACACACACCGAGTGACCTAATAAGCCCTAACATTAGTTTTAGGTGCATATTGAGGAATACATTATGGCTTCAAAGTTTCTTTCAGTACTCTCAGTTGTACTTCACTCAATGTTACATCACCAAAAACTTGTGCTCACATTTGGGCAAGAATGGCTGCTAAGGTCTCGCTAGAATATGCACTAACACTCCCTAATGAAGATCCAATACAAACTAAACTATCCAAAATCTTCTCACAATTAAATCTATAAACCCTCGTTGTTTGAGGATCCTCTAAAATTGACCTCAGTCTAGCATTCTCGGTATTTGTGCGGCCAAATATTGGATCCATATCTAGGGATATCACATAAATATAAGTTTGACAGAAGGAACATAACATTCAAGATAACATAAAAATAAAGGCATAAATCTTTGAAAATAATAGATCTAGATAGCCAGAACTCACATCTAGGTACATCCTACGTTATCATATTTTAAAGTTTAACACACTTTATCTTTAGCACACTTTCTCTTTAACATTTAATCCTACACACTTTTCCACATTATAGATATCTAATATTTGAAAAATTAATGAATATAAAGCACGTTTACTTGAGTGTACACATGAACTATATTGAACTCCCACTCTTTCCATTTCTATGCAAGAGAACATTTTATGTACATGACTAATGTCTATTTAAGTTTATTAAATCCACATGTTGAAAAGGATGTGATGAAAGAAGCAGGAAAATCATTTTACTAGACAATAATATAGATCAAATAGTGAGTACACAGAATTTGAGAATGTAAGGGTAAAACATAGATCAATGAAATGAATTATATACAACCCAAACATCAACAGAATAGAAGATAACAAGAAAGATTGGATGAAAATAGCAATGAATAACACAAACCAACTCTTCCCTGAAATCGATGCTTCTGTTGTTTGCCTATTACAACCATCCTTTTGCAAATGAAGTAAGCCCTCAAAGAGTGCACTCCTTTAAGCTGTGTTCGAGGAAGTCAATGGTAAATGGCTGTTGTGATATGCAATGAAGATGAGCTTCAAAGCAAGTATGTGATCTCAAGCTAGTGAATGACAAGAGGGTGCCAAAGGTGCGCTGGTGATATTTTTGTAGAGTAACAATATAGATAGCTTGGATCCTTAGAATGGAAAGATGAAGCTTCATTTATAGACTCAAAAGAATGAGAATCAACGGTTGAGAGAAGATATGAAGATAAATGGCTGAGAATGGTTGAGGAATGTGCAACCAGTAGAAATGTGACAAGTGTCCTAGCTCCATCATGAAAGAGGGGATGTGACAAAATTTATTGGAGAGTTAACTCCATTGACTGAACAGTTAACAGACTTGATTGATCAGTTAGAAGAGTGGATTATGGGATTGACTGAATTGATTGACCAGTGAACTGGGTTGATTGAGGAGTCAACAGAATAGATTGACCAGTGAACTCAAATGACTAATCAGTTAATAGATTTGATTGATTAGTTAACTAACCTCTGATTTGAGAAGAAATAGGCCATGTGGGTGAGAGAAAAATAGGTAATTAAATATTAAATATATTTAATTACATGTGCAACCTGATAAGCTGGACAAGGTGAGGTGGAAAAGTGAGGTGTAAAGGTGAGGTGGATTTTTTGAATTTAGAACTTAGGATAGAGGAATTTGGATTAATTAAATAATTTATGATTATTTAATTGTGTAGGACATTTAGAAAAATTTTAATTAAATAAATTGAATTTATTTAATTATGGAACATTGAATCGATTAAATAAATTTAGAATATTTATTTAATTGGTAGAAGAATGGAATAAATATTTAGAATATTTATTTAAGATGATTCATGTCATTTTTAGGTGTATACATTTTGCCCCTCTTTGATGCAATGTTGTTTGTAGCGTTGTTTCAAAGAAATTGATAGTCTGACAGTGATACATGCCCCAGTTTGCCCTTGGTACAAGTTTAATGATGATAGGATGCCCCCTCGGGAGATTAGACGGGAAGAAGGGCAAAAAATTTAGAGACGAACAATCTCACAAAGACGAAGGGGTTAGGATAGGTTGGAAGAAAGGGGATGAAGAAAAGAGTTGAATGATACGTGATGCAAGAAGAAATGATGACACACACAAGTAAGCAAGCAAGTATGACAAATGACACAAGAACAAACAAGGTATTGCCCCTATCAAGCAATAAACCAACGATATACTGATAACGATATACGATAATGTTGTCATGGTGGGGAACGATATATCCCTAGACCAACACAGCAGGTGTGTTGTCATGGCGGGGAATGATAGATGCTTAGAGCAACATGAAGGATAGTGTCTGGTTTCAGGAAATGAAGCATGTCGTGTAAGACGTGTGTATTGGTCTGATTTCGACAATGCAATATCCAGTATAAGACAATGGATTGATTAACTGATCGAGTTGGTTTACGACCAAACAAGGATCAAGATCACTGATTGTGATTGGATCATTTGTGCAAGATTGACTTGACTTGATTAGTATGGATTAAGGATGGAGCTTGCATTTGGATCATTGCTCAGACTGACTGGACAAGGATGAAAGATATGATGATAGATAGAAATCAGATTGATAGAAGAAAAACTCGATAGAAGAACTCACAAGCTTTTATTTGTATTGATACTCTGCATTGTTGGATCTTTATTGCATGGGGTATGGTATGGATGTATAAATGGATATAGGATGGATGCTTTACTATTAGAGTGCTTTATTTCATCATTGGGCATTTTTTTGTGGTACTTTTCTGAAATGTTGTAAGTGAATACAAGCATCTAGGTATAATTGAACCGAGATGACCTGAGTACCGCTTACATGGAGTGTGATTTAGCAAGTTAATACAAGCATCTAGTCAAAATTGAAACTAGATGACCTGAGTACTTCTTGCATTTCAACAAACAAGAATTGCCCCCGTTCATGTTATACCTTTGATGTCCTCGATGATCTTTTACCGATCATGTCCTTAGACAAGGCTTCACATTACTAAAGTTTAATCCACAAACATCAAACAAAGAAAGTAATCATGCCCCCATCATAGCATCTCTAGCTTTCGGCATCCTCGAGTAGCATAGGAAGGTATGATAGCAAAAATTTAGACTCAAATTGTTAACCATGTTTTTGATCTACAAAGCATATTTGTGTTGATATGTGTTTAGTTCTTTCCTTAATTTGCATAAAATCATTTAGAAGACCTTCGGTATTTGCTTTGCATTGGATAGGTTAAGATGCTCATAGTCAAGATTTCTGTTTGAGGCGTGGGTTCTGCTTGTATTTGTTTGCTAGGTGAGAAGTTTGCACAATCCTTATTGGGGAGACAAACCCTAATGGACTGACCTAGTGCCTCGGGGGCTCATTGCTAAATGGCCTTGCCTACGTGACAATGTAGAGGCAATGTAGTTCGGGGTAAACCCTAATGGACCATGGATGGACTAGAAGAAAGATGACAAGAATGAAGACAAGAAAGAGGATGAATGGGAGAAAAGGGAAGAAATGGAAGCCTCGGGGGCACATTAGAATAATGGCCTTGCCTACGTGACGGCGCAGAGGCAATGTAGTTCACGAACTTGGACTATGGACACCAACGAGAGACACTATACTAGGCTCACATGAAGGAGACGGTATGGGACAAGACCTTGGCTGACAAGGCCACAAGGTGAGTATCAAGCCATGATAGGTAACTGTCAAGTGTTTATTGCGGGACAGATATGGGTCAAATGGGAAATGAGCGAAGGAAGAATGGACTCAGGGTGATTGGATTCCCAAAGATGGAGAAGGCAGTTTATCACAAGTAACACCTGTTTACCAGGTTTTAATCACTTGCTTTTATTTGTACAAGAAGCTAGAAAGTAAACATGATGCCTGTTTGCCAGGTTTTCATCATGATACCTATCCAAGGTGCCTGTTTTCCAGGTTTTCACCAAAGCATGATTTTTTTGTATGCTTTCTATTTTTTCTATTTTTTTTGTATTTTCTCTTTTCAACTTTTTTGATTTTTTGATTTTTGATTTTACTATGCACCCTTGCATTAGGGTTCTCCTAGGTATAGAACCGGCGAAGGTGCATGCTGTTGATTGGATCATCAAACAACTCACCCTCTGATGTGGCCAACTGATATGCCCCCGATCCGTAAGTAGCTACAATCACATAGGGCCCAAGCCAGTTAGGTTCAAACTTGCCTTTCTTTTCTCTATCTTTTTGATTACGAGGGTTTTCTTTGAGGACAAGGTCCCCAACCTTGAAGCATCTTGGGCGAACCTTGTGGTTATAGCTTCTCGACATCATCTATTGATAGGCTTTGAGATGATCAAAGGCTTTCTTGTGCCTTTCTTCTAGCAGCTCTAGTTCTTGTAACCTGGAGATTTTGTATTCTTCGTCTAATATGAAACCTTTCAACGACACCCTGAGGGATGGTAGTTCGACCTCAATGGGGAGGATGGCTTCTAAACCATAGACAAGGGCATAGGTGTAGCACCTGTGGGAGTGCGTATACTGGTTCTGTAGGTCCACAGAGCAGGATTGAGTTGGACATGCCAATCACGGCTAGCATTATTGACAGTCTTCTTTAGGATTTTTAGAATGGTTTTGTTTGATGCCTCAGCTTGGCCGTTACCTTGGGGGTAGTATGGAGTGGAGAAATGATGTTGGATTTTGAAACGCTCACAGAGTTCTTGGACATCCTAATTTTTGAATGGTCTTCCATTATCTGTGATAATAGATGAAGGAATGCCATATCTGTAAATAATGTAATTCAGAATGAAAGATGAAATTTGCTTACCTGTGACAGTGGTTAGGGGAACGGCCTCAATCCACTTTGTGAAATACTCAGTGGCGGTTATGATGAATTTGTGGCCATTGGAAGAGGGTGGATGAATCTTTCCCACAAGGTCAAGTCCCCACTGGCAAAAGGGCCAGGGTGTCGTTAAAGGTCTCAACTCTTGAGCAGGTGCATGGATCAGGTTCCCATGTATTTGGTACTATTTGCACTTTTTGACGAACTGATATGAATCCATTTCCATGTTTGGCCAGTAATAACCCAAACGCATGAGTTTCTTGGCTAAGGAAGGAAAGCTGGAGTGTGTTCCGCAGATCCCTTTGTGTACGTCTCACAAGGTAGTTATGGATTCTTCTTGTTCTAAACAACGGAGTAAAGTACCATCCAGACCACATCGGTAAAGAGTATCAGCTATGATGGTGTAGCAAGAGGTTTGTCATATGAAGGTTCATTTTTTGTTAGAAGAGAGGTTAGGTGGGAGAATGTTGTCCTTGAGGTAAGTGTAAGTCTTACCGTACCAAGGTGAATCAAATCCAACTAGAAGGTAGATGGAATGGGTCTCAAGAAGATCATAAGCTGGTTGTCGGATAGTTTCCACTAAGAACTCATACCATGACTCATTTTCAGGTATTTCTAGAAGAGAGGCTATGGTAGCCATTACATCTGCTGCTTTGTTCTCAATCCTAGGTATTTTCTCGAAGGAGATGGTCCCAAAGTGCTCTTTGAAGTCGTCGACCATTCTTTTGTAGGGGATGAGCTTTTCATCTTTGGTTTAATACTCATCGTTGACCTGGTTGACTATAAGCTGAGAATCACTGTAGACATGTAGTTCTTGGATTTTCCACTCAGTTGCCATCTGAAGACCAATTACCAAGTCTTCATACTCTGCTATGTTATTAGTGCATCTAAATAACAAACAATAAGACTTTGGAATTGTGTCGCCTTGGGGAGTTATAAATAGGATGCCTGCCCCCGATCCATGGTTTGTGTAAGACCCGTCAAAGTAGAGTTTCCAAGAAGATGTTGATATAGTGAATAAGGACTCATCGGGAAACTCAAACTGCATGGGCTTGTTGTCTTGTAACGATGCATCTACTAATTGGTCAGCTATGATTTGTCCCTTGATGGCTTTTCTGTCCACATATTCGATGTCATACTCACTGAGAAGCATTACCCACTTTGCTAGGTGACCTGTGAGAGCAGCTTTGCTGAGAAGATACTTCAATGGGTCTATTTTTGCAATGAGCTTAACTAGGTGTGCAAGCATGTAATGCCAGAGTTTTTGTGAAGCAAAAACTACTGCGAGACATGATCTTTCTACTTGTGAGTATTGTAACTCATAGCCCACTAAGGTTCGACTGATGTAGTATACAGCGCTTTCTTTGTTCTCGTAATCTTGTTGCGCTAGAAGAGCTCCAGGAGCAATAGGTGTAGCTGATATGTAGAGAATGAGAGGCTTTCCTTGGATCGAAGGCATGAGAATGGGTGGGTTCATAAGGTAGTCCTTTAGCTTGTAGAATGCTTCTTCACACCTTTCATCCCACCTAAATGGAATGTTCTTATGCAAGAGATGGCTGAAAGGTTGGCACTTGTCTACCAGCTGTGATATGAATTGGCGGATGGCCTACACCTTGCCCTGTAAGGATCTTAACTGAGTTAGAGTCTTGGGTGGTGGCATGTCCATTATAGCTTTGACCTTAGCTAGGTCTACCTCTATTCCATTTGCTGACATGATGAAGCCTAGTAGCTTGCCTGAAGTTACCCCAAACACACATTTCTTTGGGTTTAGTTTGACGTGGAATTGGTCTAATCTATGGAAGACTTTTTCTAATACATCCAGGTGTGAGTCCCTTGTGAGAGATTTTGCTA
The DNA here is from genome assembly GCA_027924645.1 of Cunninghamia lanceolata. NCBI lineage: Eukaryota > Viridiplantae > Streptophyta > Pinopsida > Cupressales > Cupressaceae > Cunninghamia > Cunninghamia lanceolata. The sequence continues at coordinate 5,852,630 of BSBN01000978.1, forward strand.
AGATATCATCAACATAGTCCTCCATAGTTACATGCATCATGTCATGAAATATAGTTGTCATGGCCCGCTGATATGTAGCACCTATGTTTTTCAGCCCAAAAGGCATGACATTCCAGCAAAAGGTACCCCATGGGCAAGTAAAAGCTATTTTGTGTTGATCCTCTGGTGCTATTTTGATTTGATTATACCCTGAGAATCCATCCATGAGTGATAGCATTGTATGTCCTGCAGTTAGGTCGACTATGATATTGATGTTTGGCAATGGAAAGTCATCCTTGCAGCATGCTTTGTTTAAGTCTCAAAAATCATTGCATAGTCAAACCCGGCCATCTGGTTTAGACACTAGCACAATGTTGGATATCCATTCTGGGTAATCTATGGCTCTAATGAACCCTACATCTAACAATTTTTTGAGTTCTTCTTTGACCAAAAGTGCTATGTGAGGATGCATTTTTCTCAACTTCTACTTTACTGGTTTTTCTCTTGGATCCAACGGTAAATAATGTAGAATTAGGTTTGGGTCCAAACCTAGCATGTCTGCATATGACTAAGCAAAGCTGCCTCTCTTCTTCTTAAAGAATGGTACAAACCTGGTTTTCTCTGGTGGTGTGAGAGATTTGGCAAAGTGGATAATCTTGGGTTGTTCTTTTGTTCCAATATTCACGGGCTCTATCGGTTCCACAACAATCTGTGACCTTTCCTGGTACATATCACTAGGGAGAGTGTCAAGCATTCCATCGTTAGGTGCCACAGTTGGGTTTTCACCTTTGGATGCATCCTTTCTTTTTACTGTTTTGTGATCTGACACTGCCGCAAGGTGGTTTTCACTATCAGATCCATTTTTTATCTTGATATTTTTGTGACTGGAAGGCTTGGCACCCTCCTCGAAGTAAGCCACGGTATTTAGTTCAATAGCGAAACCAGTGGTCCCTAAGGTCCATATAATCTATGTAAGCATCATCATTTTGGAACATATCTAGTTGGGGAGTTCATTACAGATCCCAGTCAATAAGCTCAGGGTGCAAGAGGGGAAGGAAGTCAGATGATAGACCTGATTCATTGATGGTGTGAATGGAAATGTTAGGAGCATTGGTGGGGGTAGTGTTCCAGGTGGTACTTTCCTCCAAGTTATTTATTGCAATGGAATTTAAACTTTCCTCGAAAGCCATAATCTCACAGATGGGCAAATCAAACTCCAGTGGTCTGTTCCATTGCATTTGTCCCTCACAGTAGGGGCTAAGAGTTTGGATGGTGTCAACCTCTTTGTTGTCGTAGGAGTGCTCTGTTAGCTCATCCCACTCATACTCATTTGAATCATCTGAATCTGTGTTGTTGTCCACTTGGAGTGTTTGGATTGTCTCCACAAGGCAGGCATTTTCCTTGGCTTTACCCTTGCCTTTGTATCCTAGGCCACTTGTATTTCTAGCTGAATAGGATGAAGAAGGTTGTATAGGTTCAATGATTCCTTCTTTTCTGAGGCCAATGGGGCCTTGTCCTTCACACCCCATCCTGTGCAAAATAGTCTCACCCCGCCCATAGAGTTCTATAGGGAGTCTAGGTGGCTCTTGGGGTGTGTTTTCTTCTTCAGCATAAAGCCATTGCAGGAGATCTCGCTCCTCTGTTTCATAAGATAAGGTCCCCCATTTTACAAAGGGATTTGCGGGAGCTATAGGAGGAGAAGATGGCTTTGGAAAATGTATGGGTGGATGCTTGGGTTGGCCAAAAGAGCGAGGAGACAAAGGCATTTTGGCAAGGTTGAGGCTGTGCTCAATGGAGTATTCCCCCATGTCACTTTCTTTTATGGTAATTTTCTGTGGTTTGCGTCTTGAGGAGGAAGCTTCAGCGGTATGGTCATGTTGCGGGGTAGGGGAAATGTAGGTTCTGTTGTTGGGTATGACACACTTGGGTTTTGCACGGAAAGAATTGTAGTGTTGGTAGGGGTCAGGGTCTCCATGAATGGTGATTTGCTTGCCATTGTGCGGGAACTTAATGCATTGATGATAGGTTGATGGGATAGCCTTCATGGCGTGAATCCATGGTCGCCCAAGTAGGATATTATAAGCAAGCTCCTGATCAAGGACTTGACATACCACATCTTTTATTACTGGTCCCACTTGAATGGGTAGGACAACTGTTCCCTTTGTGGTTCTTTCTTCCTCGTCATATGCTTTGATGGTAATTTTCCTCTGTGGATCAACTGCCTGTTCGGAGAACCCCAGTGCGAGGACTAGCTTTAATGTGCAAATATTTAAACTAGCACCTCCATCAATGAGAACCCTCTTGATGCGGTGTTTGTGTATGAATGCGACAATGTGCAGAGGGGTGTTATGAGGTTGGGAGACAGAGAGGTCATCTTGCTCAGTAAAAGATATGGAGTTGGAAGATGTTAGATTGCCTACCATGGTCTGAAACTTTTCGTGGGCCAAATTAGTGGGGATAGTGGTTTCCACTAAGGCTTTCTCAAGAATCTCCTTATGATAAGGAGATAGACGCAATAGCTCCAATATAGAAATGTGAGCTGGAGTTTTTTGTAACTGGTCGATGACATTGTACTGACAGAAATTGGATGGAGGTGGTGGCAACCTTGGAGGAACGGTATTGAGCGTGACTTTACCACTGCGGGTAATTATACTACAACTAGTTCAGTTAGGTCCTAGTTGTTGGTTGGGTGAGATGACATTGACCTGCAGAATATGCTCAGAAATGCAGTTTATAGTGTAGTCAAAAGGAACACTTGCATAGTTAGCATTACTCATCCCGCTGTTTTGATTTGGCCGGTTGTGATTAATGTTGTTGTTACTGTTGTTGCCATTGTTGTTGTGGCCATGGTTGTTGTTGTGGTTGTTATATGGCCTGTTATGATTCAGAAGTGGATCCCTGTAGGCCACATGAGTTTCATTGGAGATATGCTGTTGTGTCCCTCCCTGATTCTGATCCAGTATATCTTGTATGACATTTTTGAGGTGGATGCAGTTATTAGTTGTATGCCCCCTTCCTCGATGATATTCACAATAGTCTGTGTCCTTCTAGTAGCGAGGTTTGACTATAGGCTCGTAATAACTTATTGGTGGTAGAGAAATTTTGTTGTTTGCCAACAACTTCCTTAGTGCAGACTCTTGAGACTCACCCAATGGTGTGAATTTTCTCCTTGGATTTGAATTGAACCAAGATCTGGGCTCCCGAGAAGGTGGTTTGTTGGTTGTACCATTATTTGTTTCTCCCTTTAGAGTGAATATGGGTTGTTGCTTGGGGACTGCCACCTTGGCATCCACTACTCCATCGTTGACCACATTCTTGTTCTTGGTCCAAAACATTGATTTATCCATTGTGTAATTGGAAGTACGTGTGTCCTTGTAGAGCTTGAGAGTTCCTTTAGTGATGATAGCTTTTTTAATGAATAGGGCCATTTCAATGACTTTGGAGAATGATGTAGGGCATTGTATCAGAATCTGATAGCTAAGATCAGTGTTTAGGTTGTGGACAAACATTTCCAATAGCTGCTTCTTAGGCATGTCGTAAGAACACTTACTAGCTAGTTGTCTCCATTGTTGTAAGAAGGTGGCAAATGAATCACCACTCTTTTGTTTGGTGTTGCATAGATCTAGCATAGATACCTCGTGTTCTATGTTGTAAGAGAAGTGCGTTATAAATTTATTGACAAGTTCATCAAAAGTTTTGACTCCTGGTGGGAGACGCGAGAACCACTCCATAGCTTGACCACCTAAAGATCTTTGGAATAGTCTCATCAAGTAGGTCTCGTTGTGAGCTACTTCTAAACATGCTACAGTGAATTCCCTGATATGATCTCTAGGGTCCCCCTTCCCTTTATATTTGTCAAATTTCAGAACTCCGAACTGAAAGGGGAATGGTTTCGTGACCAAATTTTTGTCAAAGGGGTACGGTGCTATATCTTCCAAGGAGTAGTTCTTGGTACTTGTACCCGTCTTAAGGTCTGATATTTCTTGTGTGAGGCTCTCGAGTCATTTTCTCATTTCTTCCATAGGAACATTTTGATCTATGGGTTTCTTTCCTCTATCATTCGCATGGGGGACCGTGTCATTTGTGCCCCTCTCATGATCATCACACCTCCTCTCTGTATCATTGTTGACATTTTCCATGATGGAGGTTATGTAAAAGTCTGCAGGGAGTTTGATCTCGAGACTAGCAAGATGATGGAAGTATTTTTGGGGGTCTTCAAGGAGTACCTTCTCTACTAGGCGTTGGAATTTTCTATCTTGGATGTGCGCTACTAATTCTTCATGAGAAATTTCTTCATCACCCTCACGTGGTGTGATGAGGTAATTGTATGAACCGGCCATTTCTTTTTGTTTGTTGTACTGGGATCAAGTAAGAACCATGCAAGGTGACGCGGGATGGAGGGGACTGGGACTAGAAATTTGGGCAAGGTGCCGACGGAGATTACAGTGGATAGGATATCTAGGATGAGACCCAGACAAAGGATTTTCTCGCTCAATGACTTCAAGTAAGACGGTTGACACAAGACACTAGCCACTAGTAAGGGTAGTTGATACCAGTCTTACTGTGTAGGACGTAGTCACTCAACAAGACTACTAGCAAAGGTACTATGACCTACTAGGCTTTCGTGAATTCACTAATGACACAAAAAGGGACCTATGTCAAACTAGTATGGGATAATCTGACTTTGGGACAAGAAGTGTTTAGACAGAAAGTGAATGGGATGATTGACGAAAGAGAGAGACTTGGGTGAAACAGATGAAGACTGACTGCAAGGTTGAATCTGATCTCAGAAAGTGAAGCTAGGCTAAAATGGGTGCGTGCACAACTTTGATTTTTTTTAGCAAAATTTTATATTTTTTAGTTGTTCTTGGTATTTTGTGGTTGGAAAAAAGTCTTCTTGATCTAATTTTATGAATTAACAGCAAGAAAACATAGCAAGCACAAAGAATATTTTATAGTTTTTCATTGTTTTTGTGGTTTTTCGACTCTATTTTGGACTAAACTGAACAAAAGCAAGCACAAAAATCCTAGGTGAGAAATGGATTATAAGGGATTTGGGCCACTAGAACAAGATGTATTTAATTCAGGCAACCATTCAAGTGGTTACACATGCGGCGGCACTACTCTCCGTTGTGGAGTCTCCCAGCCTCAAAGGGTTGCGCCTTAGAGGGTTTTGGGGGAGGTTGGCCATCGATGTAACATAACAGCACTTGTTGCAGGAAGTTTTTACCTCTAGCATAATTTATTTTAAGTGGCTTGGTAGGGCTTGGCTTTAGCCTATTACCACTTAGGGTCGTTCCCACTTGGACAAGCGTGCATCCAAGGGTAGGCCCCTCCTAAAGGTTAAACAAATAGAATGACAAGTCTAGAACTCTGATCACCCAGAAAAGGGGAGAGCATAAACCTATTGTCATTCGCAAGCACAGAATACACTGGTTAATCCAACCTAGTTAAAATTAGAAAAACTAAATGCGCTACACTACTTGTGCACTCACATAGTTGTTAACTTTGAAATGCTTAGGAGATAGCAATGATTCTTTCCTTTGCAAAATAGCAATATTCTTAACTGAAAGAGATAGCCATATAGCAATGATCAATGAAACCAAGATTGCAATAATTCAGTTATCACCCTCCTAATTAAAAACTATGTGAGATTGGCATGCATGTTGTTACTTTCCTAATTAGAGTTGGATTAAAATTGTATGCAAGTTGCATGAACAATGGGTTCCTCCTTCCTAATTAGAACTAGATGAAAGTTGTATGCAAGTTGTATGAACAATGGGTTACTCCTTCCTAATTAGAACTAGATGAAAATTGTATGCAAGTTGCATGAACAATGAGTTACTCCTTCCTAATTAGAACTAGATGAGAATTGTATGCAAGTTGCATGAACAATGAGTTACTCCTTCCTAATTAGAACTAGATGAGAATTGTATGCAAGTTGCATGAACAATGAGTTACTCTTTCCTAATTAGAACTAGATGAAAGTTGTATGCAAGTTGTATGAGAATGCTTAAATCAGTCCTATTCAACACTTAGTGAAAAATGATTATCTTCAAAGGACGTTTTGCACCAAACTGGATTAGCAGTCTCCTGATATCCACCTATAGTCCACAAAGATAAAAATTGAATCAAGAAGTTTGTAAATCAAAAGATTAGGTGAAAAACACATAATCTAGAAATTTCATGAAAATGTGAGTTTTGACAGCAAAATAAATATGAAAATCAGAATCTTCATGAAATTCTATGCTGTTTTAAAAAATAATTCATGAAAATTCGATAAAAAATGCTAAAGTTATGGTTGATTGAAGTTTGCAAGGTAAATGGGAGGTTTGACTGATTTTGCCTGATGAAGTTGATCAAATGGGCGAAAAATACCTTCACCACTGCGAAGTTTGTCGAATTCCCTTTCCAATGACTGTAATTTTGCAAAAATCTGATTCTCCTACAAAAATTTAGACAAAAAAGAAAAAAATGCCCCTATTTGACTAATATTACCATTTTTGAAAAAAAAAAAAAAAAAAAAAAAAAAAATTTTGTTGTATATATTTTTTATTTTATTTTATTTTATCTTGTTTTTAAACCCTAAACCTAATATTTCTTTTTTTTTGGGTTGTTTTACTTATATGTGTTTTTGTTTTTTTTTAATTATTTTTTAGTTGTTTGTTTTGTTGTGTGTTGTGGGTGCAGGTGGCTGAGCGGCGGAGGTGGAGGAGAGATGGCACAAAGGCAGTGATGGAGGAGGGAGGCAGAGGGAAGTGTAGAGCATGTGGGTGGGGAAAGGAGGCAGAAGAGGGGCCGAGCGACTGGGTGAGGCCGCGGGAGGTGGGGTCGTAGAGGAGGGGTGGGAGACGGAGGCGGAGGCGAAGGTGGTGAGGCAGGGTCTGGGTGTGGGCGGCGGGAATAAGGGACAGGCGGGGGAGGGCCGGAAGCGGGGGTGTCGGGGACTGCAGAGGGAGGGGGGATCAGGTGGTAGGTGTGGGGGGTTCGGGGGCTGAGGGAAGGGGTCGGGGGGAGGGTTAGGGGGTTGGGAGGCCAAGGGGCTTTGGGAGCAGGAGGAGGGTTAGGCCGCGGGGGAATATTTTCTTTTTTAAAAATTTTTATTTGCTGTTTCTCTTTTATTTTATGTTTTTTTTTTTTTTTTTTAAGTTTGTTAAATTTTTTTTTTTTGTTTTTGACTTTGTAAAAATTTTTTTTTTGGTTTTTTTTTTTTTAACAGAAAAATACAATAAAATTGTAAAATTAAAAATTAAAAAATACTGTAATTTTTTTTTTTTTTGTAAAACAAAACAGAAATAAATTAAATCTAAATGCTACCTGCAGGTTTTTTTTTTTTTTAAACTAAATAAAATAAATTCTGAAAACTTAAAAAAAATGATTTTTTTGTTGTTTTTTTTGCAAATATTGGAAAAATTAAAAAAAATTTAAAAATTTTCTAATAACCTAAAGTAGGCAAATGATATGTTATTTTTCACCTGTAAGGCCTCTCGAGCTCAACGGTGAGGTCCAATTGAGCATAAGAGGTCGTGTATGAAAGGTGCTGTCCAAATTTGTAACAAAACTCCCTTGAAGCTGTGACAAAACACACTTAATAGAACACTCAGAAACAAAATGGGTGAGATCACGGTGGGCGCCAAAAATGTAAGGGTAAAACGTAGATCAATCAAATGAATTATATAAGACCCAAACATCAACAGAGTAGAAGATAACAAGAAAGATTGAATGAAAATAGCAATGAATAACACAAAGCAAACCTTCCCTGAAATCGATGCTTCTGTTGTTTGCCTATTACAACCATCCTTTTGCAGATGAAGTAAGCCCTCAAAGAGTGCACTCCTTTAAGCTGTGTTTGAGGAAGTCGATGGTAAATGACTATTGTGATATGCAATGAAGATGAGCTTCAAAGTAAGTATGTGAACTCAAGCTAGTGAATGACAAGAGGGTGCCAAAGGCGCGCTGGTGATATTTCTGCAGAGTAACAATATAGATAGCTTGGATCCTTAGAATGGAAGGATGAAGCTTCATTTATAGACTAAGAAGAATGAGAATCAATGGTTGAGAGAAGATATGAAGAGCAATGGCTGAGAATGGTTGAGGAATGTGCAACCAGTAGAAATGTGACAAGTGTCCTAGCTCCATCATGAAAGAGGGGATGTGACAAAATTGATTGGAGAGTTAACTCCATTGACTGAGTAGTTAACAGACTTGATTGATCAGTTAGAAGAGTGGATTATGGGATTGACTGAATTGATTGACCAGTGAACTGCGTTGATTGAGGAGTCAACATAATAGATTGACCAGTGAACTCAAATGACTAATCAGTTAACAGATTTGATTGATTAGTTAACTAACTTCTGATTTGAGAAGAAATAGGCCATGTGTGTAAGAGAAAAATAGGTAATTAAATATTAAATATATTTAATTACATGTGCAACCTGATGAGGTGGACAAGGCGAGGTGGATTTTTAGAATTTAGAACTTAGGATAGAGGAATTTGGATTAATTAAATAATTTATGATTATTTAATTGTATAGGACATTTAGAAGAATTTTAATTAAATAAATTGAATTTATTTAATTATGGAACATTGAATTGATTAAATAAATTTAGAATATTTATTTAATTGTTAGAAGATTGGAATAAATATTTAGAATATTTATTTAGGATGATTCGTGTCATTTTTAGGTGTATACAGAGAACACTTGTATAAAATATGAACTTGTGATCAACTAGAATATATTTTTAATCTTTTTAGTTTACATATTGAAAACATGATTTTGAAACCAAACTTTGGTCATTTCAGAATGAGGTAAATCATAGGAAAATTGAAACTGTGAAAAAACTAAGAATGCTTGCTCAAGAATGTAGTTCACAAGGGCTTGCAACATTATAGATAGGATCAAAAATAGAATAATTACATCCATCATGGGATAAGTAATGGTGATGAAATCCTCAATTCAACCAAAGACACAATGAAAGTAAAAATATGAAAGACAATAGGAAGTCATGTAGAGAATGCCCTAGATTCTTGTTCAAGCATGTGATATGATAATGACTGCTTTGATTTAATGCTATATGCTCTTTGAACATGCTCTCTAAGTGTTAGGTGCTAAATGTGTTAAAATGAACTAGAGTTAGTCCTTAAATATAATTACTTGAGGTGAAAAAAGAAACATTTCATTCTTTGAGTTGATGCATAATGGTTAGTTGGGAGGGTTAGGTTGGCCCTAAATTTGAATTTTAAATTTTGAATTTCAAGGTTCATTTTTTTAACACAACCAATTTGGGTCACTTGCATAAATTATAGATCTGAACTTGGGTAGGGAAATGGGTAAAATTAGGGATCTCAAGACTAGTCCCTAAGAGTGTGTACAAATGCAATCAAGTACTTCTTAGTTATGTGCCAAATTTTAGCATAAATAAGGCCACTTGTACACTTTTCATTATCTAAGTCCAATATCTAATTTAAATTGAGCTGAAAATAAAGGAGAAAAGTGCAAGGTATGTAATATCCACTATAACAAATTTAAATTTAAATATTTTATACCACATCATAAGATAAATTTTTGAAGGATTAGAGTCTTAATGAAAAAGTTCATCAAATTTTTGATATAGTCTTGGTGAAGGACCATACAAGTGCACAAGTATTAAAAACAGGATATTGGCCAATGTAAAATTCACAACCTTATTGTCAAAGTGCAGACTATGGTTGAAAAATATAGGTTTCAGTCTTCAATTTATAATTCTCTTGAGGATGTAATGAGAGGATGAGAATGAACAATTTTCTCATAACTTAGAAAAATTTATGTTACTTAATTCAAGTCAATAACTTGAGATGTTGAAAGTTTTCTTGAGAGTTAAAAAAAGGCCTTGTTAAATTTGGAGTACATATAGTACAAATCAAGTTCAACATTAAGGTTCACACCATCTAAAAGATGAGTAGATCAAGAATGAACCTTTCATGTCAAAGATAGAATCCTACCATGTATACATTATTTTTGGAAACAACATTAAATACCATGTTTTCCTTGTAGGGATATAGACTCTAACACTACCCATTAGAATGCAACTAGTTCATCCTCTTCCTTAAAGTGGTATATTTCCCCAAGGAGAAAAAACATCACAAGATTTACCTTTAAAAATGTGATGGTTCCTCTGTAACAATAAAAGTTCAATAAAATGGAAACTCACATACTCTAATGTAAATATAACTAGGAATAATTGATTGAAACATTAAGTAGATAATATAGTTCTAAGAATACTTGATGGTTTCTAGGTCAAAATGAAATTAGCAATGAAATGAAGTCTTGATATGCATAGTCATGGATGAGTATTACCAGATCATCACAATATATGCACATGTAAATAAAGTAGTCAATTTGACTATATTATGAATATAATTATAATATTCCTTTCGAACCTACAATCTCTTCCATTGTGTTTCTCTGAAATTCCCCTCATCCCTTTGAGTTCCTCTTGTTTTAAATCCTATTGCCACTCCAAATAGTTTTGAAATGTCCTATGTAGCTCTCTCCTAACCACCTTCAAACCTTCATACCATTAGTATTAATTTATATATATCATCATGCAAAATTTTGTAATGCCATGAATGTGCAATTACAATGCGATATAAATCATTATTTTATTTTTACATCTAAAAATTTATTTCCTTCTCTCTAACATCGATCTATAAACATCATTATCAGAGTTTTTCAAGTGCAATGATTAACCACTAATTACAACATAAACACACTTGTAAATTATTTTACTTCTTCATTATAAATTATAGTGGTTTCTTTCTAATTAAAACCAAAACAAATTGAAATCAAATAAAATTGAAAAATATCCATGAATTCACAAATCTATTAGATATCTCACCAAGCAAAGGGATGTTAAACAACATTAGAAATATCTAACGATCAATGAAACAAAATCTGCATACACTTATATAAAATTACATATTGAATCTAGAATGTGTAATTAAATGCTTAACGTAACATATGCAAAAGACCATATGATCAATCGAAACACAAGAACTATACAAAATGGTAAGGCTAATTGTGATCCCTCCTCTCCCATTTCTTGCTTCTTAAAAGCATCTTTCCATTTACTTGAAGTGCTCGTTATCTTTTATTTTTCACTGTTTCTCCACCTCCTCCAACTTTTCATTTCATACATATGCAAGTTTTATGATAATAGTTCAATTAAATGTCCATGTAATCATAAAATAAGTCTTTTCTAGAAACCCCAATAGTGTATATAAGTATTGATCTCTATTGCACTCGATGCATCTAATTTTATGGAGCCAACATCATAGTCTAGATTGCCAAATACTAAAAAAAAAAAAAACCATTTTTTTTTAGTAACTAAAAATACAACCTTGTTCCTTCATTATTAGTGTCGGTTTGACATGGTGCACATTAATATAGTATAAGCCTATTTTTCAGATCACTTCATTTAGCATCACTACTAATCTCCACAAGGACATTCTCCTAGCCTTACATGATGGAACGAATTCGCATCTCTCACAACAATTTCTCTTGCAACAATCTTGGAGATAAACTTCAACGCATTGTAAAAATCAACACATACTTGAAGGTTCTTAAAAACTCTAATAGTTGTTCTACGGGGGTGTCTAACAAACCAAAAGCAATTGCCCACTTTTCACTATGGTGGTAGAGAAATAACTCTTTTTCCAACTTTTCCACATCACCAAGTAAATGTCTTGAATATGGAAAATACCTTGTTGCCTTCATCTCCCAAGCCAATTTCTCCAACTTGCATAGGTCTCCTATGTCTATGGATGTGATCTATCTCCTGTACAAAAAGAACGTACCATTTTATGGCCTTCAATCTAGCTACATACATGGATCTTTATAATGCCTTTATCTTGAACATCAATCTCCTTACCATTTGAACCTCGCACTGCCTACCCACTTCTTCATGGATATTCGAGAGAATGTAAGTCACACTATATTTTTAGGGTCCAAATTAAAAAGCAACATTGCTGTAAATACTCCTAAGCCTATATTCATATGTGATTTGTAGCACCAAAAAAATGCATCCACACAACCACCATAGGTTTAACTGGCATCTTAATGATAAGGTTTAGGGTGTCCTCAAGGTAGCTAACAGGGGCAAGAAGGTCAACCAAGCACACATAATGATCAATTGTAGGTGTAATGCAATAATGCACATAGAACACAAGAAGAAACTTATAATGTCAGGGTACGTTCCATAGTACTTCATTAATTCAATGATTTTGAGAACATCCTTACAAAATCCATTTTGTGCATATCCTGGAATCATTGCATTCTATGAGACGAGATTTCTCTAAGGCATTTTGTCAAATAGTTCACGTTCCTTGTCTATGCTTCCACATTTTGCATACATGTCTGCTAGGGCAGTTGCAACTACAGCATCTGACAAAATTCCTCTATCATTTATCATTCGATGGATGCCCATACGTTGTTCCAAAGCTCCCATTTTGACACAAGTAGGGAGGAGGCTGGCAATGGTTCTAGAGTTTGGCTTTACACCTGCCAATTGTGTTTTCTTGAAAGTTTCTAAAGCCTTTTCAACAAATCCATTTTGTGCACATCCTGCGATCATGGTATTTCATGAGACCACATTTCTTTGAGACATTCGGTGAACAATTCACAGTTCACATTGCAATTGAGCGGGAGGGGAGAGATTCAAATTAAAATTACCCCCAATTTAAAATAACTATGGGCGGCAATAGGTGGGGCAGTGGCGGGTTTAATTCGCGGTCTCAACTGATGTGTTGTTAACAGAATTGTTTTGGACAATCCAAGGGAGTTGGAGAGGGCCCAGCTTAGAGTGTGTTGTTTAAGCCAAGCCGATATAAACTAGCATATTTATATTTTTAAAAATATATCTAAAGTACATCAAGGGATATGTCTTTTCCATGATTTTCTCACTTTTTTGTTCCATCGTTTTTTATTTTTAAATTTTTAATTTTTTTTGGGTTTGATATTTTTGGTGATTTAAAAAGAAATTGATAATAAGAAAATCACAAAAACTATGGAACCAAAAAACAAATTGGAAAAATTTAAAAATAAATACCAAAAAAAGAAATTAGAAAAATAAAAAATAAAAAATAAAATTATAAAAAATAAAAAATAAAAACCACAAAAAAACTGAAAATAAAAAAATCACAAAAACTACGGAACCAAAAAAGAAATTGGAAAAAATTAAAATAAAAACCCAAAAAGAAATTGGAAAAAATAAAAAATAAAAACCAAAAAAGAAATTGAAAATCACAAAAACTATGGAACTAAAAAAGAAATCGGACAAAATAAAAAATAAAAACCAAATTTCAAATTTTTTTTGTTTTGTTTTTAGATTGGAATCTTATTGTTTTAATTTTTAGATTGGAATCTTATAAAATTACACGGAATCGAAATTTTTGAGCTCTTCAACTCCACTCCTACTTTGAATGTAGGAACGCCTATGTGAATATAGCCTCTAGGAATGCCTTTGGACGTAATAAATGTTACCGTATGTAATATTTAGAGAAATGTTTGTGGTCAAGTCCAAGGACAAATTATTTCAAAACAAAGAAACATTAGCTGATGAACTTTTCGGTTGTAAAGTCTAGCCAGTAAAATAATAGCTGATTTAAATTACTTATATTCACAATGCGCGATTCAAGCCTTCTGGTCGTCCGCATGTTAATTCACTTTGTGATAGTTAAAGAAAGGTCGCCAAACATCCACGCGTCGACACACAATAAAAGAAAGCCATCGTTTTCTTACCAAAATTAGATCTGCCATACCTTTCTTTCCATTAAAAAACGCTTCTGGACTCCAAATGGTTAAAAACGAGTATGCTTCTAATTTGTCAAGCGAATGTGATCTTTGACTTCATACATTTGTAGTTTAAAAATAAAAGATTCATATTGTGCAAGAAGATTTTTGACGGTCCCAGTTGCCCTAGATTCCTATTCTAGAACATATACACGTGCCTTCACTCAAAGGGGGAGAATTTTTTATAGGTTAGTGGTTGCTCAGAAAGTTTGGATTTCCAGATTGTGGTCGATTGCAGTGTGGGGTAGATTTATTTAACTTTACATAAACTTTTTAATACTATTAGAGTACCTTTCTAGTTTAAAAGTAAATAGTCGGTGACTTTTAGTTAAATTTAATAACTAAAGGGAGTTTGACGCACTAAATTAACAAACAATTCGCCCAACACATGCAAAGAGAACAAGATTTGCTATGTCTCATGTCCTCTAAGCGTTTCTAGAAAGCATTTGATTAGGAACCGGTCATGAATGCTTACATAATATATATTAAGTATCCAGTGTTACTAGTTAGCATTCACATTCTGAATACTATCAGAGCCCTCTGTTGTTAGCAATGGGCAGCGCAGCTTGGAGGATGACAATTGTGGAGGAGGAGGAAGAAGAGATTAGAAGAGGTCCCTGGACATTACTGGAAGATACCAAGTTAATTGCGCATGTAAGATTGCATGGTGCAGGTCGTTGGAGTTCACTTGCCAAGTTAACAGGTTTGAAGAGAAATGGCAAGAGTTGCAGGATGAGGTGGCTTAATTATCTCCGCCCTGATCTTAGGCATGGCACCTTTAGGCCCGAGGAAGATCGCTTAATCATCGAATTGCATAATAAATGGGGAAACAAGTAATTTCATTTCCTGTTCCAATCTCGCTTACTGTATGTGTTATTCGATTTCTGACTGGAATAATTTTAGAATGATTGACATCACTTGTGCTGTGTGATGTGTTCTTTTTTTGACAGGTGGTCTCGCATTGCCCAGAAATTACCAGGAAGAACAGATAACGAGATCAAAAACCATTGGAGAACCCACATCAAGAAAATGTCTCCAGAGCTAATTGGGAGTTGTTGTTGGCGGCCAACTTCCGAAAGTCCAGAACAAATCAAGGCAGTAGGAGAAAATAATGAGGCTTCCAGTAGCGAAAGCTTCGAGTATCAGCAAATGGCCCCAATGAAGGAATGTTTCGCAGAATCTATTTCACCCACTACTCTAAACCAGGTAAGCTGTGATACTTGTGAGTTGCATGATGGTTACGAAGCGTCCTTAACTTCTCAGGAAATACACCAAGAGTTCATAGAGATATCATCTTATATGGATACTCTGAGCAACATAATAGCTGATGCAAATGCAGCAGTTATGGTCCAACGTAGCCCAACCTTCTCATGTTGTTCTGTGATAGATTCTCCAATGAATGTCTTGTCAGATGGTGAAGAGTTTTTATGGGATTATAACTCCATCGAGTTATGGAGTTTGGATGATGTACAAAATATGCATCGGTAACGTTTATGAAATTGTATGCATTGATTTGTATATATTCGATGAATGCAAGCTCAAAGGGTTTCCATTGTACTGAACTGGACATTTTTTTTTTCCCGGAAGTAGATTGGATAATACTGTCACATGCTCAAAACGCGATTTACTTTAAATCGAGTATAATTTTGATTGATAAATCATAATTGTTCAATTATAAGCTTCTGATGGTGAAAAGTCGTTCGATTTGTGCTCGTTTTGACCCGAGTTGTTCGATTTGCACGATGTTTAGTGGGCGTTGTGGTGAAAGGTGGTGAGCAGCATGGCAATGTTTTATTCGTCGCGACTGGGTGTATGGTTTATTTGTACATTTCCATATGCTTTACCAATGGGTGTAATAATTTTACACCTCATTCATATCGAACACTCGTAAATATTTGTCTTATTTTTATTGGTCAAAATTTACCTTTGATTGTTGAAGTGGAAATGATGTCCACATCATCTGCCTTGGAGGTATGAGTTGTCGTCGTTAGTTCCACTTTAAGAATAAATTTAATGTGGTCATGTGTTAGTGAAGTGTCCATTCCACCTACTCTCACAAGAGCTTGCATATGTTTCATTATCTTAAGTTTGGCCTGTAGTTTATTATTATGTGAATTTTCTTGGTAATTCCTAAATTTTGATAGTCTTTGGCTGTCACATATTTTTGTTTTATTATCCAATATTTTTTAGTCATCTACAAAAAACCTAAAATATGTCATCATATTAATCAATTTTTTTAATTTTTCTTTCACTAAATGCAATGTATTGAACCTCCAAGGTTTACAATATCTTTCATATAGATTTGTCCTTTTATTATTTGTTGCCAATTAGATCATTGTTAAGGGGAGGGATTTGAATTCGTGTACCCCTTGTTTTAGACTAGGCTTGCTCTAATTTTCTTGTAAATAACTATTATTTTCAAAATACTAAAGAAAACACACTAGAAGAAGAATCTATAAACAACCGACACCCAGGGTATACATACAAAAAAAGATGTTACTAATTCTATTAATTTTGTGTATTTCTTTAAAATGTTGTTACACACTCTAATCTATTTTTGTAACTATAGGTGTTGCTACATATATACTCTATTTTTCTTCTCTCCTTTCTTACTCTCAACTTCTACTAAGTACACTCAATATTATTATGGCTTCCTTTTTGCAATAATACCAATATACAATGTTATTTTGTACATGTGTGTACACATATATTTGTGTCTGTACATATATGTATAGACATGTATATGTATCTATGCATGCATACATAAGAAGAAGTGAAAATATCCAATTATATTAAGAAGTGTAGGGACTTCTTTATCTAGGCTAAACCTAATTTATTTTTGCCTATAGTCTAAGTCAACAAATATGGCAGAAAAAACTATAGAGAGATACTTAATAGTAATAATGTTAGTGTCTTGTAAGATTTGCAAAGATCTACATGAGGATGTAGAAACACAAATTTTTACTACAAGTGACAAGATAGGTGAAAGAGTTGACATAGAAAGAATGCTTAGAACCAATACTCCTCCTTAAGTTTGATTTTAGAAATAGATTATGCCCAGACTAACTTTTAGTCTTTCAAATTTCTCCTTTGACAACAGCTTCATGAATATATTAGTATACTAATCTTTTGGCTTACAAAATTTCTAGTATATTTCACCATTGTTGATAGGTTCCTTGATGAAGTGATATTTGGTGTCAATGTGCTTGCTTCTTTTGTGAAAAATATGATTCTTGGACAATGTTATAGAAGACTTGTTATCACAAAAGACCTTTGTTGGTTCCTCGTGGTTATTCTTTAAGTCTGACAAGAATCTTCTCATCCATACTACTTGGCTTGTTGTTGATGTGACAGCTACATATTCTTATTCTACTATTGAAATAGAGACTATGGGTTTCTACTTTGAGGCCCTTGAAACTACATTTGATCCAAAATGAAATACATAACTAGATGTGATTTTTCTATCATCAATACTTCCTGCACATTCACTATTTGTATAACAAATCAACTTGAAATAATCTAATATTATAAATATAAAATTCCATTATCTTTTGTTCCACTAATATATCTACACATTCTTCTCCTACATTTCTACTAAGTATCATTTGGTGATTCCATTAACCTTGAAATTAATCACACTCCCTACATGATGTCAAGCCTTGTGGATATCAAGTACATAAAACTACCAACAAGATCCTTTGTACAAAGTTAGATCTACATTGGACCCCTTATCTTCTTTTCCCACATTCAATTGTAGAGTAACTAGTGTAATTTTTTACTTGCAAATCATCTTTCTAAATCTCTTGAAAATATCATTGGTATATTTTGATTAGTAGACAAAAATACCATCATTTGATTGGCTTACATCCATACCAAGGAAAACATTTATTAATCCCAAATAAGTCATTTCAAATTCCTTTTTCATTGTTGATTTTAATAAGTCAATTGACAAATCTCTTGTAAATATCAAATCATACCCATGATATAAACACACAACGAGAATTTGACCTTGATTATTCATTTTGATGTATAGTGTCATTTCACTACTTTTGATAAATTCATTCTTTAGAAAATAAGAATCAATCCCGCTATACAAAGCTCTTGGAGCTTGCTTGATTCCAAACAGATCTCTCGTCAATCCATAGACTTTGTGTTTTTGACCCAAAATTTCATACCATGGTGGCTACTTCGAATTGTTAGATTATGCAAGGAGTGATAATCAAAACCAAGATTTACTGATGGTGATAGATCACACGCACTTTACTTTACAAATGATTCGAGATCAAAATATAGGAATGGAGAGATTATCTTGAAACAGAGAACTCAAGAGACAAACTGCAAAAGAATATTGAGAACATTCACATTACTTTCACTGACTAGAAAAGGTGAGAGGAGAGTGTTGTACATATAGAAAAAAGAGGGTAGATACATCCAAGAGGTGTAATAACTCTAACTACCCATAATAGATAGAAGTCTTACCTACTTGGTAAATGCCAAATTACATGGTTGCACATAATCAGATAAATGTTAATAAATGGCTATTAGAGGTGGCATAAAGATCTAAAATAGGGTGTGAAACTCAACTACCCAAGTGTGGGTGAGGGTGACACATGTAAATGATGGATTATGCCATGTGGTCTCATATTAACCATGTCTAAATAACCTAGGCAAGATTAATAATATGTGTAGAAAAAAATAAATATCCCATAATATAAGGAAAATGGGTCCCAACAAATGAAGCCTGATGAGGTACCCATGTACAAATAATTCCCCCCAAAAGAGAAGAAGCCCACCCAAAGGAATTATTCCCTCGCAAATAGAAAGAGAAAACACCCCCCAGATTAGAGAGAGTAAAAATGAAGGACTAAGAAGATGCTCCCAAAGTAGACACTAGATGCAACCCTAGCAATGTTCACAAATGAAGGAACTTGCTCTCAGTGATGGGTTTGGTGAAGATGTTTGTGATCTACTTTGATGTGTGAATGTATGGAGAAACCACAAGGGTTCATTTAGGACCCTTCACTTGTTTACATGAATAAGCTCATGTATGTAGTTCATATGTATCGTAGTGTGTTTGGTCTATTGATGACAGACTAGATTCTTTGAGATCTATATTGCACTTTGACTATCACAAAAGATAACTACAGTCTTTCTGAATGAAATGCCAAACTTAGTGAGAATATTATGAAGCCAGATGGCCTTAGTAGTAGCATTAACTACCCCTCAATACTCAACCTTTATAGATGTAAGAGCAATTGCAAACTGCTTCTTACCTAACCAAAAAACTAGACCAGATCCAAGTGAGAAGCAATACCTTGAAGTAGACTTGCGATCTTGAGAATCACCTGCCCAATAAAAATTTGTGTGTCCCACCAAGTCAATATCCTTTGCCATTGTATAGTGAATGCCACAACTATGAGTACCTTGTACATAGTTGAGTATCCACTTAGTTGCTTTCCAATGCAACTCATGGGGATCCTGTATGAATTGAGAGACCATGCCCACAACATTTGAAATGCCAGGCCTTATGTGAGTCAGATATATGAGACTACTAATGAGCTATTAGTATAAAGTGCCATTAAGCATGGGTGAAGAACACTCACTCTCAAGTTTGACCCCTGACAGAAATGCGATTGGTGTAGGCTTAAAGTCAGCCATGCAAAATATGGAGAGCAAATGTGTGCACTTGGGTTGTGTCATGAACATACCTAAAGATGATTGAGTGAACTCAATCCCTAGGAAGTAGTGCAGAAGACACAAGTTTGACATTAGAAATAGATCATGAAGAGCATTTTTTACTTCCTTCTTGGTGGATTAATGATTCCTCATGATCAACAAGTCATCAATGGAGACAACAAAAAATGTGAGAGTATCATCCTAGTATAGAATGTATACATTCATATTAGAATGGCATTAAGTGAACCCTACTAACAAAAGGAAGAAATTCATCTTGGCATACCAGGCTTGAGGAGCTTATTTGAGGCCATAGAGAGACTTTTAAAATTGACAAACAAGTGAAGGATCATGAACAAAGCCTTGTGGTTGCTCCATGTAGATTTACTCCTAAAGGTCACTATGAAGAAAAGCACTCATCACGTCCATTTGATAAACTTCCCAATGATAGGATACAATTATAGCAAGGACAAGTCTAATGGAATTCATCTTGACAATTGGCACAAGCAGTCAATCTCAACCACCAAGGAGATTCCTTTGGTGACCAAGCTAGCCCTATGCTTGTCAATTGACCCATCTTCTACAAGTTTTGTTTGATAGATCCACTTGCATGGAACAAGTTTCTTTCCCTTAAGAAGAGGAAATAAATCATAAGTATGGTTGCTTTCCAAGGAGCTAAACTCTTCCTGCATAGTAGCATCCCACTTGGGGACACTAGAAGCTTCACAAAAAGACTATGGATCATAATTTGAAGCAATGAAGAGATGGGGAACCTAGGGAAATTATGAACTTGTTCTTCTAGTAACTATAGGATCACCAAGCCAATCACCTACTAATTATAAAGTCTCATGAGCCCAAAGAGGCCCATAAGAAAGAGAGTCTAGAGGAGAATCATCAACCTTTGAATAATGACTAGGAGAGGAAGCTGGATCCTTGAAACATCACTCAGACCATCTGAAGTGGACAAAGAAGACTCATCATTAAGATCAGGAGGATTAAGATCCTCTGAAGAACTATCATCATGTTGTATTATCTCTAATGTGATGGTTGATGGAGAGGTGGTAGGAGAAGAATTGGAATGGTCCCCTTGAAAATGAACACTGCTCTCCATAAACAACTCATGTGTGGTATGGTGGAGAAGCTTGTATCCTTTGATAATGTCTAGGTACCCAAAAAATATGCAAGGCTTGCTTTGTCGATCCACAACCTTACATTTCTCTATTGGAATGTGGGCCTATGTAGGATTATAACCAAACACTCAAAATTTATTAACTATGGGTTTCTGACTTGTCCAAGATTGAAAAGGAGTTACCCATTCACAACTTTGTGAGGAATGTGATTTGGATGTAGCATGCACATTTGATGGCCTCCACCTAGTACTAAGGTGCTATTGATCTAGAAACTATCATACAACTACCGATCTCTTTCAAGGACTTGTTCTTGCATTCTGCAACAAAATTTTTCTATGGACTATAGGGAACTACGTGCTAAAGATCAATGCTCTTTGAGGCATAAATTTTTTCAAAACTATGGTTGACATGTTCACCCCAATTATCCATGCACATAATCTTGATGGTCTTCCCTGATTCTTTCTCTAAAAAATATTTGAAGTCTTGAAAAGATTCAAAGACCTTTGACTTATACTAGAGAAAATAAACCCAAGTGTATCAAAAGATCATCAATGAATGTCAAGACATATCTAGCCCTGCTAAAAGATGGATGTGGAAATGGTCCTGCTAAATCACTATGTACTAACTCCAAATGATGTATGGCCCTCCATGCTTTTCCTTTGTCATATTTCTCCTCAAGATGCTTACCAAGAATGCATCCCTAACAAACTCCATCAAAAAATTGAATACAGAGAAACACTAAAACCATGTTCAGTTGATTGAGTTGCTGTAAGTAGCAGCAGTTCAAGTAGCCAAACCAATGATGATACAAATACCTCACCTTATCTGAATGAGGAAAACTATCAAAGGAGAGTTAGGAAAAAAGTGAGAAAACTGATACAATCTAGAATGATGATCTTATTTTACCATGACAACTATAGAGCCACTCTACAACTTATTGATTACCACATTGTTTAGTGTGAGCTCATCCCAAGGTCTTGCTAGAGCCTATGTGAGTGATTTGATAAATAGATATGAGATTAGTTAACAAATATGGAACACAAAGGACCCTCTAAAATGTTCCTTTTCTAGCATCAACATACCCTTTCCCATGCACTTGTATAGGAGTGCCATCACCCATTAGTATGGTAGGCATAGAACATGGCTCTAAGGAGGTAAAACCTTTCTGTGAGGAAGCCATGTAGTACAAAGCACCTAAGTCAATAATCCATTTCTTGGGTTGTGAAACAACTGCAACTAGAGCCTTAGCCTTTCCTTTCCCCTTACACTTTTCTATGTCCTTCGAGGTCCCCTTTGATGAACCCTATTTGACAGAGTCAAACACCTTGATATTATTTTTTAAAGAAGTGAAAGGTGATCAATTTTCTTCTTTAAACACTTGTGTCTATCATGGCCAAGCCTTTTACAATAGAAAAACTTGACATTCCCCTTCTTACATTGTTCACCTTTTAATGAAGATGTTTGATTAGTTGCATTAGAGGTAGCAAGTTTTTCTTATCATTCTTCTTTTCTCCTTGGATCTTTCATTTTTTTATCCTATTTACCATACCCTTTCTGTTCTTTTGTGCTTTGATTTGTAGCTAAGGCATGTAACTTAGAGGTTTTAATCATACCCATGTGAACCAATTTGTATTGCTCCTTACTGAGTTTTGTAGCATACTCATCTAGAGAAGGCATTTTATAGTTCAAACCTAGAGCACATTTTGGTGCATGAAAAGTAGAAACAAATACATAATAGTTAGGACCAAGCTTAGAAAGAATACTTAAGATCAATTGTGTGTATTTCTTTTCTATTCCACACTATTTCAACTACAATATGATGGCTTTCAACTTTGTGAAGAAGTCTTGTATGGTGTCAAAATTGCTAGGAATTAACCCTATCAATTCATTCTCCAATTGATGACCCCTTCTTTCATATTTCTTACCAAAGAGGCTTTCCAATGTGGTCCACACATCATTTGGTGTAGTAGCAGAATTGATGTAAATTAGAAAGTTAGGAGATAGTGCTGACATATATAGAGTACTAAATGCTTCGTCATATTTATTAAACAATTTAGGATATTTTACATCTTGTGTGGGTTATGTTTCAAGTCCCATTGTAACCCTATGCAATCCTTGCCTTTTGAGATAGATTGTCATTTTAGATTTCCATTCAAAATTGCCATCTGGCATTAGAACAAGAACCATTGATTGATCCATTAGTGCAAAAAAGTAAATTGAGATGCAAAAAGAGAAGTGTGAAAAAGAGACACACAATACACCCCCTTTTTCACTAGTTTTTGAAATGACCCCACCAAAAATTACAATTTTTGTACTTTATAATTAGTGTGATTTACAATGAAAATATAAGATATTCAGACTCTTACATGGCCCAAACTAGCCAAAACATTAAAACTACAACTCAAGTACAATATGAGATCAATTTGAGATCACAAATATGGATTACACAAAAATATGAACAATGGAAAAAACAACACCGAAAAAACTAGTGTGTTTGGACAAGTTATGGCTCCCGAAAGGTCTTTAAAAGAGAAATGTGTAGAAAATTATAGAAGAATCTTCAATTTCTAAAAAAATGGAGTATGAATTTAGAAAAACAATTTCACCACAACATAGAGCATGAACTTCTACCCCAAATCAAAAAACATGGTGTAAAAAAACCTCCGTACGGCAGAGAATGAGCCTCTCAAAGTTGGCCTATAAAACTATGAATCTCAACATGAGAGGGGGCAGACCTGGGAAGGTAGGATGTAATGTCAGCATAGTGTCATGATGACATCATCAGTGATAATATACCAAGATGCTATAGACTATTCTTTGTAGTGTAGGGTTTTCAAAACGACCTTCCAAATATCAAAAAACATCGTCCATACATCAAAACTAGCTTATTTCAGATGAAAACTATCAAATTCATTTGCAAAACTACAAAACATGAAATTGTTGTGTACTAGGAATATTATTAAGAATATAATCAAAGGCCGAGGTGGGCCGTTGTGCATTCGGTGGTGGGTTTCGTTTCCCTAGTGGTTGACTGTTAGGCCACTCACCACAAGCGGTGGCAAAATTACTCCCAACCGCGATGGTGAGGTTTGGAAGTCACATAGGTGGGCATAGCAATATTTTTCCATGTAGAAGGTGGCACAAAGTGGTGGTGGCCTCTGTGAATGTCCTTGTTAGGTAGTGTTGGGGTGTTGCGTAATGCACATCATTGTTTCTACCTTTCTATTCATCACCTTTGGCGTATCATTTTATTTTGATGTGTTACTTTTTGTATTGTAAATTTGTGATCTCTAATCGATACCAATGTCTAATCTAGATTCTTGATGTGTCTATTTGGGCTTAGGAGACTCATATATATTCACATAGATATATGTTTCATTATATTATCAAAGTTTCAGCTTCACTATTTTCATTTAAATATCATGTTGGGTGGGTAGATATGATTTTCTTTAGTATGATTATATTAAATGATTAATTACACCTTGATCGTATTGTTAGAATATGGAATTTAATTTAAATGTGCAAACTAGATGGTTGATATTCAATTTTTTAATTCATGTTATTCACTTTTGATATTGTTATATATTTGGTAGATGCGCGTAATATTTGCAATGAGTCAGCAGGGAATTACAAGATATTGACCAAAGGCTGGTATATTAAGAAGTTTGTTATGGATATCACTTACTCACCTTACCTTAGTTGTTTTCTTAATGTTGAAACTAGTGATACCTCATCCAAATCAAATTTGATTATGGATCCCCCTTGTGTTAGACAAGTAAAACATCTTTTGGGGTGTATTTAAATTTATCACTTAATTGTGTCTAGTATGAGCAAAAAGAATTATGATGTATTATTTGAAAAGAGTGATGTTGGGTAGATTAGGCATAAGAGGGTATTCTTACTTTTTCAGATTTTATACTTCTCAAAAATATGAAAATTATATCAATATACATGTTTTATGCTGCTTGATGTAACTAAATTTTTTATGTGATATTAAAAGTGTAATGTTTGGTTAATTTAGAACAAAGGGGTATTCTCAGAAGTTCAAAATTTATTGTCTTCTGATAAAGTGAATTTTTTGGTTTATGGTTTTGGGAAGGATGTCTAAATATCTTCCAATGGCACATCTTGGGAATTTAGAAATTTATTTTATTTTATTTTTGTTGAAATTGAATCTTCTAAAAGTTACATGGTATGTGGAATGGATGTTTGAAAATCCCTATAATTTATAATTTCTAAGTGCATTGGAAAGCATGTTTTCTAGGAAAACAACACTTTGCCTATTCTCAGGCTTCCAAAAAGTTAACCCAAGAATTGTATAGGATAAGAAATATCTGTAGGAGGCTTGGGGTGGCCAACTCCCAGGTAAATGTTTGTTGTCATTGATAAACGACCCTATACTTGAGGATGAAGAGTACTTTATTTGGGATAAGTTTGTAGGTATTGCAAGAGATCCCTTTACATTAGGTAAGTGTGTGTATATTGCAATGGATCCCCTTATCCAAGGTAGCATTGGTGTGTCTTGAAAGAGATCCATTAACTTTAGGTAAGTGTGTGTATCTTGCAATTGATCCTTGTTACCTTTGAGAATCATTCACCAGGTGAGTGCTTACTTGAGACCTTTGTGGCCTTTGCTTTCTATCTTGGTTATGGAGAACTAAGTAGAAGACCACCCCAATGTCTTAGCTACCCTTCCCCAGTCCTTGTTTGGTGTTGTATGTGTTTAGTGGAAAAGAGAGACCTAGCTCAATAAGTTAAACTAAGTCCAACTCGTGTCTACTAACATTGAGACACAAATCGAACTTGGCTTCTACCCTTGAGGGATAGTCAAACTACAAGGGTTTTTCTTCTTTGTTGCATAGATGAGTGTCAAACCAAATTCAACCAATCAAGCTAGGGAAAATGATCAAAATCTAATTGAGATAAACTGAGCTACCGACGACTATTAGAAACATAAACAGAGAATCTAAATGGATAGAAGACATGAGAAAATAATTTAAACTAGGAACCTAGAGTTGGAATGGGCCACAGATACTAGAGCACTTAGGTGCCCTAGACTCTTTTTAGGGTTTTGTAGAAACTAAAACTTTTTCTAGACATGTAACTACAAGACCTTTTTTTCTCTCAGATTGATATCTCCTAGAACCTATTTCATCAACCTACACATGTAAAAGAGAGAAAAATTGTTGTGAATTTATAAGGGCTTTCCTTAGTCAAGCCCCAATTTTGGTATTCCTACATCATGGATAGCCAAGATTAGAACCATATGTTGTGTGTGATCAAAAACCCTAAGTGAGAGCAATAACATGCAAGATCTAATCAAATAATATCAAACCCTATGCCTAAATAAGTCAAGCAAATAGGAATAGGATGGTCAAAAATATGCTTCACTCAAGGAAACATACAACTTCTCCTCAAGGATGAGGAATCAATGAAGGTTTGTTGAATAAGAAGGTGATGCTACCATACCCTTGGAGGGTACTCAAGCCAATCTCAAGTTGGTGGTTCCAACCATTCTCCCAATCATGCAAAGTGCTTCAACCTAGGAATAATGAGATAGACTCAAGATCGCATACCCTAGACTTCATATAAATCCTTCCAAGAGATAAGATCTCCACTTGATCAATAGAAACCTACAATAAATTGAAGAGCATAGAGAAAGTGAGCACAATATGTGCATAGAGTGGATTTCACAATTCATCTAACATCTCTCCACTCTAGTTTCAACTGAAATAGGTTACTTACTTTTGTACAAGGCTATAGAAAAGAGTAATTTGAATTAAAAAGCCAACATCATGTGCCAAAAAGAAAATTTGAGTTTAGGGTTGGCCTAACCAACACTATAGCTGACTTGTAGGCCTAAATTGCTTCCCTAAACATACGGGATGGACTAGGGTATTTGGGTGCCCTAGGTCTTTTGGACAATTTAAGGCTCAAGCCTGCATTTAATGTAAGGCTAACTCCTAATCTCAAATTATTTTCTGGGTTATGATGAAACTTTAGCCAAAATCATGACATTTTCTATACACGGGGCCCAAACAAGACTTTAAGGTGGACCTAAAAATTAACCAGTCTTGGTATCACTAAAGGGAGGAGCTAAACATACTGAAGTTGTGCTTGCACAACCAAGGAGCACAATTTATGACATAATATTTAGCCCCCACTTTAGTGGTCATATGACACTATGTGCATATGCAAGATAAAGTATAGGAATTTAAATATTACAACAAGATACCAAAAAGGATATTGTAGAGGACACAAATCACCACTGAGAGAGAGGGTGAAGCCCCAAGTCTATGATCCTGTAAAATCACAGAATCAGGATATCAAAACCTGCAACAAGATTACATTAGCAAGATAAAATCATCCTGCAACCATCAAATGTATGTGTTAGTCCAAAATTCTAAAGGGGAAAGATGATGAGACATGATCAAAGTGAAATTTGTGGGTAGATATATTCCCCCTATTTTTGGTTGCTACTTCAAATTTCTAGAGAAATATGGTGGCGATCTTTCCACTTCAACTTTCTAGAGAAATCTTGATGAATATGCTTTGGAAGGGTCATTCTAGTGAATAACTCGAAGACACAAAACATATGATTATAGAGACGATGGATCTGGAATTCAAATGCAACAAACGACACTCTAATCCAAGTTTGGTAGCCTAAGTTATTGATGTTTAGATTAATAGAGGTCAAGGAAATTGTAGTCTTCGACCCTATATAGTAATTAGGAGTTCTTAACTTTTTACTATAAATAGTAAAAGAGGTTCTCTCATTTTACCATTCTATTGTCATTTTCAGTCTTTGAGGAGATAGAACAAGTAGGAGAGCGATCATGCCAAGGTAAAGGTCATATTGACCACCAAGGTTGGATGTACTACAGTGTCGAGTAGCTCAGGAACTAGTTGAGCATGAGGTAGGCTTCTATCCAACTTGTACTTTCATTTATGTTATTATTTTAATGTATTTTTTTCATTTTTTGAGTCAAAATAGTCCTAGGGGATATTTTTCAGTGTCCACCTAGGGAGCCATTATCCTCTTGGGATGCTCCAGACCCTTCTAAGTGCCCATGTCCTTCCCAGATGCCCCAGACATGTCTAGTGCCCTGGTCCAAGATCAAGGATTTGATTTATTTTTATGATTATTGATGAAGTTATTGGAATAAAGATTTGATGTATACTTTCATTATCATGTTTCAGGATCTCCCAAGTATGTGAGAGCATGCCAATGGTCACTTGGATACTTTATTGCATAGTTTCTCAGGCACACTTACATATTCAGAGATGTGACATCTACGAGATGTTGGATTATAACGGGTGTATACTATGCATACGATGACATATCATTGTACAATGTTGATGGTGCTCATGGAGTGGTGAAACTTAGATACTTCCACTTTTCATCTTCTGATGGGAGAGATATTTTTTACTTTATAAGATGTGTATAGGATACTACGACAACCTATGCATGGTGAGACAGTCATGGGTGTAGAGTAGAGGTCTGAGGACTACACTCTGGCAAGCTAGATGTATTGTCTTGGACATAGTCTCATTGAGCGATTAAGGACATGTTGATATCAGATTTTTCGAGCAGTGTGCAGTTGTTAAACTAATTGTACATCACATCATGATGTTTGGTGTGGAGCACGATCAGTCCCCATGTCAAAGATTTTTAGTATGTGGTGACTGATCATGTTGTAGGGGCTATAGGTATGTGCAGCAAGGTAATTTTTTGTGACTTTGTCAACTGCAGTTCCCCCTAGAATAATTAATGGGGGAGTGCAGGGGGGAGAACCCATGGTGGGGGTTTGGGAGCAATGCCCCAAGTAGGGGTTATTAGGGGTAGTGCCCCTGAAGAAAAATTTGGCCTATATTTAATAAAGGAGTTGACAATTAGTTTGTTATTGGCTGACATGTAAAAATCCACTTTGCATAACCACCATAAGGCTTGATAAGTAGCAGCTAGAGAAGGTGAAAAGCCAAGAGTCTGTAGAATTGAGTGAAGATCAATGAGATGAATGCAAGTATCGAATCAAAGTAGATTATGAGTTGACTAAGCTTTTACATATAGGTGAGCAGAGCTAGTTATTAGTTGAGGAAAAGACTCCTAAAAACTAGCATGAGTGTCTTGTTTAGTGGGAACTTTGATGACCCTTCTCCTAGCTTCTTAACAACATTGACACATCAATGAGACATGTGTCAAGGTTGTATGAAGGTACACCTAAGTAGGCTTATTCCTAAGTGTATGTACAAATATATGAAATTAATATACACTAACATCCCCTCTTAAGCATAGATTAGGTGGCCACAAATGAAATGGGTCTCAGCTACAAATTCTAGTGAGGTATCCATGTACCATGCAAATATGAAATTGGGTCCTAGCAACTAGGCCTAATGAGGTACTCAAGAATAATGCAATCTCTCATAAAGAAGAAAGGTAGAAAACCCAATGGGAAAAAAACTACCATCCTAAAGAGAGAAAATGAAATTATACAGGTGAAGAAGTACTACTTCTTTCACTAAGTACAATATAGGATTCCTGCATAGGAGAGAAAATGATAGAAGGTCTATCAGACCCCCCATAATACATGTCCTGCTATAGTGATGCTGGATAGTCAACATTTAGGATGCAGATGTAGATCCAAGAATGTCAAATGATGTTTCTTCCCTTGTGAAGAAATGAAACCACTTGGAGATGTAAGATATCTTCCCATGTGAGAAGATGCATGTATGATCTTGAATCATGTTGAATCTGATTTGAGGATGCTGAGGTGTCCCCGTGTCAATTTTGAAGGATGCCATAATCAAATTAGGTGCATTCCCAATAGATGAGGGTGATGATGATCCATAACCATGTGTAGGACAATATAGAGCATGAGTATTCAAAGGGGATAATGGACATGTAGTTTCATCAAAACTATCATCAGAGAGAAGACTGATGTCCTCAAATTGTGCTTCCATGTTAGCAATGCGAGACTCTACAAACAAACAAGTGATTCAAGGTAGAAATCTGTCCCAATCAATAATGCTAGGAAGATTGATATCTTGTTGCAAAGAAGTACTAGAAGCTTTCAAAGAAGTGACTCTAGAATATGATGAAGCAACAATAGGAGTGATGACTTCTTCTATGTCAATGGAACATTTTGTTTTTGTATCATGATTAGCTATGTGAGTTATGATCAACACAAGATCATGTGGGAATGGAGAAACATTGGTGTCTTTATATTGTAACATCAGAAAATGTTCCCTTGGGGGCTTTTCCCTGATAAGGTTTAGCTCTCGGGTCTTTTGCATGCATTTAGGACATCTTACTTCATAACTTGGCATCCCGATGGAATGAGCCCTAAGTAAGATGACAAATGGGACCTAGGAGGACGCCTTGAGCTAGACCCTTTCCAAAATAGGGGGGAGGACTTGGGCACCCATGCCCTAGTCCTGCCCTATTTTGGGGTAGTCCCAATTTTTGGGTGTTAGCTTGTGATTGTTATTTGGGTCATATGCCGACACAGTAAGTTTGAATTTATGAAATCTTGGTGAGAGTGTTTGTAGTTGCATATAAAATCATGTTTAGGCATTCATTTGTAAACTAGATTTCAACTAGATGATCATTGTGAACTTTAGGCATTCTCAAGGTGATTCAAGGCTTTCATTGTGTTGTAAGAGCAGAATTGTGTTGTCTTTGTGTTTTTGTTTGTAGATTTGAGCATCCACTTCATTATGGAATGAAGAGCATCTTCCTCCCATGAGATTTTCACTAAAAGGTGACATTAGATTGTGTTTTCATCATCATTTCCTTTGGTTTTTGCCTCTGCCTCACAAGGGTACACACTTTCTATTTGACAATGGTGTTCAAAGACTTAAATGTCCTCTAGGGCTTGACTAAGGCAAGCCTCTAAACACCACAACCCCCTCCCAAAGTTTTCATGGTTGTAGGTTATAGGTTGTGGAGTTGGACAAAGTGAAGTTGTAGGAAGACATCTTCAAGTGTCAGAATTGTAGAACAAAAGGAAAAACAACTACTGGGACTTGGGTGTGCACTCAGTAGTTCTCCAACTTTCGTGACAGGAAAATCTCTAAAACAACAGGGAAGAGTTGTAGACTGAGTTTCCAGATCTTGACAAAAACTAGGGCCTTGGACATGGGTGCCTACTCCTATGTGCCCGAATTTTCTACCTCGAAGCCCCAAAAATAGGTACTCTGTGATTTGATATTTTTCTTCCCTCTACAAGAGATTTTTCTATTTTTCTTCTGTTTATAGTCGTATTTACAAAATTAAGGTTTTTAAAGGTCAATTGAGCATAGGAGAAGGAAAATTGATAATTAAACATCCTAATCCAAGCTTCCCTACATCTCATAGCAACCTAGTGTATGATAGTGCACTGCCACTCAACCCTAGGTCCTTGAATGTTAAGGGTGAAAGGAGGATTCAAACATCTAACAACACTAAACTAAGCAATCCCAATTTTACCTAAGACATTTTGGTGAAGGTCTATGTTTTTGGACTTAAATTGCAACTTACTAAGTGTGTGTTTTCAGATTTGGATTGATTTCATGCATTCATATAGTATTTCATCCTATTGCATTGAGAAAATTACAAAATAAATGAAAAATTTGCAAAAAATTAAAAACCTTAGCTTGCATTTTCATATAGATCACTAAATTGCATCAATTCTTTCTAAATTTCCCTAATTCATAATTTTTACATCAGATCTGATATAAACTATAGAAAAACACAAAAATTCAATAATTTGCATTGCATATTCATCATTAATTTGCTAGGCTTTTTTAGAAATTTTGACAATTTTCATTAAACCTAGTAATTCCAAAATCTAGGGTTAGTAGGCAAAATCTTATTTCAGTTTTTATACTAATTTTAGAGGCTCATTCAAATTATAATTTGTCTGTAGTCTTTTATTCTACTCTAAATTTGCATTTAGATTTAAAATATTTGCATTTTTGCATAGAAAATTTCAACAAAAACTAGCAATTTCATACAATTTGAATTGACATTTTGCATATTAAAGCTTGGATTTCTTCTTTAGATCTTGGAATATTTCATTTTAATCATAAATAAGAGTTCAAAACATTTATATATCATTTTGTGTCAAGATCTCAAACATAGGGCTTCAAAAACACTGATTTTCACTAAAGTTGGCCTTATCGACTCTCTAAACTTGCACCATAGGCATGTTGTGAAGGGTATTTTTGAATAAATTGGCTGTTATTAGGGTAATAATTTTCTTCCCCTCCTAAAAATATTCACAACACCATTTTAACGGGTTCTTGTATTGAAAATTTGGTGAAAAACTACACATTTTTCCTATTTTTACCCTAGGGTTTGACCTAATTTGCACTCCAAGCATGTTGTGATCAATTTTATGGATTGAGATGATTGATACAATTGATTTTATTTTTTTTTATCTCCTGAAATTCATTACAATGCCTCTTTTGCTAGGTATTGGAATTGAAAAATCGTAAAAACTAGCCTATTTTTTGCTATATTTTCACTAGGGTTTTACCTTAACTAGCACTAAAAGTGTGTTGTGTTGGGAATATTGACATTAATTGGATGTTATTACTAATATAATTTGCTGTACATCATCACTTTCCTCACAACACCCTTTGTTATGCTCTTTTACATTGAGTTTTGGTGAAAAAAGTGCTTATTTCGACATATTTTCACTATAGTTTGACTTGGCATTATCTTGGCTTTGAATCAAGAGTATGTTGAGAAGGATATTATTGCTGTTTTAGACTTATATTGGACATGTAATTTTCTTCCCTTGACTAAAATCCTTACAACACCCTTTGTTTCACTCAATTGCATTGAAAAAGTACAATAAACCAAGCATTTTTGGCCTTCAATCATATCCTTCTCTTGGGATTTGTTCTCTTAGTTTGTGTGTTGTGTGTTGTGTGCTTTTGTATAAGCTTTATGACATGCTGTTCTAAAAACAATATCTCTTTGAGAAGAAGTAAAAGGTTAATGGGATCTATTGCTCTTGAAGAAAACGACATACCTACCTCTAATAATCCTTTGAGCACCTTCTGTAACACCCATTCATATTTAACTGATTATAAACTTACACCTAATAGAATTTTAGTAGAAAGAGTAACTGAATATTATGAAAATAGTATCGAATGCAATAAAATTCAAATATTAGAACTAACTTTCATTTTTAGCTAAAATAATCTTTCTAACAGAATACATATAATCAAGAATAAATTAACTAACTTGCTTTAATGAAATTCAAATATTAAGGTAGGAAGAGAGATTAAGAAAAGTACAACTTGAATAGATTCCTGCTGATTTGTTTGCAGATCCTCCTCTAGATTTTGGAAAAAAGGAATATGAACAAGGGTTTTA
This sequence comes from Cunninghamia lanceolata, assembly GCA_027924645.1. Lineage (NCBI taxonomy): Eukaryota > Viridiplantae > Streptophyta > Pinopsida > Cupressales > Cupressaceae > Cunninghamia > Cunninghamia lanceolata. The sequence goes on from BSBN01000978.1 coordinate 5,885,608, forward strand.
TCCACTGAACCAAGACCAACTGGTCTCCCGTGCTTCTTCAACTGAAGAAACCCAACCCTTCACGAGGGTGATTAATGAAGAATCTAACAACATCAATATACCTCTGAGCCTGGTGTCAAGAACCTATACCTCCTAGTCGATCATTCCCTATAGGTACCTCCTAATTGGAAAGATCACTCTGACCAGTGGTATATTTGGTAGTCGATAGCTGACAGATGCCTATACTGCATCGTACCTTGGCCAAAGATTTATAATAATTATCTGACACTACTGTGTCAGAATACAATACTTCAGTAATAAACTGTGTGTGAGTTTTAATCTCGACGTTTCAAATCAAAGTCCATGATCCATCATCAAACTACTGTGTCGTCAGCATTCACCCTTGCTTGGCATTCACTTTATTTCATATGTTTCTTTTTTGTTATAGGTTTTGGCGAACAACATGTATAATCTAGTTGACATGCTCATAGATTTATAAGAGATTCAACATAAGAACATTTAGACAGAAAGGTATCCTTTAACTCAGTGACTGAAGTCAAATCTCTCATTGAGAATATATATATATATATATATATATGTATATATATATATATATATGTATATGTATATATATATATATATGTATATATATATATATATATGTATATATATATATGTATATATATATATATATATATATGTATATATATATATATATGTATATATATATATATATGTATATATATATATATATATGTATATATATATATATATGTATATATATATATATATATATGTATATATATATATATATATATATATATATATATATATATATATATATATATATATATATATATATATATGAAGATAAATACTTCTACAGATTTCAAAGATTTGGAATAGAAAGACACATACGAATTTAGGAGATTCATGCATGAATCGTAGAATAGAAAAATATATAGTAACAGAATGAATAATAAATAGGAATAGCTACGGCCATCCAAAATAATGCATTTCTATCCATCACATGATCAACTATACTATATTGAAAGGAGCCATTGTCTTGCTTGATTAAGCTTTTGCAAGTCAAAGCTGAGGAATAGGTGACTGCAAGGAAAAATTCTGATTGCTGGACTGGCTCTTGCTATCACTCCTATGATATTGACTTGGCTGAGTAAGAAGAGTATGAAGCTCACACACAAGGAAAATATGATTTGGATTTTTGAGTTGCAAGGACGATGCCACTCAAAGAATGCAATCAATAGCTTACTAATCCTACGAATGCTCCATGGAAAAGGTGTGAATGCTCTTTTGAAAAGGGTGCGAATGCTATGTTACAATATTGAGTAAAGAATGCGAATGAAACAGATGAACACCAACAAATAAAGGCTACCCACTCCTTCCCTCGTCTGCATGCAAGAAGGAACATTTCCTTCTTCTGTGCAGGCGGAGTGGAGGAGTTACATACAAGACTCCAGCTCGCACACCACTAAGTGCTCCTCATGAGGTAAGTTGAAAATATATATTTTTTAATATACATAAGGAAATAATTCTTACCAACTTGAAATATATACGTATATGTATGTGCGTTGGCCAAGGCTACAATGATATAGTTGTCTAGACTTAGACTTAGACAATATTGTTGTTTTTTGATTCTTGTAACCACCCTCTCTCTATTGATATCCCTTTTTCCTTGTTGCTTGATTTGTCCTACAACACTTTGACAATTAACGAAGGTTAAATCATTTCCTTGATATGAACATTTATATATATTATATCCATACATCCATTCTCACATATCATTGAAAAATATTTCCATATAAAAGAAAATCATTCTCACATAATTATACACCTTAATCAACAAATAAATTCATATTCACATGAAAGCAGTTATACACCACTAACAACATAACCAACATTTCATTGTTCAGTAGAAGGGGATGTAACATATTCTTCCCCTTAAGAATCATCATCCTCGATGATTATTTATTAATATATATATCAAAATTTAACAACATAGTCTCACATAAGTCTTAATTTTTGGGGAATAAATAAGGGAACTTTTGATGAATCTCATCATAATCTTCCCAAGTGGCATTCTCTTCTAAATACTGGTCCCACTTGACCTTACATTGTAGCACCTTGTGATTGCATAACTACATCTTATGTATCTCAAGTACTCAGAGTGGCTCTATTGTGATCACCCTAGGGTCCCGTACCTGCAATGATTTCTAATCAATCATATGTTCAAAGTCTGCATAATATTTCTTGATATAGGAAACATGAAATACATTATGAATTTTGGTGAGAACCGGCGGTAGAGAAATTCTATATAACATAGGATTGATAATTTCTAGAACTTCAAAAGGTCCCACGTATCTTGGGGCAAAGTTAGAGGCTCTCCTAAATTTTATAGAGTTTTTGTATGGTTTTACCCGCAAAAGAACTTTTTCTCCCACTACAAACTATCTGGGAACACATTTTGTATCAGCATAACTCTTTTGCTGGTCATTGGCTTCTTTCAATCTCTGCCTAATTATTCTTACCTACTCTTCCATTTCTTGAAGCATTTCAGGACCTAGAATGACCATGTCTTCCCACCCGTTCCAACTTATAGGGGTTCTACATTTCCTACCATACAGGGCTTCAAAAGGTGCCATTTTTATTGCTGATTGGTATGAGTTGTTATAAGCAAATTCTACCAAGGGTAGATATTCTTCCCACCTGTATTGTTGATCCATATAGTACATTCTAAGTAGATCTTCTAAAATTTGATTTACCCTTTCCGTCTGACCATCTGTCTTGGGATGATAAGTTGTACTAATATTTAACTAAGTTCCCAAGGCTAATGCCAAAATCTGGATGTCATCCCAGCATCTCTATTTGATATGATCTTTTCTAGTATTCCATGGAGATGAAAAATTTTCTATAAAAATTTTCATGCAATCACTGATGCCCCATCTGTCAAATTCCCTGGTATGAAATGTGTCACTTTGGTGAGTTTGTCCACTACCATCAATATGGCATTATGCCTGTTCCTAATCAAAGGTAAACCTTGTACAAAATCCATGCTAATAATTTGCCATTTCAAATCAGGTACACTATGAGGCTGAAGTAATCTTGTTGGATGCTGATTCTCTACCTTGACCTTCTGACATCAGCCATCATCTTGGTTACTCCTGCATGTCCTAAATATGGGTGGTATGTACTTCTTTCCATATTATTTTCCTTAACTCAGAAGACTTTGGAATATACATCCTACCTTTAAATCTCAAAATCGCATCTGCTTCAATGTGAAAACCTTCATATTTAGGCTCCTATGGATTTGACTAAAGAGCTTCTCAAACTTGCAAATAGTATTCATCTTCATTTAGTTTCTGAATCACCTATGTTCTAAAATCAATGTTGATTGACACCATTGCCGTTATATGCTTCCATTGACTCAATGCATCAACTACTCTATTTTCCTTGCCCTTAATGTAACTGATCTCAAAATCATAATCTGTGATTAACTTCATCCATCTTTTCTAGTGAGCATTTAGATTGGGCTATGTAAATATGTACTTCAAACCTTGATAATCTAACTTAAGTTAAAAAGTTTTTCCTAATAAATAATGTCGCCACATTTGTAGTGCATGAACAATAGCTGCTAACTCTAAATCATGGGGTGCATAATTTTGCTCATATTGTTTCAATTTCTAAGATTCATAAGCCACTACCTTTCCTTCTTGCATTAACACCCTACCTAATCCATCTCCTCACGCATCTGTTATAACTACAAAATGATCATAAGGATCTGGTACTATCAATATTGGGGTAGTTGTTAATTTTTCCTTTAATAGGTTAAACACCCCTTGACATTTTTTAGTCCATTCGAACCTTTTTCCTTTTCTTTGAAGAGAGGTAATGGGATGAGCAATTTTAGAAAAATCTCTAACAAACCTTTTGTAATACCCAGCTAATCCCATGAAACTTCTAACCTTAGGAACATTCTTCTGTACTGACCAATCCACTATAGCTTTTATCTTAGCAGGATCCACTGCAATTCCCTTACCTGACATTATATTCCCCAAATATTGTATCTCTTTCTGGAAGAAGGTACATTTTGACAATTTTCCATATAGTTTATGCTCCCTTAACTGTTGAAGAACTATTTGAAGGTGTTGAAGGTGCTCTTCCTCATTTTTAGAGTAGATAAGAATGTCATCTAAGAATACTAATACAAACTTATCCAAATAATCTCTGAAAACACTATACATTAAATTCATGAATGCGGCTAGGGCATTGGTGAGTCCATATGGTAGAACTGTAAACTCATAGTGTCCATCTCTAGTTTTGAATGTCATCTTATGAATGTCTTCCTCTTTTAACCTTAACTGATGATATCCTGACCTCAAATCTATTTTTGAGAATACTGCAGCCCCTTTCATTTGATCAGAAAGATCATCTATTCAAGGTAAGGGATATCTGTTCTTGATGGTGAGCTTATTTAACATTTGGTAATCTATACATACATGAAGAGTCCCATCCTTCTTTTTAACAAAAAACACTGGGGTACCCCATGGTGAAACACTTGGTCATATCAAACCCTTATCTAGTAATTCTTGTAATTGTGCCTTTAGCTCCACCAGCTCTAAGGTGGTCATACAGTAAGGTACTATTGAAATAGGCTTGGCCCCTGGTACTAGATCAATGGAAAAATCAAATAGTCTTCTAGATGGTAACCCAGGTAGTTCCTCAGGAAATACATCTTGATATTCATGAAGATAAGGGTATTTTTTAGTGAAGGTCTCTTCCTTATCTTCAATTCCCATTTTCCTCTTCCTATTCTAGGGATGCTTTGTCCCTTCATTGACCGCTTCCATCTTGACCACAAACAATTTGCATCGTTTCCTTCAATTTTTTTTCAGCTGCATAGCCAAAATTTGTCGTACATTAACTTCTCATTATTTCCCTTGAATCCTCACTGGGTTCCCTGAATCATCCATACATTCTACTATCTTAGCATAATAGTCGACCTTAGCCCTATGTTTTTTCAACTAATTCATTCCAATGATCACATCATGGGAACCTAGAGGTACTACATAAAGGTTAACCTCTGTAGTGAAGTCTGGAAATTCAATCTTGACTTCAAAAAGACATTGCTCTACCTGATCTCTCATCTAGTTAGCATATTCAACCATCCATGATTTGGCCATATACCCATTCTTTTAGGGAACCTCCTAGTAACTTAGGTGATATAAAACATTCCATGGCTCCAATGTCTATTAAAATAGTTATTGGGTTACCATTAAGCATACCTAGAGTTTCTATGGGAGCGACCTGGTACTCTACTTGTCTATTGTCAACTGTTGCATGAATTCTTTGCTAAAAAATGGTCCATTGAGGTGGTAGAGGCTTCCGTTGCTATTGTCCTTGTTGGTTCTTAGAGGGACATTGATTTGCATAGTGGTCACCTCCACAATTGAAACATCATCTGGGTGGTCCCTTCTTTTTAGTACTTTTACTAGTGTGGTTTTCTTCCTTCCAGGAGTTGTAATTATTCTTTTTAAACTAGTTATTCTTGTACACCTTCTTTTTGAAATTTTCTTGTGACTGTTCCCACTTACTCCTATTATGCTTCTTGTCCCTGAAGGAATCATCTTTCTTCAATCTCTATTCTTGCTGAACAACTTTCTTATAAGCCTCATCCATAGTCTAAGGCGTCAAAACATCTACCAGTCCTCCAATACAATTGTTTGGCCCCATTATGAACTTTTGTACTCGAAAGTTTTCATCCTGCTAGTATTGTGGAACATATTTAAGTAAATGGGTATATTTCTCCCAATACTCATTGACACTTAGGGGTCCTTGCCTGAGGTTTTCAAAATCTAACAATTTTTTATCATAAAATAACTGTGGAAGCCATATTTGGCCAAATATCTTCACAAATTGATCCCATGACACATTAGCCACTGCTAATCCCATTTCAAGCCTTTTGTTTTCCCACCATGTGGCAGTTTCTCCTGCCAACTAGTAGGCTAGCCATGCTGCTTTAGAGTTATCAGAATAATCTCAAAGTTCAAAATACTTTTCCATCTCCATCAGCCATGCCTCCGCGGCATCTCCTAAAGGAGAGCCTTCAAACATAGGAGGTTTTATCTTTTTCATATCTTTGGCTAACTTATCAACCAGTCTACTTCTCTTGTATCCCATACTTAATGTTTTTGATTTATCTTCATGCGAGTCACTTTGATTTTTAGACCTCTCATATCTAGCTTTAGATTGCTCTTGTACCTTTTTCTCTAGGTGGGCTAATCTAGCCTAAGTTACTTTCATCATACTTAATATTTGATTCATTTTATCCATGGAGTTATTGTCCTAATCTTCTCTGAGCCCATTTCTAGAATTTTCCATTCCAATGATGTCCCTGAAGAAATTAAGAGTTTTAATTAGTTTTTGGTTATTGTTGGTTGTCATCTAGTAGTTTTCACAATGAATTAAGGAGTCTTCCTTGTTGCATAAAATTATTGTTAAACTCAATACAAATAGCTCACAAAAAAATTTAATTTGTTTGAAAGAAAAGACTACTACTCCCTGTGATAGATTCATGTTGTGTGGTTACACAACACGCCCCATTTTGACTTGGCAAAACAGGGACCCAGCTTTTGTTTTGGCTTGTGTTGTCTGTTTCTGGCGGTTTTGGTAAAATTAAGTCAGGTGCATCATCATCATGAAGGTCAGGATGAGGTAGGTCATCAGCATGAGGTTAGTTTCTCAAAGTTCATATTTTGTTTCTATGACTTCATGGTTAGAAAGAGCTTGAAATTTCATGCAGGTTTGCCTTTTACATCACCTGAAAATTCGTCCATATGAGGGAGTTGTGAGCAGTCAAAGTTTTGGTCAAACCTGATATTTGCTGTATGATGAACATCATCATCATGATATTTGAAAAGCCCCCCGGTAATATCCTGAGGTCGAAACATCCGGACGTCAAGTTTAAGTCGTAGTAATCTTTTCCCGTCAGTCGGTCTTTTATATCGCCAAAGGTCATCATCATGATCTTACTCTATCACCTGATGAAAATCATGCAGTCCCGAAACATCCGGACGTCAATCTTAAGTGCTAGTGAACTTTACCCGTCGAGTAACCTTAGTAACATTGCGATCATCATCATGATATTCCAACATCACCCGATATTATAATATCATGATGATGTTATAATATCACCTTACTTAGAGAAATCTGCCATCTGCATATTTTGCGCGCGCACGACAGTCTTGGTGATCAACATCATCATGATATTTCGAGACCCGACATTTCTTAATATCCTCCTGACCTCCTTTTGCGTGATCATGATGATCACCTTATCTTTCGAAGCGGAGGGTGATTTTCATTTCTTAAGTCATGTTGAACAAGATCATCATGATCTTGTTCGTCTCTCCCAACAGTTCGTAATATCATCCTGCCGACGAGTATAACCTTTTGCAAATATGATGATGACGATGACGTCATCATCACCTTCTCCTTCGGCAGGATATTTTCCAGGGGTATGATCCTGTTCGCCAATATGATGATGACGATGACGTCATCTTCGAAGATTAACACAAGCCCCGGATATCCTGATGACGTCATCAGGACTTTCGGCAGGATCATATTTTTGATCGCCCAGTGCGAATATGATGATGATGATCATCATCATCCTGATCTTTCGAGCGGATTGCCTTGGCCGAAAAAAGGGGTCATACTGCTTTCATGACCTGATCATCTTCCTTAGAGGGAACCCGATATTCCATTTACCTCCTGATCTTAACGAAACATGACGATGACGTCATCCCTTTGCATTTTATTGAAGCCTGATGATGACGATGACGTCATCATGATTTTCCTCAGCGGCAGGATCATTTTCCGAGCCCTCCTGTTTGTCTTCATCATGATGATGATGACGATGTCTTTCTTTCCCGAATATGCAAAAGCAAAACATCCTGATGTGCTTTCCATCAGAGCATTAGGAAAGGAGGATCATCTTATTTTGTGATATCCTGCGGCCACTTTGAGGATATATAGTTGGTCATCATCATGATTTTTGGCGTCGGTATAACTGTTGCCGTCGGCCTGAGAAGAAATTGTCACTCTGATCATATGTAGTCACGCCGATGCAAATATGATGATGATGCAAAGCCGATTTCTAGGGGTGGTTGAAAGGCGATTATTTCTTTGTATAATTTGGGGTCATCATCATCATATTTTGAACCCGATATACATGAAAATGGGCAAAAACATGAAGCGATAGAAATTTGAAAGCCTGACTGCCTGATTTTGGTCAACGAGGGTTGACCTGGTTGTTTTTATGCCGTTTATGCATTTAGTACATATTTTCACAGGTAAGACCTGTTTGCCTGTAGCTGCACATTGGGAGGTATGTTTAATAAAGTGTTTACTTCCTGTTGTTTATCATGATGATGATGAACTTAATGTTTGTCTGTTTACTTGCAGGAAGTCATGATGATGCTGCTGAGGCTGAACATTGAAGTCATGATGCTGCTGAAGCTGAGCGTGGAAATCATGATGATGCTGCTGAAGCTGAGCATTACAAAGTTGCGCATGGAGGCAACATAGGCCAGACATGAGGAGGATATTGTCAAATATGCTGTTCGCCAGCTGGAGGCCGAATCAAGTTGAAGATGCTGGAATATTCTGTGCCAGCTGTACATTTGCTAACTGACGAAGCATGTGCTTTTCATCTGGGCCGTTGTTTGTTATGAGAGGATCCTGATCCTTGGATCATTGTAACCGTTTTCTGGTAGTTGCTCTATATAACATCCAGAGCTTGTCATTTTAAAAGGAGAGGAATACATTAGAATACACAGACGCATCTGGCGCAAAGAGTCAATTACTGTAGAATAAGTTAGGAGATCGGATTACTGAGACTAATGAGGATAGAATTGTTGAAATGTCAAGGTTCTTTCTTCAGATCACTGTAAATGTACCTGTTCTTGAGCATACTGAATGAATATGAAGTTCCAGATTACATCCTGATTGTAAATTTTACGTAATCTTCTGTTGATTTCTGGATATGTACTGGTGAATGCTGTGTTCAACTGGAAGCACTTTCATTTCATTACATATTGTTATCAACTTTCCTTTGAAGCTTTGCACTAGATCATGCGGATTTGTGGAATGTCCTGGTGAAGTATGATTTCTAGTTTTCCTTCTTTTCATTGCAAGTATGGGAGCTTGTATGTGAATCAGTGATCTAAGTCCAGTAATTTTAGGAATCTCACTCTCTAACCCTTTTCCTTTTTTTAATTTCATTAATTCATCACCATAACTGCAAATCATGATAAATAACAAGCAGAAACAGTGAAATATGCTGAAATCCCGTAGGTAACTGAAGATCCTTAGCATATTTGAGTTAAATGCATGTAGTATTGAAAATATCATGCAAAGAATCATAAATAATGGTAGAAATCATGCAAATATCAGCCTATATACACATTATTTGACTAAATTTACAGTGCAGAGGTAGAATTGTTGGAGACTTATGCAGAGCGAACATCCAGAGCAGGATATTTGAAGATGATGATGATGAACAGTGCAGAAACACGTAAGGCCCCTGAATGGAAAACAGCAACACACATCAACCACTGAGTAACGTCAGTAGATTAAGACCTAATCAACGGAGACTTGGGATCATGAATTCTTTGAATTCATCGTATCTTTCAAGATGAGTAAAGGTTGTTGTGTAACTTTTATTCTATGTTTGCGAATGACTAACCTCATGACCAACATAAATTGGCGCTAGAAGGAGGGCTGAGCCATTTCTCAGCAAATAGATCCTGTTCCTGAACAAAGAATTTTTGGATTTTCTGCAAATATTGCATAAATATTTCAGCATTTGAGCTAAATGTCTGCAAATATCTCTTACCTGAGATGTTTTGGTTGCACCTTTGCAAAGATCTGGCCCAAAGCATCAAATATTTGTTTGATTTTCTGGACTTTCAAAGTTTTAGTCTGAGATATGATAGATCTCCTTAAAATTGCAAAATAAAAAAAATTTGAAGAATAGAATCTCATTTTGATGGATGTATATGAAAATAATGGTCAAATAAACATTCCTTTATTTTAGGAAACTCTGAATGGGCAGATTTACCCTCACAATTTGTCTAACTTTGGTTTATCTACCTGTTGCAGGATACACCAGACTACAGAACACAGTGAAATAAATTGTTTAAATTTCCTCACAAGGTTGGATTTATACTTGAAAGGACTAATATTCTTTCTGGATGTGTTCAGGGTTGAAATTTGCCAAGAAAATGAAGAGATCTGCCAGGGAAATGAAGAAATTCTGGAGCAACAAGCAGATGCAGCACCAGAAGTTATTAATTGTCCAGACACTGAAGTAGATCATTCTGAAGATTTTGAATTATACTTGTCTAGAAATATACAGTGTAGTCAAATATTAGGTTTGCCCATTGATGATGTCTTGATTGAAAGCTGGTGCAGATTACATGATGAAGAGCATTCAGAGAGAGGTTGTTACCCTTGCTTGGTCATGTTGAAAAAGATTCTAGAAAGTACAATAGCTGAATCAGTTCCAGAAGGTAAAGAAGAGGAAACATCTTTCCTGGATTCATTTTATGGTGGGATTGATAGGAGTTCTCTACTTCCTAATACAAGTAAGGATCAGTCAGTATGCAGGTATGAATCTTGTGAAAATTTTAGAGAAGAAATCACTCATCAGGATAATATTTTTGATTCTGATCCTAATACTTTTGATAAAGAAGATGAAACATCTTTCCTGGAGTCATTCTATGGTAAAGAGAAGTGTAAACAGATAGTAGAACAATTTAAATGCACTCCTAATGATGAAGTTCCTATGATGATAAATCAGGGAGTCATAGAGAAGAAAATAAATGCTGATTTATTACCTGACTTCTTTGAATTAAATGATCAAATGCAAGAATGTTGCAGGTTAATGGAACCAGATCCTTTACTAGATAGAAGATGTGAATTATTCAATGAGCAATTCCTGAAAGATGAAGATGTAGAAGACTTTGGAGTTGTTGTGCATAATCAGATGTCATTCCAGGAATATTTTGAAAATGAAACAGGGGAGTGTCCTCATCAAGTGAAAGTTGTTTCCCCTTTACAGTCAAATGATTTAGAAATGATAAATTTCTGTATATCAGGTTGTGATAATAAAGATACTTATTTAGATGCTGATGTGCAGGAAATTGAAGAAAATACTGAGAAGTTTCCTAAACTGGAGGATGATCTGAACATCCAGAATGAAGGGATAAGGCTGGATAAAGATGAAGAATCAATACATCAAAGGTCATGCATCCTTCAATTTGAAGAGAGACCAGGCACTGAGCCAAGCAGTGAAAATATAATGACAAATGGAAGATCAACTGCCAATGAAGAAGCATGTCCAACAAAACCAGAAATACACCAGGTTGTATTTCTCCTTTCCACAGTAAATGATGTTGAATACTATTTTGATTATGGAAATTCAGAAGATAAGACATGCATATGGATTAATCATGAACATGGTGAGCTTCCTCAGTTGCTGATCATCAAGAGTTGTTCTGTTGAATACAGTGAATTCAGAATATCAGAATATTCTTTAGAATATAAAGATAAATTTGCTAGGTTGAGAACCATAACTAATACCCTGATGCTCCTGCACAATCAAAAGAAGTATGCAAATGCAGGTGTCCTTAGGTCTTTTTCTGGTTTTTGTTTGCCTAGTAGTGTGTTGTATATAATTTTGTAGGTTAGTTGTTTGTACAGTTTGTTTGTTTTGCTTTCTTGTTCTGTTCCTGTTGTTTCCTTTTTGTAGGTTAGTTGTTTGTATAGTGTTGTTTCTGTTTTGTGTTGTTTTGGTTGGGACCTTGTTCTGGTAAGTCAGGATGATGCACTTCATCACCTTAAGAAAATAACTAAATTGTTAGGATTCAAGTGATGAGATCAGATTTAGAGATAGGTTATGATTCATTCTAAGAAGTGCTCATGATCAGGTTTATGATGTCTTTTCATCAGGGTACTTTTTCTTGTCCAAAGTGAATCAAACACAATGAAACACCTAACAGCCTTGGGTTTGTTGAAGATATGAGTATAGGTGTTAAGTGAAAAATCTAAAGGGACTCCCTTGCTACCAATACAATCTCCAACCTAAAGCTGCAAGTGACTACACCTTGTACAAATGAGCAGACATGATGATATCAAATTTAAATTTTTAAAGGAAAATCAGAAACAAAATAAAATTAGGCCATCTAAGTAACTCTACCGGGGCTATGGACGCCTGCTGGCAGTGGGGCTCTACTTAGGGAGATTGTATAGATAACCTTGCCGGGGTTATAGACACCTGCTGGCAGCAAGGCTCTATCCAGGTTGGCTATGAGGGATGATCTCCAACTATGTAGTTTAACACCAGTTACTTATGTTTTCAACTTACTTTCAAGATGAGGATAATTAATCATCTGCACACACCTGATCCTTTGTTAGCTTTATCACCATAATGAAATTTTATCATTCAAAGATCATGATGATTTACTTAGACAGAATTACAATACTATAGATGAATATGATCATATCACTTGAATTATTTGAATTTTGTTGTTTTCTTTGGTGGCAAGTTGTTGTGTGGTTACACAACACGCCCCATTTTGACTTGGCAAAACAGGGACCCAGCTTTTGTTTTGGCTTGTGTTGTCTGTTTCTGGCGGTTTTGGTAAAATTAAGTCAGGTGCATCATCATCATGAAGGTCAGGATGAGGTAGGTCATCAGCATGAGGTTAGTTTCTCAAAGTTCATATTTTGTTTCTATGACTTCATGGTTAGAAAGAGCTTGAAATTTCATGCAGGTTTGCCTTTTACATCACCTGAAAATTCGTCCATATGAGGGAGTTGTGAGCAGTCAAAGTTTTGGTCAAACCTGATATTTGCTGTATGATGAACATCATCATCATGATATTTGAAAAGCCCCCCGGTAATATCCTGAGGTCGAAACATCCGGACGTCAAGTTTAAGTCGTAGTAATCTTTTCCCGTCAGTCGGTCTTTTATATCGCCAAAGGTCATCATCATGATCTTACTCTATCACCTGATGAAAATCATGCAGTCCCGAAACATCCGGACGTCAATCTTAAGTGCTAGTGAACTTTACCCGTCGAGTAACCTTAGTAACATTGCGATCATCATCATGATATTCCAACATCACCCGATATTATAATATCATGATGATGTTATAATATCACCTTACTTAGAGAAATCTGCCATCTGCATATTTTGCGCGCGCACGACAGTCTTGGTGATCAACATCATCATGATATTTCGAGACCCGACATTTCTTAATATCCTCCTGACCTCCTTTTGCGTGATCATGATGATCACCTTATCTTTCGAAGCGGAGGGTGATTTTCATTTCTTAAGTCATGTTGAACAAGATCATCATGATCTTGTTCGTCTCTCCCAACAGTTCGTAATATCATCCTGCCGACGAGTATAACCTTTTGCAAATATGATGATGACGATGACGTCATCATCACCTTCTCCTTCGGCAGGATATTTTCCAGGGGTATGATCCTGTTCGCCAATATGATGATGACGATGACGTCATCTTCGAAGATTAACACAAGCCCCGGATATCCTGATGACGTCATCAGGACTTTCGGCAGGATCATATTTTTGATCGCCCAGTGCGAATATGATGATGATGATCATCATCATCCTGATCTTTCGAGCGGATTGCCTTGGCCGAAAAAAGGGGTCATACTGCTTTCATGACCTGATCATCTTCCTTAGAGGGAACCCGATATTCCATTTACCTCCTGATCTTAACGAAACATGACGATGACGTCATCCCTTTGCATTTTATTGAAGCCTGATGATGACGATGACGTCATCATGATTTTCCTCAGCGGCAAGATCATTTTCCGAGCCCTCCTGTTTGTCTTCATCATGATGATGATGACGATGTCTTTCTTTCCTGAATATGCAAAAGCAAAACATCCTGATGTGCTTTCCATCAGAGCATTAGGAAAGGAGGATCATCTTATTTTGTGATATCCTGCGGCCACTTTGAGGATATATAGTTGGTCATCATCATGATTTTTGGCGTCGGTATAACTGTTGCCGTCGGCCTGAGAAGAAATTGTCACTCTGATCATATGTAGTCACGCCGATGCAAATATGATGATGATGCAAAGCCAATTTCTAGGGGTGGTTGAAAGGCGATTATTTCTTTGTATAATTTGGGGTCATCATCATCATATTTTGAACCCGATATACATGAAAATGGGCAAAAACATGAAGCGATAGAAATTTGAAAGCCTGACTGCCTGATTTTGGTCAACGAGGGTTGACCTGGTTGTTTTTATGCCGTTTATGCATTTAGTACATATTTTCACAGGTAAGACCTGTTTGCCTGTAGCTGCACATTGGGAGGTATGTTTAATAAAGTGTTTACTTCCTGTTGTTTATCATGATGATGATGAACTTAATGTTTGTCTGTTTACTTGCAGGAAGTCATGATGATGCTGCTGAGGCTGAACATTGAAGTCATGATGCTGCTGAAGCTGAGCGTGGAAATCATGATGATGCTGCTGAAGCTGAGCATTACAAAGTTGCGCATGGAGGCAACATAGGCCAGACATGAGGAGGATATTGTCAAATATGCTGTTCGCCAGCTGGAGGCCGAATCAAGTTGAAGATGCTGGAATATTCTGTGCCAGCTGTACATTTGCTAACTGACGAAGCATGTGCTTTTCATCTGGGCCGTTGTTTGTTATGAGAGGATCCTGATCCTTGGATCATTGTAACCGTTTTCTGGCAGTTGCTCTATATAACATCCAGAGCTTGTCATTTTAAAAGGAGAGGAATACATTAGAATACACAGACGCATCTGGCGCAAAGAGTCAATTACTGTAGAATAAGTTAGGAGATCGGATTACTGAGACTAATGAGGATAGAATTGTTGAAATGTCAAGGTTCTTTCTTCAGATCACTGTAAATGTACCTGTTCTTGAGCATACTGAATGAATATGAAGTTCCAGATTACATCCTGATTGTAAATTTTACGTAATCTTCTGTTGATTTCTGGATATGTACTGGTGAATGTTGTGTTCAACTGGAAGCGCTTTCATTTCATTACATATTGTTATCAACTTTCCTTTGAAGCTTTGCACTAGATCATGCGGATTTGTGGAATGTCCTGGTGAAGTATGATTTCTAGTTTTCCTTCTTTTCATTGCAAGTATGGGAGCTTGTATGTGAATCAGTGATCTAAGTCCAGTAATTTTAGGAATCTCACTCTCTAACCCTTTTCCTTTTTTTAATTTCATTAATTCATCACCATAACTGCAAATCATGATAAATAACAAGCAGAAACAGTGAAATATGCTGAAATCCCGTAGGTAACTGAAGATCCTTAGCATATTTGAGTTAAATGCATGTAGTATTGAAAATATCATGCAAAGAATCATAAATAATGGTAGAAATCATGCAAATATCAGCCTGTATACACATTATTTGACTAAATTTACAGTGCAGAGGTAGAATTGTTGGAGACTTATGCAGAGCGAACATCCAGAGCAGGATATTTGAAGATGATGATGATGAACAGTGCAGAAACACGTAAGGCCCCTGAATGGAAAACATCAACACACATCAACCACTGAGTAACGTCAGTAGATTAAGACCTAATCAACGGAGACTTGGGATCATGAATTCTTTGAATTCATCGTATCTTTCAAGATGAGTAAAGGTTGTTGTGTAACTTTTATTCTATGTTTGCGAATGACTAACCTCATGACCAACAATTCATTAATAATTTCAAAATTTCTATCACTTCTTGTGATAGATTTATTGCATATATTACAAAATTTCTATCACTCCCTGTGATAGATTTATTTCAATTTAATACAAAATGGTCATCGCTTTCTGTGATTGGTTTTGTAAATCCCTTTTATTATCAGTGATAGGTTCCTCTTGATCACTAAATTCTAAAAATGGGATAAGTCTATATCTAGGAGTTAGAACTCAATCTCCTTCAGATGTTTTTGGTTTAGTGTGGTCTTTAAATTTGGTCTTGTTTATGTCTACAATTATGGTAGACTTCACCTTCTCTTTTCTAGAGACATTCCATTTTCTTCTCTCCTTCCAAAGTCTTTTCAGAGCTTCAGCTATTGTTTCTGAATCTGCTGGAGGAGAACAACTTGAAAAATCATAACAAAGTCTGATCTTCCATAGTTGAATAGATATAGGGTCACGAATCTTTTTTTGGGGTGTTTTTCTTATCAAAACCATCCTGGAGAAAACATCAATAACTGTTTGCAATGTTCTAAGCATGATGAGCCCCAAGGTTTGGTGTGGAACCATGTAGCTTTGATACCATATGTAACACCCAGTCATATTTAACTGATTATAAACTTACACCTAATAGAATTTCAGCAGAAAGAATAACTAACTATTATGAAAATAACATCGAATTCAATAAAATTCAAATATTACAACTAACTTTCATTTTCAGCTAAAATAATCTTTCTAACGGAATACATATAATCAAGAATAAATTGACTAACTTCCTTCAATGAAATTCAAATCTTAAGGTAGGAAGAGAGATTAAGAAAAGTACAACTTGAATACCTTCCTACTGATTTGTTTGCAAATCCTCCTCTAGATTTTGGAAAAATGAATATCACTAAGGGTTTTATTCACCGAACCAAGACCAACTGGTCTCCCATGCTTCTTCAACTGAAGAAACCTGACCCTTCACGAGGGTGATTAATGAAGAATCCAACAACATCAATAGGCCTTTGATCCTGGTGTCAAGAACCTATACCTCCTGATCGATCATTCCCTATAGGTACCTCATAACTAGAAATATCACTCTAACCATTGCTGTATTTGGTACTTGATAGTTGACAAATGCCTATACTGCATCGTACCTTGGCAAGGATTTCTAATAATTATCTGACACTACTGTGTCATCAACATTCACCCTTCCTTGGCATTGACTTTATTTCATATGTTTATTTTTGGTTACTGGTTTAGGTGAACAACATGTATAATCTAGTTGACATGCCCATAGATTTATAAGAGATTTAGCATAAGAACATTTAGACAGAAAGGTATCCTATAACTCTGTGACCAAATTCAAATATCTCTCTCTCTCTCTCTATATATATATATATATATATATATGAAAACAAATACTTTTGCATATTTCAAAGATTTGGAATAGAAAGACACATATGAATTCAGGAGATTCATGCATGAATCATAGAATAGAAAAATACAGAGTAACATAATGAATAATAAACAAGAATAGCTATGACCATCCAAAATAATGCATTTCTATCCATCGCATGATGAACTATGCTATATTGAAAGGAGCCATTGTCTTGTGTGATTAAGCTTTTGCAAGTCAAAGCTGAGGAATAGGCGACTATAACAACAAATTTTAATTGTTGGACTGGCTCTTTCTATCACTCCTATGATATTGACTCGGGTGAGTAAGAAGAGTATGAAGCTCATGTACAACAAAAATATGATTCAGATTTCTGAGTTGCAGGGATGAGGCCACGCAAAGATTGCAATCAATAGCTTAGTAATCCTCTGAGTGTTCCTTCGAAAAGATACAAATGCTCTTTTGAAAAGGGTGCGAATGCTATGTTACAAGATTGAGTAAAGAATGCAAATAAAAAGGATGAATGCCAGCAAATAAAGGTCAGCCACTCCTTCCCCATCCGTATGCAAGAAGGAACGTTTCCTTCTTGCGTGCGAGCAGAGTTGAGGAGTCACATACAAGACTCCAGGTCGCACACCACTAAGCGCTCCTCATGAGGTAAGTTGAAAATATATATTATTTAATATACATAAGGAAATAATTCTTACCAGCTTGAAATATATACGTATATGTATGTGCCTTGGCCAAGGATACGATGATATAGTCGTATAGACTTAGACTTAAACAATATTGTTGTTTTTTGATTCTCATAACCACCCTCTCCCTGTTGATATCCCTTTTTCCTTGTCGCTTGATTTTTCCTGCATCACTTCGACAATTAATGAAGGTTAAATCATTTCCTTGATATGAACATTTATATATATTATATCCATACATCCATTCTCACATATCATTGAAAAATATTTTCATATAAAAGAAAATCATTCTCACATAACTATACACCTTATTCAATGAATAAATTCATATTCACATGAAAGTAGTTATACACAACTAACAGCATAACCAACATTTTAGTGTTCAGTAGAAGGGGATGTAACACCTTCTTTACAAAGGGAGAAACCCAAATTACACAACATATTATACATCATCCAACCACTATGGAAGAACAAACTTTTCATGATGTTGATGATACTATTGAGGCAACATGATATGTATCTAATGAGCAAATAGAAAAATTGGATAAAGAGCTAGCCCAATTTCAATCATTGATGGGAAATGAGAGAATCGCTGAAGAAGTTGTCCTTACGATTCATAATATAAGAGAATTGATAAAAGAGGGACAAGATGGTGTCAATGCAATTTGTTATCTAGCACATATTGTACAAACCAATATCGTGCCAGTGACCGAATGTGTACAAGTGATAAATAACACTTTATCACCATCTCATACTCAAGTATCCATACCTATACCAACTACGAGAATATCAACTTTTACATCAACGATCTTAACAACTGATGCAAATGCTTGTAGTAATGCTACCATTGGTATTGGAGTATCTAATGGCACTAATTTTAAAGTTGTGGTATTTGATTATCAAAAATTGGTTTGTAAAGTGACCTCCTCTATGCATAATTGTTTTCAACCACCTATCTATTCCACTCATTTCCAACCAACTATTACATACTCTCAACCATCTTCCACCTATCACTATGTCCAACCACCATTGACATATCCCCAACCACTACCTATCATATCTCAAGCTCATTCACCTCCTCACTTTGGCTCCAATTGCTCACAACAAACCACATCTCCCAATGATGCCATCCTAAACCAACTTTTGTAGGGCATGACTGCTTTACAACATAAGGTAACAAACTTGACAAATTCTTCACACCTAGTCTACCAACATATCATGCCTGTAATCCCATTTCCTATGCAATCTTGAGAACTCCTATGCCTGAGAGGTTTGAGACTCCCCGCTTTGAAAAATATGGTGGAAAAGGTGATCCTAATATGCATCTGGCAGCATTTACAGCTATATGTAGTGATTTTTATTTTGAAGAGGATTTGTTGGCAAAACTTTTCCCATGATCTCTCAAAGATACTGCTTTAGAATGGTTTTGCTCTTTGCCTCCATATTCAATACACTCCTTTTTGCAGTTGATTGGTCAATTTTTACAACATTTTTGAGAAAATATCAGACCCCAAGTCACGCTTATTGACTTGCTTCAATGCAAATAAGGTTTGAAAGAAAAGTCGACTGAATTCATTAGTTGGTATAAAGGGCTTTATGCATAGATTCAGTGTTAGATGAAAGATGAAGATGTTCAGAAGATATTTATTACAAATCTACAACCTAACATTCATGATAAGATTCTCTTGATGAAATATAACTCCTTTCAACATTTATGGACCTCCCTTCGTGATTATCAACTTTCATCTAGTAGGTATGAAAACCAGAACTCATCAACTCAAGTTGGTCAATCCTCAGGTCAATCATCACAAAACAAATTTAAGAGGAATAATAATAACAGGAGCTTCATCAAGATTAATAGACTAAATATGAACAACTTTTCAAATGTTTCATCTATCACTAATCCAAAGAAAATATCGTATCAACCAAGAAAGTTTACTCCAATATCTGAGTCTTATCATTCTATCATGAATTAACCTGTGAGTAATAACATTCTAAAGCTTCCCCCGATCAAGCTTGTTGATCCTAGTAAACAAGGACATTACTTTGATGCTAATGCCTTTTGTCATTATCATCGAATGCAAGGACATTACACTAAATGATGTATGCATCTTAAACACGAGATACAGGACCTTATTGATTCAAATGTCATCTAGGTATCGGGTGTGAATGACAATGGAAACAAGTTGGTTGCTCCGTTGAATGAGAATTTACAAATCTTCAGTAATCCTTTCCCTAAACATACTGGAAACAATATGGTGGAACAAGGTTTAATAGAAGTAGATGAGGATGATTACTTGGACTATCATAGTATCATGGGGATGATTGAAGTAGATAAGAAACAAGTGGATAATCCACCTTGTCCATGAAGAAATGGAATTTATTCTGAGGTTCCTCCTCTGTCATCCTTATATCAATCAGGAGATAATCAAAATGCATCAGAAAAGAAAGAACAACAACTGATATAGATAAGTGAGATGCTACAGGATGATTCCTGTTACCATGCTAGAAAGATTCAACAACAAAAACTCGCTAAAAATTAGAAAAGAATAAGATGACAATCAACACTTAGATATAATAGTGGTTCTCCCCCTCTTAAGCAACAAAAAGTCTCATTTCAACAAGAAATTACAAAACAAGCATCATATGATAATAAACAAAACTTTCATAAGAACCACTCAAATTTTGCATTAAACATGATTGAGTACCTCTTTGAGAGATTTGCAAGTTCCAAAATCTAATACGAAGACCCTACAGGTGAGTATCTCTAACCCTTTATCTCTCTCGTGATGTGCTTCCCCCATGATGTGTTATGTGTTGTTTAGGCCTCCTGGGATGATCTTAGATTCTCCTATAAGGTTTGGGATACCAGGATACTTCCTCTATTATGACCTTCTCCTATTTGTATCATCATTCTTCTATATTGCCTCTCTTTGATTTCATTGTTGTGTGTTATGTCTTACTAACATAGTGTTGCAATTGGTGACGTGGCGACACCCTCTGAGGACCAAAACTATCCTCAATAACATTAAAAAATCAAAGAAATAATCCAATTTATTTTGTCAGGTTGAAGAGGACATTAATATACTTTTCATCCAATTTTCATAAAGATCCAATGGTAGGAGAGAAAGTTATGACTCTTTTCCCAAAACTACAAACCCTAGGCAGCGTTCAGACCTGCCCTCACCAAAATTATAATATCTCTCACAAAAATTAATGACATTATACCAAACCAAACTAATTGTAAACTAGAAACACATATCTTTCCATCCATTTATTATATGCATCAATGTGAGGCCGTACCAAGTCGTGCCATGCATATTTTCAGACTGTATTTTAAGAAAATTAAACTCTGCAGACCTACCTTCAATAAAAATGCCATAACTTATTCAAATCTTAATAAAATTTGATGCAACAAAAATAAATAGAAAGTAGACTCAATACTATTTCCAACCATATATGGCTTGCTCTTGTATATATCCATAAAAAATTGTACCAAATGCTATAACAGGACTATTGTAGGGAAAATTAGAAAATTACAATCCATAAAACACTCATATCTTTCACAAAAATAAATAAAAATGCATGGGACAAGAAGAAAATGGAAGGTGGTTAAAGGACCTAACTTTTCCAATCCATTAGGCATCCATTCAATTCTATATAGGTCCGTACAATAGCAAAAGACAACAAATTTATGAAGGAAAATACAGGAAAACATTGTTTTTTCTCATTCTATGCTTAAATCTTCAACCACCCACGAATTATTCATGGTTACAAGGCCTTTTAAAGGCATTAAAACATGTCTCTTTAGTTCATAACTGATTTGGAGTGAACCAAGAGCCAAATGACTCTTCACCTTCCAAGTTTGCATCTTTTTTCCAATTTTACATTGACAACCTCTACATGGTTTGCAATATTTTGCATTTTTGAAACTCCTATGACCTAAACACATAAAAATGACTTGATAAACCTCATTACAATGTGGAATCATACAAATTTAATCAAATTCAAAGATTTGTCCAGGGCAATATTAATTTGCCAAGGTGCTCCTGCACCATACAACCAACCAACAAAATTTCCAAGTCCCTTGAAAATGTATCTACAACAAAAGTCTCTTTCTTCTATCTTTATCTTCAATCTTCTCAGCTATAATCTTCCAATCTATAGAAATGGTGACCAACCAACCAACAAAACAAACTACCATCTTCACAGAGCATCCTCAGGCTCCTTCTACTCCCATCAGTGGAGTACTCTTCGGGCTGCAACATCAAGTGCTTCTTCAGGTATCCATCTCTCTCACTGCTTCACAACAAACCAACTCACCAAACCATTCATCTCACCCAATAGCAGATCCTGGTGATGCACCTACCACTCTCTCCTTAGTGGTTTCTCTATGCATCCTTCTCCAGCCAAATCTCTATTGGAGAATGGTCATGACAGACCTCATCTTGTTTGCCAACACACACAACCTCAAAAAACATCCTTCTGCAGCTAGATGGAATAAGAACCTGCAACCAAACAACTGAGCAACACAAAATCCAAAAGGTGTAGATTGCCTCCCTCGGTGATCTATCTACACAATCAAGATCTTCTCGCTCTTCACCTGCCTTCTCACTGATAGGAAACAAATACACACCACCCAAATCTTTTGCTAGCTCTGATACCAATATGATGCAGAGGTAGGAGGACCAAAACTATCCTCAATAACATTAAAAAATCAAAGAAATAATCCAATTTATTTTGTAAAGTTGAAGAGGACATTAATATGGACTTTTCATCCAATTTTCATGAAGATCCAATGGTAGGAGAGAAAGTTATGACTCTTTTCCCAAAACTACAAACCCTAGGCAGCGTTCAGACCTACCGTCACCAAAATTGCAATATCTCTCACAAACCTTAATAAAATTATACCAAACCAAAATAATTGTAAACTAGAAACACATATATTTCCATCCATTTATTTTATGGATCAATGTGAGGCTGTACCAGGTCATGCCATGCATATTTTCAGACTGTATTTTTAGAAAATTAAACTCTACAGACCTACCCTCAATAAAAATGCCATAACTTATTCAAATATTAATAAAATTTGATGCAACAAAAAGAAATAGAAACTAGACTCAATACTATTTCCAACCATATATGGATTTCTCTTGTATATATCTATACAAAACCGTACCAAATGCTGTAACAGGACTGTTGCAGGGAAAATCAGAAAATTACAATCCATAAAACACTCATATCTTCCACAAAAATAAATAAAAATGCATGGAACAAGAAGAAAATGGAAGGTGGTTGAAGGATATAACATTTTAAATCCATTAGACATCCATTCAATTCCATATAGGGCCATACAATAGCAAAAGACAACAAATTTATGAAGGAAAATATAGGAAAACATTGTTTTTTCTCGTTCTATGCTCAAATCTTCAACCACCCACGAATTATTCACGGTTACAAGGCCTTTTAAAGGAATTAAAACATGTCTCTTCAGTTCATAACTGATTTGGAGTGAACCAAGAGCCAAATGACTCTTCACCTTCCAAGTTTGCATCTTTTTTCCAATTTTACATTGACAACCTTTACATGGTTTGCGATATTTTGCATTTTTGAAACTCCTAATGACCTAAACACATAAAAATGACCTGATAAACCTCATTACAATGTGGAAGAATACAAATTTAATCAAATTCAAAGATTTATCTAGGGCAATATTAATTTTCCAAGGTGCTCCTACACCACCCTCCTATGTGACTGTCCCTAAGACACTTGTTTCTCCTCTCTGATTTATTGTTTCCCTTTGTCTAGTGTTTCTATCTAGTGGGTGGATGATGAAAAACATTTATACTGATGCAAACCTAGTGTCCCTTTTGAGAGCAATCAAAAAATGGACTCAGTTCCTAATATGACGATGGGGTTGTATATTTTATCCAACGCTTGGCTAGTGGAAGCACTCATGCTTTCCACATAGTGAATATGGTGATTTTTTTATCTCATTTAAAAACCTTAACAATACTGATCCTCTATGCACCTTTGTTTGTCTTTGAATCTAGCCTTGGTGGTACTTGATTTGGAGAGCTTCATGATATAGACCCATGGTTATCCTTGAACTCTGAATTCGTAGTATAACCTTGGCTCTTTGTGTGGTTAATCATATGCATTGATGTTGTTGTTTATCATGATGTTGTAGACACTAACATGTTTCTTATAGGGATGTGTTTGTGGGAACATTTGGCGATCGTAAAGTACATGTCACCTCCGGGAGGCATGAGCTTTGTGAGAGTCTGTGTTCCCTTGTGTGTTTTCTTCCTACCTTAACATGCTTGATATCGATGCATGATATCAACCACCTTAAGGTGGGGGCATATAAGGTAAGTTGTCTGTTGTAGATGTTAGCAATGTGTTTGTCCTCAACTACAGTTTAAAGACTTGTACAAGGAGCACATCTTGCACTCTAAGTTTGCAACCAATCAATCAATCATGTAAGCCCTCTGCGGAGGTGGGATATCACATATATCCTTTTCTATCTTAAGCCCTCTACGAAGGCAGGGATGGTGTATTTCTTGGAGTAGATTGCATCATCCTGTCATTTTCAAAAGTCCTTTGCAGAGGCAGGGAGTGGTTCTGTGACTAACTCAAGCCTTAAGCATGTCTTCAACGATTATTGTGGAAAAGCGCAATCATCGGTGTGTGCTTGTAATGTGTATGAGATGGTGTTGAGCCTAGAAATAGGAACACTCCATCGCTTGTCTGCTATGTTTTCTCTATGTCTTCAAAGTGTGTGTGTTTGGCATGCTTACTTTGTTTGGCATGTCTGTTGCCCCACATGCAGTCTACATTTTTGGAGGTTTTGTGTGTCTTGCATGAGTGTCGCCCCATATATACAAATAACTGCATGATGAGTGCATCATGTATTATTGGTGGTTCGTTTACTTTCCAGTACTTGCATCTGCATTTCATATCTAATAAAAAGAAAAGAAAAGATATCATGTTTGTCTTCCATGCATTAATGTGTCTTCTATGCATTTACTATCTTCTCCATGTTATACGTGACTGTAACTGTCTTCTCTATATTTTGCGTGCCTGTTACTTTTTTCTGTGTGATTGGTGTGTCTTCTCTGTGCTTGGCATGTTTGTTGTGCTTGTGACCTTACTTTAATGCATGTATTGGCCTTGTGTTTATACATACATTAAAGTGTGGGCTAAATGTAACATTAGAAAATGTCCCCTTGGGGGCTTTTCCCTCATAAGGTTTAGCTCCTGGGTCATTTGCATGCATTTAGGACATCTTACTTCATAACTTGGCATCCCGATGGAAAGAGCCCTAGGTAACATGACAAATGGGACCTAGGAGGACCCCTTGAGCTAGACCCTACCTAAAAAAGGTGGGGAGGACATGGACACCCATGCCCTAGTGCTTCCCTATTTTGGGGCAATCCAAATTTTTGGGTGTCAGCTTGTGACCGTTATTTGGGTCCTATGCCGACATGGTAAGTTTGAATTTATGAAATCTTGGCGAGAGTGTTTGTAGTTGCATATAAAAGCATGTTTAGGCATTCATTTGTAAACTAGATTTCAACTAGATGATCATTGTGAACTTTAGGCATTCTTAAAGTGATTCAAGGCTTTCATTGTATTGGAAGAGTAGAATTGTGTTGTCTATGTGTTTATGTTTGCAGACTTGAGCATCCACTTCATCATGGAATGAAGAGCATCTTCCTCCCATGAGATCTTCCATACAAGGTGATATTATATTATGTTTTCATCATCATTTCCTTTGGTTTTTGCCTCTACCTCACAAGGGAACACACTCTCTATCTGACAATGGTGTTCAGAGACTTAAGTGTTCTCTGGGCCTTGACTGAGGCAAGCCTCTAAAAACTACAACCCCCTCCCAAAGTTTTCATGGTTACAGGTTACATGTTGCGGAGCTGGACAAAGTGAAGTTGTAGGAACGCATCTTGAAGTGTCAGAATTGTAGAACAGAAGGAAAAACAACCACCTGGACTTGGGCGCTTGCTCATTAGTCCTCCAACTTTTGTGACGGGAAAATATCTGGAATAACAGGGAAGATTTACAGACTGAGTTTCCAGATCTTGACAAAAATGAGGGCCTTGGACTTGGGTGCCTGCTCTCGTGTCCCTGACTTTTCTACCTTGGAGCCCTGAAAAGAGGTACTCTCTGATTTGATATTTTACTTCCCTCTGCAAGATCTTTTTCTATTATTCTTTTGTTTAGAGTCGTATTTGTGAAATTAGGGTTTTTAATGGTCAATTGAGCATAGGAGAAGGAAAATTGATAATTAAACATCCTAATCCAAGCTTCCCTACATCTCACAACAACCTAGGGTATGATAGTGCACTGCCACTCGACCCTAGATCCTTGAATGTTAAGGGTGAAATGAGGAAATTCAAACATCTAACAACACTAAACTAAGCAATCGCAATTTCACCTAAAATACATATATTTCCCAATTTTTGATCCATAATGTATGTGGACAGTCAATATCCATGATGGAATACAAAGAATCATCTAGAATACATAAATTAATTAATCCAACAATGTGATCATTATGGTTAAACCACTTAGCCTTGTGAGATTGTTGACCAGGTTTAGGGATAGTTCATAGTCTCAAATATACTAAGACTTTAATGTTATTGGTGATTCTATATAAGCTAAGAATGGATTCATCAAAGAAGATAAAGTTACCTTCTTGAACTTGGGAACTACTTAATACATCCATTTTTGACACTAGTTGTATTATATATATAATATATGATACACATATAAGTGAACATATATATATATATATATATATATATATATATATATATATATATATATATATATATATATATATATATATATATATATATATATATATATATATATATATATATATATATATATATATATATATATATATATATATATATATATATATATAAGAGCGGAAAAATGATAAGAGGAAAATAACAAAAAGATAATGCAATAAACACAATACTTTTAACCTCAAATAAGTTTTACTCCTCTTAGACTAGAAGTAGAGTGTGCCCTTGTTCTACTTGATATGATATGATTTCTCAAATGTGGATTGCTCAATGAACCAACATAATCTTAATATTTTGTGGAATTCTAGATCTCCTCATTCAAATATTCATTAGTTCAAATGAGTTGATTGAAGGGATACTTATATGATCTTAGAAGATAGGATGGATGTCTAGGATTAGATTAGAGATGGATGGATAGGATTAATTGAGACATGGATCAAGACATGGATAAAGGATGAATGGTTATGATTAGGTGTAAATGGATGGATGAGATCAAGTGAGGATGCATTAGGGGATGGATATGACCTATCCTCATGTAGTTGGATAAGAGTGAAATGAAGAGTGTAGATGGAGTTAGTTATTTTTATATTTTTGTGTAAATTAGGTCCAGAGAATAATTAATTAAATAAAATTATTTAATTAATTATAGAATAGGAGTGATGTAGGAAATCTAAATTAATTAAATAAATTTAGTTAGAGAGAATATTGGACACAATTAATTAAATAAATATAATATATTTAATTAATTGAGTGATGAGAGGAAAATGGATTTAATTAACTAACTAAATATAATTTATTTAATTAATTACACATAGAAGGGTCCTAAGATGAAAGTGTTGCAATATGGTAGATGTTAGTAATGTCGCAAGGACAAAGTCAATTTTAGGTGTCTACATTTTGCCCCTCTTTGATACAACATAGTGTCTAACACAAGTAGCGTCGTGTCAAAGAAATAAATTATGTTCCAATGGACTAGAGGAATGATGGAGGAATGATGCCCCCTCGAGAGGTCATTTAGAAAAACTTCAAGAGGGCTCTTGAAAAGAGAAGAAGGGGGAAGTAGAAGTAGACAAGAAATAAATGAAGAAAATAAGCCAAAGAAAAGTGTAAGAATAAGAATGTGGGATGGAGAAAGTTAGTAAAATGGAACAAGAATAGTTAGTGAAGACTAAGCATGATGGCATGGTGTAGGTTGAAATCACTTGTAGATTGAATGGGAGGAGGGATGGATGGGGAAATGAAGAGTGATGAGTGGGATTACATTTTGTTGGTATGTGAAGAGCTATCCTATATTTTGATATAGAAATGGATATTATACAACAAGGTATAAGGAACCGGGTTGACAAGGTCTCCATTGCATAAAAGGATGCCCCAATGCATCACAAGAAATTTGATGACCTTAGTGAGTATCATGATGAGACAATCCATAAGGTCACAAGCTACCCTATGTCGTATAACATCGTGATATGGAAGACCATGATACCATTGTGGTAGGTAGGTTACAAGGACTGATGTAGATGTAAGATAAAATGATGATGTAGATGCAAGATGATGATGTAAGATAAAATGATAATGTAGATGCAAGATAAAATGATAATGTAGATGCAAGATAAATGATAATGCACACAAGAAAACATATGTTGTTGGGCACCATGATATGGAATGCCATGATGTCATTGTAACAATATGCTACAAGGATTGATACAAATGAAAGTAAAATGATAATGTACACAAGGAAGTAAGCAATCATGCACAAAGCATAAAAACAAACAAGGTTGTTGCCCCATGCGAAGTTGAAAACCTATGATTATTTGATTGGATAATGGTGTGGGAACAATATATCCCAAGAACAACACAAGGATAGGGTACAATATACCCCAAATATGATGATTCATGATGATTGATTGAGTTAATTAGGTTGATAGTAAGGTAGGAAACAAAACTGGGGTATGCTTTTAGATGATTTGGCTAGATTGTTTGACTAGCTTGGTATGGATTAAGGATGGCTTGCATTTGATTTATTGCTTGGATTTTTGTATATTTGAATTTTTTTTATTTTTGACATTGTTGTGATGTTCATAACATGCCCCATTTTACTCCTTAGCAAATGAGGACCCCTGCTATGGCTGTTGCTTTTGCTTGTTTGTATTTTGTTTTGCTTGGTGGTAAAGGGAAAAAGGGGTTGAAGTTGCAAACTTTGATAAAAATAGAGAAAAAATACATTTTTAGTACTAGGGCATGATATGGTTGGATTCCTTGTGAAAAATGAGCTAGGGTTGCTTTTTGAACCATCTTAAAATTCACCATATTTTGCAAGTTATGATCATTTTGGTAAAATGTACAAGGGAAGGGTTTGTTGTTTGTACATACAAGTCTGTTTATATATGCATGCCACATATACAATGCTCTTTGTATGCAAGTTCACTTGTATACAAAGACCTTTGTATGTACAAAGTCGTTTTATACTTAGTCGTGTTGGTTATCGGGTTGCATATGCATTATTTGTTTGCATGTTGGGTCATTGTAATATTACATACATTGCCCTTTATACATTGATTTCATATACAAAGGCAATTGTATGTCCTTTTTCCTTGTATGGATTTTTAATAAAGGTTTTTGATTTATACATACAAGATGGATCCAAACTAACTCAGAGTTGAAATGAATACATGTTTGAGTTCCGTTGCATGTATCTTTCGTTTGTATGTTCAGCATGTCAAAACATACAAGGTAAAATATACAAACACTTTGTACATGGCACGGAATCCAAATATTATGAAGAATAGTTAATTCGTTGTATATCCGCAGGCTTGTATGTTTGAGTAACATACAATACAAATATACATTGGGTGGACCCGACGGACTTATTAAAAAGAGAAAAATCCTTGTATATGTTCCGGCTTGCATATTGGCACACACAAGAATAATATACATGCAAGCACAGATTTAAAAAGTTTTAAGGCAGAGTTAAATGGTTGTATATTTGGTGCTTGTATGTTTTTACATACAAGTGAAACATACAAGTTAAAGGATACAAGGCTCGTAATATACAAGCATCAGACCCGAAAAATCTATTAAAACAGCTTAAGTCCTTGTATGTTTTCAGCTTGTATATTGGCGAGCTACAAGTGTTTTATACATTGCCCAGACCCGAAACATTTATAAATTTGAATTAAGTCTTTGTATGTTTCAACTTGTATGTATGTTTTGATATACATATATTTTGAAACATACAAAGTGGAGATACATTGCCCGGAACTAAAATTTCATGAAGAAGAGTTAATTCAATGTATATTGGGCTTGTATATTCTTATATATAAGCTGATATACATTGTGCTTATACATTGCACAGACGCGAAGGAAGGTTAAGAAGAGTTAAATCAATGTATGCATCCAGATTGTATATAATTTACATACATTCCGATATACAAGCTGATATGCATTGCATACATACAAGTCAGAATTCAAAACAAAATGAAATCTGACTAAACAAATGTATCATGCCTGGCTTGTATGTTAGGAAATACAAAGTTTTAAACAAGGAAATAAGCAGGAAAACTAAGCGATTGGAATTTTGAGGTCGATTTTGGAGCCCAATTGCATATTTTTGGTCAACGGTGGTTGACATGACTAGTTTAACGTTGTATATGCATTTTGGACACATTTTTTGTAGATTTTTGGGCCTAATTTCTACATCTTGCACAGTCACGCCTTGATTTAACAGGTGTTTCAACTTCCTGCTAGATTTATTAAGTGAAATGATACTTATTGCTTATCTATTTTTTGTAGGTTTGCAGTTAAGGAAGGAGCTGAAACTTGATGGCAGTGACATCACCAAAAAGGAAATCAGATCTCAGAGGAAGTAGAAGGAAGATAAGGATGAAGTGTGAGGAAGTCAAGGGTCTTCACTGATGAAGGCATAATGTAGATGGAAACTTTATTACAGCAGACATCAGAAGTTATTTTTGAGCTGCTTGGATTTCCAGAAGGGCATATTTCACCCAGATTTGATGCTTACTCAGAGATATTTTGGGAGACTTGTTCTCCAACATTTATTGTTGTAACCATAGGTTTGAACTATTGTTTAACTAGGGTTTTGAGCTGTATTGAGGGCAATCAGAAAGTCTATATATTGTGCCTCTATACACTGTAAAACTTTACACAGGGGCTACATAGAGATTTGTAGCAGCAAGAATTTGTAAAGTAACATTTAGAATAGAGGGACCTTTTAGTTTAGAAGTAGAAGAAGGAGGTTGCCTGTGTCTGCAACAAGGAGCATGTGGAACATCCTGCCTCCTTGTTGTATCTGTAAAGCTTGTAAGTTTTCTGTAATTTGATCAATAAAGCTAAGAGTCATTCAGACATTGTAAATCTTATATGACTGTCTATTTCTAATACAATTGAATCTAGAATTCTGCATCTATCTTCTGAGTGTTTTCTTGTTCTTCATTGTGTTTGAAACATTTTTCTCTTACAGCTTGCAATTTTAAGTGTATGTTTGTGAAAATGCTCAGAACTTACATTTAAGGTTTTTGTCTGTGGATTTGATCAATTTGCTGCAATACTTATATAGTGTATAATAGAGCAATTAGATCCTTTGGTAGATTTGAATGAAATTTAGATTAGATCTTTCTAACTTTTCCCAACCCATCTGAAAATACTTAGATTAAAATGTAGAAATTTGAAGGAAAATTGTCTCATATTTGAAAAGGCATGCATAACTAAGTTGAAAGTAGACAATTTTTATAAATATTTAAGAGGAGAAAGCTATAATAATTCAAGAAAATCTATTAAAGCTTTGCAGCACAGTAACACTTTTATGCAAAAGAATGAACAACATGCTAATTTTTATGATCTTTTGCATAGTATGAGTCTAGTAAACCAACTAGAAACCCTAGATCACGTAAGGCCCCTTGAACATTACAGCTTCACATCAACCAACTGAATTTGCCCAACAGGTCAAGACCTTAACATATTAAACTTGGGATTAAGCGAATATTAACTGATTCCTTCATATCTTTCAAGTCAGTTTTGGTTCATTTTGTGTGAATTTTAACTATTGTTATGACTGTCTCAAAACAATCATCAACAGACATGTTTTGATATTTTTTAGTTTTGAGAGGTGACTTTGGATTACATTTGAATAGCCTCTTTGCTAGATACCAATGACAAGGGAAAACTGTTGCAAATATGTGCCTAAGCGGTGCTCTCATTGATGTCAACATATCCTTGTTGACATTGGTGTCAACTATATCCTATTTTGATGTCTGTATAGAAGACCGAATTGTTGAGGATATTGAGAAAATTAATGATGATCAATGTATGCAGACCATATGAATGTGTAGAGGTTTGCCTGAAGAAGCTCTAGTTATGATTTGAGAAGATTGCATTAAGATATGAGGAAGTTATGGCCATCTAAGTAGAACTGGTTCTTGCAATACTCAGGAGAGATAGAGTGACATGAAAGAGGTCTAGACTGTGCTGGTAACATAAAATTTTGATCTACGGATCTAGAGGCATGTTTGGAAAGTCAGTGTGTATCATCAATACAAGTGGCTTGTGGTTTGGAGGAAAGCAAGCAATCTTTCTCGTTTGACAGTCAGGACAAATAGTGCTCTTGAGGTTCCGGATAAAGATGCAAGTGATTCTAATGAGTTGGAGGAGTGTGAATGTTTCTGCTGAACTCAATGTGCTTGTAGAGATCTCTAGTTCATGTAGCTGCTGTGTTGGAGGTCCACATTGAAGTTTAATCTCATTTTTGAAGATTTTCTTTTTCTCTGTTGATGTTCTTCCCAATCTTGGCTGACCAAATGATCCTAGCGTGTTGAGGGTGATCTAAGAGCATTTTATGAAGCATGGCATGTTTGTAGAGAAAGATTCAAATCTCAGTTGTGTTTGGCCAATAGTGTAATGATCTGCGTCAAGTCTAGCTGACCTTGTTGATCATTCCAAGGTTGATGAAGCATACACATACTTGTTGAAGAGTTGTTGAAAATCATCCTTGAATGAAATGAATTAAATTTGCAGAAAGGATCAGAAGCAGGGTAGAGAAGAAGAGGAGTGAAAGCAGTATAAAGTGAAGAGTTAGAGAAGAAAAATTTAGATATAGAAGAAGAGGATTTTGTGAGCATTAATGAAACTGAACCAAGAATGAAAAGATGATAATTTTCAGTTAGTTATTTCTATGTTAAGCTCCAATTTGTGTAGGCAGTGAGCCTCTCTTTTGACTAGTGAGCTCTAGGAAGTGAGCCTGAAGGCAAATGCCTTCCCATTCTTTTAAGTACTTTTAATAGGGTACGAATCTTGGTGTAAATATGTTGATTATGTTTCTTCTTATGTGTTAATGTTATATGCTTTAGTGTTTGCACCATTAATCAATTTGCTAATTGTGAAAGAAGATTAGAAGAAAATAAAAGATTAATTTTGGGGACAACTAATTCACCCCCCCCCCTCTCTGTTGTCCGGGCTAATTCCAACAATTGGTATCAAAGCCAGATCCTCTAAAAGAAACCTTGACTACTTGAGGAGACCCAAGATGTCAACTTATAAGAAGGAAAGTCCAAGATTTGATGGAACAAATTACTCCCTTTGGAAGGTGTTGATGCATAAATCTGTGGGTTTAATCTAGCAGCAACATGGGAAACTCTGAAATGTGGGAATGCTTCTCAGAGTGACCTCCAGATTTTAAGGAAGCTGGCTCTTCTGTTCTTTCAGTGGGGGTTTGGGAAAAAGTTAGAAAGAAAATGAGATTTGTAGAAATAAATGCCTAGATCTAAGGTGATGTACCGGACTTAAGATTTACCCAGTTGCACAATGTTAATCTTGTAAGATTTAATTGGAAATTAAAGAGCAAAATGCATGATTAAACCCAGTTTGTAAACATGTTAAACAAAGGCAAAAGAAATAGAGAGATCAGAAACAAGAAATAAAGATTAACTTAGATATGCATAGAACAATATTCTCATTACTTGAATGGTAATAGGTTACAGAGGCTGAAATTGCACAAAGTAAAATATTACATTCTCATGAAAGAACCACTTGCAAAGGCAAAAGAAATATCTGCTACTACTCAAAAAAAACTCTCTGATCTAAAGAATATGTGGAACTCTAGAACAATCTATTTATGCTTCCCAGATCTGTATTTATTAACCTAAAAAATCAAAGCCCTTTGAAGATATCCTTGTAGCTGAAAATATTTCCCAACTGAAAATCCCTAAGAAATTTAGCACAAAATCTGGCACCGTATCTAAGACGGCAACTGAAACTCTCCATTGCTGGAAAAATATTTGTGACATTAAGAAAATAAATTTCCCACTGCTCTCTTCTTTACCGTAGTGTGAAAAATAAAATGGCATGAATAATTTTAGGGATGCATCCTTTTACTTCCTGTGAGGAGTCAAAACTTATATTTTAATAAAGTTTCACTTTATTATTTGTTGTGGCTTTTAAAACTGAGAGACTCTAATATTTTATTTATTAAAACTCAGCTTTAACTCTGAGGAGGGTCCCACACTTGTTTAATAAGAAACTCTTATTAAATCAAAGACTCAACATTAGAAACAACCTGTGACATATGATAAATAAAATGAAACAAAACATTTTATTTATCTCTCCTCAAGTTTAACCATGTGGTGGACTCTGCTTATTTCTTTTCCTCCTCTTCAATGTTGCTTCCATGTGGTGCTCTCTAGGAGTCTCTTTTGGCTGCTCCTCTTTTATTCACGGAGGGGAGTAAAAATTAAATTTTAATAAAGCTTTCACTTTATTATTTGTTGGAACCCACATCATTGAAATGATAGTTAATCATATTTAAATCTTCCTTTATCTCCCATGCTGCAAATGAGACCTTATGCATTTATTAAAATAAGGCATTTTAATTTTATGAAGGGAGGGCCCACTGCATCAAAAGAAACTCAATATTTTAATAAAAGACTTAGCCTCTCTAACGATTCACGTGACTCCCATAGTATTTTTATAAAATGAAATAAAATATTTTATTTCTTTCTCTTCAAGCTGAACCACGTTGTGGACTCTGCTCATCTTTATTTTTCTCAACTCCCGCAGCTTCCATGTGGTGGCTTCCACTGGTCCCTTGAGCTGCTCTCTCTTTGCATTCTCTTCAGACACATGGTGACCTCTAATGCTTGCCTTTGCTTTTGAAAACTCCATAGCCTTAATTGATCTCCTTGCATCTTATGGTGACTATTCGGCTGCACTATGAATAGGAGAACTGATACATTGAATTTTTGAAATGGTGTAAAACATTTGTCACTAGTTCTTGGTGACTAGCTGGGAAAATAGGCATGCCTATTTGAATCTAGAATCTCTGGTTTACAGAGTGGTCTTATCCATTGGGCATAGAGTCACATTAATTTGAAATTGAAACATTATGAAAATGAAGACACATTTGAATCTAAAGATGCATACACAACTGGAACTGACTACTCACTAACTATTGATAACTAATGATGACTTAAACCTTTGAAATTGATATAGAGCTGGAACATGATTGAACCACAGAGACTGATCATAGATCCTGTATTGCAGCAAAGACTTCTAGAAAGAAAACTAACTTAAACTGAAAGCTAATACTGATGCCGTAGCTTATTCTTAAAACAGAAACTAATTTACTGATATGTGAGATACAGAGGGATATGCCCATTCACCAGGATGACAAAGTAGCTTCCATGTCTGATGATGCTTCTCAAATGAATCCTCATCAAATTAAAAATGAACCAGAGAAGTACCTTTTTACTTATCCACACTTAGGAGAGTCTTTCTTTGCTTCAAAACACCAGTCAGGCTGATCAACATGTTGTTCTTGCTTCAGAGGAGGGTGGGAAAGGAAAATCAAATGTTGGAGCTTATACCTTTATTTGCATTTAAAAAATTCTGCTGACAGAACCTCATTAGTGACCTCTTTTGTAGATTCTTGAATAGAATGATGACTCATAACAATGTCAAAAATAAGGTGACATGTGACTGAACTACCCATTAGAATGTTAAATCTAATTGGGATTCCTTCGTGCAAGAAGAAAGGAGTAGAATGTGACTCAATATGCAACTGTTTACTTTTGTAAATGTCTCTTTGGACCTCATCATTATGAATCCTTCCTTGCATCTGTGGGTCCCCGTTAAGAAGAAGAGAATACCCATTTGCAAAAGTAGAAAATAAATCAGATCTGACATCATCTTCTATTTTAAAATTTTCTTTATGATCATCTACATTAGGATTTGTAAAACAACCATCCACTTGGTCAATGGTAAGGTCTTCTGCATCTAGTAACTGATAACCTTATTGAAAAAGTGAGAACAAACCCCCATCTCGTTGTTCCAATTGTTGCCCATGTAGCTCTCTGGTATCCTCCTCCAGATGTGAAACTTCATTGCAGAAATATAGACATTCATTTTTTGTAGACTCTACAATTTCCTCTGTCACTTATTCCTCAAGATGGAAAATAGATATAGCATTACTCTGAACCCAGTACTTTTCAGCTTCAAATCCCTTCTTGGAGTACTTTTCAGCTTCTAGAAATGTCACCTCATAAGCATCTTCTGAATCTGATTCATCTGTTATCTAAGTTTATGAGTCACTCATTGCCATGGATACATGATGTTCAGGAACATAGGGACACACTGAATGAATAGCAGTCACCTTCTTTCTTGCATTTTGATTCTTGAAACTTGATTCTTCTTGGATATCAAAATGGCAAAGAACCTGATCTGTGACCTCAATGGGTTGATTTACAACTACAGAGGCTTGTAATACATAATTATTTAGATAATGGGGTAGTTTCTTGGCATGAGGAAGGATCTCTTCTATAATCTCACCACACTGGTATGGTTGTTCATAAGGATCTTGATGCATGACATATGGATCAATATTATATTTGCTTTGACATTTTAGCTCAACAAGCTCATGGTCGAGGGTTCTTATAAGTACTTTTACCTCCATCATCTCTTCATGATTTGGCAAATCAGCAAGGAGGGTGGGTGGACTAAAATCTATATGCATCTATTTACAAGAAAGAGTCTGAGATAGGTAACTTGCAGGTGGCATCAAAGGTATTAAAGGTAGAGGAGATAACTTACCAGCTACCATTAGGTTACTTCAGTCTTAATAGCAAGGTCATATGACTAGGGTAAAGTTTTACCTCGTAAGGCTTGGATCGTCATAGAGATCTTAGGATCTAAAGCTTTTAAATAGTAAAGAAATGCAAATACTAGAGATGGCCTGATATCAACATAGAATTTCTTTCATACCTTGTCAAATCTTGAATTGAAATCATGTATGGGTTCCATAGGATGTCTCTTGATGGTGATGAGGTTCCGGGTATGAGTACTGACATCTGTTCTATCTTTGAACTGATTGTAGAAGAGTCTACCAAGATGATCCCATCTAGTGATTGAACCAGGTTGTAAGCTTCTATACCATTCTTTTTCTTTTCCTTTGAGGGAAGATGCAAGCAACAAGAGGGCATGATTCTCAGTAGTGACATTATGGATGGATCATAAACTTGCAACATCTTGAATGTGATCCACAAGACAAACATAGCCATCTCCAAGAATGTGAGGTAATGCCTTCCATACTGTATTAGCAACTTGACCTTGCTACTGAAGAACAAGAGAACTTGAATCCCAAGTCACAAAAGGTAGATCTCGTTGAATATTTGAGTGCACATATACACCAGGGGCTGCCATGATCTGCAGGAGCAAGGATCTAAGAAAGAGCCTCCAGTAGAGTCACTAGATGGATGATTCATGCTCCTATGAGAAGATATTTCTATGACTTTCCATCAAAACCACAAAATACAGAGCAAAGATTTAATGAAAACAAAGACCCAAGTCTTTGAATCTAGTCCCACCGGGTGTGCCAAAAATTGTTGATGCATAAATGTGTGGGTTTAATCCAACAACAACATGGGAAACTCTAAAATGTGGGAATGCTTCTCAGAGTGACCACCAGATTTTAAGGAAGCTGGCTCTTTCATTCTTTCAGTGGGGGTTTAGGAAAAGGTTAGAAAGAAAATGAGATTTGTTGAAATAAATGCCTAGATCTAAGGTGATGTGCTGAACATAAAATTTACCCAGTTGCACAGTGTTAACCTTCTAAGGTTTAACTAGAAATTACAGAGCAAAATGCATGATTAAACCCAGTTTGTAAATAGATTAAACAAAGGAAAAAGAAATAGAGAGATCAGAAACAAGAAATAGAGGTTAACTCAGATATGCACCGAACAATATTCTCGTTGCTTGAATGGTAATAGGTTACGAAGGCTAAAATTGCACAAAGTAAAATATTACATTCTCATGAAAGAACCACTTGCAAAGGCAAAAGAAATATCTGCTACTGCTAAAAAAAACTCTTTGATTTGAAGAATATGTGGAACTCTAGAACTCTCTATTTCTACTTCCTAGATCTGTATTTATTAACCTGAAAACTCAAATCCCATTGACGATCTCCTTGCAGCTGAAAATCTTTCCCAACTGAAAATCCCTGAGAAATTTGGCACAAAATCTAGCACCATATCTAAGATGGCAACTAAAACTCTCCATTGCTGGAAAAATACCTGTGGCATGAAGAAAATAAATTTCCCACTACTCTTTTCTTCACCACAACATGAAAAATAAAATGGCATGAATAATTTTAGGGCTGCATCCTTTTACTTCCTGTGAGGAGTCAAATTTTATATTTTAATAAAGTTTCACTTTATTATTTGTTGTGGCTTCTAAAACTAAGAGACTTTAATATTTTATTTATTAAAACTTAGCCTTAACTCTGAGAAGGGCCCCACACTTATTTAATAAGAAACTCTTATTAAATTAAAGACTCGGCATTAGAAACAACCCATGACATATGATAAATAAAATGAAACAAAACATTTTATTTATCTCTCCTCAGGTTTAACCACATGGTGGACTCCGCTTATTTCTTTTCCTCCTCTTCAATGCTGCTTCCATGTGGTGCTCCCTGAGAGTGTCTTTTTGCTGCTCCTCTTTTATTCACAGTGGGGAGTAAAAATCAAATTTTAATAAAGCTTTCACTTTATTATTTGTTGGAACCCACATCATTAAAATGATACTTAATCATATTTAAATCTTCCTTTATCTCATGTGCTGTAAATGAGACCTTATGCATTTATTAAAATAAGCCATTTTAATTTTATGAAGAGAGGGCCCACCGCATCAAAAGAAACTCAATATTTTAATAAAAGACTTAGCCTCTCTAAAGATTCATGTGACTCCCATAGTATTTTTAGAAAATGAAACAAAACATTTTATTTCTCTCTTCAGGCTCAACCACATTGTGGACTTCACTCATCTTTATTTTTCCTCAACTCCCGCAACTTCCATGTGGTGGCTTCCACTGGTCCCTTGAGCGACTCTCTCTTTGCATTCTCTTCAGACACATGGTAACCTCTGATGCTTGCCTTTGTTTTTTAAAACTCTGTAGCCTCCATTGATCTCCTTGCATCTTATGGTGATTATTTGGCTGCACTATGAATAGGAGAACTGATACATTGAATTTTTGAAATGGTGTAAAAAATTTGTCACTAGAAGGTACGCATGCAATGTCATTTAGAATGTATGGGTAATGACTTTTGGTCAATAACAAAGAATGAGTATATGATTCCAAAGAATGGCCCTATTACTCTAGACAAACTCAGGGAAGCTGAATACAATATTTGAGACAAAGAAGCTTTATTAAGTGCCCCATCAGATACAGAATTAGCAAATGTCTTGGATTTGAAAACTACCCATGAAATCTAGAAAAAGATGGAAAATCTGTATGAAGGTGACATATATGTTAAATATGCCAAGCTACAAAGCTTGAAGGGTAAATATGAAAGATTGGTAATGAGGGAAGATGAAAACATTACTTCCTACATGCAAAAAAATAAATGAACTTGTGACCGGTATAAGAAATTCAAGTGGAGTATTGGAAGAATCATAAATTGTTGCCAAAGTGCTTAGATCCTTACCTACAGCATACAAGCATAAAGCTACAGCCATTGAAGAAATCAGGATAGTTACAACTATCACAAGAGATCAGTTAGTTGCTAAGCTTTCAACATTTGAAATGAGTGAGTTTGGTGATTCTCTCCCTAAGTCTGAATCTGCATTCAAGGCCAGTGTGTATGGAAAGCAAAGATATGATCCAGGTGAAAGTTCTTTAGCAAGATTAAATAGATTTATGAAGACAAGGAAGGATCTTGAAGATGATGAAACTGGGACTGTAGATCTTGAAGCTCATATTGCCAAAAGAATGCCAAGAGGATCTGGTAAGTATGAAGGAAAGTTGCCATTAAAAAAAATTTCTTGTAATAAGATTGGTTATTTTGCCTCAAGGTGTCCGGAGAGGTTTTCAAAACCAAACCCTAACAGATACAAAAGTCAAAAAAATTGCTACTATGTCCAAGAAGATGGAGGAGTCGCAAATGATGAATCTGACCATGGAGAAAGTGATTAGGTGTTCATTTCTATTAAAGAAGAAGATCCAATGTCTATTGAATCTACTAGCTATTCAATTGTGGAAAGTGCATTGGCTACTCAAGTTATTCAAAAGGATGAATGGGTGATTGATAGTGGATATTCTCATCATATGACTGGTAAAAAGAGTAAGTTTGTGAGTTTTAAAAATTATGAAGGTTTGCTGTGAAATTTGGAGACAACTCAGCTGGTAGAATCTGTGGCAAAGGATCCATCTCTTTTGATTGTAAGAATTGTACCAATGATGTTCTATATGTGGAAGGACTGAAACATAATCTTCTTAGTGTTGGACAGTTGGATTACAAGGGTTATGATCTTCGATTCAAGGATGGAAAATGCAGAATCTTGGAGAGCTCCATAACTGAAATTGCATCTGGTACTCAAACTAAAGGTAACATCTTTCATTTAAGTAGTTTTGGCAAAAGTTGTTTGATTTCTCAGACAGATCAAAGTTCATTATGGCATAGGAGGATGTGTGTCATACATGAATTTTGATAACATTGTCAAAATAAGTTCCACTCAGGCTGTAAGAGATCTTCGAAGACTTGTGAAACCCGATAGGATATGTAGAGAATGTCAATTGGGTAAATAGAACAAAATTTCATTCAAAAGAAAGGAACAAGCTTCTAGTGGGCAATTGGAATGGGTGCATCCTGATATATATGGTCCTGCTAGAATTAGGAGTGTTCAAGGAGACAGATATTTCATGTTACTGATTGATGATTACTCCTGAATGATGTGGGTAACTTTCCTAAAAGAAAAATTAGAAGCTCTGGATAAGTTTAAAGTGTTCAAGATGATGGTTCAAAATGAGATTGTTCAGAAACTGAAGTGTCTTAGATCTGATAGAGGTGGAGAATTTACTTCTGATGAGTTTGATGCTTTATGTGAAAGGCATGGAATAAAAAGATAGTTATTTTCTCGTAGTACTCCTTAGCAAAATGGAGTTGTGGAAAGAAAGAACCGGACCATTCAAGAAGCTGCCAGGACCATGATGATGGAAACAAATGTTCCTTGAGTTTATTGGAGAGAAGCTGTGAGTACTACTGTCTACACTCTCAATTGGGTTTAGATCAAAGGAAATTCTGATAAGACTCCTTATGAACTATGGTTTGGTCATCCTCCTACTGTGAGATATTTTAGAGTTTTTGGTAGTAAATTCTATATTAAAGAGATGAGGATTTAGGGAAGTTTGATGCAAGAAGTGATGAAGGAATATTTTTGGGATACTCTACTCAAAGTAAGGCTTACTGGTGCTTCAACAAGAGGTTGAAAAAGATTGTTGAAAGTGCTAATGTTAAAGTTGATGAAAGGAAAGAAGGACAATCCAAGTACCACAGATATGATTCAAATGATCAAGATGAAATTCAAAGTCAAGGAAGGCAAGTTCAAATTTGGACTTAGATCCGGATTGATCTGGTAACTCCAGTAACTCAAGAGGCTAGTGCAAATGATGAGGAACAAGTTCAAGAAACAAAAGTTTAAACAATTCCCAAAACTCCCAGGTATGTAAGGTTGAATCATCCTAAAGATCAGATCCTAGGAGATAAGAGTAAAGGTGTTCGAACTAGGAGAAAATTTTCTAAAGATCAAGAGGAGATTTGTTTGATTTCAAAGATTGAGCCTAAATCAGTAAGTGAAGCTTGCAATGATGAAAGCGAGGTTAAAACAATGGAAGAAGAATTGATGCAAATTGAAAAGAAACACACTTGGGATCTTGTTCCTAGATCTGAGGACAAAAATATGATTGGAACCAAATGGATCTCCCAGAATAAACTAAATGAAGATGGTGAGGTTGTAATAAATAAGGCAAGGTTGGTATGTAAAGGCTATAATCAAGTGGAAGGAATTGATTTTAAAGAAACTTTTTCTCTGGTGGCAAGGTTAGAGGAAGTCAAATTATTTCTTGCTTTTGATGCTTTCAAAAATTTTAATGTTTATTAGATGGATGTCAAATCAGCATTCCTAAATGGAGAGTTGGAGGAAGAAGTCTACATTGAAAAAACAGAAGGATTTCAATTGTCTAATCAAAGAGATATGTTCTACAAATTCAGAAAAGCATTGTATGGACTTAAGAAACCCCAAGAGCCTAATATGCAAGATTGGATAAGGATTTGCTTAAGCTAGGATTCAGCAAAGGTACTGCTGATAGTAATCTATACTTCAAAATTAATCATGAGGACATTCTAATTGTTGAAGTCTTTGTTGATGATATCATTTTTGGTGGGAATGAATGTATGTGCAAAGAATTTGCTGATCAAATGAAAAGTGAGTTTGAGATGTCAATGTTTGGTGAGATGAATTTCTTCTTAGGTTTACAAATTATTCAATTAGATAAAGGTATCTTCATATCTCAGTCCAAGTATGTGAAACAATTATTGAAAAAGTTTGGAATGGAAGATTCAAAGTCAGTAGGTACACCTATGGTAACCGGATGCAAGCTAAGCAAAGATGATGACTCCCCCAAGGCAAATGAGAAAAAGGTATAGATCAATGATTGGAGGATTACTCTATCTGACCCAAACCAAACCTGACATCATGAATGCAGTTGGACTTGTTGCCAGATTTCAAGCTGATCCAAAAGAATCCCATGTTGTGGAAGTCAAAAGAATTTTTAGATATCTCAAGGGGATAATTGATTATGGACTGCGATATCCAAAGGACAATGACTTCACTCTTCATGCATATACAGATGCTGATTAGGTAGGAGATGTGGATGACAAAAAAAATACTACTGGTGGTGCATTTTTCTTGGGAAGAAGATTGGTCTCTTGGATGAGCAAAAAGCAAGAGGTAATATCTTTGTCTACTGCACAGGCATAGTATATAGAAGTAGTAAATAATTGTTCTCAAGTTCTATGGATGAAGCAAATGTTGAAGGACATCAAAATTGTGTTTGAGGAGCCAATCACAATTTTCTATGATAATTCAAGTTCTATTATCATTTCAAAGAATCTGGTATTGCACTCAAAGACAAAGCATATATCTATCAAGTTTCATTTCTTGAGAGAGAAAGTAAATGAGAATGAAGTCAAGTTGAAGTTTGTGTCTTCAAGAGATTAGATTGCAGATATCTTCACTAAGCCTCCTCCCAAGGATACTTTTGAGTATCTCAGAGAAAAGTTAGGGGTTATTACCCCTCCTGATCATAACTAAGTTGCATTAAGGTGCATCAGTCTGGTGGAATTCACATTCATATCTTGTAATCTTGATTGATGTTAAGGAGTTAGTACTCAAGGGGGAGTAGTCAATATTCAAATTTTGGGATCAGCCTGAAGCAAAAAGGGACAAAAGATGGTAAATATGTGCCCTTTTCCATTAATGTCAAAGGGGGAGAGAATTCATGTGAAAAACTAGTTTTTGATGGAAGGGGAGCAGTAAAGAAAGTAATTGTAGAAGTGAGATGAGAAAGGGGAGAAGTTCTTGTCTTAATGGTTGAATTCAGTTTTTCAAATCA
Organism: Cunninghamia lanceolata; assembly: GCA_027924645.1. Lineage (NCBI taxonomy): Eukaryota > Viridiplantae > Streptophyta > Pinopsida > Cupressales > Cupressaceae > Cunninghamia > Cunninghamia lanceolata. Next base: position 5,929,236 of record BSBN01000978.1, read on the forward strand.
TATGTTGCCATCAATGACAAAGGGGGAGATTGTTATAAATATGTGCCTAAGCGGTGTTGTCATTGATGTCAACATATCCTTGTTGCCATTGGTGTCAACTGTATCCTATTTTGCTATCTGTATAGAAGACTAGATTGTTGAGGATATTGAGAAAATTAATGATGATCAATGTATGTGGACCATATGGATTGTAGAGGTTTGCCTGAAGAAGCTCTAGTTATGATTTGAGAAGTTCACATTAAGATCTAAGGAAGTTATGGCCATCTGAGCAGAACCAGTTCTTGCAATACTCAGGAGAGATAGAGTGATGTAGAGCTCCAAGAGATTGTCTCAAATTCTTAGAACTCCACAGTCACGATACTTCTCTCTATCGACAAGAGAAATCTATTTTCCTTTCGACATACTCCATCATCCAGACATGGCTTATCAGTACCCTCGATATGCTTCACCCCGACACTTAAAGTCACTCTGAGGACTCTTCAAATTGCCTTCGACGATGCACCTATACATTCAACTCTACACATACATTACTTAACTTTTAGTGTCGGTTCCTTCTACCATTTCTACTGGTCACTCCTTGCATCCTTCGATGCTTGTATATTCTAAATGTACATTCCAACATATAATCTTCGACATTGATTTACAAGATACACACGACATGTTCTCACATACACTTGTGATATACACATGAATGTTTACAGTATTCCATAGTGATATACACATGAATTACATGAAATGTTTTTAAACCTTGCTCAGTATGCTGATATACATCAAACTGTTGTACATACAACTGTGAGATACAAACAAGATATACTTAGATATAATTGTGATATACCCACGCAATGTTCTTCACATGTAATTGCAGTATATAAACAAAATGCATATTTGATGACACCACGAATCTCCTACCGATAACCTCCTCTGCAACAAATCTCGTAGTCTCTATCTGTCAAACCCTAGCACATAGAGATGCTAGGCTCTCTATTGCAACATCTCTTCTATAGATCGGATCCTCTATTCCATTCTACCATGACCACGAACAAGAAGAAAATAAAACAGATAACTATGTACAGGATCCATTCCACTGATTTCAAAAAAAACCACCAGTGGAATGATCTCAGTCTTGCATCTTTGACAACAGAAAACTAGAACAGTTAAATATAGAGAATATACACAGAACACAGAACTTGCAAACACAAACTGAATTAAAGTTTGATGTCTCCATAGAATGTATTATTTTTCCTCAATCCTCTATTCTCTCCCAACTTCATCAATGATCTCCTCTTTTTAATCCCGATCTTATGGTCTCTTTCCATTCAACTCCAACCGGAATACCAGAGGTTGGAGTCATTACAACTTCCATGTTTTAGATTTTGGCTTAACCAAGGTTGTAAGCCAAAACACTAACTAATCACAAGACACACGTTTATTAGAAGACATGATTTAAACACCCTAGAACACCAACAAAACACCTAAAAACAACACAACACACTTGATTTGATTATCCACATACCCTAATTGCCCAAGATGTCCAAATTGGCTTATCATGATGCGAAATTTGTGACACTGGTTCACATGGTGGGGTCTTTATTACAAACATGAAATCACAACAACAAGAGCTACATGACAATATGAACAAACATAGCAATGCATAAAACATAACAACATATCAAGACTTAGTCTTCTCCCTCAGATGTATAGCTGGCTTGTTGAAGGGGTGCTCCTGCACCATACTCCCCGAGAGAGGAGTTCTCAAGCCCACTTGAGATGAGAGTTTGAAGGTCTGCACCATGGTTTGTGATCTAATCTTTCAGTCATCCAAACTACCTCTAAATCAAGTTTCCCCTACCAAGTCACCAAGTACTCCATGTACTCTTTGTTCCTTGTCTTCTTTGCCACTCTTGAGTCTCAGATCTTTTTCAATTTTGGTGGATCCTACTTAGGGATATCATCATCCACTATACCCTGCAATGGTTCCTGTCCTATATCTGCATTATGCTTGTATGGAGTTAAATCACATACATTGAAGATGGGTGACAATCCAAGGTCAGGAGGAAGTTGGATCTCATAAGCATTCTGCCCACACTTCTTCAAAATTTGACATGGTCCAATCTTCCTCTGCATTAGCTTGGTATGTTTACCTTTTGGGAGCCTCTCCTTCAGATGAACCTGCACAAAATCTCCAACATCAAATTGTACATGCCTCTTCTTCTTGTCAGCATATGCTTTGTACTTCAATGTAGTTTGTTGGAGTTGGGTCTTGAGTTGATCATGCACCTCCTTGATGGATGATGCAAAGGCTTCTCCATCTGTACTAATAGACTCTCCTATAGATAGATCTCTCAACTCTAAAATACCCCTTGGATGAATGCCACATACCACTTGGAAAGGTGACTTCCCTGTACTCCTATTGATGGTGTCATTATAGGAGAATCTTGCTTGTGGTAGGATGTTATCCCACTTCTCTCTATGTTGCCTTGTCAAACACTTTAGTAGATTTCCCAATGAATGGTTAACCATTTCAGTCTGCCCATCTATTTAAGGATGGTAGGCTGATGAGAGGGATAAGTTGGTGCCAAGCTTCTTCCAAAGAGTCCTCCAAAAGTGGCCAATAAATCTCACATCTCTATCTGACACTATGCTCAATGGCAAGCCATGTATCCTCACTATCTCTTTGAAAAATAGATCTGCAACATATGAGGCATCAGAAGTGGTTTTGCATGGCAAGAAGTGTGCCATTTTAATAAAACTGTCTACTACAACAAAAACACTATCATATCCCTTCCTTGTCCTAGGCAAACCCAACACAAAGTCCATGCTTATGATCTCCCATGGCCTAGAAGGAATGGGTAGTGGTTGATACAAACTTGCATTAGTGGATCTCCCTTTTGCCTTTTGACATATCACACATGCCTCCACAAATATCCTCACATCTGACTATAACTTGGGCCAATAGTAATGCCTCCTCACAAGATCAAGAGTCTTATCAAGACCAAAATGTCTTGCCATGGCCCCACAATGTTTGTTCCTAATGATATTCAGTCTCATAGAACACCATGGAATGCACAACTCTCCACCCTTGAAAAGTAATCCATCTTGGATCATAAATTTAGAGAACTCAATATAATACTTGTCACCAAAGGAAATACATACCTTGTAGATCTCTCCAAAGTCTTCATCAACATTATACATGGCCTTCAAGGAGTCAATGCCAACACTCTCCAATTAGATCTGATTGATGGTTAGAGCCCTCCTACTCAAAGTATCTACCACCTTATTCTTGACCCCTTTCTTGTGTTTGAGTGTGAAGGTGAAATCTTGTAAAGTCTCCACCCACTTCATGTGCCTATGGTTCAGCTTCTCTTAACTATTTATGAAACTAAGTGCCTGATTATCTATGAACACTATGAATTCTTTTCACATCAAGTAATGCCTCCACTTTTTGAGTGACTGTACTAGAGTATACATCTCCAAGTCAGAGGATGAGTATCTCTTCTTAGCATCATTTAGTTTCTCACTGAAAAATGCAATAGGCCTACCTTCTTTACTGAGTACTACTACAATTGCCATGTGGCTTGCATCACATTCTACTTGGAAAATCTTGTTGAAGTCAGGAAGTGCACAGGACTAGTTGCTCTTCCACCTTCTTATTCAATGTTTCAAATGAATCATCTGCCTCCTTTGTCCAAGTGAATCTGCACTTCTATCCTCCTTTTATGGTGTCAAGCATGGGTGCACAAACATGATTAAACCCCTTTATAAACTTCCTATAGAAGGTTGCTAACCCATGGAAACTTCTAACATCATTCATGGTTTTAGGAGTTGGCCAAGACAATATGACACTTACCTTCTTTTGATCCATTTTCAGTTTGCCATGTGAGATGACAAAACCCAAGTAGATGATCTCCTCCTGCATGAACAGACACTTCTCTAAGTTGATCATTAGCTGCTCTTTATGTAACCTTTTGAGGACCAAGTTCATATGTTTGAGGTGCTCTTCCCTTGTATTACTAAAAATTAGGATGTCATCTAGATATACTAAAATTTGCCTATGAATTCCATCAAGACCTCATTCTTCAACCTCATAAAGGTACTAGGGGCATTGGACAAACCAAAAGGCATGACCTTCCACTCATATAATCCCTCATTGGTCTTAAATGCAGTCTTCCATTCATCTCCTGGCCTAATCCTAATTTGATGATAGCCACTCTTTAGATCTATTTTTGTGAAATATTTAGCACCCCCAAGCAATCAAGCAAATCCTTTATCCTAGGGATTGGGAACCTATACCGGATTGTTATCTTGTTGATAGCCCTTGAATCAGTACAAAGTTTCCAAGTGCCTTCCTTCTTTGGTGCTAGGACAGCCAATATTGCACATGGGCTTAAACTCTTGCCAATTAGGTCTATCTCCAACAACTCCTCAATCTACCTTGCTACCTCTGCATTCTGTTCTGGGATAAGCTTATATGCTACCCTATTTGGAAGTGTAGATCCTGGGATTAGATCTATGCAATGGCTGATGTCTCTTATAGGTGGTAGGGACCTTGGCATTCTATCAGAGATGATGCCTTTGTACTTGTCTAATAGTTCTTGGACATCCAGATCTATGAACCTTTGCCTCTTCTCTCCCTTGACTTCCTGGTGCTGCTCCTTGTTCACCTTTAGGCATGGAATTAGAGCATATGCAACTGTACCTTCTTCTACTATCTCTTTCATGAATTTTTTGCCTTCTACCATCATCACCTTGACTTCTTTCCCCTTCAATTCCACCTCATTCTCCATCAATGGTAGCAACTCTATCACCTTACCATCCTTGGTAATTGAATATGTGTTTCTATCTCCATCATGGTGTGCTTTCAAGTCATATTGCCATGGTCTTCCAAATAGGAGATGACAAGCATCCATCTTGGCAATGTCAAACAATAATTTATCCTTGTATGGTCCAATTTGAAACTCCACCCAAAACTGCTCTTCCACAACTATTTGTTGACCTTGGGTGAGCCATGAGACCTTGTATGGGCAAGGATGTGGTAGTCTTATAAGCTTAAGCTTTTCTACCATTTCAATGGACACAAAATTTTCAGTGGATCCGGAGTCAATTAGAACATTACATACCGTTCCTCCTGCCCTACAAGTAGTTTTGAAGAGAGACTTCCTTGTGGGGGTTCTTTGTCAGGCACCTTCATGGTGGTCATTTCTCTCCTAATCATCAAAGCTTCTCCACTCTTAGGATATCCATAACTGTCAAGAGCATTCACACTTTGATAAGTGCTTGAGCTTGTCACACTTTGACAATTAGATTCTTGGATCAAATTTATCCTCCTTTCTCCCATTGAACTTGTTACCTTTTCTAGACATCTACTGGCTATGTGGCCTTCTTGATTGTAATTGTAACATCTGAGAGGTCCTCTACCCTGAGATCTCCCTCTACATGGTGGTCTTCTGCCCCTAAAGTTTCCTCTTTGATTGTAACTTCCCCCTTGAGTTTGATTGTTGTCTCCTTTGCTGCTCTCTTGATTGGATTCAGCTTGGTGTCAAAATCCATTTCCTCTACCTCTAAAAGGACTTCTTCCCCCTCTTTGTTGTCTCCCTCTTCCTCTACTATTCTGCTCTTGTCTTCTCTTTAATTTCTCTTCCACTTTGAGTGCCAATTGGTAGCACTTTTGGACTATCTCTGGGTTATGCATATTTAAGTCTTCTTGGATGGTAAACCTCAATCTATTGAGATACCTTGCCACCTTCTCTTCCTCACTCTCCTTTACCTTTGTCTTGACACATAATTTCATGAACTCTTCAGTGTATGAACTGACATCTAACTCCTTCTGCTTCAAGTTTTGTTTCCTCTTATGTAGTTGGATCTTATAATCCAATGGAACATAGGCTTCCTTCACTAAAGCCACCATCTTCTTCCAAGTAGCAACTTTGCTCTTTCCCTCTTTCACCCTGTCATCTTGGATGAAAGTCCACCAAGTTAGTGCAGCCCCTTTCATTTTGGATTGGGCCATCTTCACCATTTTGTGGTTTGGTATCTCCTCGGTCTCAAAGAAGTTATTCAAGGAGTCTATCCACTCCATCACTGAATTAGGATCCATTTTGCCTAAAAACAAGGGCAGGCCTAGTTTCATATCCATGGTCCTTCTCTCCATGGATTTGAGGGCATTGATTAAGGGTCTCTAGTCTGCAGGAACCTCCATCTCTTCTTGCCTAGGGATCTCCTCTTCATCCCAGTATTCTCGCTCACCAGAATCTTCTTCTCCCTTTTCTACTTTGTCCCTCAACATCTCTAACTCATCTCTCAAGGCCTGATTCTGAGCTCTAACTACTTTGCTATCTACCATTTGCTTCTTCCCTAGGATAGCCAACTCAACATTGGTCATCTTTGTTGGGTACTCTTGTGACCCCTCTTCATCTAACATCTTGTCTTCTTCTTCTACCCAAAGGACACTCTTTTGGCTTTGATACCACTATGATGCAGAGTTCCAGGAGATTGTCTCAAATTCCTAGAACTCCACAGTCACAATGCTTCTCTCTATCAGCAAGAGAAATCTATTTTCCTTCTGACATACTCCATCATCCAGACATGGCTTATTGGTACCCTCGATATGCTTCACCCTGACTCTTAAAGTCACTCTTACGACTCTTCAAATCACCTTTGACAATGCACTGATACATTCAACTCTACACATACATTACTTTACTTGCCGTGCTAATTCCTTCTACCATTTCTACTGGTCACTCCTTGTATCCTTCGACGCTTGTATATTCTAAATGTACATTCCAACATATAATTTTTGACATTCATTTGCAAGATACACACATGTTCTCACATACACTTGTGATATACACATGAATGTTCATAGAATTCCTACATGAATTGCATGAAATGTTTTTAAACCTTGCCCAGTATGCCGATATACATCAAACTATTGTACATACAAGTGTGAGATACACACAAGATATACTCAGATACAATTGCAATATACCCACGCAATGTTCTCAACATGCAATTGCAATATATACACAAAATGCATATTTGATGACACCATGAATCTCTTGCCGATAACCACCTCTTTAACAAATCTTGTAGTCTCTATCTATCAAACCCTAGCACATAGAGATGCTAGGCTCTCTACTGCAACATCTCTTCTACAGATCGGATCCTCTGTTCCATTCTACCATAACCACAAACAAGAAGAAAATAAAATAGAAAACTATGTACAGGGTCCATTCCACTGATTTCAAAAAAATCCACCAATGGAATGGTCTCAATCTTCCATCTTCGATAATAGAAAACTAGAACAATTAAATATAGGGAATATACACAAAACACAAAACCTGCAAACACAAACTGAATTAAACTTCAATGTCTCCACAGAATATATTATTTTTCCTCAATCTTCTATTCCCTCCCAACTTCATCAATGATCTCCTTTTTTTAATCCTGATCTTATGGTCTCTTCCCATTGAGTTCCAACTAGAATACCAGAGGTTGGAGTCATTACAACTTCCATGTTTTAGATTTTGGCTTAACCAAGGTTGTAAGCCAAAATACTAACTAATCACAAGACACATGTTTATTATAAGACATGATCTAAACACCCTAGAACACCAACAAAACACCTAAAAACAACACAACACACTTGATTTGATTATCCACATACCCCAATTGCCCAAGATGTCCAAATTGGCTTATCATGATGCGAAATTTGTGACACTGGTTCACATGGTGGGGTCTTTATTACAAACATGAAATCACAACAACAAGAACTACATGACAATATGAACAAACATAGAAATGCATAAAACATAACAACATATCAAGACCTTAGTCTTCTCCCTCAGATGTACAGTTGGCTTGTTGAAGGGGTGCTCTTGCACCACCGAGTGATAGGAAAGAGGTCTGGATTGCTCCGGTAACATAAAATGATGATCTGCGGATCTAGATGCATGTTTGGAAAGTTAGTTTGTAGCATCAATACAAGTGGCTCATGGTTTGGAGTTCCACAAGCAATCTTCCTAGTCTGACAGTCATGACAGATAGTGTTCTTAAGGTTCTAGATAAAGATGCAAGTGATTCTAATGATTTGGAGGAGTGCAGATGTTTCTGCTGAACTCAATGTGCTTGTAGAGATCTCTGGTTCATGTAGCTATTGTATATGAGGTTAATCTCATTTTTGAAGATTTTCCTTTTCTTTGTTGATGTTCTTCCCAGTCTTGGCTAACCAGATTATCCTAGCATGTTGTGGATGATCTAAGAGCATTTTATGAAGCGTGGCATGTTTGTAGAGAAAGATTCAAGTCTCAGTTGTGTTTGGGTGACAGTGTAATGATCTGCTTCAAGTCTAGCCAACCTTGTTGATCATTCCAAGGTTGATGAAGCATACAAATACTTGTTGAAGAGTTGTTGAAAATCATCCTTGAATGAAATGAATTAAATCTAAAGAAAGGATCAGAAGCAGGGCAGAGAAGAAGAGGAGCAAAAGCAATATAAAGTGAAGAGTCAGAGAAGAAGAATTTGGATATAGAAGAAAAGGAATTTGTGAGCATAAATGAAACTAAACTAGGAATGAAAAGATGCTAATTATTAGTTAGTTCTTTCTATGTTAAACTCAAATTTTTTTAGGCAGTGAGCCTGAAGGCAAGTGCCTTCCCATTCTTTTAAGTACTTTTAATAGGGTACGAATCTTTTGGGCTAACACCCACCATGGTTTTTCCCTTAACCGGGTTTCCACATCAAAAATCTTGGTGTCAAATATGTTGATTATGTTTCTGCTTATGTGTTAATGTTATATGCTTTAATGTTTTCATCATTAATCAATTTGCCAATTGTGAAAGAAGATTAAAAGAAAATAAAAGATTAATTTTGGGGACAACTGATTCACCTCGCCACCTCCGCCCTATTAGCAAGAGACACTGTGTGGCTTCATGATTGTTTTCATTGATGGCAACAAAGCTTATCCCACACATCCGCAGCACATAGTATGTCTATACTGGAAGTCAGATTGAAGAGTGTTTTGGTCCGGTAAGCAAGAACAGAGCATGCAGCAAGGTCTGAAAATCTGGTCTGGATCTCTCAGAGGATGTATCTCAGAAAAGTATAGACTTGGGGAAGTCAAGAGGAATACCATGACTACCATATTACAGAGATTGAGCCTTTGGTGATGAAAGAGTGAAAAGATATGAGCACCTAAGTGTTGGGTTCTTGATAGGTAGAATAGATTGAGAAAGAATTGACTAGTAGAGCTTCAGACCTTAATCCAGATGAGAAATTGATGGCGATCAAGCTTCATGAGGGATCATTCATGGTTGGCTGACATGATTGATGACTTCTTTAACTATCTCTTTGATGTGTATCACCTAGTAAGCATGGATTCAACTGACAGACTAGAGTTTGGGAAAATCTTGAGTATTCTGGATGCCAAGTAGAAAGATGTTGAAATTCTTGATGCAGATATATATACCAGATGGATTTTGATGTGAGGTAGTGAGGATAGTATGAGAGTGTGTGAGAAAAGGCAGAGATAATTGTGGAAGTAGCAATACAAGTCCAATATGTGATAGAACAACAGGATCAAAATAGAGGAAAAATGAAGTGCAGTAGATCAGTATATTGATCCTAACTAGAACTAAACCTTAGCATATGTGGATGCTTCTCATCAGTTCAAATACCTGGTTACTTTCTATAAACTATTGTAGGCAGTGCGCCTCTTGTGAATAGTGTGCTCGGGAAGTAAGCCCTAATCGGTAAGTGCCATTTTGTACTTCTTATTCTTTTAATAGAGAATACAATCTTGGGTTAGTCACCCCATGGTTTTTTCCCTTAATAGGATTTTCCACGTCAAAATCATTTTGTTATGTGTATTAATTTTATTTTTGGTCTCATGGTTATGCATGCTTATATGCTTTGATGATGCACTAATTATTAAAGAAGAATAGAAAGTTAAATTGTTTAAGATAACTGATTCACCCCCCCTCAGTTATCTACCTTGTTTCTAACAATTGGTATCAGAGCTAAGTTCCTCTAAACAGAGCCTAACAACTTGAGGAAGATCTAGGAATCTCAATGGATATGTATGGTATGAGGGAACAACTTCAGTCTGCCCTAGATGATCTTGAGCAATCTCACTCTGAAGTGAATAACCTGAGGGAAAGACTCAAACAAGCTAATAATTTCATAAATGAACTCAAATAAAAACTGAGTATCTTTGTGAAAAAGAGAAAAGAACTACTTCAACAATTAGCAAGTTAAAGTGAAGCCAATGATACAAATGAAGATCTGAATGAGAAAAACAAGTTATGTGAGAAACTATCAAAAGAGGTCATTATGGTAAGACATGAAATGGAATCAGGGGTTTTGATATTCACCCAAGAAATTGAAGAGAAAATAAAAATTAAAGATAATCTAAAACAATCTCTCAAGGAGAAGTCAGAAGACTGCCACAAAATGGATAGAATAATTAGGCATCTAGAATTTGATCTTGAAGAAGCTAAAGATAATGAAGAACAACTTGAGAATCAGATAGACACTCTTAAAAGGGATCTTCAAACAATAAATGAATACAAAGAGAAATTCAAGGTAAGCTCTGTTCAACTTGAAGTTCTTCTTGAAAGCCAAAAGAGGGTAGATGACAAGAATGGCTTGGGGTATGAGAAAGGTGAAAGCTCTAGATCCGGTCAGAAGAACTCTGGATCAGGAAATCCAAGGAACAGACCTAGAAGACCTCTAGTAAGGCAACCAAATGCTCAAAGATATCCATCCTTCAATAGATGCTGCTACAATTGCAATAACTTCAGGCATAAAGCAAATCAGTGTAGAAGAAGAATGAATCAGACTAATTCATCCTTCTCTAGACAGTGTTTTAACTACAAAAGGTATGGTCACAAATCTCATGAATGTAGAAATATGCAAATAAACAATTCATTCAATGGTAGATGCTTTGCATGCAACAGAATGGGACATATGGCTAATCAATGTAGATCAAGAGGATATCAATCAAATATATAAAAAAATATAGCTTGCTACAATTTCAATAGATCTGGTTACATTGCCAAATTCTGTAGAAGTAAGAATCAGGGTCAAAGGAGTCTGGTGCGTCATAATCAAAATCAAGACAAAGGAAAAGGAAAAGTGAACGCGGATGAAGTTCAAAGGGAGATGAACAAGATTTGGGTGAAGAGAAGTACATAAAATGTTGGGAATGGATCCGCACTAGAATATGGTGTTGATATTCCTTCTGGAAACTAAATAAATGAGCTTTGGCTCAGGGGGAGTCACAAAGGAAAACAATTTCCCCCAGCCAGTCAATCGGTGCCTAAAATTGGCAAATGGAGTGTAGCGGATTGAAGAGTTCTCAAAGAGATATCTAAATAACCCTTGGTAAAAATATAAAAGATCCACAAGAAGTTTGAAGAGGCTAATCACCCAAAATTGATCTGGTTTTACAGTTATCTGGTAAAAGAAGGATTTTCACAGTTAGATCTGGTATGATTCAAAATTGAAATACCTTGATCTGCGGATAAATAGGATGATTCAAGGAAGGGAGATACATTTTAAGTTATCATTCTAAGTGCATCTTAGTGATCCGGAAGGACCTCTCTCAGAACAAGGAGAACAAGGCAACCAGAATGACTTAAATTGTACATTTATTGCAATACGGAATTAGGGTTTGCATAGATATAAAAGGGTTATTTTGTTCATCATTTGCACATTCGCATTCAAGAAGAAGAAAGAAAGAGCTCTGCAACAAGATTACTTCAACCCTCTCAAGGATCAACCATAGAATTTGATTCAACCAGCGATCTTTTTATCTCTTATCGTGAACCCTAGAAGTGTAAGAAGGTATTTCCACTCTTGAATATCTCTCTCTGAATGTTTTGAAAGATGGCTACTCCAAATGTTGTTAAGATCACTGATAGGCTGCACCCTAAGTTCAAGAAACATCCTTACAAATCCCTAGAAGTTGATCCCCTCAATTTATTCTCTAGCATTCTGCATGGGGTTTTGCATGTAGAAGATGTTAGGGTATACATTCACGCCAACATTGAGGAATTTGGGGAATCCAAGCTGATGGATATCTATCACAAGGAATTAATAGATGAAAAATTTGAACTTAAACCCCAATACAAAGCCATCATGGATAAGCATTTTGGACATTGCATCCATTTCCCCTATTTTAAAAAAGATGAATGGGTCCGGTATGTTCTGAGCAGAATGCATGACAACTTCATGTGGGTGCTATCAACCATTTAAGATCACAAAAGATGTCATTAGGGCAGTAACCAGATTGCACTCATCCAGTGGGTTGCCTGCTCTCAAATCAGTCAAAAACCAAACTATAAGTGAGGCTACCGAATCAAAATTTGACAAAAGAGCGAGGACAGAACTGGATATCACAGATTTGGATATCAAATTTGCTTCTATACTAATCGGTTATAAAATATATCACTCTAGCAGGAAGAATTCTATATCTGGAACAACAATATACACTACTTATCAGATACTAAGGGAAAATGTTGATTATGATCTTTGTGAGCTTCTCTTGAATCAACTGTTAGAGAACTTGTAGAAAATAAAGAAGGATAAGAAGAATTCATTTAAGTACGGTGGCTTGATACTATGGCTATTCTTTTACTATATGAATGGGCTACCTGGATCTAGTGGTTGGGTATGGCAAAATAATAGATCAGTTGCCATACAAATTAGAGATTATATGTATGGGCTTGGTGATGCCAAGGCACAAAGTACAGCACTCTGGGGTTACTTCAAAAACTTCCAAGGCATGATGCAAGCCAGAGAGAGAATCCCCCAATCTCTAGTTGAAAAATACAAGGATATAGTGTGCTTCATGGTAGACACTGATCAATGCCTAATGGAGGTAGTGGAGCCCAGAATAGTCTAGATTATGCCAATGGGCTATGAGGTGGATGAGAAAATTCTGGTACTGCATCTCCAAAACCTACTAAGTAAGCCTAAGGACCCTAAGGCAGAAAGGTTTGGAACCTTTGAAGAATTGAGTGTGAAAATTCATGTTGAGCTAAGACAATTGGAGATGAAAAGAAAAGTGAGAAGAGAGGTAGAGGAAGTTGCCAAAAGATATGGCATTTCAAAAGAAGTAGTCGATGCAAATAGAGAGAAACTAGAAAGAGGAGAGAAAGAGAGACAAGATGCAGAAAAAGAAAGTGATCTAGTGCAAGCCCCCTCCTAGACTAGATCCTCAAAGAGTTCTGCACCTACCACCTCTAAGAGCTCAAAATCCTCCAAACTGAAAGCAAAGACATCCAGAAAGGGAGAAAAGAGAACAAAAACCAAGTCTACAAGATCCTACATAAGTCAAAAGGATGATGAAGAGATAGAGACAAATGAGGAGATTAAGAAAATGAAGAAGAAGAAAACATCAAGTGGATCCTCTGTCGGTGCAAATAAAGAAGAGGTAGAAGAATTTGTTGAAAGGTCCACTCCTTCTATTGATAATGTTATCAAGGTAGTCACAGTGCATGGAAATCTACAACCATTAACATAATTTTATGATGAGTTTAGTGATACTGACAAGAAAATCCTGGAAGATGCTACAGTCAAGTATCTTAACACTTATAATAAAGCATTCAATGAAATCATCTCTCTAATTCCCAAAAGTTTAGAGAAGGAACTTGAAATGAGAAAGGAGAATGCTAAGGCAAAGGACCTATAGATCTGGGAACAAATTGCTATTCAACTCTATCCTTCTATTAACTCTCAATAAATGAACATGATCTTCAAGGACTGCAAGGATGAGTTTCAGAGCAAAGCAAGAATGAGCCAGGTTATGCTTGGAGAGATAGATCAAGTTGCCAAAGAAATAGAGGACATCCTCCAGAATGCATTTAAAAGATTCAATCTTCCTATTATAGAGGACATAGGTGATGAACCTTCTGACATGGATGACAAAGGATTAAGTGCATCAAAGTAAGATCCTACTGAGAAAATTATAGAAGAGTCAAAGGAGATAGGTGAGGAAAGGACTAAGGACTTGGATTCCTCTGTTTCGAAAGACGAAGTCCATGAAGAAGTAAACATCTCTCTTTTGGATCCCCCAGCAAACTCCAGAACTGAAGGAGAAGCAAGAAAAGAGCAGAAGGCAAGTCAAGAAGAGGAGAAAAGGGGAAGAGAAGAAGAACAAATAGAGAAGATCTCTTATGACAGCTCTAAGGCTACAAAAGGAAAGAAGTCTCTAGCAAGAGATACTGCAGAAGCAGTGAAGAATTTCTTGACCAAGGAATTAATGGAGATAGATGAACCAGAACTGTTTCATGGACCACTCAATTTTGACTCTCTCTCTCTGGTCTAGACAATGAAGGTAACATCTTTATCTCAAGCTAAAGCAAGAGAAAAGCTTGTAAAGTCTCACATGGAAGACTATGAGCTAATAGAGATTGCATCTGGTGTGCTAGAGAAAGTCATGCCATCCTTCCAAAAGGTTCTCTCAGCCTCCTCATCCGGTAATCTGAAATCTCTTGTTAATTTGTTAGCACACATTTTGATTCTTTGGAGAAATCAGTAGAAGAGAAAGTCTAGAAAGATTTTTTGGGTCAGAGATTCTCTAAAGTACAAGGGCTAACAGCAAATGATAGGAGAAATCTGAACATTGGAATAAAGAGCCTAGAAAATGCTCTTAAAGATGGCAGAGATTTATACAAATTTTGTTTATCTTGGTCCACAGTAACAACAGACATTGCAATGAAGGTGGAAGAACAAGAGGGTAAACTATCAAGTTTATCCCAGAGTTTTGATCCTCTCACCTCATCCATAATGAATCAAGAGTGCCAGACTATTGTCACTATAAATGAGTTAAAGAGGCTTGAGAAGGAGAAGAAGAATAGAATAAGCAGAATGAGCAAACTTAGAGGGATAATTATCCCTAAGTTAGAGGTTATGCATGAGGCCCTAACTGATCCTCAAACCATAGCCTAGACCAGTGATCTGGCAGACTTAAAGAGGGTAGAAGCTTTTGCATTTTTGCTAAGTGGTCACATCTCAATTTTGGACAAGATGAAGTAGAGTTGGGCAACAGAATTTGTCCAGTTGAAAACCACCTTTGCGAATATACTGAAGTATATGTAAGTACAACTTGTATATATACTTATGCGGTAATATATAGATTGATTTTTGAAAGTTTTGGTGTGCAGATTTCACTCTTTGCCATTGATGTGAAAGGGGGAGTGAGGAGTAGTGAAAAATGTGGAATCCAGATAAGGGGGAGCTCTGGTAATAGTGTACATAAGACAGAGCATCAGCCAAGGGAGAGTTTGTTACAACACTTAGTCATTTTTCATTAAGTGTTGCCATCAATGCCAAAGGGGGGGATTGTTGGCAAGAGACACTATGTGGCTTCATGATTGTTGTCATTGAGGGAAACAAAGCTTAACCCACACATTCGCAGCACATAGTATGTCTATACTGGAAGTCAGATTAAAGAATGTTTTGATCTGGTGAATAAGAATAGAGCATGCAGTAAGGTCTTACAATTAGGTCCGGATCTCTCAGAAGATGTATCTCAGAAAAGTACAAACTTGGGGAAGTCAAGAGGAATACCATGACTACCACATTCTAGAGATTGAGCCTCTGGTGATGAAAGAGTGAAAAGATATGAGCACCTAAGTGTTGGGTTCCTGATAGGTAGAATAGACTAAGAAAGAACTAACCGACAGAGCATTAGACCTTATCCGGATGAGAAATTGATGGTGATCAAGCTTCTTGAGGGATCATTCATGGTTGGCCGACATGATTGATGACTTTTTTAACTATCTCTTTAATATGCATCACTTAGTAAGCATGGATTCAGGTGACAGACCAGAGTTTGGAAAAATCTTGAGTATTCCGGATGCTGACTAGAAAGATGTTGAAATTCTTGATGCGGATATATATATACCAAATGGATTTTGATGTGAAGTAGTGAAGATAGTATGAGATTGTGTGAGCAAAGGCAGAGATAAGTGTAGAAGTGGCAATATAGGTCCGATATGTGATAAAACAGTAGGATCAAAATAGAGGAAGAATGAAGTGCAGTAGATCAGTATATTGAGCCTAACCAAAACTAAACCTCAGCATATGTGGATGCTTCTCATCAGTTTAAACACCTGGTTACTTTCTATAAACTAGTGTAGGTAGTGAGCCTCTTCTGAGCAGTGTGCTCGAGCAGTGAGCCCTAATTGGCAAGTGCCATTTTGTACTTCTTATTCTTTTAATAGAGAATACAATCTTGGGTTAGACACCCCATGGTTTTTCCCTTAACAGGGTTTTCCACATCAAAATCATTGTGTTATATGTATTAATTTTATTTTTGCTCTCATGGTTATGCATGCTTATATGCTTTGATGGTGCACTAATTATTAAAGAAGAACAGAAAGTTAAATTGTTTAAGATAACTAATTCACCCCCCCTCTTAGTTATCTACCTTGTTTCCAACACCCCCCCCCCCCCTCTCAGTTGTCTAGGCTAATTCCAACAAAAACTAGGTCCAAGGGCAATGATAAAGTTAGGATTAGATGGCTGGTAAAAAACATTATAAATAAGGGATGGGATGGATGGGGGATGCATGGTGGATGGATGGGGCAGTTAGGATGTGATCTTCAAGGACTATATTTTATAAGAATAACATGGCCCACTCTAGATATTATACTTAGGAGTTTACTTGACGATCCTTTCAATGATAGGGTGATAGGATTAGTTGGAAAGAATTGGGTATATCAATAGATGTTTGAAGTATTTTTCAATATTATGCCCCTATCCTTATCAATATCAAAAGTAGAAGGGGAGGATAGTTTGGTTAGATGGAATAGGTATGTGAATATAATGGATAAGGAAGATTAGATAGGAGGGAAATGATAGGATGGGATAGATGAGACAATTTTCCCCCAAGTGTAAGTCACATAGATAATCGGTTTACACATGACACCCATAAATGGGTTTTAATCATGGTACTTATCCAAGGCACCATGAAATGGTTTTCACCATTGGATGAATCATTTCTCTTTGTTGTTTTGATATTTTTAAATTTCTTTATGTTTTTTCTAATTTTGATGACATTGAAACCTTGATATTCAAAGGATATTCACATGTCCATGTCTATTAGATTTAGTCAATGTAGGCACAATTATCATAACATGCCAATAGTGACCTGTCTAGAGTAACTACTTCATTAGGATGTAGGTGCTCTTATACAACCCTTAGATGTTGTCATGATCCTCATTTATAACTGATTTGGCCTCATCTGAATGCTTTTATATCTATAGGATACCATCATAGCCCATATGGTGGAGTGTTGTTGTCATAGCATGATGAACTTAGGGATTGGTATTTTTAGATTTAACACGTGATTTTGTATTTTGATGGGGGAATGTGAGATGTCGAATTAAATGATTGTGGTGGATTTGATTTGGCTAGAGAGGTTGGTTATGTAGATTTCTTTGATGCATTTTTGACTCGTCAAACTTGAGATGGTGGATTATGGAGTTTGAATTTGATATTAGGAAGTTTGAATTTGGAATAAGGTGGTGATTAGGACCAACATTCTTGTACAAATTATAAGGTGGCATGCACTAATTATAGCTAATATTATTTTACTCCTTATGTATTGGGAGCAATGATAAGATTAAAGGTGGTGGAAAACTATTGTATGCAAGGTTCATCTTTTGTTTTTGATAGCTTGTTGTGTTTGTATTATTTGATTTTCTTGATTCATTTTATTTTGGGACACATATAGATTTTATATTCTTTCCTTGACTTTTGGATTTTGACATTGGATTTGAAGCTTTTACTTTGTATGTTCTATGATTTTGATGGTATTGATCTGATGAAGGGTACTCCCACTCAAACACAACTCACCAATACAAGAAGAGACTCTCTAGTCACTAAATCTCAATAGAAAAGCTTATACAAGCTTAATATCGAATAAACATGGTTGCATATAACTGTAAAAAAACAACATACATGCTGATTTTATTGAACACAACAACCAAAATACAATTTTGATGCAACAGATTATAATAATCTGTAACACACACTCATCATTCTATATTATCTCAACTACAATGGCCTCCCAAAATGAGGCATCCCCCTCTCTTAAATCTGCATAATTTTCTTGTTTGAAAACTAGCCATCTCCCTCTCTTTTTGGTGACTCCAACACACATTAATTCATGGTTTCTTTCAACACCCTCCTTCCTTCCCAAAAGGTGTTTCCATTCTTCTCATTTGCTATGCTCCATATAGAAGTTTCCTTTTTTTTTGTCTTTTCTATACTTTAAAAGAAATTTGCATTATCTTCATCATGTGGTGCCTCTATGTAGATTCTTTGCATTTAGATAGGTGTTTTAAATTTTGTATTATTTCCTCTTCTAAACTTAAGATTGGTAAAATCTTTTTGCCTCAAATTCCATGGCCCGAACTTGTTGGCAAAAGACACTGTATAGCTTCATGATTGTTTTCACTGATGGCAACAAAGTTCATCTCACCCATCTGCAAGACATGGTGTGCCTATACCGGAAGTTAGATTGAAGAGTGTTGTGGTCCGGTAAGCAAGAATAGAGCATGTGGCAAGGTCTAATAGTTAGGTCTAGATCTCTCAGAGAAAGTATCCTAGTAAAGTGTAGAGTTGGGGAAGTTAAGAGGTGTACCTTGACTAATACATTCTAGGGATTGAGCCTCTAGTGATGGAAGAGTGAAGACATATGAGTACCTAAGTGTTGGGTTCCTGTTTAGCAAAGTTGACAAAGGAAGAACTGACCGGTAGAGCATCAGAATCTAGATCAGTTATTGATGGTGATCAAGCTTCTTGAGGTATCACTCATGATTGGCCAACATGATTGATGACTTCTATAACCATCTCCTTGATACACATCAGTTGGTAAGCAAGGATTCAGCCGACAAATCAGAGTTTAGGAAAATATCGACTATTCCGGATGCTGACTAGAAAGGTGTTGAAATCTTTGGTTCAGATATATATACCTGATAGATTTAGATGTGAAGGGGTGAGTTGTGTGATGTGAAGTGTGAAGAAAAGTAGAAGAGTAGTGTGAGGATAGTTAGACTGGTTCGGAATGTGATAGGAAAGCAGTAGCAAAGAAGAGGAAAGAATGAAGTGCAATAGATCAGTGTATTGAGCCTAACCGGAACTAAACCTTAGCATCTGTGGATGCTTCTCATTAGTTCAAATATCTTGTCACCTTATACTTTGTAGACAGTGAGTCTCTTGTAGGTAGTGAACCTCTTGTGAGCAGTGTGCTCAGGCAGTGAGCCCTAATTGACAAGTGCCATTTTGTACTATCTTATTCTTCTAATAGAGAATACAATCTTGGGTTAATCACCCCGTAGTTTTTCCCTTAACAGGGTTTTCCACGTCAAAATCATTGTGTCATGTGTACTGCTGTTATTTCTATTTCATGGTTACGATTACATATATGATTTGATGCTGCATTAATAGTTAATGAAGTTGAAGTAATTAAGATAACTGATTTAGCCCCCCCTCTCAAATATCAACAGTTGGTATCAGAGCTAAGTTCCTCCAAATAGAGCCTAATAGCTTGAGGAAGATCTGGGAATTCAAATGTATGTGTATGGTATGAGGGAACAACTTTAGTCTGCCCTAGATGATCTTGAGCAATCTAACTTTGAAGTCAATGAATTGAAGAAAAGACTCAAACAGGCTGATGACTTCATAAATGAACTAAAAGGGAAACTGAGTATCTCTATGAAAAAGAGAAAGGATCTACTTTAGCAATTGGCAAGTCAAGCTGAAGTAAATGATACAAATGAAGACCTAAAGGAGAAGACCAAGCTATGTGAAAAGTTGTCAAAAGAGATCATTATGGTAAGACATGAAATGGAATTAGGAGTTATGAAATTCACCCAAGAAATTGAAGAGAAGAAAATTGAAGATGATCTAAGATAATCTCTCAAGGAGAAATCAGAAGACTACCATAAAATGGATAGAATAATAAGACATCTGGAATCTGACCTTGAAGAAGCAAGAGATAATGAAGATCAACTTGAGAATCAGATTGTCACTCTTAAAAGGGATCTTCAAACAACAAATGAATACAAGGAGAAATTCAAGATAAGCTCTGCTCAACTTGAAGTTCTTCTTCAAAGCTAGAAGAGGGTACATGACAAGCAAGGCATGGGGTATGAAACAGGTGAAAGCTTCAGATCCGGTCAGAAGAATTCTAGATCAGAAAATCAAATAAATACGCCTAGAAGACCTTCGATAAGGCAACCAAATGCTCAAAGATATTCATCTTTCAATGGATACTGCCACAACTACAATAACTTTGGTCATAAAGCAAATCAGTGTAGAAGAAGAATGAATCAGACTAATACATCCTTCTTTGGACAGAGCTTCAATTGCAAAAGGTATGGTCACAAATCCCATGAGTGTAGAAACATGCAAATGAACAATTCATTCATTGGTAGATGCTTTGCATGCAATAGAATGGGACATTTGGCTAATCAATGTAGATCAAGAGGATATTAGTCAAATATGCAAGGAAATGTTGTTTGCTACAATTGCAATAGATCCGGTCATATTGCCAAATTCTGTATAAGTAAGAATCAAGACAAAAGGGGTCTGGAACATCATAATCATAACCAAGACAAAGGAAAAGGAAAAATGAATGTGGATGAAATTCAAATGGAGGTGAATAAGATTTGGGTGAAGAGAAGTACAGAGAATGTTGGGGATGGATCCGCACTAGAATCTGGTGCTGATAATCCTTCCAAAAATTGAATAGATGAGCTCTAGCTCAGGGGGAGTCACAAAGAAAAACCAATTCCCCTAGCCAGTCATTTGGTGCTTGAAATTGGCACATGGGAAGTTGCGGATTAAAGGATTCTTAGAGAAACATCTAAAGTAGGTTTGGTAAAAGATATGAAAGATCCGCAAGAAGGTTTGAAGAGTGTAATCTTCCAAGGTAGATCCGGTTTGACTGTCATCCGGTAAAAGTAGATGTCTCTCAATTAGAACTGGCTTGATTCAAAATTGAGGAATCTTGATCTACGGATATATCAAATGATTATGGAAGGGAAAATAGATTGTCATTATTCACCAAGAATAACTCCAAGTGTATCTCAGTGGTCCAAAAAAGATCTATCTCATATTAAGAAGAACAAGGCAACCGGAATGACTTAAGTTGCATATTTATTGCAATGTGGAATTAGGGTTTGCTCAAAATAAAAGGGTTCATTTGCTTGACATTTGTACATTTGCATTCGAGAAGAAAAAGAAAAAGAGCTCTACAAACAGATTGTCTCAAGTCTCTAAAAGATCAACCACAGATGTCAACTCTTCTAACAATCCGATCGAGCTCATCCCATGAAACCTAGAAGTGTAAAAAGGTATTTTCTGCTCTTGATCAAACTCTCTCTGAATCATTAAGATGTCTACTCCCTAAGTTTAAGAAACATCCCTACAAATATTTATAAGTGGATCCCTTAGGCGCATTTTCTAGCATTCTGCATGGGGTTTTGCATGTTGAAGATATTAGGGCATATGTTCATGCAAACATTGAGGAATTTAGAGACTCCAAACTAATGGATATTTACCACAAGGAACTAATAGATGACTCATTTGATCCCAAACCCCAATACAAGGTCATCAGGGATAAACATTTCAGTTACTGTATCCATTTCCCCTATTTTGCTAAAGATGAATGGGTCTGGTATGTTTTGAGCAGAATGCATAATAACTTTATATGGTTGATGAGGCCATTTAAGATAACCAAGGATGCCATTAGGGTAGTTACCAGATTGCACTCATCCGGTGGGATTCTTGTTCTCAAATCAGTTAAGAATCAAACTGTGAGTGAGGCTACCAGATCAAAATTTGACAAAAGAGCAATGACAATAGAAGACATCACTAATCCAGATGTCAAGTTTGCCTCCATGATCATCAGTTATAAGATATATCACTCTAGAAGGGAAAATTCAGTACCCAGAATTGCAATTTACACTGCTTATGAAATGTTGAGAAAAAATGCAGATTATGATCTTTGTGAACTCCTTCTAAGCCAATTGATGGAAAACCTACAAAAGATCAAGAAGGACAAGAAGAACTCCTTCAAGTATGGTGGCCTGATACTGTGTTTGTTCTTTTACTTCATGAATGAGCTTCCCGGATCTAGTGGTTGGGTATGGCAGAATGATAGACCAATAGCCATTCAAATCAGAGATTATATACATGGGCTTGGTGATGCCAAGGCACAAAACACAACACTTTGGGGCTATTTCAAGAATTTTCAAAGCATGATGTAAGCAAGAGAGAGAATCCCCCATTCTTTAGTTGAAAAGTATAAAGATATAGTATGCTTTATGGTAAAAACTGATCAATGTCTAATGGAGGTAGTAGAGCCAAGAATAGTCTGGATCATTCCAATGGGGTATGAAGTAGATGAGAAAATTGTTGAGCTACATGTTTAACACATGCTTAGTCAACCCAAGGATCCTAAAGTAGAAAGGTTTGGAACCCTTGAAGAATTAAGTGTGAAGATCCATGTGGAGCCAAGACAGCCGGAAATAAAAAAAAAGTGAGGAGGGAGGTAGAAGATTTTGCCAAGAAGCATGGAATTTCAAAGGAGGCTCTTGACGCAAATAGAGAGAAGATAGAAAGGGCATAGAAAGAGAAAGAAAAAGTAGAGAAAGGAGGTGCTCTGGTGGAAGTCCCTTCCCAGACCAGATCCTCTAAGAGCTCTGCATCTACCACTGCTAAGAGCTCAAAGGCATCAAAACTAGAAGCAAAATCATCTAGTAAAGGAGAAAAGAGAACAAAGACAAAGGCTACAAGGTCATACACAAGCCTTAAAGATGATAAAGAGATAGAATTAGATGAGGAAATAAAGAAAATGAAGAAGAAAAAGAAAACATCTAGTGAATCCTCTATCGGTCAAGACAAGGAAGAGAAGGTAGAGGAATTTGTTCAAAAACCTACTCTCCGCATTGATGATGTAGTCAAGGCAGTTACTATAGATGGAAATCTGTAACCAATAACAGAATTCTATGATGAATACAATGATGCAGATAAAAATATTTTGGAGGAAGCCATAGTTAAGTACTTGAACATATACAACAAAGCATTTATTGAAATCATATCTCTAATCCCCAAAAGTTTAGAGAAAGAACTTGAGATGAGGAAGAACAATGCCCAAGCAAAAGATCTAGAAATCTGGGAGTAGACTGTTATTCAACTCTATCCGTCCATCACCCCAAAAGAAATGAACATCATCTTCAAGGACTGCAAGGATGAGTTCTGGAGCAAAGCTAGAATGAATCAACTTATGCTTGGAGAAACTAACAAAGTTGTAAAGGAAACAAAAGATATCCTCTGAAATGCCTTTAAAAGATTCAACCTTCCTATTATATAGGACTTAGGTGACAAACCCTCTGTCATGGATGACAAAGGAGAATCTACTGAGACAGTAGCAGAAGAGGCAAAGGAGACAAGTGAAGAAAAAGCCAAGGATTTAGATTCCTCTATTCTAGAAGAGGAAGTCCAAGATGAAAAAAATATCTCTCATCCAGTTTCCCCTGTAGACTCTGCATCCAAAGGAGAAGAAAGAGTAGAAGAGAAGATCAGTCAAGAAGCAAAGGAGAAGAAAAAAGAAGATGATAGTGGTAAGGCTATAGAAGGGTAGAAAACCTTGTCACCAGAAAGAGACATAGCATAAGCAGTCAAAGAATTCCTGACCAAGGAGATGATGGAATTTGATGAACCAGAACTTCTTCAAGGACCATTCAATTTTGACTCCCTCTCCCCGGTTCAAACCATTAAGCTAGCATCCTTTACTTCAGCAAAGGCAAAAGAAAAACTTCTGAAGTCTCACATGGAAAACTGCAAGCTCATAGAAACTACATCAGGTGTATTGGAGAAGATCATGCCATCTTTTGAGAAGGATCCCTCAGCCTCTTCATCCGGTAATCTCAAATCTCTAGTTAATAGTGTTAGCACACATTTTGATTCCTTAGAAAAGTCAGTTGAAGAAAAGGTCCAGAAGGATTTTTTGGAAAAGAGATTCTCTGAAGTGTAGGGTCTGATAACAAATGATAGGAGAGTTATGGATATTGGGATACAGATCTTGGAAAATGCTCTTAAAAATGGTGGAGATATGTATAAATTTTGCTTATCTTGGCCCACAGTGACCAAAGATATTGGGAAGAAAGTAAAAGAGCAAGAAGATAAACTACTAAGTTTGTCTCAAAGTTTTGATCCTCTCTCATCGTCCATTGTAAATCAAGAGTGTCAGACTATTGCAGTCACAAATGCAATAAAGAAACTTGAGAAGGAAAGGAAGAACATAATAAGCCAGATGGGTGAACTTAGAGGGATCATTATCCCTAAGTTAGAAGCCATGCATGAGGCCATAAGTGATGCTCATACTACAGCTCGGACCAATGATCTGACAGATCTAAAAAGGGTAGAAGCTTTTGCATTCCTGTTGAGTGGTCACATCTCAATTTTGGAAAGGATGAAAAAGAGTTGGGCGACAGAAGTGGTATAGCTAAAGACCACTTTTGCATATATAATTCAATATATGTAAGTAAAACATGTATATATGTTTTATGCGGCCAAGTATAGATTATTTTTGGAAATTTTGGTGTGCGGACCCCACCCTTTGCCATTGATGTCAAAGGGGGAGTGAGGACCAATGAAAAATGTGGGATCCAACTAAGGGGGAGCTCCGGTAAAGTATATATTAGAATAGAGCATTAGCCAAGGGGGAGAATAGTGTGACAGTCATTTTTCACTAAGTGTTGCCATCAATGACAAAGGGGGAGATTGTTGGCAAGAGACACTATGTAGCTTCATGATTGTTGTCATTGATGGCAACAAAGTTCATCTCACCCATCTGCAAGACATGGTGTGCCCATACTGGAAGTCAAATTGAAGAGTGTTGTGGTCCGGTAAGTAAGAACAGAGCATGTGGGAAGGTCCGACAGTCAGGTCCGAATCTCTCAGAGAAAGTATCCTAGTAAAGTGCAGACTTGGGGAAGTCAAGAGGTGTACCCTGACTAATACATTCTAGGGATTGAGCCTCCAGTGATGGAAGAGTGAAGAGATATGAGTACCTAAGTGTTGGGTTCCTGTTTGGCAGAGTTAACAGAGGAAGAATTGACCAACAGAGCATCAGACCTTAATCCAGATCAGTTATTGATGGTGATCAAGCTTCCTGAGGTATCACTCATGATTGGCCGACATGATTGATGACTTCTATATGCATCACTTGGTAAGCAATGATTCAGCCAATAGATCAGAGTTTAGCAAAATATTGAGTATTCTAGATGCTGACTAGAAAGGTGTTGAAATCATTGGTGCGGATATATATACTAGATGGATTTAGATGTGAAGGTGTGAGTTGTGTGCTGTGAAGTATGAAGAAAAGTAGAAGAGTAGTGTGAGGATAGTTAGACTGGTCTGGAATGTGATAGGAAAGTAGCAACAAAGAAGAGGAAAGAATGAAGTGCAGCAGATTAGTGTATTGAGCCTAACCGGAATTGTACCTCAGCATGTGTGGATGCTTCTCATCAGTTCAAATATCTTGTCACCTTATACTTTGTAGACAGTGGGTCTCTTGTAGGCAGTGTGCTCAGGCAGTGAGCCCTAATTGGCAAGTGCCATTTTGTACTATCTTATTCTTCTAATAGAGAATACAATCTTGGGTTAATCATCCCATAGTTTTTCCCTTAACAGGGTTTTCCATGTCAAAATCATTGTGTCATGTGTATTAATGTTATTTCTATTTCATGGTTATGATTACTTATATGATTTGATGCTACATTAATAGTTAATGAAGTTGAAGTAATTAAGATAACTGATTCACCCCCCCTCTCAGTTATCAACAAAACCTTGAATAAGAAAGTCTACTATTTAATGTTTTAAACAAGGTATTTTCTCCTTCCAAGCTAGCAAGATATATAAACTATTTAATTTCTTTATTTGTCTTCTATAGTACCAAAACTTACCAAACAAGGCACTGCCTTATTCCTTGAATCCTTACACCTTCCTCAAAGCATGAATGATGTTTGTTAATATTAGAATCCAACTCTCTTAAATTGACATTTATCCCTTTTTGGTGCCTCCCTTTATGCAAGGCAATTACAACTATACTTTATTTTCCACATTCTTGCTTCATCTTGTGAGGTTGCATAAACAATTTTAGAGGAAAAATATCTATTTACACGACTATGACAAGATGCAGTGGGTAGCCTAAAAACTAACTTTTTCAATAACTCTTTACTGGAATCTCATCTTTAAGTAAAAACTTTCCAATATGTGTGTGATGACATTCCTAAGTTCCCCACAAGACCATTTTACTCCATTCTTGATAAAACTCTAGAAATTATATTTCCCATAAATTGCTAGCAGTGATCAAAGAAAATGAAGTTATCTCAAATGGAAACCTTTTTCATATTTGGTGAAATGTATTCAATAATTCCCCTATAAAATTAGTTTTCCTATATCTTATGAATTTCTAGAAATAATTGTTTTTGTAAAACTACCTATAGAGTCTCAAAAAATGATTGAGTGAAAATTCCAAATTTTGAAAATCTTATTAAACCAAAGGTTTTGTGATGCTAAGAGACTCCTAAGACCACCAAAACAAACTAAAACAAAGAAAATCAAATTCAAACTATTTTTGGGAGATACTGGATCACCTGTGGACCTACATTTTCTTGCATCATGATCGAGGGATGGAAGATGCAAAGCATAAATTTTACAAGTAGATATGGTGGGAGTAGATGGACTATTGGTAGCAAGGTTATATGAGGGGCTATGAATGCTCCCTATCTAGATTCTCTTATTGGACAAGGTTGCCTCAATGATCATTTAACTATCACTAACATCATTAGATTGCTGTGATGATTGATATCCTATGCCTTAACCATGATTCATGTAGATTGGGATAGGTTGCAAGATGCCTTGTTCATGAAGGCCCAATCCTTTTCCTTTATAGGTAATGCTTTGATGTACCTTTTTCACAATAGGATATTTGTTTCTTTTGAAGAATGATACTAGATCATCGGGATGTTGCTAGGAATAATCAAAATTTGTTGTTGTCTCTTCTTTGAGTAGATATAAATTGACAAAGATGGTAGAGCCTATTTGATGGGATTCATATGCTTTCTCATTATGCATGTTTGGTGCATCAATATCATTGTGTACACTCGGTACATTTCTTCATCGTTGTTTATACTTGTCATGTTTTGATCACTTGATTACTGATTAAAATAGTCAATATGCCTTACTTTTATTCATGCTTTATGTAAGTAAGAAACTCATTAGGATGCAGTGTGCTATGATCCAAACCAGTTGTTCAATTTTCTATGTTTTCTTGTAGACCAAGTGTCTCATCATGGTATGTTGGTGGATGATGGATAAGCGTGATGTGCTTTTATTGATCATGGATGGTTTTGGGATGATGGATGGGAGTTGAAGTTTCTTCACTTTGAATAAATGCCATGAATCGAGATGGGTGCTCAAGTTGATCAACAAGACATCCATTCTCACTTTCATTATTAGGATAACCAAGGGGTGAAGTGGCTTGAGTAGTTGGTTCTATGGTAAATGGGGTAATATAATCTTGAGAATCTTGGATAGTTTGATCTTCAGTAGCTTGGATAGTTTGATCTTGACTTGGTGAGGAGAAAGGTTGATCATTATTTGGATTTGACTTAAGTGACATAACTCTAGGTTTTCTTAGATGGACGTGATAGGCTTTGGATGTTCATCAGCATGGGTGCATGATGGAGTTTAACTTCAACTTATGGTAAAAGACTCTTAAAAAGGATTGATTGACATTGGATTGCATGATGGTATTTGAGGGATAGGCATGATTCTTGAAGGCTCTTTGGTGGACATAAGTGTAGGCATTTAAGTGTATGATCATGGTTTATTCCTTGCTAATAGCCATTGGGTCACATCCTTCATAACATTAGGAGTTGAATGAAAATATAATGGATGAATAATGAGTGTGGATGTTGTAGCATTAGGATTAGGATCGAGTGAATGGATAATAGGAGTGGAGTTAATAGGATTAGGGTTAGGATTTAGTGTATGGATAATAGGATTAGGATTAGATGGATGGTTTGATGGGGGTCTAATGAATAATGGAATATAGGGATGGATGGATTGGGGTTGGGTATGTGGACTAAAGGATTAGGATTAGATGGATTGGAAGGACATTGTGATGGAAAAACTATAGGTATGGATGAATTGGGATGAAAAGGGTAGAGTGGTGTTTCCCTTGTCAAAGGTAGCATAAGGATGAGGAGGACTTGTGGATATTGGATTTTAGATCAAGGGGTAGCTAGTACTTTCATGTTCTTTTTCTAAAGGAGCTTCATGGATACCGGTATTCACATGATGATAATGTTCAAGTTCATCAAAATATGTATCATGATCTACAAGGTCCTCATCATAATATGCATCAAGAGAGCCTCCTAGGATTGTAATTTTGGGGTGAGCTGAAATGTTCGAATAGATAGGTGGATGGCATTGAGCTATGCATTGGTTAGATTGAGATGGTGTATAGATTGGTTTAGATGACCTATTCCTATGATAGGGTGAAGGTTGGTAAGAGGTGGATGGAGATGACACATGGGATTGTGGTTCTAATGTGAAAGGGTCATAAGAATGGTCTTGAAAATCTCCAAAGATGAGAGCTACTAGAGGGTTATAATTGGAGCCATTTCTAAAGTGTGATTTAGCAAGAGGATACTCCACCTCACACATTCATTTAAGTAGTTTTAGTTAGACCTTTTGTTGGTATGAGGTTTTTTGGAATGGGGTTTGACATAGGTACTTTATTTATCACAATAATTTTGTCAAAGAGGATGAAGGATGACAGTAGATGAGGATAGTAGATTAGGTGGATATAATGGATGATAATGGATGCAATGTGACTTGGATAAGGACCTTGATTGGATTTGGATAACTTGATTAAGATTAGATTCCTATATGATGGCTTAGGGATGGATTAGAGATAGATTGGAATGATGTTGGATTGGATCAGATGAAGATTAATGATAAAAAGGTGACTCAGGATGGTTTGAAGCTTGACATTTGAAAACTTTACTAATAATAGATTTCACACAATATGCATGAATTTTCAAAAGGGTTTGGATTTTTGGATTAGGGAAATGCAAATTAACACACATACAAAACACAACAAAAAGCCTATGATTATTCAAGTAGGTGTGACTCCTAGTGTAGGCCCACACTCAATAGATTTCAAGAGAAAATAAATAGGGTTTAGGTGGAGAGGACTCACCCTATCCCTTTCCTTGGAGGCCTTGATACCTTTCCCAAAGAAACCTTCTATCTCAGCTCAAGGAGGTACTTGGTGAGTAACTTCTGGGTTGATTGTTGACCCTTGCACCATGCTAGAAGATTGGATGATAGGTCTTAATCTAGGCTTGTACAAGTTCTCTAGGGGGTGTCCTCGATATATGAAAGGCACACAGGGCTCAATCCATGAACACTAGTTCATTGAAGGCATGCGACATAAGCATAAAACAATGTCACTTCACCTTGTGTCTTGAATCACTAGGGGCCCCAAGGTTGTGCCTATGACAATGTAACTAGATTGAGGTAAAAATTTTATTCTTGCCCCTTTGAAATACCTCACTAGAATGTGTGGTTGAGGTCATCCATTGAATTGGGTGTGTATCCAAGGCAGGCATCCTAAGGGAAAGGTTGATGTTAGATGTTTTTGATCTCTAGGATCACACTAAGCACGAAAGAGAATACACATGCTAACACACCTTTAGGTGACAAAGTGAGTTAAGAGGTGTTTTTGATCTCCAAGATCGCCTTGAAGTGTGATGAGAGAGAATAGACACACACACACACACTTTGTTGCAAGAATGTACAGACGATGTTATCATTGATCTCAACAAGCTTGTGTTGTCATTGGTGTTAACTGTATAAGTAAGAGATGTTGCAAGAGCATGAGAAGTTTGTGTTGAGTGGATGCTATCTATGATGATGAGGAAGTGCTAAAGATGGTGATAATATGTTTCTGGTGTTTGGTTTCCAAGTGCTTTTGAGAAAATTTGAATAAAATTAGAAAATAGTGTCTGACAATGGTATTTTGTGTTGTAGAGTAGTGATGTGGTTTTGCTCTGCATTTCTCTTATATTGAAGATCTATTTATGTAGTTTGGATATACTATTTAGAGGTGTTCAGAGGTGCTTCATTCAGAATAGGACATGTTAGATCAATGTACAAGGGAAGATATATTCACCAATGTGTGAACTATGTTTTGCAAATGTGTCTGGGAGAAATGTCTTTGCTTTGCATTTCTCTACAAAGTGGTTTTAGGTCTTGTGGTTCTGGAAGTGTGCTTATAAAGTTAATATCTATCTTCAATTGAAGTTGTTCATGGTTTGGTACTCTGAGATTGATGATTTTTTGAGTTGCAGTGTATGACAGAGACATTTGAGTATGTTGGGTAAACATGATAAGGTTGTGCAGCACGTGAAAGTTGTTGTGGAGGAATTTGTTGGTTTTCAAGATGTTTGTGGGATATTATAAATTATCCTCAAGCATGGCATATGGTCTTCAAGTCATCTCTAGGTTTGAGGAAGGGTCAGTGGAAGAAGTTGGGTCCATTTTTTGGCCAAAAAGTGGATGTGTTTTCCGTGATTTTCAGAATTTGTTACATTTGACCTAAAATTTTGAAGCACTTAAATGTTGAATCTTAAAAAAAGTTAGTAATACGAAATGTAGTAATCAGAGTCTAGTTTCCAAATATGTAATTTATTTTAGTACCCATATGATACAAATTGATTTTTAATAGGCATGTCTAAAAACCATTGTTTAAAAGTCACTTTTTTTCCATACCATGCACGTGTACAACCAACATAATTTGACTTGAATAAAAGTATTTTTATAAATCCTTGTAGGGAAAGTGTTGAAAACTGAGAGGGGGGGTGAATCAGTTATCCTAATTATTTCTGCTTTCTGAACTTTATTGACAATCAATGTAACATTAATTCAAACAAGCAATCATAACCATGAAATGGAAGTATACCAGACACAATATTTTTGACGTGGAAACCCTGTTAAGGGAGAAAACCACAGGTTGATTAACCCAAGATTGTATTCTTTATTAGAAGAATGGAAATACAGAATGGAACTTCCTAATTAGGGCTCACTGCCTGAGCACACTACTCACAAGAGGCACACTGCCTACAAGAGAATCACTATCTACAAAAGAGTGTTATACAATACTTGAACTGATTGGGAGCATCTACATATGCTGGAGTTCAGTTCCAGTTAGGCTCAGTATACTAATCTGCTACACTTCATCTTTCCTCTTCTTTTATGTTGCTTTTCTTTCACATACCAGACCTTCCTTACTACTTCTGCTCTACTCTTCTGCTTTTATTCACATATGACAAAAATACACATGACACACCTCACAACTAAATCTATCTTGTATATGTATCCGCAAAAGTGATTTCATCACCTTTCTAGTCGGCACCCAGAATAGTCAATCTTTACACAAACTTTGTTTTGTCGGCTGAATCCTTGCACATCGAGTAGTGTGGATCAAGCATATACTTGTAGAAATCATTAATCATGTCAACCAAACATAATTCATGCCTTCATAACCTTTACCACCATCAGTAACACATCTAGAATAAAGTCTGATGTTTTGCCAGTTAGTTCTTCCTCTATTCATACTATCACTCAGGAACCTGGTACTCAAGTATTCATATCTTTTTCCTCATCTATCACCGGAGGATAAATCCTTGGAATCTATCACTCAAGGTAGTCCTCTTGACTTCCCCAAATCCACACTTCACCAAGATACTTCCTCTAAGAGATTCAGACCTGTCTGTCAGACCTTGCCACATGCTCTGTTCTTGTTTACCGGACCACAACATTCTTCACTCTGACATCCAGTAGAGACACACCATGTCCTGCGGATGTGTGGGATGAACTTTGTTGCCATCAATGACAACAATCATGAATCCATGCAGTGTCTCTTGCCAACAATCTCCCCCTTTGGCATTGATGGCAACACTTAGTGAAAAATGACTAAGTGTTTACACTATGCTCCCCCTTGGCTAATGCTTTATTTTTATATACATTTTCTGGAGCTCCCCCTTAGTTGGATTCCTTATTTTTGACTGCTCCTCACTCCCCCTTTGACATCAATGGCAAAGGGTAGGGTCCGCAAACCAAAAAATTTTACTATACTTAGCCACATAAGTATATACATATGGAATACTTACATATACCGTAGTATGTCTGTAAAAGTTGTTTTCAGTTGAATGAATTCTGTAGCCCAACTTTGCTTCATTCTGTCCAAAATTGATATATGACCACTCAATAGAAATGCAAACGTATCTGTCCTTTTTAGATCTATTGGATCATTTGTCTGGGCTGTGATTTGAGCTTCTTTTATGGCCTCATGCATGGCCTCTAACTTAGGGACAATTATCCCTCTGAGCTCACTCAACCTGCTTATTCTATTTTTCTTCTCTTTTTCAATCTTCTTAAGCTCATTCAAAACTGCAACCGTTTGACATTCTTGATTTATTATTGATGTAGTAAGTGGATAAAAATTTTGAGAAAGTTTTGTCAGTTTATCCTCCTGTTCTTTCAATTTCTTCTCAATCTCCACTGTTGCTTTGGACCAGGAAATACAAAATTTGTATACTTCACCACCATCTTTAAGAGCATTTTCTAAGCTCTTTATCCCAATAATTGTATTTCTCCTATCATTTGTTATCAAACCCTGTACTTTAGGGAATCTCTTATCCAAAAACTCCTTCCAGACCTTTTCTTCAGCTGACTTCTCTAGAGAATCAAAATGTGTGCTAACACTATTGACTAGAGTTTTGAGATTACCGGATGAGGAGGCAGTGGGATCCTTCTAAAACAATGGCATAATCTTTTCTAGCACTCTAGAAACAACTTCTATCAACTCACAGTCTTCCATGTGAGACTTTAGGAGTTTCTCTTTATCCTTTGCATTAGCAAATGAGACTACCTTCATTTTCTGTACCAGAGAAAGAGAATCAAAATTAAATGGTCCTTGTAGAAGCTCCAGTTCATCAATCTCTATTGTTTCTTTGTTTAGGAGTTCTTGGATAGTTTTTGCAATGTCTCTTGCCGGAGACAGATGTTTCTTCTCTTCTACATTCTTAGAACTATCCCTTAGAGCTTTCTCTCCTTCTACATTCTTACCACTAGCAGTTGTGGTCTTCTCTATTGAGGTCTTCTCTGCCTCTGCAACCTTGGTACTATCAACTTCTTTTTCCTTCACTCCTGCTTCTTTCTCCTTTATTCTGTCTTCTCCTTTAGATCCAGAGGTTGTAGGGGAAATCAGAGGAGAGATATTTGTTTGTTCATGAGCCACGTCTTCCAGAATAGAGGATTCTGAGCCCTTATCTTTACCAGAGTCCTTTGTGATGGGAATGTTGAACTTTTTAACAGCATTTCGGAGGATCTCTTTGGTCTCTTGTGCCACTTTGTCAGTTTCACCAAGCATGAACTGATTCATCCTGGCTTTTCTCTAGAACTCATCCTTGCACTCTTTAAAGATCATATTCATTTGCTGCGGAGTGATTGAGGGGAAGAACTGAATGGCAACCTGTTCCCAGATCTCGAGATCCTTTGCTCGAGCATTGTTCTTCCTCATTTCAAGCCTTTTCTCTAAGCTTTTGGGAATTAGGGAGATAATTTCAATAAAAGCTTTGTTGTAAGTGTTCAAAAATTGAACTGTGGCTTCCTCCAGAATCTTTTTATCTGCTTCATTATATTCATCATAAAATTATGTTAAGGGTTGCAAGTTCCCATCCACAGTGACTGCTTTCACTACAACATATAAGGATAGAGTGGGTTTTTCAGCAAATTCCTCTTCCTTCTCTTCTTCTCCTTGACCGGCAGAGTGTTCACTGGATGATTTCTTCTTCTTCAGTTTCTTTATCTCCTCATCTAATTCAGTTTCCTCTTCATCTCTCTGACTGGCATAAGCCCTTGTGGCTTTTGTCTTTGATCTTTTCTCTCCTTTGCTGGATGCCTAGACTTCCAGTTTTGATATTCTTGGGCTTTTGGCTGTGATAGGTACAGATCTCTTTGATGATCTAGTCTAGGTTGAGGTTTCTACTAGAGCACTTTCCTTTCTTTTCTTTTCTACCTCTTTCTTCTCTTCCTCAACCTTTTGCCTCTTTTCCCTATTGGCATCAAGTGCCTCCTTTGAGATGCCGAAGCCCTTTGCAACTTCTTCAACTTCTTTTGTTACCTTTCTTTTGATCTCTGACTGCCTTAGCTCAGTGTGAATTTTCACACTTAATTCTTCAAAGGTTCCAAATCTTTCTGCTTTTGGGTCCTTTGGCTGACTAAGGATGTGTTTAAGCTCTACAATTTGTTCATCAACTTCATACCCCATAGGCATGATCTAGACTGTCCTTGGCTCTACTGCCTCCATTAGGCATTGATCAGTATCTACCATGAAGCACACTGTATCCTTGTATTTCTCAACTACTGATTTGGGGATTCTTTCTCTAATTTACTTTGTATTTTGAAAGTGCTTGAAGTAACCCCACAGAGCTATATTCCTTGCCTTAGCATCCCCAAGTTCATGCAAGTAATCTCTGATTTGAATTGCTACCAGTTTGTCATTTTGCCATACCCATCCATTTGATCCAGGCAACTCATTCATGGAGTAGAAAAATAAACATAATATTAGTGCACCATATTTAAAAGAGTTCTTCTTGTGCTTTTTGATCTTTTGTATGTTTTCCATTAACTAGCTCAAAAGAAGTTCACAAAGATCATATTCTGCATTCTTTCTTAGCATCTCATAGGCAGTATATACTATAGTTCCAGATACTGAATTCTCCCTACTGGAGTGATATATCTTGTATCCTATTATCATAGATGCAAACTTGATGTCTGGATCAGTAATATCTTCAATGGTCATTGCCCTTTTATCAAATTTTGATCCGGTGGCCTCAGTTACAATGTTGTTTTTGACAAATTTGAGGACAGGTATCCCTCTGGAGGAGTATAAACCAGTTACTACCCTAATTGCCTCCTTTGTGATCTTGCAAGGTCTATTCAACCATAGGAAGTTATCATGCACCCTACTCAATACATACCAGACCCATTCATCTTCTTCAAAGTAGGGGAAATGAATGAATTGATCAAAATGTTTCTCTTGGATACCCTTATATTCTGGTTTAAGCTCACAAGCATCATCTATCAGTTGTTTGTGATATATATCTCTTAGTTTGAATTCCCCAAACTCCTCAATATTTTCATGTATGTAAACCCTAATGTCTTCTGTGTGCAAAATGCCATGCAGAACACTAGAGAATGCTCCTAAGGGATCTACCTCCAATGATTTGTATGGATGTTTCTTAAATTCAGGGTAGGGCCTATCAGAGATCTTTACTATATTCAGAGTATCCATCTTTCAAAAGATTTGTAGTGAGATATTGAAAAATAGAAAATACCTTTTGCGCCTTTCAGTTTCACGAAGTTAGTCAGATTGATTTCTGGATGAATTGACCTCTACAAACAATCTTCGATGAACTTGAGGAATTTTGTTGCAGAGCTCCACTTTTCATTTCTTCTTGAATGTAGAATGAATAAGTGATTAATGAGAAAACCCTTATAATGCTCTGCAAACCCTAATGTCAGGTTGCAATAAATGCTTAACCTAAATTATTTTGGTTTGCCTTATTCGGATGACTTGAAGAACCAGAACAATCCTGATCTTTAAACATCTTGCGGATCTTCCAAATCTTCACCATAGTTTGTTTGGATGCTTTCCTTATGAATCCATCAATCCATAGCTCTTCTTGTGCCAATTCTGACACCAATTGACTGGCTGGGGGAACAAGGTTTTCTTTGTGTCTCCCCCTGAGGCAGAGCTCACTTTTTAATTTCTGGAAGGAATATCAGCACCAGAGTCTAGTGCGGATCCAACCTCTACATTCTCTATACTTTTCTTTACCCAAATCTTGTTCATATCACTTTAAACTTCATCCGCATTCACTTTTTGTTTCCCCTTATCTTGATTCTGATTATGATATACCAGACCTCTTTTGTCTTGATTCTTGCTTCTACAGAATTTTGCAATATGACCAGATCTATTGCAAATTTGGCAAACAACATTTTTTTGCATATTTGATTGATATCCTCTTGATCTACATTGATTAGCCATATGACCTATTCTATTGCATGCAAAGCATCTACCATTGAATGATTTGTTCATTTGCATATTTCTGCATTCATGAGATTTGTGACCATACCTTTTGCAGTTAAAACACTGTCCGGAGAAGGATGAATTAGTCTGATTCATTCTCTTTCTGCACTGATTAGCTTTATGACCAAAGTTATTGTAGTTGTGGCAGTATCCATTGAAGGATGGATATCTTTGGGCATTAGGCTGTCTTACCGAAGGTATTCTAGGCCTGTTTCTTGGATTTTTTGATCCAAAATTCTTCTGACCAGATCCTGAGCTTCTTCCTTTCTCATATCCAAAACCACACTTGTCATCTACCCTCTTTTGACTTCCAAGAAGAACTTCAAGTTGAGCAGAACTTATCTTGAATTTCTCTTTATATTCATTTGCTGTTTGAAGATCCCTTTTGAGAGAGACAATTTGATCCTCAAGTTTTTCTTCATTATCTTTAGCATCTTCAAGATTAGATTCAAGATGTCTGATAATTCTATCCATTTTGTGGCAATCTTCTGATTTCTCTTTGAGAGATTGTCTTAGACTATCTTTAGTTTTTCTTTTCTCTTCAATTTCTGGAGTGAACTTCATAACTTCTTATTCCATTTCATGTCTTACCATAATGATTTCTTTTGATAACTTTTGACATAACTTGGTTTTCTCATTCAACTCTTCATTTGCATCATTTGCTTCACCTTGTCTTGCCAATTGCTAAAGCAGCTCCTTTCTCTTTTTCATAGAGTGACTTAATTTGTCTTTTAGTTCTCTCATGAAATCATCAGCCTGTATGAGTCTTTCCTTTAATTCATTGACTTCAGAGTTTGACTGCTCAAGATCTTCCAAGGCAGTCTTGAGTTGCTCCCTTAAACCATATGCATCCGTTTGAATTCCTAGATCTTCCTCAAGTTGTTAGACTCTGTTAGGAGGAAATTGGCTCTGATACCAATTGTTGATAACTGAGAGGGGGGGTGAATTAGTTATCCTAATTATTTATACTTTCTGAACTTTATTGACAATCAATGTAACATTAATTCAAACAAGCAATCATAACCATGAAATGGAAGTATACCAGACACAATATTTTTGACGTGAAAAACCTGTTAAGGGAGAAAACCATGGGGTGATTAACCCTAGATTGTATTCTCTGTTAGAAGAATGGAAATAAAAAATGGCACTTGCCAATTAGGGCTCACTGCCCAAGCACACTGCTCACAAGAGGCACACTGCCTACAAGAGACTCACTGTCTACAAAAGAGTGTTATACAATACTTGAACTGATTGGGAGCATCTACATATGCTGGAGTTTAGTTCTGGTTAGGCTCAGTATACTGATCTGTTGCACTTCATGTTTCCACTTCTTTTATGCTACTTTTCTTTCACATACCGGACCTTCCCTACTGCTTCTGCTTTGCTCTTCTACTTTTATTTGCATATCACAAAAACACACATGACACACCTCACAACTAAATCTATCTTGTATATGTATCTGCAAAAGTGATTTCATCACCTTTCTAGTTGGCACCCCGAATAGTCAATCTTTTCACAAATTCTGTTTTGTCGGTGGAATCCTTGCACATCAAGTAATGCGGATCAAGCATATACTTGTAGAAATCATTAATCATGTCGTCCAAACATAATTCATGCCTTCATAACCTTTACCACCATTAGTAACACATCCGGAATAAAGTCTGATGTTCTACTAGTTAGTTCTTCCTCTGTTCATACTATCACTCAGGAACCTGGTACTCAAGTATTCATATGTTTTTCCTCATCTATCACCGGAGGCTAAATCCTTGGAATCTATCACTCAAGGTAGTCCTCTTGACTTCCCCAAATCTGCACTTCAACAAGATACTTCCTTTGAGAGATCCGGACCTATCTATCGGACCTTGCCACATGCTCTGTTCTTGTTTACCAGACCACAACATTCTTCACTTTGACTCCCAGTAGAGACACACCATGTCATGCGGATGTGTGGGCTAAACTTTGTTGCCATTAATGACAACAATCATGAATCCATATAGTGTCTCTTGCCAATAGAAGATGTGTAGTATGGTGAAGTTTGATGAGGATATATTTTTTATAATTTTTTTCTAAATATTTTTTTATTAATTTTTTATTGGCCCTAATTTTTGTTTTTGAAAACCCCTTGTGTACAACCAACATAATTTGAGAAAAACTAATCATAAAATGAATTTGTCTTTTCATTATGTAAATAATGATGTGTAGATTGATGACATATAATTTTATTTAAAAACTTTAGAAATTAAAAGTTATTAAAAAATACAAACACCTGTTGTTTCAAGTTTTTGGACTAGTTTTCTTATAAATTAATTAATAATTAGAAAAAAAAGTCTAATAAAAAAATACATATTTAAAAACTACACATCGTCATCTATAATGGGTTTTAATTCTGTAAAAGAACTCAGAAAAAAATGGCGTTAGCCATATAGATAAAGTCAATCTTTCCTCTTGCTCTAAACATGCACTTGTACTTGCAGGTCCAAGGCTAGAGGTCAACTAACCATGCCTTTCTTGAGCCTAAAACCAAACCAAAAATACAAGTGTGAAATTCAAAATTTTAAAAAATGGGAAATGGGTACTCATTCTATAAAAAATAAAAAATAAAATGGCTCCCTATTCTATAAAACAATAAAAAACAAAATGAGTACCCATTTCTAAAAACAATAAAAAACAAAATAGGTACCCATTTTAAAATGGGTACCCATTCTATAAAACAAAACAAGTATTCATTCTAGGTTCAGGCGTCCATTCCTTAATGGGTACCCAATTTTAAAAATGGGTAGTTGTTCCTGTCAGGATTTTTTCCCGACGCTTCCCCTATATGTGGATCCAGCTTCTTGCTTTTACCGGGAAGTGTCTACATAATTGTTTATGGTGTTTAGACTAGATTGGCTGACCTTGGGTGTTTACACTAATTATGGAGTTGATTTGATGATTGTGGAAGTGTGGTGTAATGTGTATGAGTGGATTTACGTCTGAGCTAAGGTGTGTTGTGGTCCACCTTCATTCCTTTCCACCACAGGAATGTTTTGGATCTGACCTAATTTGAATTTGCAAAATTAAGGAGCCTTACTAACATTGGAGAATGTTCTTACAATTGAAGATGGTATCATGTATCAAGCTATTGAAGGATATTAAGATAGAAGAGTATGATGCATGTGATGTGAATTAGAGAGTGATAGAGTATGAATTTGTGTGAGCACAGTGTGAACTTTCATGTGTTAGATTACTAGATACAGCGAGCAGAAGGTGTATACAATTCCTTACTGAGACTATGGAGGTGATAATGGCATTGTGGTGGACTTCTTAGTTGCATTCGGATAGTTTTCTCCTTGTCACAATCTTCTCTATCTTCTTCTCTATTCTGGCAGTGAGCCATTGGCAGTGGACCTTTCTTTTGGGCTTGGTGAGCACTTTAGCTGTGAGCCTATTATTTTTTGGTGTTGATAGTACTTTATACTATGAGCTGATCCTCATCATGGTTTTTCCGTTCTTGGGTATTCCACATAAATTTGGTGTTCTCTTGTGTTTGATGTTGATTTGATTCAGTTTTTATTATTTGCTTTCATGCTTAATAATCATAACAATTTAAGGGCTAATTGAATTTATAAGGATCTAAATGTGTTTGAGGGTTTTGGAATTAGAAGTTACAATTGATTCACCCCCATCTTAGTTGTCTTGTGCATTCAACATACTTGATCCACACAAGAGAGATTAATTAACCCTTAAAAATTATATTTGTGTGTGAGAATGAATATGTCTAAAGGGTGTTTTTGATTTCCATGGTCATCTTTCAATGTGAGGGAAGAGCATACACACACCTCAAAACACAACTAAGCTCAACAAACAAAGAAAACACAAAATTTCAC
This sequence comes from Cunninghamia lanceolata, assembly GCA_027924645.1. Classification (NCBI taxonomy): domain Eukaryota; kingdom Viridiplantae; phylum Streptophyta; class Pinopsida; order Cupressales; family Cupressaceae; genus Cunninghamia; species Cunninghamia lanceolata. Next base: position 5,969,355 of record BSBN01000978.1, read on the forward strand.
CTAATGACAATTTTTTGACAAGCAATCCTACATCAAACTTGTTAGTAGTTTGAGAGTTTCAGTCTTTGATAAGCATGAATCTACAAAACAAGTGTTAGCTCAAAAATGATAAATCTACTAAAAATAAGAAATAACATTGATCACATAGCAGATTAGATGTCACCAATGAATTCCTTATGATTTTCTATGCAAATTCAAAGAAATCATTGGATTTGACTTTAAGATTGAAAAGTTATGACCAATTTAATATTGTAAACAAACCTTGAACTAAAACAATTCTACCCTAAAAACTAGGCCAAATATAGAAAAATAATCTACACCACTATGAATTTAGCTAAGCAATCTTTCCAATCCCTATAATTTTGTAAAAATCTAATGTGATTTTCAAAAGTTATACAAAATTGAAAAAAAAAACTACTTTAGGAGATCAAATTGAAGGGGGGTGCCCCATAGAGGTTAGGTCAAACCGCTAGCTATCTTTATCTTTTATCTATGGTCAAATGGGTGGTTTGTCTAATTGTGAAATTAAATGCCTACACTTAGTGGTTTCATTAACCACTAGAAGTAAACTTTACTCTTGGTCACATGGATACATTGAATTCAACTCACAATAAATGTTAAAGCATATGATAAATGTTAAGCACTAAAAATAGTGGTAGCTAAGAATAACTGTGTTGAAAAATGTTAGGGGTGATGCTGGTGATTAAGGAAAAAAGTCTCCAAATGATAAATGTTAGCGTCTAAACCACAGTTATTTTGAATGATAAATGTTAAACATCCAAATCCTAGTTATAAAATAGTGGCATTCACCTAGCACCCTTGGCAGTTAGGGTTTTAGGCATGGGAGAATAGTGACTCTGGAATTTAACCTATGAACTAAGCCTGAATAGAAACCCATTAATAAAATAATGCCACCTGATATAAACCTGTGAATAAAACCATGACACTTGTAATCTTTTTTTTTAAAATAAATAAATGATTTCTGATATTTAATTAAAGTTGCAACCTAAGATAAAACCAATCTATGGCCAGTGTGTAGAAAAATTGTATGGTAGTTCTAGACTTGTACAAATCTACATATTAAAAAATTCAAAAAAGATTCAAAATTTTTCTGACGGTAAATATAGTGAACCTGTTAGTGTATATATATTTCATACACTTAGGATGAAGACTACTTAGGTGTGCCTTTATACAATCTTGACACAAGCCTCATTGAGGTGCCAAGGTTGTTGGGTGGTTTAGGAGAGGTGTCACTAAGTTGCCCACTAACTAGCCACCTCACGCTAGATTTTAGGGAGGCAACTCACCACCACTCATAGTTGAGGAGTCATTTCCTCAACTAACAACTTCCTCTCCTCACCTATTTGTACTCAACTTCTCCAAGTTATTCGATGGTCAACTTTATTTGATTTCTATGCATACTGCTTACAATCTTTCATGCTTGTTTATTGTCTCAATGTTCTACAATTCCTATATGGTATCAAAGCGAGAGGAGGATACCATAGGCCATAAGATTGTTGTATTCTTGCATCGAAATTATATGGTCTTATTTTTTGTGTCAAAATTCCAATTGCAAAAGCCATCTCTAGATTGCAACACCCCTATTGCCTTGTTCCACAAAGCATATAACTGCAGATTGAACTAGAGTGGTATACACTAGAATTGCCCTTGTTTGCAGAGGCTGATTGGTGAGCCCAAAGGCTAATTTATTTGTAGGAAAGATAGATAGAAGGTATTCAAAGAGTGATGCCTTGCATTTGAAGGTCAACAGCCTGTTTTGAAAGGCACAATGGGTTTGGAAAAGGCTAGCAACTTGTTACAAAAGATCGTGGCCTATACAAGGCCCGCAACCTATTTATATGGCTCTTGGCCTATAGAAGGCACACAACTTGTATTCCATGGCATGGCCTTGCCACTTCAAGCCCCTGTTTAAAATTATGCATGTGATCTCTATAGAAGAGGTCACTCACTTTGTAAAAGAGGCCAATCCAAGGCCAATTCACAAATCATGTAGGCTATAATGTGAAGGATGAACCATTCCTTTGTTGCAGGCTGCCATTTTTTCATTTGGAAGGGTCTACCCATATCAAAACCCCCAGACATTGACCTTTGATGACATCGACTCTAGGTGTGACCAACATTTCTCAAACCAATGACGATCTGCCCTACATCTTGGCTGCCACAACCATTTCTTTGGTCGCCGCTTCATGCTTTGAGAAATTATTTGTTTGCTTGTTTCCCTAATTTGCCCTAATTTGGGCTTTGTAAATTTGAGCTTTTGCTCTATTTTTTTATAATTTTTTGCAAAGCATTTTTAAAATCATGCTTTTTTAGTGTGAGAATAGGCATTTATTGTCTAAAATCACTAAGCAATGTAAAAGGTAAATCTTAGGGGGCATTTAAAATTAAGGGCATATTTAAGGTTCTTTTTTAATGTATGTGCTTAATTACAATTTTTGTAACAAGGCTAGGTATTAGCGATTGATTATATTGACCTCCTTAGACCTATCATATTACATGCTAAAGTGCCAAACTTTTGGGGGTATTTAACTCTTGTATTTTCATTTGTTGAAGCCGAAGGGTTATTTATGCACTAATCTTATAAAGTGTCACTTTCATGTATTATTCTAGGGGGATTTTACATAGGCATTTTGTATATCATTGAACAAACATAAAGTTGAAAGGGGGTAAATTATCTAAGTCAACTAATGGGGATAATGAGTCATCCATCTTTCATTACCTTGGAAAATGGAAATTACAGGTCTTGGTGCAATGGTATCATGGATTCACCTGTTGGCACATATGTATTGACTTATTCCTTAACCAAGTACATATTGGCAAAAAATTGTATGGAAAAATAAGAATAATCATGTCTTAGGATTAATTGGTTTAAGTGTTATGAACCACACTTAGTGGGTTCCTCCAATGAACCTCCATTTCCAAATAATCATACTATAGACATACTTCTTTCCCTTGATGATGTTAATGATCCTTTCTATGATGATGATAGTGAAGAGGAACTTGTGTATTGGGAAAGTCTTGATGACACAGAGACATGCCCACTTGCATCTCCTCTCTCTACACCTCCTGCATTGGTAGATATTATGTCACTTCCTACTATTGCTTCATCAAACTCCAGTGTCACTTCTTAGAAATCTTTTGATGCTTCTTTGCAATAGGATATCAGTCTTCCTAGCATTGTTTATTGGGACATATTTCTCCCTAACATTAATTTTCTATTTGTAGAATCCTACATTGCTAACATGGATGCACACATTAAGGACATCAGTCTTCTCTTCAATGACAGTTTGGATGAAGTTGCATCTCCATTATCCTCTTTAGATATTCATGCTCTACATTAGTCTACAAATGGTTCTGGATTGTCATCATCTTCATCTATTAAGCATGCACCTAATTTGAATATGGCATCCTTCGACATCGACTAAGCATTCTTCAAACACATCACAATGGGCATCATCATCCTTGGATCAACTTCAATGTGATTCAGGATCATACATACTTCTTCCTGCATGAGAATATATCCTTCATCTTGAGGTGATTTCATTTCTTCCCAAGGGAAGGAACATTGTTCAGCTTCTTGGATCTACATCTGTATCCTTTGTTGACTATCCAACCTCATTGTAGTAGGACATGTATTATGTTAGGTCTCATAGACCTTCTATCATTTTCTCTCCTATGGGGTAAATCAGATATTGTACTTAGTGAAAGAAGTAGTACTTCTTCAGCTATATAATTTTCATGCCTATTTTCTCTCTTTTGGAGGGTAGTTTTTTTTTCCACAAGGTTTTCTACCTTTCTCCACTTCATGAGATATTACTTTCTAAATAAGTACCTCACTAGGCCTAGAACCTAGGATCCATCCTTCTTGTACCCACCTAAGCTATGCTTAATGTGGGGTGTTAGTGTATATATATTTCATAAACTTAGGCTTAATCCTACTTAGGTGTTCCTTTATAAAATCTTGACACATGCCTAATTGAGGTATCAAAGTTTTTGGGTAGTTTAGGAGAGGTGTCACTGATTCCAATCTTTTAGGAGAGGTGTATTACTTGCAATCTTTAATGCTTGTTTATTGTCTCTATGATTCCACAGTTCCTATAAAACCATATATGAATCCTAGGGTTTTTGGGCCCCTCGAACGTAATAGTGAGGTTTTTTTGGCCTATGATGCTTTCTGCAATAAGTCACCCCTAATTTTTTTTCAAAAAGAGTACAAACCTACAACAAAAATATTACAATTCCTAGAAAAAGTAAGCTAGATAAAGGGATGTAGGTCCTATTGTGATGCTCACAACACGCCCCATTTTACTCCTTAGCAAAATGAGGACGCCTGCTCAAGTTAGTTTGCTTTGCTTGTTGGTGTGGTTTGCTTGGTGGTAAAAGGGAAAAGGTAAGTGAAAATACAAACCTTGTTAAAAATAAAGAAAATTTGCATTTGAGTACCAGGTCAAAGTACAGGTAAATTCCTTGTTGAAAATAAACAAGGGTTGCCTTTTGAATTATTTCAAAATTCACTGTATTTTGCAAGTTATTGTTGTTTTTGGTAAATGTACAATTAGGTGGTTTGTACCTTGTATATACAAAGTTCTTTGTATATGCATGGTCATCTCATATTCAAATGTGTTTGTATATCGGGTCTTGGTGTTAGTCACAAAAGGAGAAGTCGTCAGGTTTTATTATTTTGTTGCTTTTCCTTGTATGCATTTGAGAAATGTTTTATACATACATACAGGGTGGACCCAAAAAGGTTTAGGTTGAAATGTATACACGTGGAAGTCTACTATGTATATTCCAGTTTGTATATTTGGGTAAATGGAAGATATACAAGTAAATATACAAGGGATTAAATATAGCGCGGAATTAAAGAAGTATTAAATTTGGTATGATCGATGTATGTTCGGCACTTGTATATTTGGTGGATGTGAAATATACAATCATGAGATACAAAGAATAATATACAAAGTGGAACTGAAAGAGGTATGAAATAGCAAATATTCATTGTATATTTTGGGTTTGCATATAAAATATCGAGAAACATACATTGTGAAATATGCAGCATGGAATTGAAAGTAAAACGAAATACAATATAAATGATGCGACCGGACTTAAAGTATATTTTGTGAGACATCACTTTATAAAAGGTACGGAACTGAAAAGTTATCAAAAATGATGAAGTCGATGTATATTTCAGTTTGTATATTTCTTATATGCAACGAGATATACATTGCACTTTATACAAGCTGGAACCAAAGATATTATGGAATAGCATTAAACTATTGTATGTTTGGCACTTGTATATTTGGCGAGCACGAAATATACAATTGGGAGGTACATTGAGTCTTTATACAATGGCTAGAGTTGAAATCATTATGTAATGTGACTAACTTGTTGTAGGTTTTGTCTTTGTATGTTCCGAAATATACAATGTTTTATACATTGCAGAGCCGAGGGTATATACAGTATAGTTTATAATGGTTTGAGATCCGAATGCTAAATTAAAAGTAAAGGCATCGCGGAAGTGGCAAAGTTAAGAGATAAAGTGGACCCCACTATATGTACATTTCGGTTTGTATAAATAACATGTACATTTTATGATGTACAAGTAGATGTACATTTGGGGATACAAGGCGAAAATACAAGCCGGACGCTAGAAAAGAGTTAAAAGTGGAGAGGTCCTTGTATATTTGGTATTGTATGTTTATAATATACAATCCTAATATACAAAGGATCAAAGGGCAGTGCGAAGGAATGAAAGGTAAGGAATGCTTGTATAAGTGTACTTGTATATGCGATTATACAATGGAATATACAAGCAAAATATACAAGCAGGAAGTACAAGAGGAGTAAAGAAAAGGTAAAGGAAAATGGGGCTTTAGTTCAATTGTATGCATAAGGCTTTGTATGCCCAAAGATACAATCAAAAGATACAAGGAAAACATACAATGAAATATACAAAAGAAAATGCATGTTTAATTAAGCTAACGGTCAAAAGTTCAAAATTCTCAAGCACGAGACAGGAAAGCCGAAGGTCGCAGTGCATTAATGACTATAATTAATGCAAATTTAACACAAAATCAAATTGAATTTAACGAGGGTTAGGGCAAAATTATTGTTGTTTTGCTTTCAAGGTATATTGTTAAACATTGAATTTTGCAGAAAAGGTGTTGTCACAGTAAAATCAAATGGAATTTACCAGATTAATGAGGTTACAGTTGCTGGGTGAAAGCGAAAGGTAAAGTAAGTCAACATTCAAAGGTTCAGTGGTCACAAAGACAGGTATTTATCTTGGAACCCCGTTTAAATTTTCAAATGGTAAAGCACAACTGTTAGTTCTAGTAATTTGACTTTCCAAATGCATACATTTGTTAAAATTACCGCTTTAATTATTAATTAGCTAGACAGAGCTTGGTCCATTTCAGGGTAGAACGACAAAAAAAAAATGAGTGAGTTAGGGTTAATGGTAGAAAAGGAATATTCACAGTAAAACCCTAGATATAAAATAGAAGTAAAATTTGAGACATGTATACTCCTACAGGATGGCCCCTAAACAGAAGAAAGACTCTGGGGATGAAGTAAAGAAGGAAAGAAAACCAAGGAAGGAAGCAGAAAAGGAGGAATTACTGATATATAGAGGTTATCCAACCCTGATTGGTACAAGTAGAATGGGCACTGATACAAACATCAGAACTTATGATGCAGATGATGTGTTGAAGAAAATCACTGCTGCAGATGCCTCACCAAACATGAAATGTATCTGGGACAATGGGCTATATAGAGCTGCAGGGTTTCCTCTAGCTATGGAGGCAAAGGATCTATGCCTAGACTGTGTAATCCTATATTACCCTAGTATGAGGAAGGTGATGCTACCTGACAGATTAATTTCTGATCTGACTCCTGAGGGGGTTGCAAGAACTTTTGGATTAGTGATCACTGATAAGATGACGAACATTGATATTGATCAGTATAACGAGAGTTTCTACACAAATGATGGGGACTGTAAGGGCAAAATATTTTGTCACTCGTACAGTCTGGAGAATAAACCAAAGGCAATGGCTAGAATCCCAAAAAATCTACTAAGGATACATTTTAGGGAAGAGATATATTTAATGATTACTATGCTGAGTAGACTGTTGGACTGAGAGATGCCACCAAATGTGAGCCCTAGATGTTCACCATCATAGAATACCAGAGAACAGGGGAAAAGAAACAAGGACCAATTCATTGGGCCAAGGCCATAAGTATAGCCATATGGAGGTAGGCTATGATGAGACAATAGAAAGGCTTGCCCTTTTATATGTCTTCCTATATATTATACTCCTGTGCCGCAAAGATTAGAGCACACATACATGGACTGGAAAGAGTTGGTGTTCTAGGGAATGGTCCTGAACAGAGGTTGGTGTATGAACACTACCCAGAATTCACAAAGGAGAATGGTTTAAAGAAGTTTGCTCTAATTAATGATGTTTTCTATACCTACATGGTGAGGGTACTTAATGAGGAACCAGATAAAAGGATGCCGAAAGTGTAATTGAATTGCACAGTTCATGGTTCATACAATTTGAACACTTTACTTATATAAGAACTGAGGGTTTTGAGGGGAAGCAATTCATGCTTCCTAGATACCCTTCTGACAAGCTAATGGTGTTAGAGTTTTCGAGGCAGAATTTGAATGCTTTCAGGATGTATAAGAGGAAGTTTAATGGCAAGGGAAATGTGAGATTGCCTTGGGCCATTGGCAAGTATTCCTGTATCAGTGAGGATGCTGCGGCCTGTTTAGAACAAGAGCTAAGGTATTATGGGTTCTAGGAGTTTGATTTGGTTAGAAAGTTTGATCGATTTCACAGAATTCATAACTTTGTTGACAAGAAGTACAAGCCCCAGGTGCATATTGAATATTTCTGGGCTAACTGCAAGAGTGATTTGGAAGTTAGAAAAAGGGCTCATAAGAGGTTGACCATTGAACAAATGAAGTCCATTGGTAATATCTATGTTCCCCTAGAGGTTCGCGAGGATGACAAATTGTTGCACCAAAGTTATGCACATGCTAGGTTGGCTCCCATTACAGAGCCTGATTGGTCTAAGCCTTGGAACACTTCATTGGACATTTTGACAAAGCCTATGACACTATTTTCAAAAACATGGCTTAAAGACAGGATAGAGGAGCTCAAGGCCGAGGGAAAAGAGGTTACATTCCCAAAGAAGGGAAGGAAGAGAAAAGCAGACCCCAGTGAGGATTTATAGTGTTTTTATGAGAATAAGAGGAAGGTTGTAGAGGCAAGGATTATGGAAAAGAACAAAAATGCTACATTGATGGATCCATATGCTTTAGGCATAACAGTAGCAGTGGCATCTCAAACCTTTGTTGATGCAAAATCCATAAGCCATGACATCAGTGCAGAAGAAGTACAGGTTGCAAAAGAGGAAGTAGGGCCATCAATCATGAGGGCAATTCCAATAGGTTTGTCTAAGGGTGAGTCCTCGAAACCAAAAGGTACAATTGGAGCACAAGAAGTGGGGAAAAAATGAGGAGGATGTCTAGTACTTCTGCTCCAATGGAGCCAGGACAAACATTCATAAAGGTAAAGACAGAACTGGCTGGGGAGAGGCTGCAGGAATAAAAAATAAAGCCAAACCTACTGCTGTAGAAACTGTGCAAATTGAGATTAGTGACAGTGAGGAAAAGAAAATGTATAAAGGGAAAGTTATTGATGTGGAAGAAAAATCAAGTGACTTCCTCAGTGAAGAAGAAGAATCAGCCTACAAACTGAAATTTAGGTAGAGCAAAATATAGAAATTGAAAAGGAAGAGGTACAGGAAGAAATAGGATCTATTGATCCATTTGGTACTTTAGTACCACTAGAAATCATTAGGGATGTGCAAGAGGAGGTGCATAAGATTGAAGAAGTTGAAAAGGAGAAATCATCTGAAGGGGTGAACACAGAAGGGTAGGCAACACAAGGACACACCTCAGAGGTGGATGCATTGGATATGCTAAATATGTATGGAGAGTAAGGTGAAGAAGAACAAAATATAGGAAACTTGCAAGATGAAGGAGAGGAACTAAGACAAGATGAGATGAGGGCAAGTTCACCAGTACATCTAGAGTTGCCACAGACAGGAAGTACAGAGAAAGAAGAAAAAACTGATGAAGGTAATCCAAATGAGGAATCAACAGCAGAAGAGGCTCATGATGAAGAAGATAAAGAAGGGGGAGACACTGAGGTCGAGGATGGGGAAAATGAAGTTGAATTGAAGGAACAAGAGCCTCCATTACAACAAGAACAACAAGTCCGAGAAGGCAAACAACAACAAGAACAACAGCAAGAGCAACAATAGCAAGAACCACTACATGAACAACAGTAACAAGAAGAAATTAGAATGGATAAACCTCATGAAGAGGTGATTAATGCAGAGAAAGCTGCAGAAGGCATAAGGGAAGTACCTACCTAGCTAGAAAAGGAAATAAGAAGGCAGAAGAAAGAAATACAGTTGGCTCCCATTAATATTTAGTGTTTGTTGGGAGAAAAGACAACTCCAAGGAAAGAGAAAAGAAAAGCTAGGACAATGTCAACAATCCAAAGAGGTTCAGATGGATCAAGGACTCTAAACCTAGCTATACCACAAATGGAGAAAGAAAAGGGAGATATTACCCTAGAGGAATACAAGATATTGAATTTTGACCTTGGGCATTCAACCAAAGAACAACACCTCCATGAATGGGAGGATATGCACCAGGTAACAGCTGGTATTCTAAGAAAAGACAAAAATAAACTGGAGCATTTGAAGGGGCACATTGTACATCTCCAACAATTTATTAGAGGGATATTTGATCCCAATACCACAGTTCCTGACTTACCTACTAACATGGCAATAGTATCAAGAGAGGAAATAAAAGATATGGAAAAAAAAAGATTTAAAGCTAATGTTTTTGATGAATGGTTTACTGATTTCATACAAGAGGGAGAACAAATAATCAGGCAAGTTGTGGACAGCTAGAGAGTAGTTGCAGAAGAGAAGAATAAATGTATGATATTCATACATAACTGCCTAACAAGACAAGAGGAATGCAAATCTGAGATTGAGCAGTTGGTAGAAATGGAAAGAAAGGCAGATGAGCTGATCCATGAGGGAGCACTTAATGTTGTACTGGCGAATAAATTGCCAAGTATAATAATGGAGCTTAAATTTGAGGAAAATAACCTCAAAAGGTGTGCAATAATTATACCAGAGTTACAAGAAAAGGTAGAAAATATGATAAAAATGCATAAGAGGATCATAGAAAGACTTATATGGCATGAATGTGCAGAGATGCTAGCCTACGACCTAAACAGAGCATTGACAAAGTTCAGGGCCATATTCACACCCTGTATAAAGAATCTGGATGCAATACATAGCAAACAAATGATAGATACACTGATAGAAGAAAGAGCCAAAATGAGCAAGTACAAAAAAAGAACAGAGGGCTCAGATGACAAAGAGAAAGAACTGAAAGAAAGGGTGATGATGCAAGAGGAGGGGACTACACCTTTGTGAAGGGCGTAATTGACAATTTCAAGAAATACTTCAAAAGGTGAGAGGACAAGAAGTAAAGAATTGTGGGAAGAAATTAAATGAAGAGCTCTGGTGGGAAAGGGTCACACAAAATGGGAATCTTATATAAAGATTCCAAACGCATCCTTTGAGCGAAAAGATGCCAAATGGTGGACTGGCACACAGTTATGAAATGAAGGCACACCATTGGTTAGTAATAAAGGTACCTTAACCGTGGATTGATAGTTGTAACTGTGGAATGGAAGTTATAACTGTAGCAAGGGGGGAATCCAAATTCTATATAATAAACATTGCTACTTGTACAATATTTACACAGGGATTTTTAGCATTTAACCAGGAAGTTGTATTTCTTTTTGAGATTTTTTTTTAGTAGAATATTTTAGTTTAGAGGATGTCACCTGTTGTCTACATTGAGGAATGCACCCAAACATCTAGCTTTCTTACTGTATCTGTAAAGCACTGGGAGTTTTGTGAATTTTGATTAATAAAGCTAACAGTCATTCCTACATTATAAATCTTGTATGACTGTGTTTTGAGTATAAGTGAATCTGGAAGTCTGCGTCTATTTTCTGAGTGTCTTCTGGCTCTTCCTTGCATTTAAAAAAAATCCACTTAAAGCTTGCAATCTTGAATGCTTGTTTGTGAAAATATTCAAAACATTTACATTCAATGATTTGATCTACTAAATTATTGAATTCACTATGTTTCTTACTATGTGCATAACAGAACGTTTAGATCCTGTAGTGAATGATGGTAGATTTAAATTTCTCTAACTTTTCCCAACATCTTTTGAAATACTTAGCTTAAACATCAAAATCCAAAGGAGATTATCTTACATTTGAAGAGTTTAAGAGTAATAAGTTGATATCTGATAATCTTCATATATATTTGTAAAGCAAAGCATGTTTAAATATAAACCATATAGAGCTTTGAGATACAGTAACATGTTATGCAGATGAATGATTAGAAAGTTGATATTCATGTTGGTTTACATAATGGAAGTCCAGTAAGTGACAATTCCACTTTAAATCACGTAAGGCCCCTTGCATATTACAGCTTCATAATAACCTATTGAATGGTCCAACAGATCAAGACCTGACCAATAAGGAAACTTGGGATTAAGAAATCTTATTTGATTTCCTCATATCTTTCAAGATAGTTAGGTTCATTTTATGAATTATAACTTTTGTTATGAGTGTGTAAAAATAATCATCAACAGTTTTTGATGCTAGAAGGAGGGCCGGTTGGAGTTAAGGTTGAATTTGAGTAAAGATGGCTCATAACAGTAATAGAGTGACCAGGTCTAGATCTAATTTAGAAGACATATTTGTGCAATTACCTGATAGGAGACAGAGTAAAAGTCCTTTAGTGTGGAATCCTAAAATATCAAATACAGGAAGTTCATCTGGAACACCTCCTGGGTCACCTTTTAACATCCACAATATTGTAAGTCTGGATAGTTCATACAGATTTATGAATCTTGGCTCTAAGCCTCCTAGAGGTCCAATTCCACCTAGAAATCAGGGTATCCCTATAGGTCTAGGTGAGGCACAGATACCTACAATGGCTTATTTCAACATCAACTCTCCCATCTATTTCACAGATTATCATGAGATGCCAAAAAACCCTAAGAAAATATGCCCTAAATATCAGCTACACCAAGATCTAGAAGATCATATAAGGATATTTAAGAAAGCTTGCTTTAGAGCCCAGTTAGAACATGAAGATGTAGTCTGTAGGTTATTTCCTTATACTTTCAGTGAACAAGCATCCAACTGGTACATGAATTTACCTAATGGCTACATTTCCTCCTAGACACTTATGGAGGAGGCATTCCTGTCTAGATTTAGGGGACTTGTCGATCCTTCCACTTTGTACCATAAATTGGCCACAATCAAGAGAGGTGAGGGAGAACTGATTAATAATTTTAATGATAGGTTTCAAAAGGCTTATTCTAGGATAGTGGCTCCATACACGGTAGCTCCAGATGTATTGTTATCTATGTATTATGTTGCTTTAGATCCATTAACTGCCATGTTTGTCAAAAGAAAGCCTAACATAGATAATGTATCTAAAGCCTATAAAGAGGCAGCATCTGTAAATCAAGAAATGAGGCAGACAACCTATAATCCATTCCTAAATGGAGGAAATCTTGGAATGCAAAATCAAGTGCAACCTTGGAATGGAGGTCCTACACCAAATGATCCAATGCTAAATCCGATCCCTACATACATACCTGTGTATAATCCTGCTTCAATTCAAGCTATAGTACCTTACACTGGTAATACTGCCAATCTTAATCAGAACAATGGCCAATCATTCTTCCAACCACCTCAGGATACATTTATAGCAAAAGCTCAAGATGAAAGGGAAGATATCAAAGAAATCACTGCACATCTAAGAAGACTGACCACTAAGATGACACAATTAAGCAATGAGAATTTCTACAGTAGGAGTAATTAGGGGTATAATCAGAACTACAATCAGAGTCAAAACTAGCATTACAACCCCAACCATAATCAAAATTAGAATCAGGGTTATAGTCAGGGTCAAGGTTCTAATCAAGGTGAAAATCACAATCAACATCACAATCATAATCAGGGACAACAAATGCAAAATAGAGGACCAACTATAGATAACAAGGCCTATAATAAAAATAACAAGAGTCAAAATCAACATAGGCCACCCAAAACCTGGAACACATGGCCTAATAATGGTACCCTGGCTTCTCCATTTGAGACTATAGACAACCAAGATACAAAACAAATAGCAGGGATCCAAATAGCCAAAGTAGCACTAAAGAACTGGTGTAGGATCCATAATACTAGTGCCCATGCTTAATTAGACTGTCCTCAGTTTCATCTGGTAGCAAGTATTTTTAATGTGGATGTATAGGCTCCTACTTCAGAGTTCTTAGTTCCCAAAGGTAATGAAATAGTACCCTCAGGGTATGATACTGCTCTAGTTTTAGAGACTTTCACATTTAGAGAAGAGGAAGATGACCAATTGTTAGACGATGAACCCTATTATTGTGAAAGCCTATATCCTGAGACAGCCTTAGTACTTAATGCTTTTGAGTTTCCATTTAAAACTGAAAACGAGGTGTTGTGTGAGACAGAGGAGGTGCAAGTTTTCCAACAGTCGAATAGGAATCATACTTACAACCTGAGAAGTAATCCAAAGCCAGGAGGACCTTTCACTACTTCCACTCCTCCTAACAATTATAATACTAGCAACAATCCTACTACACTGAAGGCTACCCATAGTACAAATAATGGGGCAGTAACACAAAAGGTCTAAACAAACAAAACTGAGATAGTAGAAACAGTGAGACTGATGACTTATCTATCAAAAGAAATTAAGAAAATCAAGGTCAGTGTACGTTTGTGTGAACTATTAAGAAGTCTAGAGGTTAGAAATGCCTTTATAAAATCTTTAGATACATCTGTAACAAGAGAGACTCCTGTTGAGGCACTTGTGCCTAATAGAGAGACACAACCAAAAGAAAAGGGTAAGAAAGTTGAGTAGCCTTCTAACACAAATGTAGTAATGTACGCTGATAAGAGGGATACTCCTCCCTTCTTGTTAACTGTTAGATTGTGTGGGAAGAACATACACAATTGTATGGTGGATTTGGGTGCCTCAACTAATGTAATGCCTTTGGGCATATGCAAAACCTTAGGTCTGACTCCCACAATGTCTGCCAAAGTTGTCACATAGTTAGATAAGACCGAAGTTAATGTGGTAGGAGAACTAATGCATATTTAGATGCAGTTAGCTTTAGACCCTAGGGTAAGTCAGTTTGACATCCAAGTAGTTGATATACCTACAAATTATGGGATGTTATTAAGCAGAGATTGGTCAAAAACACTGAATGGATACATGGCCACTGACTTTTTACATATGTGGTTACCTTGGAGGGGTGTGCCTAATCAAATCAGAATAGAGGCTGAACCTAGGATGATACATATGATCACTGAGTACAATAGGACAAATGAAATATTGTATGCCTCAGTTGAACCTAGTGTTTATAGGGTTACTAACAAAGGGGTACAGATTGAGGAGATATTAATGCTAAATTTTGAAAAAAAACCGATTAGTAAGGATACTATACTATTCATTGAATCTAATGGAAACTCTTCTGATGAAGAAGGTAATACACTGAATCATTTTAGGAAGGTCATTAGATAGGAGATAGAAAAGTGCATGGAACTAAATATTTCAGTCTAATGCAAGTTATACAAAGATATGTGTAGAGTTCACGACAAGCCACATTCTGAAGAGAGATGTGGAATGTGCAGAGACATTATTGAGTATCAGTATTTAAAATGCACAAAGGAGTGGGAATTTTGTGAAGAAGGCATGAGTTCTAGTTGACCTAAGAGGAACTTTTAGAACCCCATAGATGTAGAAACTCCAGAGCTAGGAGAAAGTTCAGGCAAGGATGTTTGTCATTTAGATTTACACACTGAAAAGATAAATGAACAAGTAAGTCAGAATGAACTAGATAAACAAGATAGCACTACACAGGTGATGGAAAAGGTAAAACATGCTAAAGCAAAACACCAAAAGAATAGGGATGGCATGTGGACATTAAAATGTGATGTGTCTAAATCTAAACAGGGTGCAGGTGCTAGTATAGAACTCATAGACCCTCATGGAAAATCATATTTAGCAGCATATAGGTTATAGTTTGTTTGTACTAATAATGTTGTAGAGTATGAGGCTTTAATTTATGGACTGGTCATGGCTACAAAGAAAGGGGTAAGAATGATCAGAGTATTTTTAGACTCCGAGCTAGTAGTCAGACAGGTAAGGAAAATATATGCTTGCAATTATAACATAATGGTTTGCTATAGACATAGAATCTGGGATTTAATAGTCATTTGATGCTTTCAACTTAGAGCATATCCCCAAAGAATAGAACCATAGGCCTGATACGCTAGTCATTGCTGCAAGCACTTTAGAGCCTTTAACGTTGTCAGGTTTAAAGAGATTTGCTGTAGAACTAGTAAATGTGCCTAGTGTGCTAGACAATGTAACTCATTTTTAGGTATTTGAGGGGGACCAGAAAATTGTGGATTTTCTAACTTGCAACAAAGTATTTGAAGCCCAAATTATTGATGAACAAGAGAGGCCTGATGTGTCTTGGGATGAGGAAGACATCATCAATTTAAAAAGTAATTTCTTGCCTAAGGGAGTAATAGAGTTAGAACAAATCTTTGATTTTGATGGAGTAGTGAAACAAAAGGACTTGCCTAGAACTGAGGGAGGTAAATGTGATCCCTATAACTTAGGAACAAAACAGAATCCTCAAAATATACAAATTGGAAAGGTTTGTCCCGAGAAGATTACAAAAGAAGTAACAGATGTACTAAAGGAGTACAAGCATGTTATAGCATGGACATATAAAGATTTAAAGACATATGACATGTCCATTATAACACATGTGATACCATTAAAACTAGATGTCAAACCATTTAGGCAAAAGCAAAGGCCTGTAAATGCAATTTTAGAGCCATTGATATTTGAGGAAGTAAAAAGACTACTCTCTGCCAGAATAATTTTCCCTATTAGACATTCGACTTGGGTAGCTAACTTAGTCCCTGTTAGGAAGAAAAGTGGGGACATCCAGTTATGCGTAGATTTTAGGAATTTGAATAAAGCATCTGAGAAAGATAATTATCCTCTGCCTTCCATGGATGAAGTGTTACAAGCAGTAATTGGAGCCAAGATGATGTCTATTTTAGATGGGTTTTTAGGTTATAACCAAGTCCTAATTGATGAGGAAGATAGACTAAAAACCACTTTTACTAGTAAATGGGGTAATTTTGCATATAGAAGAATGCCGTTTGGTCTAATTAATGTAGGTGTCACATTTCAGCAGGCCATGGACATCGCGTTCCATGGACTGAAAGGTAAGTGTATTGTGATTTACATGGATGATCTAACTGTGTATTCTAAAGATGCGTCTACTCATGCAAAAGATCTAAGGAGAGTCCTCAAGAGATATGAGAGGTACGGGATTTCTCTCAACCCTAAAAAATGTGTATTTGGCGTAGCCGAAGGGAAATTGCTAGGACACGTCATTTCTGAGAATGGTATATCCATTGATCCTGATAGAATAGAAGGGATAAAGAAATTATAGTTACCAAACACTAGGAAAGAATTAAAATCATTTTTTGGTAAAATTAATTTTGTCAAGAAGTTCATTACAGGGTTTGTAGAGATCGTGAGACCATTAAACGCCATGTTGAAGAAGGATGTAAATATAGAATGGACACTGGTAGCAAAGGCCGCATTTGAAGATATCAAGGAAGCAATTTCTGAAGCTCCTGTATTGGCCAGTCTAGATTACACAAAGCCATTCTATATTTATTCTTTTGCATCCACACAATTGATTGTGGCTGCTCTGACACAGAAAGGAGAAAATGATGAAGAGAATCCAATCACTTTTATGAGTGCACCTCTGAAAGATGCACAACTGAAATACCTTGATATAGAAAGATAGGTATTTGCACTGGTGAGGGAAGTAAAAAAGTTTAGGCACTACATTCTACGCAGTCAGGTTAAAGTTGTAGTACCTGATGCAGCAGTAAAGATGCTGCTGATGCAAAATGAGACTGGAGAGAAAAGAGCTAAGTGGATCACCACTCTACAAGAATTTGACATGGAAATCATACCGATGAAGCTAGTCAGAGGACAAGCTTTAGTGCAAACCATAGCCAATACAGACCCAAATCTAGTAAAATAGTAGTATGTGCTAAATGTACACTTTTCTAATATTAGGGAAGTACCCAAGCAAGATGAAATCTTCATAGAGGAGAGCTTTGAAGATCAAGGCACAAAAGTATATGGTACAAGGAGGTCTTCTATTCAGGAAGAACCACGAGGGAATTTATCTAAGATGTCTAAATAGAGATGAAGCAGATAAGGTGTTGCTGGAACTGCATGATAAATATGGAACTGCTCATGGTTCCCATCTAGCTACAACACATAGGATACTGAGAGCAGGTTACTATTAGCCTACTATGTTTAAAGATACAGAACATCACATCAAAAACTGCCACATTTGTCAAGTTACAGTAGATAAGGGGAGAAATCAAGCTAATCCACTACAGCCAGTTATGGAGTCTAGGTCGTTTGCACAGTGGGGCTTGGATTTCATTGGAGTCATCAATCCTCCATCATCCGTAGGACACAAATTCATATTGACAGTGACTAATTATTGTACAAGGTGGACTGAAGCCACATGTTGCAAATTCTCCACTACCGAGGTAGTCATCAAGTTTCTTGAAGAAAACATCATCACCAAGTTTGGGATTCCTTATTCGCTGGTATGTGATAATGGCCTTGCATTTTCTTCTTTAAAATTTTCTAAATGGGTGTTTGAACATGGAATTGTTTTAAGGTTCTCTTCAAATTATTATGCTCAGGGGAATGGGTTAGCTGAATCTACGAATAAAATCTTGCTAGACATAATTAAAAAGCTAATTGAAAAGAACCCAAGAGAGTGGAACACATTGCTAAAGTATGCACTCTGGGTAGATAGGACCAAAGTTAAGGCAGCTCTAGGTAATACACCTTACCATTTAGTTTATGGGACTGATTCCACACTTCCAGTAAATCTAAGAAGACCGATCTGGAAGTTCGCGAATGAATACTTAGGCTTCAATGATCATAGGGAACCCAAAATTATCCAAATGATGCAATTAGATGAGAAAAGAGACCAAGCCATTGAAAAATTTGCCAAGCACCAGGCGGTGGTAAAGAGATGGTTTGATAAATGAGCAAGAATCAAAACATTTAGGATTTTAGACTTAGTGCTGTACTAGGATAAAGCACATGAAAAGAAAGGTAGCCATGGAAAATTTGACAAGTTATGGTTGGGTCCATTACAAGTGTCAGAAATAATAGGAGACAATACTTTTAGGCTCAAAACCTTGACTGGAGAAGATGTGCCATTACCAATTAATGGCCAGCATTTGAAACACTACTTCTAGGCTTGAGGTGAAGGTTGTTGGTTTGCTATATCGTAATGTGGATAATTGCATAGGTTTGTCATTTTTGTTGTTTTTGTTTTTGGTTGTGGTCTGCTTTGTTTTGTTTTGTTGTTTTCTATTGGTTTCTGTTGTGTGTTTGTTTGTGTGTTTTCTGTTGCTTCAGCAAGGATGTTTGTCTTGTTCTAGAGTATGCAGGAGTAGGTTAGCAACCATTGAAAACAATATAAAATTTAGAACATTAAAGTTAATCCTTTGAAATTTATACATAACTTGTTGTGACTGTCATGAATGTAGAGGGTTAGTTAACTTGTGAAGTTTTGTATTCAATAAGAGTGGGTTGAGTATTTAAGGGAAGTTTCTCATAATGACACACCTAAAATCCTTGGATTTGTCGAACCTACCAGTGTAGATATTAGATGAAAAATTAGAGGTCACCCTTGCTACCATTACAATTCTTAGTTTAATTTTAGTAAGTGATTGTCCCTTGCATCATGAAGTTACAAATGAAATATCTTATGAAGTATCTGTTGAAATACAAAATATAAAAATAAATAAATAAATAAACTAGATTTTACCAAAATCCAGGTTAAGCTATCTAAGTAACTCTACCGGGGCTATAGACGCTTGCTGGCAGTGGGGCTCTACTTAGGAGAATTGTAACGATAACCTTGCCGGGGCTATGGACGCCTACTGGCAGCAAGGTTCTATCCGGTTGGCTATGAAGGAATGACATCAACTAGGTAGTCTAATGTCAGTCACTGGTCTATTCAACTGATTTTCAAGATGAGGATAATTAATCACGTGCACCCACTTAAACTGAAAATAAAAATTCATGCACCTTACTGAGTACATTAGGTCTCCGGTTAATCAATTATTTACATAAGAGATAGTTGGAAATTATGAATTTATTTCATTTCAATTTTGTTAATGGTTTTAATTTAATTGTTTCATTTGGTTGCTAGTTGTTGTGATGCTCACAACACGCCCCATTTTACTCCTTAGCAAAATGAGGACCCCTACTCAAGTTGGTTTGCTTTGCTTGTTGGTGTGGTTTGCTATGGTAAAGGGGAAAAGGTAAGTGAAAATATAAACCTTGTTAAAAATAAAGAAAAATTGCATTTGAGTACTAGGTCAAAGTACAAGTAAATTCCTTGTTGAAAATAAATAGGGGTTTTTTTTTGAATTATTTCAAAATTCACTATATTTTGTAAGTTATTGTTGTTTTTGGTAAATGTACAATTAGGTGGTTTGTGCCTTGTATATACAAAGTTCTTTGTATATGCATGGTTGTCTCATATACAAATGTGTTTGTATATCAGGTCTTGGTGTTAGTCGCAAAAGGAGAAGTCGTTGGGTTTTATTATTTTGTTGCTTTTCCTTGTATGCATTTGAGAAATGTTTTATACATACATACAAGGTGGACCCGAAAAGGTTTAGGTTGAAATGTATACATGTGGAAGTCCACTATGTATATTTCGGTTTGTATATTTGGGCAAATAGAAGATATACAAGTAAATATACAAGGGATTATATATAGCACGGAATTGAAGAAGTATTAAATCTGGTATAATCGATGTATGTTCGGCACTTGTATATTTGGTGGATGCGAAATATACAATCATGAGATACAAAGAATAATATACAAAGCGGAACTAAAAGAGGTATGAAATAGTGAATAATCGTTGTATATTTTGGGTTTGTATATAAAATATCGAGAAACATACATTGTGAAATATGCAACATAGAATTGAAAGTAAAATGAAATACAGTATAAATGATGCGACCGGACTTAAAGTATATTTTGTGAGACATCACTTTATACAAGGCACAAGACTGAAAAGTTATCAAAAATGATGAAGTTGATGTATATTTTGGTTTGTATATTTCTTATATACAACGAGATATACATTGCACTTTATACAAGCCAGAATCGAAGATATTATGGAATAGCGTTAAACTGTTGTATGTTTGGCACTTGTATATTTGGCGAGCATGAAATATACAATCGGGAGGTACATTGAGTCTTTATACAATGGCTGGAGTTGAAATCATTATGTAATGTGACTAACTTGTTGTAGGTTTTGTCTTTGTATGTTTCAAAATATACAAAGCAAAATATACAATGTTTTATACATTGCAGAGCCGAGGGTATATAAAATGTAGTTTATAATGGTTTGAGATCTGAAGGCTAAATTAAAAGTAAAGGCATCGCGAAAGTGGAAAAGTTAAGAGATAAACTAGACCCCACTATATGTATATTTCAGTTTGTATAAATAACATGTACATTTTATGATGTACAAGTGGATGTACATTCAGGGATACAAGGCGAAAATACAAGCAGGATGCCAGAAAGAGTTAAAAGTGGAGAGGTCCTTCTATATTTGGTGTTGTATGTTTATAATATACAATCCCAATATACAAAGGATCAAAGGACAGTGCGAAGGAATGAAAGGTAAGGAATGCTTGTATAAGTATACTTGTATATGTGATTATACAATGGAATATACAAGCAAAATATACAAGCAGGAAGTACAAGAGGAGTACGAAAAAGGTAATGGAAAATGGGGCTTTAGTTCAATTGTATGCATAAGGCTTTGTATGCCCAAAGATACAATCAAAAGATACAAGGAAAACATACAACAAAATATACAAAAGAAAATGCATGTTTAATTAAGCTAACGGTCAAAAGTTCAAAACTCTCAAGCATGCGACAGGAAAGCTGAAGGTTGTAGCACATTAATGACTATAATTAATGCAAATTTAACATGGAATCAAATGGAATTTAACGAGGGTTAGGGCATAATTATTGTTATTTTGCTTTCAAGGTATATTGTTAAACATTAAATTTTGCAGAAAAGGTACTGTCACAGTAAAATCAAACAGAATTTACCAGATTAACAAGGTTACAGTTGCTGGGTGAAAGTGAAAGGTAAAGTAAGTCAACAGTCAAAGGTTAAACGGTCACAAAGATAGGTAATTATCTTGGAACCCCATTTAAATTTTCAAATGGTAAAGCACAACTGTTAGTTCCAGTGATTTCACTTTCCAAATGCATACATTTGTTAATATTACTACTTTAATTATTAATTAGCTAGACAGAGCTTAGTACATTTAAGGGTAGAACAACAGAAAAAAATGAGCAGGTTAGGGTTAATGGTAGAAAATGAATATTCACAGTAAAACCCTAGATATAAACTAGAAGCAAAATTTGATACATGTATACTCCTACAGGATGGCCCCTAAACAGAAGAAAGACTCTTGGGATGAAGTAAAGAAGGAAAGAAAACCAAGGAAGCAGAAACAGAGGAATTGCTGATATACAAAGGTTGTCCAACCCTGATTGGTACAAGCGGAATGGGCACTGATACAAACATCAGAACTTATGATGCAGATGATGTGTTGAAGAAAATCACTGCTGTAGATGCCTCACCAAACATGAAATGTATCTGGGATAGTGGGCTATATAGAGTTGCAGGGTTTCCTCTAGCTATGGAGGCAAAGGATCTATGCCTAGACTGTGTAATCTTGTATGACCCTAGTACGAGGAAGGTGATGCTTCATGACAGATTAATTGCTGATCTGACTCCTGAGGGGGTTGCAAGAACTTTTGGATTAGTGATCACTGATAAGATGATGGACATTGATATTGATCAGTATAATGAGAGTTTGTACACAAATGATGGGGACTTTAAGGGCAAAATATTTCGCCATTGGTAGAGTCTAGAGAATAAACCAAAGGCAGTGGCCAAAATCCCAAAAAATCTACTGAGGATACATTTCAAGGAAGAGATATATTTAATGATTACTATGCTGAGCAAACTGGTTGGACTGAGAGATGCCACCAAATGTGAGCCCTAGATGTTCACCATCATAGAATACCTGAGAATAGGGGAAAAGAAACAGGGACCAATTCATTGTGCCAAGGCCATAAGTACAACCATATGGAGGTAGGGTATGATCAGACAGCAGAAAGGCTTGCCCTTTTATATGTCTTCCTATATATTATACTCATGTGCTGCAGAGATTAGACCACACATACATGGACTGGAAAGAGTTGGTGTTCTAGGGAATGGTCCTGAACAGAGGTGGGTGTATGAACACTACCCAGAACTCATAGAGGAGAATGGTTTATATAAGTTTGCTCTAATTAATGATGTTTTCTATACCTACATGGTGAGGGTACTTAATGAGGAAGCACATAAAAGATTGTCTAAGGATGCTGAAAGTGCAATTAGATTGCACAGTTCATTGTTCATACAATTTGAACACTTTACTTATATTAGAACTAAGGGTTTTGAGGGGAAGCCATTCATGCTTCCCAGATACCCTTCTAACAAGCTCATGGTGTTAGAGTTTTTGAGGTAGAATTTGAATGCTTTCAGGATGTATAAGAGGAAGTTTAATGGCAGGGGAAATGTGAGATTACCTTGGGACATTGGCAGGTATTCCTGTATTAGTGAGGATGTTGCAGCCTGTTCAAAACAAGAGCTAAGGTATTATGGGTTCCAGGAGTTCAATTTGGCTAGAAATTTTGATCCATTTCACAGAATTCAAAACTTTGTTGACAAGAAGTACAAGCACTAGGTCCATATTGAAGATTTCTAGGCTGACTGCAAGAATGACTTGGAACTAAGAAAAAGGGCTCATCAGAGGTTGACCATTAAATAAATGAAATCTATTGGTAATATCTATGTTCCCCCAGAGGTTCACAAGGATGACAAATTGTTGCATAGGCTAGGCTGGCTCCCATTACATACCCTGATTGGTCTAAGCCTTGGAACACTTCATTGGACATTTTGACAAAGCCTGTGACACTATTTTCAAAAACATGGATTAAAGACAGGATAGAGGAGCTCAAGGCCGAGGGAGAAGAGGTTACATTCCCAAAGAAGGGGAGGAAGAGAAAAGCAGAGCCCAATGAGGATTTATAGTGTTTTTGTGAGAAGAAGAGGAAGGTTTTAGAGGCAAGGATTATGGAAAAGAACAAAAATGCTACATTGATGGATCCATATGCTTTAGGCATAACAGTAGTAGTGGCATCTCAAACTTTTGTTGATGCAAAATCCATGAGACATGAGATTAGTGCAGAAGAAGTACAGGCTGCAAAAGAGGCAGCAGGGCTATTAATCATGAGGGCAATTCCAATAGGTTTGTCTAAGGGTGAGTCCTCGAAACCAAAAGGTACAATTGGAGCCCAAGAAGTGGGGGAGAAAATGAGGAGCATGTCTAGTACTTCTGCTCCAATGGAGCCAAGACAAACATTCATAAAGGTAAAGATAAAACTGGCCAGGGAGAGGCTGCAGGAATCAAAAATTGGTAAAGCCAAACCTGCTGCTGTAGAAACTGTGCAAATTGAGAGCAGCAACAGTGAGGAAAAGAAAATGTATAAAGGGAAAGTTATTGAAGTGGAAGAAGAATCAAGTGACTTCCTCAGTGAAGAAGAAGAATCAATCCTGCAAACTAAAATTGAGGTAGAGCAAAAAATAGAAATCGAAAAGGAAGAGATACAGGTAGAAACAGGATCTGTTGATCCATTTGGTACTTTAGTACCACCAGAAATCATTAGGGATGTGCAAGAGGAGGCACATAAGATTGAAGAAGCTAAAAAGGAGAAATCATCTGAAGGGGTGAACACAGAAGGGCAAGCAACACAAGGAGACACCTCAGAGGTGGATGCATTAGATATGCTAAATATGTATGGAGAGCAAGGTGAAGAAGAAGAAAATACAGGAAACTTGCAAGACCAAGGAGAGGAAGTAAGACAAGATGAGATGAGGGCTAGTTCACTGGTACATCCAGAGCTGCCATAGATAGGAAGTACAGAGAAAGAAGAAATAACTGATGAAGGTAATCCAAATGAGGAATCAGTAGCAGAAGAGGCTCATGATGAAGAAGATCAAGAAGGGGGAGACACTGAGGTAGATGAGGGGGAAAATGAAGTTGAATCAAAGGAACAAGAGCCTCCATTACAACAAGAATAGCAAGTCCCAGAAGGCAAACAACAACAGGAACAACAGCAAGAGCAACAATAGCAAGAACCACTACATGAACAGTAGCAACAAGAAGAAATTGGAATGGATACACCTCATGAAGAGGTGATTAATGTAGAGAAAGCTGCAGAAGGCATAAGGGAAGTACCTACCTGGCTGGAAAAGGAAATAAGAAGGTAGAAGAAAGAAATACAGTTGGCTCCCATTAATAATCAGAGCTTGTTGGGAGAAAAGACAACTCCAAGGAAAGAGAAAAGAAAAGCTAGGACAATGTCAGCAATCTAGAGAGGTTTAGATGGATCAAGGACTCTAAACCTAGCTATACCACAAATGGAGAAAGAAAAGGGTGAGATTACCTTGGAGGAATATAAGATATTGAATTTTGACAGTGGGCATTCAACCAGAGAACAGCACCTCCATGAATGGGAGGATATGCACTAGGTAACAACTAGTATTCTAAGAAAACACAAAAATAAATTGGAGCATTTGAAGGTGCACATTGTATAGCTCCAACAATTTATTAGGGGGATATTTGATCCCAATACCACAGTTCCTAACTTACCTACTAACATGGCAATAGTATGAAGAGAGGAAATAAAAGATATGGAAAATAAAAGATTTAAAGCTAATGTTTTTGATGAATGGTTTACTGATTTCATACAAGAGGGAGAGCAAATAATCAGGCAAGCTGTGGACAACTGGAGAGTAGTTACAGAAGAGAAGAATAAATTTATGATATTCATACATAACTGCCTAAAAAGACAAGAGGAATGCAAATCTGAGATTGAGCAGCTGGTAGAAATGGAAAGAAGGGCAGATGAGCTGATCCATAAGGGAGCACTTAATGTTGCACTAGAGAATAAATTGCTAAGTATAATAATGGAGCTTAAATTTGAGGAAAATAACCTCAAAAGGTGTGCAATAATTATATCAGAGTTACAAGAAAAGGCAGAAAATATGATAAAAATGCATAAGAGGATCATAGAAAGACTTATATAGCATGAATGTGTAGATATGCTAGACTACGACCTAAACAGAGCATTGATAGAGTTGATGGCCATATTCACACCCTGTATAGAGAATCTGGATGCAATACTTAGCAAATAAATGATAGATACACTGATGGAAGAAAGAGCCAAAACGAGCAAGTACAAAAAAAGAACAGAGGGCTCAGATGACAAAGAGAAAGAACTGAAAGAAAGGGTGATGATGCAAGAATTTATTTTTGCAAAAAGTCCAGGAGGGGACCGCACCTTTGTGAAGGGCGTAATTGACAATTTCAAGAAATACTTGAAAAGGTGAGAGGACAAGAAGTAAAGAATTGTGGGAAGAAATTAAATGAAGAGCTCTGGCGGGAAAGGGTCACACAAAATGGAAATCTTATGTAAAGATTCCAAATGCATCCTTTGAGGGAAAAGATGCCAAATGGTGGACTGGCACATGGTTATGAAATGAAGGGACACCATTAGTCAGTAATATAGGTACCTTAACCATGGAATGATAGTTGTAACCGTGGAATGGATGTTCTAACCGTAGCAAGGGGGGAATCCAAATTCTATATAACAAACGTTGCTACTTGTGTAATATTTACATAGGGATTTTCAGCATTTAATTAGGAAGTTGGATTTCTTTCTGAGGTTTTTTTTTAGTAGAATATTTTAGTTTAGAGCAAGTCACCTATTGTCTACATTGAGGAATACGTGGAAACATCCAAATTTCTTACTGTATCTATAAAGCACTGTGAGTTTTGTGAATTTTGATTAATAAAGCTAAGAGTCATTCCTACATTATAAATCTTGTATGACTGTGTTTTGAGTATAAGTGAATCTGGAAGTCTGTGTCTATTTTCTGAGTGTCTTCTGGCTCTTCTTTGCATTTAAAATAATTCCTCTTAAAGCTTGCAATCTTGAATGCTTGTTTGTGAAAATGTTCAGAACATTTACATTTAATGATTTGATCTGCTGAGTTAATTGAATTCACTATATTTCTCACTGTGTGCATAACAGAATGTTTAGATCCTATAGTGAATGATGGTAGATTTAAATTTCTCTAACCTTTCCCAACAACTTTTGAAATACTTATCTTAAATGTTGAAATCCAAAGGAGATTATCTTACATTTGAAGAGTTTAAGAGTAATAAGTTGATATCTAATAATCTTCATATATATTTGAAAAGCAAAGCACGTTTGAATATAAATCATATAGAGCTTTGAGATATAGTAACATTTTGTGTAGAAGAATGATTAGAAAGTTGATATTTATGTTGGTTTGCATAATGGAAGTCTAGTAAGTCACAATTCAACTTTAAATCACATAAGGCCCCTTGCATATTACAGCTTCATAATAACCTATTGAACGGTCCAATAAGGAAACTTGGGATTAAGAAATCTTAATTGATTTCTTCATATCTTTCAAGATAGTTAGGTTCATTTTATGAATTATAACTTTTGTTATGAGTGTGTAAAAACAATCATCAATAGGTCCCACTAAGTGTGCCATAATAAAGAGTGGAAGAAAATGATAAGACAAAAATCAGAAAAAGATAATGCAATAAACACAATACTTTTCACCTCAAATCACTCTTACTCCTCCTAGAGCATAAGTAGAGTGTTCCCTTGTTCTACTTGATTTGCTCTCTTGATATGCTATGATTGCTCAAATGTGGATTCCTCAATGAACCAACATAATCTTGCTCTTTTGTGAAACTCTAGATCTCCTCATTCAAATCTTCATTAGTTCAAATGAGTTTATTGAAGGGATACTTATATTATCTTGGATGATAGGATGGATGGCTAAGATTAGATTAGAGATGGATGGCTAGGATTAAGTGAGACATAGATCAATACATGGATCAATGATGAATGGTTGTGATTAATTGTAAATGGATGGATGAGATCAAGTGAGGATCCTCATGTACTCAACTAAGAGTGAAATGAAAAGTGTAGATGGATTTAGTTATTTTTAGATTTTCATGCAAGTTAGGTGGAGAATAATTAATTAAATAAAATTATTTAATTAATTATAGGATAGGAGTCATGTAGGAAAATTAGAGTAATTAATGGAGTGATGTAGGAAAATTAAATTGATTAAATAAATTTAGTTTTTGATTAGTGTTGTCAATCAGGATTGCACCCTTAGCAAAGATAAACTGAGCTATCCTATTGAAACATGGAAACACTCTCAGATTGTGGATAATCTATGTTGAGAGTGAATCTCCAAAGTGGGTTGGTTCCCCTGGTAGATCACCTAAACTAAAAGACGTACTGAGGAAAAGGGTTTAGAAGGTTAATTGTAAATGAAATCCTAAACTCCAATAGGTGATACACTAGTACTTAACTTATCTATTCACTAATTCAACTCACAATCAGCTTCACAAGGACTTTTATCCTCACAATTTCACTGAAACAAATGCAATACATAAGTAATTTGTATGAGAGTTTGAAAGCTAGAGGTTTGCATGAAGGACAAATAGAAGTTTTATCACAACTTCAACCCACTAAGCAAGTTAAACATAACACACAACCTATTTTACATGAAACTTCCACATTCAAGCTTGCAACAACGAGACATAGAAAAGGATTTCAAAAATTGAATCACTATTAAACATCAAATGTATTAACTGCAAAATGAAGTAGAGACATGAAGTAGGAGGACACTATTGCGTTATTGATCTGAAAGGAGTAGAAACTGAGTACAAAATGTTTACAAAGCTCTCTACAAATGAACAAGAGGAAGAAATAATATTCTAAACTGAGAAAAAATTAAGTTTTTCTCCAATATATACCCCAATGTCTCTAAGATTGAGAATAGAAAAAACTCAGCAAAAAACTCTCAAAAAGGTAGCCACCTAAGACATTTTTGATCTCCACAAAAAAACCTCCAAAATAGCACCAAAACTAGCTCCAATCTAGGTGTAAAAGCTACCTAAACTCTTTGTCAAGTGGTCCCACCAAAAAGATGCAAAAAATCAGGCTTTATCTGGTTGGAAATTGAAATGGCAACTCCAAACTACCCAGCTTTTCCTTATTTCACCCAAAGAAAATCAAATCTAGAAAGGAACAATTTAAAGTAATTTATAATGGTATTGCTTTAAATAATGTTTTACAATGATTTATAGTTAAAATCCTAATTTGGTTTGATTTGATTATGCAAAAAAATAATACAAGGCTCATATGACTTTCTGCCAAGTATTCACTATTTGGGCATTTGATTTTTTATAAAAATCACAAAATGTTTGAAGGCATTATGAAATGGTTCATCTCTTCTCCAAAATGGTTGCAAAAAAATAAGGCATTGTTGAAGGTTTGATCTACCCTCAAAGTTCGAAAGAACCCTAAGGCATAAAGCCTAGGCATGAGATATACAAAGGTGAACAAATAATACAAGAGGGGTATTACTTAAGGCATTCGATTTTCAAATCAATGTGATAATTTAAATACTAAATTTAATTAGGGTAACATGGAGAAAACCATAAAACATAACAATCGAATGCCTAAACTCTTGGGCTCATTTGCATTTTGACTTTTGATGAAATGGGCTCTACTAATCCGCCACCATGAAGCTAGGGTTTGGACTTGAAAACCTTCTATTTTCCACTATTTCTGAGCAATTCTCTAAGGATTCTATAGGAAAATAAGATCTAAACTCCTCTCTGTCACAAATTTGAACCATATTTTTCATTTCAACATAGGTTTTTTGCTCCTAAAGCCATGGCCATCATAGGTTGTCTAATACATTGCTTTGTTTCTTCACTATTGTTGGTGATTTGTTTCTCTCTGGCCACCATGAGAGATTGGTTTGAGCTTGATAGGCTGTTTCTTTTGAATACAATCCATTATACCAAATGATGGTAAGTCTTTAATCTTTTGAGCTTTGTATTATTATTTTTCAAGATTTCTCAGTGTCTTCAAACCCTGATGAGCTTGAACCTTTTATTTTCTTCAACATCTAAGTTTTCCTCATACAAATACATGAGGGTTTCACTTTTTGAAAGGTAAATTTGTATTCTCTGGTAGCGGCTTGAGAAACCATAATACACTGTATTACTTACATTTCCTTTTCTTTATTTTGATATAAAATAGCTCAATTCAAGCCTAAGCAGTAGCAAAAATAATGCAAATCTTTTGAAACCCTTCATGGCCATAGTATCTCATTTTGGGTCTGCAAAAAAAAAATCTTGCTGTAGACACGGCCGCCATGAAATCTTAGGTTTTCAATGGTTTTACTTTCATTCTCAACTCTATATCTGGGCTCTCCTTATGCAAATACTTATGAGTTTTTTTAAAACTGTGAGGAAAATAAACATTCTTGACTACATCTTAAGAGCCTCATGTAAATTATATTACCTGCATTTATCTTAGTTTTGTATGAAGAAAACTTGATTTTGAGCTTACCCCACAAAAGAACAATGCAAAATTACACTGTGGATATGCAAGTTTTGCACTTGAATGACATGACAGGCCATGGGTGAAGGTTTATTGTTTATGTATTCTAACAAACATGGCAACAAACCCTTTGTCCAACCTTAATCCTTCATCTTTCAAAACATTGTTTGATGAGATGTGGTGACTACCACCATGAAAGAAAGAGTATGGTTTTATCTCATTTACTGCTCCATATGAATTATGTGATGATCTCATTCTTTTTTGCATCTCCTATAGATAAACATGAACAATAAGACTTCATTACAAAAATCCCTTCTTGCTATTTTTGAACTGATATATACATTTTGTATGTACTTAGCATGTTCTTCATTAGGTCACTATGATAGTGGGATCATTCTCATCCTCATAAGCTCTTTGCACCCTCTAATGTTGTACATATAGTTCATATTGTTTTGAACTTGTTCTGAGTTGTATAAACTATCACTTTTAGCTTAATGTCATTATTCAAGTGTCCTGAAATCTTCCTTTAGGTGCATTATACATGCAATGATATATTTGATGTCAATACTTCATTTATTACACTGGATGTTCAACTTAGCATATTTACATTGGGAAGGTAGAATGCACTTACAGATACTATAAAGTTTTACCACCTTTGTTGTAGTTCATTCCATATTTCTACATACTTCATTGGTTATGACTCCTTCATTCTGAGTATTGTTTTATTTGAGAATTACTATCAATCCCCTCTTGAGATTCAGGGGCAGCATGTTAGGCTCAACCCTTGTGGGAGCCCACATTGCACCACATGCTATGGTGTCTTTATAAATGTATTAGCAACATGATTTCACCTATACCTACGTAGGAAACAAACATGTTAGATTAAAAACAGTGAAGCTCAATGGTCCTATGGTATTTCATTTTTTGAAAAACTCTCTTGCATATAGACGATTCTGTTATCTGACTTAGTACATCATGAACAATGTATTATGTCTCTGTTGATGAAGCACATATGAAAAATCATATCTAGAGCTCTAACATCTCTTTTTGAATCACTGTAGGTTCATTCAAAGGTTGGGAGCAAAGAGGAGCTAGTTGTAATGAAGATCAACTCAAGACTTCAACAGGCAATGATAGATATGCCTTGTCCTATTTGCTTCATTTCTTCACTTATTTTTCAAATGCATCGTATATACTTTCTAATGTATTGTTCAGCTATTCCCATGGCTTGTGTGGGATATTTGATCTCTCTTGCTTTCTTTTAATGCAATACTTATCATGTTTTGTGTATATGTCATTTGTCAAATGAATGAAACATTGTAATATGAAATGAAACAACTCATTATCACTCATGAAATCTCTGCAAAGCATTGAATGATAAACTAAATTTCTTCTCTTCTGTTATAACAATAGCATGATAAAACTAAACCTTTTGCTTTTTCCAGGCATTCTAAACTATGCATAAAAACAACATAGTAGACAAATGTTAAGAACTTTTCATCTTAAAATGAAATAAATTTTTCAGCTCCACCAATTTGAGCTGTAGGTAAAAAATTGGTAACATTTCTAGGAATTTCTGCTAAATGCTTGCCTACTAAGCATACATACTAGTTGCCTTAACTACCCATTGGGCATGGAGTCAAACTGCGCTCTTCTCAAACTCAGAAAACCATGAAACTACACTGTAAACTACTCCAAACATCAGCAGAAAACCAAATAGAACTAAACTAAAAGCAAACTAAAAGGTCCTAGCGGCCAGAAAGCATGTGCAACAACAATTAGGGAAATAAAATAACTAAAATAAATGTGCATGAAGCACTTATTAACACAACACTAATCTACTATGGTATAAAAATAGAACTTATCTTTAGAGGCAATGTTTGAGGTGGATACCATTAACTAGGATAGGTAGCACCTCTCCACTTAACTTGGAAAGTTGGAATGTATTCTGTTGTTTGCACTCTATGACTACATAAGGTCCATCCCAAATTGCAACAAACTTTGAATGTTTTCCAGGTCTGCTTCTCAGTTCATTCCACTCGAAAATTAAATCACCAATAATAAAATCTCTTGGCTTTGCTCTTTTATCAAAAGAAATCTTCATCTAAGCCTGATGGATTTCAAGCTTTCTCAAGGCTTTTTTTCTAGTTTCCTCTAACTCATTTAGTTGTGCTAGCGTTACCTCTAAAGGTTGATCCTCTAATAGCTCAAGTTCTTTAATGAAATTCAGAGTTGGTATTTCCACATAAATGGGTAACCTAGCTTCCTTACCACAAGTGAGCACATAGGGAGAGAAACTAGTAGCTCTCTTGGGAGTTATCCTGTCAGTCCAAAGGGCTAATTTTAGCTTTTCATGCCATGTCCTCTGCTTGCCTTCAATGGTCTTTTTAATGATCTTAATCAGGTTTTTATTGGTGGATTCCACCTATCCATTACCTTGTGGGTAATAATTGGATGATGTATTCAAAAATATATTCTTTACAGACCAATTTAAAATCTTTAAACCAATAAAAGCTATACCATTGTTAGAAATAATTGAATCTGTAGTACCGAATCTTGATAAAAGTTTAAAATGAAAGTTTCATTTGCTTCTTTCAAAGAGACATCCTCAGTCCACTTAGTGAAATAAGCTGTAGCAGTTAGAGTCCATTTGTGGCCTGCTTACACTTGAAGGTGGGTTAATCAGTGCAATGAAGTAAAGACCCCATTTAACAAAAGGTTGCTCTACTTGAACGAGGTGTAGAGGCAAAGCTGTAATCCTTTGCTTACCTACAAATAATGAACACTTTTCACACCATCTAACCCAAGCAAATGCATCCTTGAATAGATCTAGCCAATAATTATCAACCCTCATAATTTTCAGGGATGTTCTCCTTGTTACCAATTTTGTCCACGACTCAAATTAGAAGAGCTGAAGTGCATTCAGTTCATTTTAGATGAAAATTTTAACATTTGTCTACTATGATTATTTGCATGGTTCAGTTTTGTCATGTTTTTGTATGATAGAAGAGGAGGAATTTTAGTTCATAATTCATTGCATTGCAGAGTATTCATAAGTGAGATAAGATATTTCATTTCATTACAATGATTATTCATTTTACAAATGAGATACATAAATGGAATTAAGATTGCATTGAATGAAAAAATGGTAGATCAAATGTCCCACACAAGCCATGAGAATGGTTGACCTAGTACAAATATAGGAGATATACTATGCATCTGGAAATAAGAAGGGGAAGGATCATAGCCATCATTGCCTGATCAGTGTCTTTGGTTTCCAAGGTTGCCTTTTGTCCTTGCTCCCGATCTTCATAAAGGATTACACAATTGGAAGAGATTTATAAGAGCTTCAGATATGAGTTCCCTATGTGTCTATCAACAGAGGCATAATACATTGCCTATAGTCTACTAAATCAGATACAAATCATTCACATGCAAGAGAGACTAAAAGAGGAATGAGACATCATAGAGCCTCATTGTTTCTATCTAACATTTTTGTTTCATGTGTAGGTATAGAAGAAGTATGTTGTTGTTTTGAAGACTATATCAACATGTGGTGTAAAGTGGGCTACCACGAGGGTAGAGCTCAGCATGCTGCCCATGAAGCTCAAGGGGAATGATATAGGGATACATATTTAGGTTATGCAAAAGGAGCATTGCAACTAAAAGAATTCATAAAGTGCATGAGCTTTAGATATCATTGCCCTTCCATGATCATCAGCTCGAAGAATGAGGGGACAACCATATAAGTGCAGTGAATAGTTGTCTGAGATAAATGAATGAAGTTTAAATCTAAGTGCAGGACAAGACAATCTGATTGATACCATGAAGATGTTGTTGTAAGTTGTGTTCACATATATTCATGCCAGTAGAGCGGAGGAGTTGCAACAATTCAATTTGAAATACCAGTCATCAAATGGAACAGGAATAACATAAGTATGATCATCAAATGGAGCATGCATAGATGCATCATTATACGAGGTCAAGACAGCCCTATAGTGATACAAAAGTGATAGGAACAACATGTCTTCATGATAGAATACAACTAGAGTAAAGTTTTGTTTTCCTCGTATTGGCTTCAGACAGTATTTTGTAAAAATAGAAAGAGCGAATGTAATGAAAAGCAGAACTATCATATGAATGGTGACTATCCAAAATATTAGAGGCTATAGGATAGTCAAACATCACATCAATATCAATTGGAAAATAATGCCATCAAGAGTTTGCAGCCCAAGAAGCATTAAGGGGCAGCATTTAAATAAGGTATTTACCACCTATTGTTGTGAATAAGATACAAAAGTGTTATTGAATTCATTTGAATAGCCATGAAAGATCCAAGAGTAGTCATGTTCTAATAGTGTAATATCTCATCACTACAGTATAGTAAATGTCATGATAACTTTTTGATATAAAAGAGAGTCATAAGCTAACACAAGTGTCATCTCATCATGAATACAATGCTAAACTTGTGAACTCTAAAAAGGAGTAGTCAAAATCACTAAAGGTAGTCATACAAGGTATAGTACATGAAATAGAATAGCCATATGCATGATGCCATTCACAAAAATGTTTATGCAAGAACATGTTCAAAGAAGAGATAGCTATAGGTAAAACATCTAGAAGATACAATGAACTTGATTACAAATACCTAATGCCATGATCTAGTTTGAGTGAGATCATTCCAAATACAGAAGATATAAATAGTCATAATTGTATAAGCTAAAACATCACTATACACTTTTCATTTATAGAAGGAAATTGATGTGGATATTGTCATCACAAAGTTCAAATTAAGAAGTAAAGAAAATGAATTATAATATTTCTCAGTTCACATCAAATATTATTGGAAATAGAAAGACAAGTGATCATGCCAAGTAGATGAATAAAAGTTCCACAGTCATCTGGTGTAGCAGAGGTCTCAGTCTTTGGGGGGGTTAGAAGCAAAAGAACAAGAATTAATGGAAAGGGATATGAAGCTAGAAGAAGATACATCAGCAAGAATTTATCAAGTTTACCTTCTATCTATCATTCTTCATATCTATAATGATGAAACAACTCGTGGTGCAGAGCTGAGCAAATTTCTCACCTTAAAATTCAAGTACTCATATAAGCTACATACTCTTTGTGTTGGGATTAAAGGGATGGAAGGAAGCAATGAAAACAATCTTTATATAAACTTGCTTCAAGATAACACTGGTATTGGGTTTCCTAAAAGGTTCAGAAATAATGGAGGAATGGAGGTCTAAACCCACAACTTAGTATGAAGAGACTATATTTTCCTCAAAACCCTTATCATATTTCACATAACAGGTTTTAGATATAGAAGATCTATGAAATATTCAAACCCAAACAAGAGGGAAAATGCAGATCGTGGCTTGTCTTGAAGAAGCACACTGTATTACTTACATTTCCTTTACTACCCAACTTTTCCTTATTTTACCCAAAGAAAATCAAATCTAGAAAAGAAAGATTTAAAGTAATTTATAAGGATATTGCTTTAAATAATGTTTTACAATGATTTACAGTTAAAATCCTGATTTGGTTTGATTTGATTTTGTAAAAAAATAATTTAAGTCTCATATGACTTTCTGCCAAGTATTCGCTATTTGGGCATTTGATTTTTTTATAAAAATCAAAAAATGTTTGAAGGCATTATGAAATGGTTCATCTCTTCTCCAAATGGTTGCAAAAAAATAAGGCATTGTTGAAGGTTTGATCTACCCTCAAAGTTGTAAAGAACCCTAAGGCATAAAGCTTAGGCATGAGATATACAAAGGCGAACAAATAATACAAGAGGGGTATTAGTTAAGGCATTTGATTTTCAAATCAATGTGATAATTTAAATACTAACTTGAATTATGGTAACATGGAGAAAACCTTAAAACATAACAATTGAAGCCCTAAACTCTTGGGCTCATTTGCATTTTGACTTTTGATGAAATGGGCTCTACTGAGCCACCACCATGAAGCTAGGGTTTGGACTTGAAAACCTTTTATTTTCCACTATTTCTGAGCAATTCTCTAAGGATTCTACAAGAAAATAAGATGTAAACTCCTCTCTGTCAAAAATTTGAACCATATTTTTCATTTCAACATAGGTTTTTTGCTCCTAAAGTTGCAGCCATCATAGGTTTTCTGATGCATTGCTTTGTTTCTTCACTATTGTTGGTGATTTGTTTCTCTCGGGCCACCATGAGAGATTGCTTTGAGCTTGACAGGCTATTTCTTTTGAATACAATCCATTATAGAAAATGATGGTAAGTCATTAATCTTTTGAGCTCTGTATTATTAATTTTCAAGATTTCTCAATGTTTTCAAACCCTCATGAGCTTGAACCTTTTATTTTCTTCAGCATCTAAGGTTTCCTCATACAAATACATGAGAGTTTCACTTTTTGAAAGGTAAATTTGTATTCTCTGGTAACGGCCTGAGAACCCATAATACACTGTATTACTTACATTTCCTTTTCTTTCGTTTGATATAAAATAGCTCAATTTGAGCCTAAGCAGTAGAAAAAACAATCCAAATCTTTTGAAACCCTTCATGGCCATAGTATCTCATTCTGGGTCTGCAAAAAAAAAATCTTGTTGTCAACAAGGCCGCCATTAAATCTTAGGGTTCTGATGGATTTACTTTCATTCTCAGCTCTGTATCTGGGGTCTCCTTATGCAAATACTTATGGGTTTTTTGAAAACTGTGAGGAAAATACGCATTCCTGACCGCATCTTAAGAACCCAATGTATATTATATTACTTGCATTTATCTTAGTTTTATATAAAGAAAACTTGATTTTGAGCTTACCCGACAAAAGAACAATGCAAAATTACACTGTGGATATGCATGTTTTGCACTTGAATGACATGATAGGCCATGGGTGAAGGTTTATTGTTTATGTGTTCTAACAAACATGGCAACAAACCCTTTGTCTAACCTTAATCCTTCACCTTTCAAAACATTGTTTGATGAGATGTGGTGACTACCACCATGAAAGAAAGAGTATGGTTTTATCTCCTTTGTTGTTCCATATGAATTCTATGATGATGTCATTATTTTTTGCACCTCCTGTAGATGAACATGAACATTGAGAGTTCATTACAAAACTCCCTTCTTTCTATTTTTAAACTAAAAGATACATTTTGTATGCACTTAGCATGTTCTTCAATTGGTCACTATGACAGTGGGATCATTCTCATCCTCATAAGCTCTTTGAACCCTCTAAATGTTGTACGTATAGTTCATATTGTTTTGAACTTGTTTTGAGTTGTATAAACTATCACTTTTAGCCTAATGTCATTATTCAAGCATCATGAAATCTTCCTTTAGGTGCATTATACATGTAATGATATATTTGATTTCAATACTTCATTTATTACACTGGATGCTCAACTTAGCATATTTGCATTGGGAAGGTAGAATGCACTTACAGATGCTATAATGTTTTACCACCTTTGTTGTAGTTCATTCCATATTTCTACATCCTTCATTGGTTATGACTCCTTGATTCTGAGTATTGTTCTATTTGAGCATTACTATCAATCCCCTCTTGAGATTCAGGGGCAGCATGCTGGGCTCAACCCTTGTGGGAGCCCACTTTCCACTACATGCTATGATGTCTTCAGAAATGTATCAGCAACATGATTTCACCTATACCTACGTAGGAAACAAACATGTTAGATTAAAAATAGTGAATCTCAATGCTCCTGTGGTATTTCATTTTTTTAAAAACTCTCTTGCATATAAACAATTCTGTTATTTGACTTGGTACATCATGAACAATGTATTATGTCTCTGTTGATGAAGCACATAGGAAAAATCATATCTGGAGCTCTAACATCTCTTTCTCAATCATTGTAGGTTCATTCAAAGGTCGGGAGCAAAGAGGAGCTAGTTGCAATGAAGATCAACTCAAGACTTCCATAGACAATGATAGATATGCCTTGTCCTATTTGCTTCATTTCTTCACTTATTTTTTAGATGCATGGTATATTCTTTCTGATGTATTGGTTTAGCTATTCCCATGGCTTTTGTGGGATATTTGATCTCTCTTGCTTTCTTTTAATGCAATACTTATCCTATTTTGTGTATATGTCATTTGTCAAATGAATGAAACATTGTAATATGAAATGAAATAACTCCTTATCACTCATGAAATCTCTACAAAGCATTGAATGATAAACTAACTTTCTTCTCTTCTGTTATAATAATAGCATGATAAAACTAAGCCTTTTCCTTTTTCCAAGCATTCTAAACTATGCATAAAAACAACATAGCAGACAAATGTTAAGAACTTTTCATCTTAAAATAAAATTAAGGTTTCAGCTTCACCAATTTGAGCTGTAGGTAAAAAATTGGTAACATTTCTAGGAATTTCTACTAAATGCTTGCCTACTAAGCATACATATCAGTTACCTTAACTATCCATTGGACATGGAGTCAAACTCTGCTCTTCTCGAACTTAGAAAACCATGAAACTGCACTATAAACTACTCCAAACAGTAGCAGAAAACCAAATAGAACTAAACTAAAAGACAACTAAAAGGCCCTAGTGGCCAAAAAGCATGTGCAACAGTACTTAGGGAAAGAAAATAACTAAAATAAATGTGCATGAAGCACTTATTAATAACAACACTAATCTACTATGGTATAAAAATAGAACTTATCTTCAGAGGCAATCTTTGAGGTGGATACTATTAACTAGGATAGGTAGCACCTCTCCACTTAACTTGGAAAGCTAGAATGCATTGTTCTCATTGCACTTTGTGACTACATAAGGCCCATCCCAAATTGCATCAAACTTGGAATATTTTCCAGGTCAGTTCATTCCACTTGAAAACTAAATCACTAATAATGAAATCTCTTCGCTTTACCCTTTTATTAAAAGAACTTTTTATCTGAGCTTGATGGATTTCAAGCTTTCTCAAGGCTTTTTTCCTAGTTTCCTCTAACTCATTTAGTTGTGCTAGCCTTACCTCTAAAGGCTGCTCATCTAACAACTGATGTTCTTTAATGAAATTCAGAGTTGGTGATTCCACATAAATGGGTAACCTAGCTTCCTTACCATAAGTGAGCACATAAGGAGAGCAACCAGTAGCTCTCTTGGGAGTTATCCTGTCAGCCCGAAGGGCTAATTTTAGCTTTTCATGCCTTGTCCTCTGCTTGTCTTCAATGGTCTTTTTAATGATCTTAATCAGGTTTTTATTGGTGGATTCCACCTGTCCATCACCCTGCAAGTAATAATTGGATGATGTATTCATAAATATATTCTTTACAGACCAATTTGAAATCCTTAAACCAATAAAAGCTATACCATTGTTAGAAATAATTGAATCTAGAGTACCAAATCTTGATAAATGTTTAAAATGAAAGTTTCATTTGCTTCTATCAAAGAAACAGCCTCAGTTCACTTATTAAAATAATCTCTAGTAGTTAGTATCCATTTGTGGCCTACCTACACTTAAAGGTGGGTTAATCAATCCAATGAAGTAAAGACTTCATTTAACAAAAGGTTGCTCTACTTGAACGGGGTGTAGAGGCAAAGCTGCAATCATTTGCTTACCTGCAAATAATGAACACTTTTCACACCTTCTAACCCAAGCAAATGCATCCTTGAATAGATCTGGCTAGTAATTATCAGCCCTCATAATTTTTAGGGATGTTGTCCTTGTTACCAATTTTGTCCACAACTCAAATTAGAAGAGCTGAAGTGCATTTAGGTCATTTTAGATGAAAAGCTTAACATTTGTCAACTATGATTATTTGCATGGTTCAGTTTTATCATGTTTTTTTATGATAGAAGAGGAGGAATTTTAGTTCATAATTCATTGCATTGCAGAGTATTCATAAGTGAGATAAGATATTTCATTTCATTACAATGATTATTCATTTTATAAATGAGATACATAAATGGAATAAAGATTACATTGAATGAAAACATGGCAGATCAAATGTCCCGCACAAGCCATGGGAGATATACTATGCATCTAGAAATAAGAAGGGAAAGGATCATATCCATCATTGCCTGATCAGTGTCTTTGGTTTCTAAGGTTGCCTTTTGTCCTTGCTCCCGATTTTCATAAGAGATTGCACAATTGGAAGAGATTTGTAAGAGCTTCGGATATGAGTTCCCTATGTGTCTATCAATAGAGGCATAATACATTGCCTATAATGTACTAAATCTGATACAGATTATTCACATGCAAGAGAGACTAAAAGAGGAATGAGACATCATGGAGCTTCATGGTTTCTATATAACATGTTTGTTTCATGTGTAGGTATAGAAGAAGTATGTTGTTGTTTTGAAGACTATATCAACATGTGGTTTAAAGTGGGCTACCACGAGGGTAGAGCTCAGCATGCTGCCCATGAAGCTCAAGGAGAATTATATAAGGATACATATTTAGGTTATGCAAAAGGCGCATTGCAACTGAAAGAAGAATTCATAAAGTGCATAACCCTTAGAGATCATTTCCCTTCAATGATCATCAACTCAAAGAATGAGGTGACAACCATACAAGTGCAATGAATAGTTGTCCGAGATAAATCAATGAAATTTAAATCCGAGTGTAGGACAAGACAATCCGATTGATACCATGAAGATGCAGTTGTAAGTTGTGTTCACATATATTCATGCTAGTAGAGTGGAGGAGTTGCAACAATTCAATGTGAAATACCAGTCATCAAATGGAATAGGAATAACATAAGTATGATCATCAAATGGAGCATGAATAGATGCATAGTTGTATGAGGTTGAGACAGCCCTATAGTCATACAGAAGTGACAGGAACAACATGTCATCATGATAGAATACAGCTAGAGTAAACTTTTGTTTTCCTCATATTGGCTTCAGACAATATTTTGTAAAAACAGAAAGAGCGAATGAAATGAAAAGCAGGACTATCATATGAATGGTGACTAGCCAAAACATTAGAGGCTATAGGACAGTCAAACATTACATCAATATCAATTGGAAAATACTCCCATCAAGAGTTTACAGCCCAAAAAGCATTAAGGGGTGGCATTTAAATCAGGTATTTGCCACCTATTGTTGTCAATAAGATACAAAAGTGTTATTGAATTCATTTGAATAGCCATGAAAGATCCAAGAGTAGTCATGTTCTAACAGTGTAATATCTCATCAGCTACAGTATAGTAAATGTCATGATAACTTTCTGATATAAAAGAGAGTCATAAGCTAACACAAGTGGCATTTCATCATAAATATAATGCTAAACCTGTGAACTCTGATAAGGAGTAGTCAAAATCACTAAAGGCAATCATACAAGATAAAGTACATGAAATAGAACAACCATATGCATGATGCCATTAACATAAATGTTTATGCAAGAACAAGTTCAAAGAAGAGATAGCTATAGGTACAACATCTAGAAGATACAGTGAACTTGATTACAAGTACCTAATGACATGATCTAGTTTGAGTGAGATCGTTCCAAATGCAGAATAGATAAATAGTCATAACTGTATAAGCTAAAACATCACTATACACTTTTCATCTATAGAAGGAAATTGATGTGGACATTGTCATCACAAAGTTCAAATTAAGAAGTAAATAAAATGAATTATAATATATCTCAGTTCACATCAAATATTATTGGAAATAGAAAGACAGGTGATCATGCCAAGTAGATGAATAAAAGTTCCACAGTCATCTAGTGTAGCAGAGGTCTCAAGTCTTTAGGCGGGGTTGGATGCAAAAGAACAAGAATTCATGGAAAGGGATATGAAGCTAGAAGAAGATACATCAACAAGAATTTATCAAGTTTACCTTCTATCTATCATTCTTCATATCTATAATGATGAAACAACTCATGGTATAGAGCTAAGCAAATTTGTCACCTTAAAATTCAAGTACTTGTTTAACCTGCATAATCTTTGTGTTGGGATTAAAGGGATACAAAGAGGCAATGAAAACAATCTTTATATAAACTTGCTTCAAGATAACACTGGTATTGGGTTTCCTAAAAGGTTTAGAAATAATGGAGGAATGGATGTCTAAACCTGCAACTCAGTATGAAGAGACTATATTTTTCTCAAAACCCTTATCATATTTCGCATAACAGGTTTTAGATACAGAAGATCTATGAAAGATTCAAACCCAAACAAGAGGGAAAATGTAGATTGTGGCTTGTCTTGAAGAAGCACACAAAAAGTATATGGAGAATGCTCAGGGTTAAATGAATGCAACAATACCCTTTTTATGTTCTGTAATGAAAGCTAGGAAAACCTCATATCTAGTGTAAAGTCATTATAATGTGATACAGAGCACAAGCAACTATCCCATATTCTTTCCTAGGAGGTAGAAAACATTCATTACTAAGCGCAGTTTGATCTTCTATTGATTAAATAAGAAATGATACATAAATCATTAGGAGAACTAGCTCACTCTGAGTTTAGGCAACCCAAAGGCCTAGGAGTGTTCCCATGTGTCAACAGATAGTTGAGATGAATAACTTAGCATAGGGTGCATATCTGATTGATAACAACTTTTGGCATTCCCGGTGGGATAGATTGGATTGTTTTAGTCCAATAGCACATTCATATATTA
The DNA here is from genome assembly GCA_027924645.1 of Cunninghamia lanceolata. NCBI lineage: Eukaryota > Viridiplantae > Streptophyta > Pinopsida > Cupressales > Cupressaceae > Cunninghamia > Cunninghamia lanceolata. The sequence continues at coordinate 6,011,866 of BSBN01000978.1, forward strand.
CTGATATTTGGTGTGTGTGTCAGTGATCTTAGCCTTTGGAGGGAGAAAATTGAACACATTTGGTGACTCTGAGCTCAAGTTTACTAGTTTTGGTATGTTACAAAAAATCATCAATTCACTCTATTTCTAGCTTTCATATGAGTAAAAATGTCATATTTTCATAGACAGTATGAATATCCACCACCATACTATGAAAATGCCACTTTATCTGTCTCCATATCAGACCAATCATGTTGATGTTTCTAATTCCATGGCTTTTCAAAATCAACATGCACAATATAATTGCCACCCACCCATTCCTAATCAATCTCCCAATCAGCCAAAACATTTAGAAGTGATGGAGCTTAAAGACATGATTAAAGATACTTTATAAGTCTTTAACAAGCAGATTGATGAGATTAAGAGGGAGCTCAAGTATTATCAGCACCAAGAGGAACTAGATTATCAAGCCTATCTTCATGAGCAGGTGTTGGAGGCACAAAGGACACAGTTTGAGTAGGAGATTACAAGCATAAAGAGTTATTATTACCAACAAGGAGGGGAATTTCAAGGAAGGCAATATGAAGAGTGTAATTTGCAGCAACAGGGGTTAGATCACCAAGCTTACCTCCAACAACTAGAGCAGTCATTTTCTGAGACCTTTAGTTCTGACCAGGAGTTGGAGACACGAAGGAGATAGTTTGAAGTCAATCTTAAGAGGGAGGCAAATGCACAAATAAAGCTTTTGCTTGCTCAAGCCCGAGCAGCTCCTGTCATTCCAGAACAACCTACAAGAGGAGTCTCGTAAGTATAAATTTCCAAGTTTTAAACAAAATGAGCCTCTTAGTGTTTCTAAAATTGAGATTCTAATTTTTAGGCAAAATAAAGTGCTTGATTCCCCAAACTAGCCTCTTATGTCTAAAATACCTAGTTTTAGAAGCCTTCACCCCTTGCAAGTTGAGGAAAATGCTCATGTTCAGCCTAGTACAGTTGCAAATCAGCCCCTTGAGCTACATTTTTCCTCACAAGAAACTTGAAAGGCTCCCCATGTTTCCCTACTTGAAGAATCTAAGGGTGAATCCTTTGATCTGAATACCTTACTCTTCATTGAGGAGCTTAGAAAGGTAAATCCATTGTGTTTGGCTTTGGAAGTTTACTGTCTGTAGCAGTAGAATATCAAACAAAAAAAGATTTCTCATGAAGAGTCTTTCAATGTTTCCACTAATGATCCTCCTTGTTTTGTGGAAGATTATCAACCAGACAAACAAAATATGAAGCAAGAGGTTGTTGTTGTTTGTGCTACATCCCTAGATGAATATGAGCATAATGCATGTCTAGAGGAAGTTGATTCAAACTTGACCCTGAATCCTTTGCATTTTGATTCTTTTGACAAGTTTTCTAATGCTTTTAATAAGATTAATCAAAACAGGATACAAAGATTGGAAGGAAAAAGTCTTCAATTGTAAAGACAAATTGTCCAGGTTTAAATGGAGAATAGACCAGAAAAGGGAGATGATTCAGTTTTCTTGTTTGATCAACTACCTGCTTTTGTTGGTGATGATGAAGACAACATGTAGGAATCCAACTTACCAGTTGACTTGGGATATCCAAAAGATAGTACATAAGATGATGAGCTGTTGTTTCATAAAGGCAATGATGAGATTGAGACCTCAATTCAGCTTAAAGAGCAAGGAGACAGTTTTGTTTCTGAATCTAGCATGCTTGTTTTGCATGAAGATCCTGACTACCAGGATGAACATGAAGTTAAATTAGATCAAATTCTCCATGATGATGAGGCATCTGGTTTGTTCTCAGAGCTCCCATTGTACTGCAATTAAGAAGCTAACATGAATGAGACTAAGGCAGCCCATCTTGAAGAGAAATCAAGTGGACAAGCTGAAGATGATCAGCCTTTTCAAGACAACCTTATGCTTGATTGCCAAGATCCTGACTATTCAGCTAGTATAGAGCTTGCTACTCTGCTGAATTGTTGTAGTGACCAAATGCCTAGTTCTAAGTAGCAAAATGATGAAATCCATTCTGACAAGGGACTAGTTAGCGAGCAGGTAAATGAGAACATCCTCATTTTAGATAGTCAAAAAATTGATGTACATGCAATCAATATTCAATTCAAGCAGAACCATGAAACTGTCTTTCAATACATGGCTCTTGATATTTTTCCAAGTTCTCAAGAAATCAGTCAGGAGGATACTTCTGAGCCTATTATGGATCAATAAGCTAATGAGGGGTTTGATGACATTTTGTGCAAGGTTGGGTGACAAGTTTTCAAATGATCTTAATCAGAAAGATGAGATTGAAATAGTGAGTAACCAACAAGGAACCAGTAATAAAATTATAGGCTACATCCTTTCAAGAGGATGCCCCATTAGGGATTTAGCCGATGAGGTGACCGATAAGTTTCAAAGGATTTTCAGTGCCCCTAAGAGTGAGACTGTAGTTGAGGAGTACCAGATCCAACTTGCCCATTCATGGCAAACTAGAGGTATGATTGAATAGAATCAAGGGATTCCAACCTTCAGTTGTAATCTTCAGGTTGCAGTACATCAATTTATAAGCTATGTTCTTGTTTTTCACTCCTCATTATCAGTTTGTAACCATGAGAAGCATCCTTAGTTGGTTAGGAGGGGGAGTTATTTCACCCAATTAGTGAATGGGTTTGTTTGATCATATTCTTTGGTTGGTTAGAGTAGGATAGAGTTAGTGTTTTTAGTCAATAAGTGTTTTTTGCACATTCTTTTCAGTTATTTTTATTTCCCTAAGTGTTGTTACACATGTTTTTCTAGCCACCATGGCCTTTTAGTTTTCTTTTATTTTATTTTGGTTCTATTTTTTACTGCTGTTAGGAGTAGGTTGAAGTGTTGAGTTTGAGTTTTCATAGTTGAGATGAGCAAAGTATGATTCAATGCCCAATAGATAGTTTAAGGCAACTGGTCATGATGCTTAGTAGGCAAGAATGTAGCAGAAGTGACCATAAATGTTACCAATTTTCTCCACAGCTCAAATTGGTAGAGCTGAAGAGCATTAAGTTCATTTTAGATGAAAAGTTTAACATTTGTCTACTATGATGATTTGCATGGTTTAGTTTTATCATGTTTTTGTATGACAGAAGAGGAGGAATTTCAGTTCATCATTCATTGCATTGTAGAGTATTTATAAGTGAGATAGGATATTTCATTTCATTACAATGATTATTCATTTTACAAATGAGATACAGAAATGCAATAAACATTGCATTGAATAAAAACATGGCATATCAAATGTCCCACAAAAGCCGTGGGAATGACTGAACTAGTACAAATATAGGAGATATACTATGCATTTGGAAATAAGAAGGGGAAGGATCATAGCCATCATTGCCTGATCAATGTCTTTGGTTTCCAAGGTTGCCTTCTGTCCTTGCTCCCAATCTTCATAAGAGCTTGCAAGATTGGAAGAGATTTGTAAGAGCTCTGGATATGAGTTCCTTATGTGCCCATCAACAGAGGCATAATACATTGCCTATAGTGTACTAAATCAGATATAGATCATTGACATGCAAGACAGTCTAAAAGAGGAATGAGACATCATGGAGCTTCTTTGTTTCTATCTAACATGTTTATTTCATGTGCAGGTATAGAAAAAGTATGTTGTTGTTTTAAAGATTATATCAACATGTGGTGTAAAGTGGGCTCCCATGAGGGTAGAGCTTAGCATGATGTCGCTGTAGCTCAAGGGGAATGATATATGGCTACATATTTAGGTTATGAAAAAGGAGCATTGCAACTAAAATAAGATTTCATAAAGTGCATGAGCTTTAGAGATCATTTGCCTTCCACGGTCATCAGCTCGAAGAATGAGGTGACAACCATACAAGTGCAGTGAATAGTTGTTCAAGATAAATCAATGAAGTATAAAACTGAGTGCAGGACAAGACAATCAGATTCATACCATGAAGATGCAGTTGTAAGTTGTGTTCACATATATTCATGCTAGTAGAGTGGAGGAGTTACAACAATTCAATGTGAAATACTAGTCATCAAATGGAACAGGAATAGCATAAGTATGATCATGAAATGGAGCATGCACAGATGCATGGCTGTATGAGGTTAAGATAGCCCTACAGTGATATAGAAGTGACAGGAATAACATGTCATCATGATAGAATACAACTAGAGTAAACTTTTATTTTCCTCATATTGGCTTAAGATGGTGTTTTGTAAAAATAGTAAGAGAAAATGACATGAAAAGCAGAACTATCATATGCATGGTGACCAGCCAAAACATCAGAGGCTACAGGACAGTCAAACATCACATTAGTATCAACTGGAAAATACTCCCATCAAGAGTTTACAGCCCAAGAAGCATTAAGGGGCAGTATTTAGATTAGGTATTTACTACCTATTGTTGTGAATAAGATACAAAAGTGTTATTGAATTCATTTGAATAGCCCTAAAAGATCTAGGAGTAGTCATGTTCTAACAGTGTAATATCTCATCAACTATAGTATAGTAAATGTCATGATAATTTTATGATATAAAAGAGAGTCATAAGCTAACACAAGTACCATCTCATCATGAAATACAATGCTAAACTTGTGAACTCTAATAAGGAGTAGTCAAAATCACTAAAGGCAGTCATATAAGGTACAATACATGAAATAGAACAGCAATATACATGATGCCATTCACAAAAATGTCTATGCAAGAACAAGTTCAAAAAAGAGATAGCTATAGGTACAACATCTAGAAGATACATCGAACTTGATTACAAGTAACTAATTCCATTATCCAGTTTGAGAGAGATCATTCCAAATACAGAATTGATAAATAGTCATAACTGTATAAGCTAAAACATCACTATACACTTTTCATCTACCGAAGGAAATTGATGTGGATATTGTCATCATAAAGTTCAAATGAAGCAACAAACAAAATGAATTATAATCTTTCTTAGTTCACATCAAATATTATTGCAAACAAAAAGACAAGTGATCATGCCAAGTAGATGAATAAAAGTTCCACAATCATCTTGTGCAGCAGAGGTCTCAAGTCTTTAGGGGGGTTGGTTGCAAAAGAACAATAATTCAAGGAAAGGGATAGGAAGCTAGAAGAATATACATCAATAAGGATTTATCAAGTTTACCTTCTGTCTATCATTCTTCATATCTATAATGATGAAACAACTCATGGTGCAGAGCAAAGCGAATTTGTCACCTTAAAATTCAAGTACTCATTTATGCTGCATACTCTTTGTGTTGGGATTAAAGGGATGCAAGGGGGCATTGAAAACAATCTTCTTATAAAGTTGCTTCAAGATAACACTAGTATTGGGCTTCCTAAAAGGTTCAGAAATAATGGAGGAACGGATGTCTATACCTGTAGCTCTGTATGAAGAGACTATACTTATCTCAAAACCCTTATCATATTTTGAATAAGAGGTTTCAGATACAGAAGATCTATGAGAAATTTGAACCCAAACAAGAGGGAAAACGTAGATTGTGGCTTGTGTTGAAGAAGCACACAGAAATTATATGGAGAATGCTCAGGATTAAACGAATGCAGTAATACCCTTGTTATGTTCTGTAATGAAAGATAAGAAAACCTCATATCCAGTGTAAAGTCAATAAAATGTGATATAGAACACAAGCAAATATCCCATATTCTTTCTCAGGAGATAGAAAACATTCATTGCTCTGCTTAGTTTGAGATTCTACCAATGAAATAAAAAATGATACATAAATCATTAGGAGAACCAGCTCGCTCTAAAGGTTCACTCTGAGTTTAGGCAACCCATAGGCCTAGGAGTGGTCCCATGTGTTAATAGATAGTTAAGTTGAATAACTTAGCATAGGGTGCATATCTAATTGATAACAATCCTTACAACAAAATGGCCTCTTGAAGGTCCATTGTGAAAATCTTCTAGCAGTTTGTCAACTTGATCTAGTTCAATGAACCTTAGTAGAATGCCATGGAAATCATTCCTATATGAAACACCATCAATAATAACATAGGGGATGGCCTGTAGCCTATAGTACCTTCTTTCTGCCCTATCCAAGCCTTCAGGGCATTCACCTATTAGCAAATAGTGGCTCATTTGTTGCACCCAGCTTATTGTGGGAGTTGAACGAATAGCTTGTTCTTTATTGTTAAACATTGTTTCAACATTTTCATCCTTTTCTTGGCTATCCTCTCCATTTGCAGCAAGTTGTTTACACAACCCTTTGCCCCTAACATGCTTAGTAACTTTGATGTTAACATCCAATTCCATCACCTTAGTTATCCAACCTACCCTTTTGTCATTTTTTCTCCTTATTAAGCAATAAATCCTTAACAATTGGATGGGAAACCAACAACTGAATTCTATTGTTAGAGAGCATATGTCTGAATTTTTTACAACTTCTAACAACAACAAATACATGCTTTTCAACAAAGGAATACATTGCCTCATAATTATACAATACTTGGCTGAAAAATACCATGGGCTACTCTAAACCTTTGTCATTCTGCTGGCACAACATAGCTGAAATGGTGTCAACACCTCCAAAAGTATATAAAATGAAATCTCTTTCATAGTTGGAGTTAATGAGGGTTGGGGCAGCTGCAAGGGCATCTTTAATCTACTCGAAGTTTCTCTTACCTTCCTTAGTCCAACTAAAAAGTACATTTTTCCTAAGCATAGCTATAAGATGTTGCAATAATGCTGCAATGTTAGGGATAAATCTTCTCACGAAGTTGATTCTACCAAGAAAGCTCTATAAGCCTTTCTTATGTGCCGATAGGGGTAAATCAAGAGAAGCAACAACTATTTACGAGTCAATGGAAATACCATGTTTTTAGACAATGTGTCCCAAGAGTTTACCTTAATGGATAGAAAATATGCATTTATTTCGGTTAAGAGAAACCCCAAACTCTCTACATCTCTGAAAAATCTGCCTCAAATGATCAAAATGTTCTTTAGCATATTTTAAGAAAACTATAATATCATCTAGATATACTAAAACAATTTTGTTCATGAGGCCATGAAAGGGCATGTCCATTGCCCTTTGAAATGTTTCCCATACATTGGATAAACCAAATGGCATTTTTCTATATGCCATGGTATCCCACTTGGTTGTAAATGCAGTTTTATACTGATCCTCCTCCACTAAAATCTAGTTATAGCCTAAATACCCATCCAATAAAGAAAATTTGTCAGAGCTAGAAACAACTTGCAAGCTTTGTTCCATTGAAGGGAGTGGATAGTGATCCTTGAAAGAGGCTTTATTCAAATCACAAAAATCCACACAAAGCGTAGTCTTTCCATTCTTGGACATTGCCACAATAATGGGTTACACTTTCTGGGACATCCTAATTTTTGCTAAAATCACATATTTTTTTAAAATATAATGATTTAAGCCTTGAAAGGTTCCATTTAAAGGATTTTAATTGAAGAGGGTTTGATAGAACCCTGCTAGTTTTAAACGATACCTATAATGGAGTCTCCTCTACACCTATAAAAATGCTGATAAAAAACCACTTTTGATTTACCCTTTGGGGGCTCAAATGAATTCATTTAAAATTTATGTTTTTCAAGTATGTAGTCCTTATTATAAGCTTCCCAAAAAGTATAATTTTAAATATATTTAATTTGGTTATTATATTTATTTTTTATTTCTTGTGAATATAGGTTTTTCACCAAACATCAAGTTCTCTGTTCTACATACATGGAAAATTAGTAAAATAGTAAAAAGAAATTCTAAAAAATATCTATGTCCTAGGTATTGATGTCCTTGTTCCAACATAGAAAACAAAAAATTGAATTTCGATATATACAAAAAAAGTTAGGCTTTACGGAATAAGCCTATGTCTAAATTATACTTGGTTTGACTTCAAAACTTAATTAAAAAGAATATTCAACAAAACATTATAAAACCAAATGCATGCCCTATATATCAGTGTTACCAATCTAAATTCAAAAGAATCAAAATTTTATCCTTTGTAGGAAAAAAGTTATGTTCTACGGAATACACATCACTTTAAAAAATTGTTGTTTACTATTAAAAGCTAGTTATGAAAGGAGACACAAAAAAGTTTACAATTTAACTCACAAACAAAATATATTTAGAATCTACAAACAAAATCTCACAAATCACCAATTCACATCATCTTCAAATTCCTAATGGTTTAGCGGGTATAGGTGTCAGAAAGTGAAGATTTAGTTCAAAATGTTGTTTTCAATGTCAAGTTTGGCAAAACAATGTAACCCATTATTATGGGATGACCCTCTTCTTTCTAACTGGAACTAAGTTGGAAACCCAAGAAGTATGCTTAATAGGAAAGATTATGTTACTCTCAATTAACTTATTCAATTCAACTTTCATAAGATGCTCAAGTTTGTAGTTAAGAGGCCTCTGTTTTTGCTTCACTAGTTTTGCACTAGGCTCTAACTCAATGGTGTGTTGATCTAGGTCAGGATCAAAACCCCTTAAATATTTATATTCCCAAGAAAAAAAATCATTAAATTCTTGACATAACAGAATAAAAGCTTGTTGTTCTTCTTTAGTGCATACCTTTCCTAACTTAAGCAGCTTACCCTTCAATATCTCAACTGCCTCATAGTGTTCCTACTTTACAGTCATGCTATATTTGTCCTTTCTAATCTGATCATCTGAATTGAAAATAGATTCCAATGTTACCAATACCTTAGGCAGCTTGTTAGACTTTAGTTGCACAATTTGATGATCATATTGATGCAGCCACTTTTGTTGATTCTTGGTTGCAAACTCAGCTTTTGCAATTAGAAAACTCACAATCTCCTCGTCACTGTTAAAAACTTGCCAACTCACGTTATTATCAAGTACAGATGGTCTAATAAAAAAATTTACATACTGTTGTACCTCTACATTATGAATTTCATTTGGAATGTCAAACTGAGATCCTATGGCAACAAGTTTATCTACATGCTTATTCTGATTTCTAGGGATCGAAAGTAGATTAAAAACATAAAAACCTCAATTAAATCCCAAACTTGATGCTTATACTTCTTGAGAAAATCATTTTTGGTAATATTTAAGTTTCTAACTTGATTTACAACTAACTCAGAATCACCATAAACTTGTAAGCACTTGATACCTTTCTTTATGGCCCATTCTAGGCCATGGATAAGTGCCTCATATTCAGCTGTATTATTTGTACATCTAAAGGCAAACCTTAATGTTGAATAGTAATTATCTCCCTTAGGTGAAATGAGCATGGATCCTCCTGAGCACTCAGTTTGCTTCTCAATCCATCAAAATATAGCTTCCAAAGCTGATTATCTTGTTGTTTAGGCTGATTTTGATCCTTTACCAAATTTGGAATTATTGTATCAGGCTCATGAATCATATAAATGCCTAATCCTACCTCATCAATGTGATGGAAAGGGTCATCTTCATGATCCTCAGCTACCCATTCATCTAGATTTACATCCTCAGTAGGTGTGCTAGGGTCTAGGGTCATGGATTGATCCTCCTACCCATGGGTGATGTAGAGGTTAGCATTTATAGGGCTAGGGACATACGGTTCAATATGGTCCTTGGCTAGAGGCTCAAATTTTATGGTTATTTTCATACCATACCTTATTCTAAAAAACAAATGGGACCAATCAAAATATAGAAACCCACCCAACTTAGCATTAAAATATCAAGAAAGGCATATGGAAAAATGAGGTGGTAGGTCAATAATATGGATATCTTGAGGGATTGCAAAATTGGGACAGGCATGCAAGGTAAGAGGTAGACTTTTAATCACTTTGGCAGTATTAAGAATAGATCCATCTAGCTGAACTACTCCCTTTGAAAGAGGCTCATAAACTAGTCCTAGTTTGTCAGCTAAACTTTTGGGCATTACTGAACTGCTTGCACCTGAATCAATCATGCAATTGTGAATAATCTTATCACTAATGATTAGACTCAGGTAAAAAGGAGGAGGCTTTACCTCTTGGGCTTGCTTCTCACTATTGACTTCTGGGCTATTTGCAAGCACCACCTTACTTTTTTCTTGGTTAGCAACATCAGAAATAGAAAGTTCAGCCAAAGCAACTTATAGAAAATATTTTTAACTAGGAATATGCATTGCATCCATTATTGACATACTAATAGTAGCCTTCTTAAGGTGTTCGACAACAATAAATGAAATGGGGCTCACCTTTTGCTATCCTTTAAGAGCAACAACATCATTTTGCCTTTGTGTTTGCACCTTAGGCTGCTCCTTTCCAAGTACAGCTTGTCCTCTTTGCAGAATCTGTGCCTTCTATTGTGTTGTGGGGACAACTTGAGATGAAGAAGCATGCATTTTATCTTTATCTAGCTACTGTTGAACATTTCTAGCTTGCTGCTCCAAATCAACAACCCTCTTTTTCAATCTTGTATTGGCTGAAACAGGTGTGTTTGATTGATTTTGGCTTTGGGGATAGTTCACACCACAAAACTTAGTACCTTGCCAATTCATCATGGCAACATCCCGGTTGCTGAGCTATATTGTCATTCGAGGCACTTTCTAAACCACTATAACTATTTTGCACCATAAGATCTTGATTCCTCATACCATTTACATATGCAAATTGGTTATGAGGCTGGTTGCATGGATAACACCAGTCACATTCCTACACCATATTGTTCTGAGCAGGCACGAGATCCTTTGAAGAGCTGGCAGCATTAGGATTATAAGACTGGAAAGGTCTAGGATTGAAATTTCTCCTCTAACCTTGAGCATCAACTTGAAAAGGTGGTCTATTTGATTGGTTGGGCTGATGTGAAACTTGATAAGGTCTATGCTCTTGACCCACTTTCTTCTTAAGATTAACAAATTTATTGCTTACAGTCTTGCTAAAGGACTACATCATACCCTTTAACTCTTGGATTTCTTGTGATGGGTTTGGAACAATAGTCTCTTGGGCTATAGCTTCGTATCCTATTGCTAGGACTAGTAGGAAAACAACTAAAGGGGGTACTGACAAAGGTACAGGTGGCTAAACATTAGGAAAAATGGGCGTAGGGGGCCTTGGGGCTATCTTAGCCGCTTCCATAAGGCAATTTTCTATTCTAATAGCTATATCAAAAGTGTTAGGAAGAGTAAAACCTCCCATAGACTAAATCATTACAGAGATTTCACTATTCAAAGCCTTAAGAAAGAATAAAAATGCATGTTGTGGTGTAGGATTTACCATTACAGGAATCCTATCTCAAGTTCTCTGGAAATAGTAGTTAAAATCTGCCATGTGCTCGTGAGGAGCTCTTTTAATGGTACTTAGCTATTCCAACAAAATCAAATGATCAAATTTGTCCTAAAAATATCGATGCAATTCATCTCCTATCTGATCCCATATTGCGATTGAATTCTCTGCAGGACCTCTAAACCATTGCAAAGCTTTTCCTTTCAGTGAAGTAGCTACTAGTCTAAGTGCTAAATTCTCTTGAGTGATATTATGCACTGAGCACAATGTTGATACATCTCAAATATGTTCAATAACAGTGGTCTGATCTTCTCCGGTAAAGTATGGTAGACTTTTGTGGGATGCAACAGGAATGTCATCATGCTGGGCAATATTTAATGGGTTGCCCCCATTGAAAGGTACAAATACAAATTGTCTTTCCATTACTGGTAGTTTTACTACTAGCACTAGATTCCTCTGCACTTAAGTTGCTGGGCTGAGGCTTGGAGGTGTAGATTTTGACCTCATTGATGAGTCAAAAATTATTCTTGCTATCCTACCCCTTCTTCTTGGTGAGGATAACTACAAATACTCATATGGAGTAGGACTTGATCTCATTTGTATTCTTTTCATAAGCTGGACACACTAGATCTACATGCAAAACTAGAAAATGGAGTTGCCAAGTATATCTAAAAACCTCTAAAGACTAAAAACACTATTGCATATATACTAGAGAAACGACTTTAAAAATTGAAAAAATTCTCTGAAAACAAGTTTTAGAGTTCCATCGGGTGTGCCAAAAACTATTGTCAATTAGGATTAGACCCTGAGCAAAGATAAACTTAGCTATCCTGTTGAAACATGGAAACACTCTCAGATTGTGGGTAATCTATGTTGAGAGTGAATCTCAAGAGTGGGCTAGTTCCCCTAGCAGATCAACTAAACTAGAAGACTTACTGAGGAAAAGAGTTTATAAGGTTAACTATAAATGAAATCCTAAACTCTAAAAGGTGATACACCAGCACTTAACTTACCTCTTCACTAATTTGACTCACAATCAACTTCACAAAGTCTTTTATCCTCACAATTTCACTGAAACAAATGTAATACATAAGTAATTTTTATGAAAGTTTGAAAGCTACAGGTTTTCATGAAGGACAAATAGAAGTTTTATCACAACTTCAACCCACTAAGCAAGTTAAACATAACACACAAGTTGTTTTACATGAAACTTCCACATTCAAGCTTGCAGCAATGAGACATAGAAAAAGGATTTCAAAAATTGAATCACAATTAAACATTAAATGCATTAACTACAAAATAAAGCAAAGACATGAAATAGGAAAACATTGTTGCTTTATTGATCTGAAAGGAGTAAAAAATGAGTACAAAATGTTTACATATCTCTCTACAAATGAACAAGAGAGGAAGAAATAATATTCTGAACTAAAAAAAAACTAAGATTTTCTCTAATATATGCCTCCAATGTTTCTAAGATTGAGAATAGAAAATACTCAGCAAAAAAATCTCAAAAAGGCAGCTACCTAAGCCATTTTTGAGCTCCACAAAAAAGACTCCAAATAGCACCAAAACTACCTCCATTGTAGGTGTAAAAGTTGTCGAAACTCTTTTTCACATGGTCCCGCCAAAAAGATGCAAAAAATTAGGGTTTATCTGGTTGGAAACATAAATGGTAACTCCAAACTACCTAGCTTTTCCTTATTTTGCCCAAAGAAAATCAAATCTAGAAAAGAAAGATTTTATCTATATTTGCTTTGCTTTAACTGCACTAAATAATAAATATTTAAAGCAATTTATAAGGATATTGCTTTAAATAATGTTTTACAATGACTTGCAGTTAAAATCCTGATTTGGTTTGATTTGATTTTGCAAAAAAAATAATACAAGGCTCATTTGACTATTCTGCCACGTATTCGCTATTTGGGCATTTGATTTTTTATAAAAATCACAAAATGTTTGAAGGCATTATTAAAAGCTTCATCTCTTCTCCAAATGATTGCAAAATAAAATAAGGCATTCTTGAAGTTTTGATCTACCCTCAAAGTTGCAAAGAACCATAAGGCATAAAGCCTAGGCATGAGATATACAAAGGGGAACAAATAATACCATAGGTGTATTAGTTAAGGCATTCGATTTTCAAATCAATGTGATAAAAATACTAACTTGAATTAGGGTAACATGGAGAAAACCCTAAAATAGAACAATCGATGCCCTAAACTCTCGAGCTCATTTGCATTTTGACTTTTGATGAAATGAGCTCTGCTGAGCCGCCACCATGAAGCTAGGGTTTGGACTTGAAAACCTTCAATTTCCCATTGTTTCTAAGCAATTCTCTAAGGATTCTACATGAAAATAAGAGGTAAACTCCTGTCTATCACAAATTTGAACCATATTTTTCATTTCAACAAAGGTTTTTTGCTCTTAAATCTGTAGCCATCATAGGTTTTCTGATGTATTGCTTTGTTTCTTCACTATTGTTGGTGATTTGTTGCTCTCTGGCTGCCATGAGAGTTTGTTTTGAGCTTGACAGGTTATTCCTTTTGAATACAATCCACTATACCAAATGATGGTAAGTCTTTAATCTTTTGATCTCTATATTATTATTTTTCAAGATTTCAGATTGTTTTCAAACACTTGTGAGCTTGAACCTTATATTTTCTTCAGCATCTAAGGTTTCCTCATACAAATACATGAGGGTTTCACTATTTGAAAGGTAAATTTGTATTCTCTAGCTGCGGCCTGAGAACACATAATACACTTTATTACTTGCATTTCCTATTCTTTGTTTTGAGAGAAAATACCTCGATTTGAGCTTGATCCATAACAAAAATAATGCACATCTTTTGAAACCCTTCATGGCTACAGTCTCACATTATGGGTCTACAAAAAAAAATGTCTTTCCGTATACAAGGCCGCCATGAAAGCTTAGGGTTTCAATGGTCTTTACTTTTATTCTCAGCTCTATATCTGGGCTCTCCTTATGCAAATACATATGGGTTTTTTGAAAAATGTGAGGAAAATACACATTCCTAACCGTGGCTTAAGAACCCATTTTATATTATATTACCTACATTTATCTTAGTTCTGCATGAAGAAAACTTGATTTTGAGATTATCCCACTAAAGAACAATGCAAAATTACATTGTGGATATGCAAGGTTTACACTTGAACAACATGACAGGCCGTTGGTGAAGGTTTATTGTTTATGTGTTCTAACAAACATGGAAACAAACCCTCAGTCTAACCTTACTCCTTCACCTTTCAAAACACTATTTGACGAGATGTGGTGACTGCCACCATGAAAGAAAGACTACGGTTTTATTCTTTTTTGTATCTCTTGTTGTAGTGCCCCTCCATTCTCACCTTGAATGAGTAGGTGGTTAGGCTAAGGAGCATGAAGAAGAAGGTAAAATACTCAAAATTCTTAGGGTATGATAGACATGTTGATGGTAGTCTTACTATTATGATGTAGTTGATGACACTCATTGATGTTTACTATGATGACACTATTGATACTTTATGATTGGTACATTATTCTTATATTGTGATTAGTTATTGGTTAATTGATTAGATAGATTAGTTTTAGTACGTGATTTATGCGACTATCTGACTATCTGTCATCTGATTGTTTAGTTACTAGTGAATTTGTTTAATGTAGATATTTGTGATGTGTTTTGTGAAGGGATATTGTAGTATTACTCATAATGAGTACCCTACTATGCTGTGTTTCCCTGTCACTATGTGCCTATTTGGATGATTATATATGTTTGTATTCGACACTTTTGTTTGCTGTAGGTTATAGGTACAAGGCATTGACTGCACTTGAATTGGCAAGTTTGAATGTGCCTTTATACCAATGGAATTTGTGCAATGGAGATAACATGAGATTCCTTAGTTGACATCATTCTCAGTGAGAATGAGTTCTCAGTCTTGTGTTTTGTCGGTTTGGTCGGTTGGAGCTTGGTTGTGAGTCTCTGTTGTCCCTTGGGGTGTTGTCATCTGGTAAAGTTGGTTGTAGTATCAAGGTGAGTTTTTCTTTGGTCTTTTGTTTCATTAAATAGATTGTTAAACTATCTTGTCAATAAATAATATTAATGTTAAGGTATATTAAATATTTATTTTTAATAGGAATTAAATTAATAATTCTAATAGCTATTAATAATAATAAATAAGTTATAAATATTTAATAATTATTTATGTGAATAAATATTCTTTGTGTAATTATTTAAGACATTATTTCATATTCTTGAATTAATAATATTTGGTGAGTCTCAGATAAGTGAATAATAACTAACCAGAGTGGAGAATACAGCTGCTATAGACTCTTCCCCTACAATTGGAGGTGTATCGATGGTAACCCAGATGAGAAAAAGAGAAAGGTGGATTGAATAGAAAATGTTTTTCCAGGTATGGAATAAATTGGGTTTTATTGTGTAATTGAGTCTCATGAGTGATATGCCTTCGTAGCCTTGGATTATATTTGGTTCTTTTGAATGCGATTTGATCTATGTTTGCCTTTTCAGTTTTGGCATACTGGTATTGGGAGGTGCTGATATGGGCACAATCCAAGTTACAAATTTATTTCATCGTATTGACCTTTGTGAGGAAGGGTCCCATGATGCAGATCATAGTTGAAGAATTAATCTATTTTGTCCATAATCTGCAATCATTGTTTTTCCATGAGATGACATCTTTTTGAGACTTTTGGCCAAACAATTCGTGTACTTTATCTATGCTAGCGCGCTTTGCAAACTTTTCTAAAGAATGTAACGGGTTATAATATCTAACATAAAAGCTTTCTCACCTTTCAAATTTAGCATCTAAAAATAATTAGCTAACTTGTTTGCCTGATTGAAATTCTCTCCACTTACGATGTTGATTTGTGTTCCATGCTTTATAGGAAGAATCCTATAATGGTTGCCTTGAGTGTATATTCATATGTGTTCTCTACTTTAAGAAGATCTTACGAAACCTAAAGAAATGTTTTAGTCATATTATAGGGAGATACGTTATTTTCTCTTAGGTTATAAATTTTTGGGACGTTGAACTTTGCATGGGGGTTGTGGCTAGGGAAGGCCACTGCACTTTCCACTACCCCTTTTATCAATTATTGTATATATGAACTTTTATAACCTGCTACAAGCTCAAAAACTTTACGCATTTCTATGCCATTTTAGCATTCGATAAATGTTTGAAATAGTAATTTAGTTCCTCTTCTTGTTTAGTTTTCTCTTAGATGTAGGAAATCTCGGCAAGAATAATTCTGTAAAGCTAATTTTAGCATGTTATTATGAGAATCTTTCGATATCCATTTGAATTATATATTTTCTAAGTTTAGTTATTATTTCTTGATCGCTAAGTAGGTGTTGCCTTAGTGCATGAGGAGTTATTCTTTAAATACCTATTCGCACAAGCACTGCAGGGGTAACTAGAATTTTAATGAAAAGGTTTAGGTAATTCTCAAGATAGCCTGCATGCACAAGAAGTGCTTAGATAATCATCTCATGTTCTCTGTCGGATGCTTAGAGAATCGGCGAAAACGTTTGAAAGCAAATAACTCAGGCGAGCATATTAAATCACAAGATTTGAGATGAGCTGAAGGGGACTGTGAACATAAAACAAAAGAATCACCTTCAGAGGAGTTGATCCAAGGCCGTGGAGGAAATCTTCTTTTTAAAAAGAGATATTTGCATCAGTTCTTTGTTTTCTAGCACAAAAACTAAAATCTGTTTATTACAATTTCATTACGCACATAAAAATTGAAACCCATTACACTCGCCTGTTTCCCACTCACACATCATTTTATGAGGGTCACCTATGCACATAATATCTGGATAGATTTGTATCCACTCAATCTCAAAATTTATGGCCTTTCGCACCTTGAATGCTGCTTCCTGCTTTATGTTGTCCAACTCTAATTCTGCGTAATCATCTGGTTCTGCATTAATGGACAGAAATAGGAGCCAGACACATATAGCCACAATAAAATTAGCTCTGACTATAGAACATTACGAATCTCACAGAGACGTAAATCCTCAGATCCTCGGTATTCCCTGTTAGTTGACGTAAGACAAATGCGAATGCTACTTGTAAGAAGCGAAACTCCATTACATACAAAGATATCATCACTTTCTGTAAGAGATCAAATATAATTTTCCATTCCCATCTTTTGTCATTTGAGATCACTAAAGATTCATAGAGACCATATTCATACTATCTCCCGGCAAGCCTAAAGTTCTCTTATGTCCATCATCCGAAACAAACTCCTAATCTTCAGTATCCTCCTCCTTCCATTACAGATTCTAGACAACCCCATATTTTTGCCTGCAAACTAAAGGATAGTATCATGTTCAAATAGAAACAGAACTGGTCAATTCTCAGAATAATATCCAAGAAATCCAATATAATATAAGTCAGAGCTCTCCTCTCTTAGGAGGTGTCCTTTTTTTTACAGTGACTTCATCTTGTGATTTAATGACAAAATGGCTTGTCTGCCTATCACATCTGGTTTGAGTGTTTAGTGAGCGATTAAGGTTGAATCTTGCTCGAGAACTATTTCCATTCCTCAAAGAAAATCTAGAAGTTGAATTCTAAGGATTAGGCTCTCTCCGTGATAGGAGGATCCTCTGTCCAATTGGCTTCTCTGAGTCACGTTGATTCCTTATTTTTCCATTGTGACATATTGAACTCTATTTTAGTTGAATGAATTCTCTCTAACATGTTGAGTCTCAATCATAATGATTTCCCTGTGTCATATTGATCCTCTAAAAATTGGTTTCCACCATGTCATAGTGAATCTCTCACTTGATACTTATATGACTGGGAGAATAGTTGGATATAGGTTTACTTGATTTCTAAAGTTGGTATAAGCCTTAGGTTGCTCTTAAAGGTTGTAGAAACTTAGTGTGATGGTGGAAGGTACTTAATCATTGGTAAAGACTTTTAATATAGTTTTGGTAGGAAATTTAAGTCAGACATAGGTTCTAAGGTGTGTAGCGATAAGTGTTTGATTTGATTTTTAGTTTAAGATAGTTAATAGTTGATGGAACCTTAGGAATGATTCTAGATGTATCCTTAATTCTAGTTTAACCTAATTATTCTTTCAGATTTTATAAAGTTATAAGTCTCTTTTGAAACAAAAGATGATGATGTTTGATTAACTATTTAGATTCTTGTGAGATTCCTCTTTTGGATATTAATTTTAGTGATCCTATTTAAGAACTATGCCTTACTATTTGGGCCGTAGATGATAATTTGAAAACCTCTCTTAAATTTCTTTCTAAGTTGATATATAACTAGTTTGGTTAATGAATAGACAATACCCTAACTATGTCACAATATAATAACATTAGACTTGTGTATTTCTTTTATATAACATTAATGGTTTAAAATTTAACAAAGTATGATAGTTCATTAATGCTTAGATTGGCCTTCTCATGTAAATTTACTAGTAAATGGCATAATATTCTTTACAAATCGTATTTGAGTAAATGGGCTTTTCAATGTTGGACTTTATCATATGAACTAGGATGTCAGAAGAAGAATTGTCAATAGATTGTCACTAGGTTTTGACTATCTTGTTAGGATAAGAATGTTAATTATTTATTAGGTTGGATATAATTAGAAGAGTCTTTATTAACTCAATTTTAGACAATAAACATTTTTTTCTATTTCAATCAAAAGGCAGGGAACTTGTGATGTTTTACTAAAACATAGATCCTTGGAATATGGAATAAGACTAATGAAAGGTTCGTATAAAATTGGTCTCTCAAATTTAATGAATGTTCATTAATGAATGTTTTGTTTATGTGTTGGTTGTCCAATTATTTTGAATAGGATTTATAAGTTGTCTAGATTAATAGAGTAGAAAGTGGTTTAGTTTAATAATGGCTAGTATCTTGTTTGACTAATTGCCTATTATAGTATAATTGGTAAACCTTCAAGTTATTTGAGTTAGTATTAAAATGTTAGAATATTATTGTTCTGTATTCTTTCAGACCCATAATTAGTGCATCATATCTTATGTCGTATTTGTGGTGTTGTAATTAAAATATTGTTTAATGACCTTAGTTTATGATACACATTTGAGTGTGATTGTGTTGTGGAACCATGGTGTTTTAATGGTGTCAAGTGTTTATGGAACTGTTTAGATGAATGTCATCTGTGTAAGCTTATGTAAGATTTTTGTAATATGGGGAGATGAGTTTAATAGGTTGATTCTAAAGGCCTAGGAGAGTGTGATTGTGTGGGTGTTGGCTATGTGTGCATCTTGTGAGTTGAATGAAATGAATTCTTGAAATATGTTTTCTTATTCATGTTCGACTGATACACGTGCAAGATGGTTTGTGCCTTTCTCAGTGTACCTTTATATGTGATTATATTGACTATGGCAGAAGGTAAATACCTTGTATTGTCATTGTATACTTGTCAAATTGATGATTCTTGTCTGGTTGGTATGGTTATCTAGATGCAGGTAGGGGATTGGCTTTCAATGTGGGGACGACGCCCAAAGTGGCTGTCAGGGTAACCCATTGGAAGTGGTTAACAAGTGATAACTTAATAATAAATCTAGGGGGTGGGTAGTCATTAATAGTAAGCAAGATAATTAGATTTCTCACCCATGCTTATGGTGCTAGCTTAGACTAAGGATGGGATGAGAAGGCCTGGTTGGCAAGAGCAACTTCCTTGTCTTTATGAAAGGAAGATTGATTCTGCATGTGTCACCCTATGGGGCCAACGTCTAGTGAGATACTGTCAGGGTAACCATAGATGGGGGCTGGTGTCTAGTGAGAGACTGTCAGCGTAACCCATGTAGGACCATGCGATGACACTCCATCCTATTGCAATCTAGCATTCACATCATTGTGTCATTATTCTCTTGTTTATGTTCACCTCTGTATGTATTGATGGTGATGCTTGTCATAATTAAGTTGTGTTAATCTAGGATAGCTTTGTATCAGTTAGTACATTATATCTTATATGTTTATGTCATGGGACCTCATTGTTATCTCCTAGCATGAGGGGGTGGACCTCAAGGTTCCACATGGTCAGTTGGTTGTGCTTTATTCCATTGATTCTCTAGCGTTGATGTTTGTGTGCAAAAAAGATGTATCTCTCTTTATTCTAGTTTTACACCTATATTTAGAGACAAATATTTGTACTACTTGCACCTAGTTCTGTGTATTAGTGGAATTCCTTATGTAATTTGATGTGTTAAAAAAAAGAGCTTTTGAGCAATGTAATTATGTAATACCTCATGTAAGATAAACTATTTTGTACTTGTAATCTTAATGCAAAATTTGATGTATCTATCTGATGTTGTAATCAAAGATGTTAGTGTAGATTCATTTGGTTTCAATTGATTTAATTATGTATGTTGTTGATAGTTGTTAAATTTCAGTAATTGCAATAATACAGCTATGTAATCCCTAGAGATGATAGTTTAACTTTGTTGCTATTAGTCTATGGTATGTTTTGTTATCATTTCTTCTATTCAAAAAAAAATTGCCCTTTTTATTGCTTTGTTAAACTTCTCTCTAGGGTTCCATGGCGGGGCATTACACTTGGTATCAGAGCCTAGGTTGCAACACTGAGACCTCTAGATTGTTGTTTTTGCTCTAGGTTAAGTGATTTTCTTTTTGTGGTGAGTTGGTAATGGTACCTTTCACCTATGTGCACTAGTATGACATTAGAAGGTTGAAAAGTTTACAAACTTGTTCTTTGACTCTGGAAAAAAATAAGTTCTTAATGCCTTATTTTACTTATGTTTCTGTTATGTGTTCTTTCTCCTTTTCTAGAAATGTGATATTATATCTAACAATATGTCTTTCCTGAATGTTAGTGCTTGTTGTTTTGTTAAGGCTTTGAGTTTCTCTTGTGGTCACTAGTGTGTTATAAGAAAGAAGCATGGTTACTATTAGTGCATGTAATTAAGTATTGGAATGATTTAATCATTTGGTGGCACCATGTAACATGAGTCATGTGGTTATGTGATGTTGTCATCTGTGGTATCTTTACATGGTTGCTTGATAATCTATATCTATTTCCTAGTTGGTCATGACCTCATGTGGAAGAATTGTTATGATTTATGAAAGTTATCATTTTGTATTCCTATGTGAGAACTATGTGCAGGGATCAAATTGGAGCTTACGTTGGACCCATAAGATCATGAATGTGATATTGTATGTCAATTATAGTTATCAATTATTCTTGTGTGTGACATCATACATGTCCTATATGAATATCTTCTTGCATTAGGAAGTAATTGCATATTTTCATAGCTTAGTAAAAAGAAATTGTACTGTATTAAAGATAGAAGTTGTTTGTATATAAGTAGTGACTGTGTTGCCTTAAATCCTTGTATAAAAGTTGCTTAGATAGGAGGATGTAGTTAACTAAATCATTTGAGTGTTCGTGTACATTCTCTAACACATTTTGGACCTTGTGTCCTTGAGTTGTGTAGCGAATACTCCCTTTTTGTGGATAAAATTAGTCACATCATGATGTGAATTTGTTTTGTAATTTGGTTGTTTTAGAATTTTTGACAGTTGTTTCATGTGTTGTAGGGGGTTAATAGTGAATTTTCTTTCTTTGAACTTTCTTATGATAGGAATGGTCACCAAAACTCTTTTCTTTGTACTTGATTTATTGTTGGAAATTGTTGGCACTTTATGACTTAAGGTTGGATTTGATTATTTCCCCACTTGGGTTTGCATCTATTTTTAAAATTTCTATGGTGGCTATTCCAAATGTTTGTTTCTGTTGGCCCCATTTTGTGTTAGTATTGTTTCTATCTGTTCATTTCAAACCTCTGATAGTATGTTCAAGGGAGGAATCTGCGGAGAATTGCACTTTGCATAGTTGGTAATTAGTGGAAATAAGATATGAGATGTATTTTTCCTTGATTATATGTTAATGCAATTCTCTAATGATCGTATGAAATTCTCAAAATATGTGTTATTAGATATAAGTAGATCACATGATATGCCTTAAAGGTAAAGAATTGATGTTCTTCTTGTCTTTATTGAATGATTGTCCTTTATTCCATTGGTTCTCTGGCATTGAGGATCGTGTGTAAAGAAGATGTATCTCTCTTGATTCTAGTTTTGCACCTATGTTTGAAGACAAATATTTGTACTACTTGCACCTAGTTCTGTGTATCAGTGGAATTCCTTATGTAATTCAATGTGTTCAGAAAAAGAGCTTTTGAGAAATGTAATTATGTAATACCTTTTGTCAGATAAGCTATTTTGTACTTGTAATCTTAATGCAAAATTTGATGTATCTATCTGATATTGTAATCAAAGATGTTAGTGTAGATTCATTTGATTTTAATTGATTGAATCATGTATGTTGTTGATAGTTGTTAAATTGCAATAATTGCAATAATGCAACAATGTAATCCCTAGAGATGATAGTTTAACTTTGTTGCTATTAGTCTATGTTATGTTTTGTTATCATTTCTTCAATTCAAAAAGAAAAAATTGCCCTTGTTATTGCTTTGTTAAACTTCTCTCTAGGGTTCCATGGCAAGGCATTACACCTATAGATGACCATGAACATTAAGACTTAATTACAAAACTCTCTTCTTGCTATCTTTGAATTGATATATACATTCTATATGTACTTCACATGTTCTTCATTTGATCACTATGAGAGTGGGATCATTCTCATCCTCATAAGCTCTTTGCACCCTCTAAATGTTGTACCTGTAGTTCATATTATTTTGAACTTATTTTGAGTTGTATAAGCTATCACTTTTAGCTTAATGTCATCATTCAAGCATCATGAAATCTACCTTTAGGTGCATTATCCATGCAATCATATATTTGATGTTGATACTCCATTCATTACACTGGACGTTCAACTTAGCATATTTGCATTGGGAAGGTAGAATGCACATACAGATGCTATGAAGTTTTACCTCCTTTGTTGTAGTTCATTCCATATTTTTGTATACTTCATTGGTTATGACTCCTTCATTCTAAGTATTTTTCTATTTTAGCATTACTATCAATCCCCCCTTGAGATTCAAGGGTAGCATGTTGGGCTCAACCCTTGTGGGAGCCCACTTTGCACCACATGCTATGATGTCTTCAGAAATGGATCAGCAAGATGATTTCACCTATACCTGCATAGGAAACAAACATGTTAGATTAAAAATAGTGAAGCTCAATGCTCCTGTGGTATTTCTTTTTTTTTAAACTCTCTTGCATATAGATGATTTTGTTATCTGACTCAGTACATCATGAACAATGTATTATGTCTCTATTGATGAACCACATAGGAAAAATCATATTTGGAGCTCTAACATATCTTTCTCAATCACTATAGGTTCATTCAAAGGTTGGGAGCAAAGAGGAGCTAGCTGCAATGAAGATCAACTCAAGACTTCAACATGCAATGATAGATATGCCTTGTCCTATTTGCTTCATTTGTTCACTTATTTTTCAGATGGATAGTATATTCTTTCTGGTGTATTGGTTAAAATATTCCCACAGCTTGTGTGGGATATTTGATCTCTCTTGCTTTCTTTCAATGCAATACTTATCCTATTTTGTGTATATCTCATTTGCCAAATGAATCAAATGTTGTAATGTGAAATGAAATAACTCCTTATCACTCATGAAATCCCTGCAAAGCATTGAATGATAAACTAAATTTCTTCTCTTCTGTTATAACAATAGCATGATAAAACTAAACCTTTTCCTTTTTCCAAGCATTCTAAACTATGCATAAAAACAACATAGCGGACAAATGTTAAGAACTATTCATCTTAAAATGCAATAAAATTTTCAGCTCCACCAATTTGAGCTATAGGTCAAAAATTGGTAACAATTAGTTCAATAGGAAAAAATGGTCATGAACCCTATACAAAGTAGCCCCTAGGGTAAAAAGGCCTCAAACATGCCGGAAATGTACATTTATAGCACGAAAATAGTAGACAAAAATTGTGACTAATTAAAAACACAAAAACCAGAAGAACAACCAAGGACTATCAATTGTCCCATAGTTGGCCAAGAAATTGACCATATCCTTATAGTCACTAAGGCTATCCATCCCCACATGTTTGACCTTGTCATCAAAGTCCTTAATAGTAGCAACCACTGAAGCCACATGGTGAAGATCCTTGGTAGCAAATTCTGTCATGATCCTCCATTTCTTTTGCATCTTGTCCATCTTAGCCTTGAGCATCACCAGCTCATCAGTTGTCTTGACACACAACAATCATCTTCCCTTCTTCTTCTGGCCCTAGGCTTCCTTAGTTGCCTCCTCTATCTCCTTCGAGCTAGGCTTTTTCAATTCAGCAAAGTGGCTCGCTCCATCTTCATGCATAGAATTAATGGGTGTTCCATCTTCTCCCTCCCTAATGGTATCCTCAACAAGTTTAGAACCTTTAGAAATTTCCATTCCCTAGCCATTATAGGATAGGATTTCAGCAATACGGATAGACGTGCACTCTCCATGAACACCATGCTTACTAGCACCACCCCCATCACCACTCCCTGCCTGCTTGGGTCTTGAATCTAAATTAATGACTTTCATAGGCTCCTCAACCCTATTAAAGTCCTCCTTCCTGGCTTTAGCCTTCTTACATTGCATGTTTCCCTCTTCGTCCATAGCCTTCTGGTCCCTTTTAGCAGACACCCCCATATCCTTGTCAATCTCTTGGTTAGGGGTCTCAAGTTTACCACTGGATTTCTTAGGAGACTTAGTCTTGGAATTAGGAGTAGGGGTCCCAATAGGGGTGCTACATTCTTCAATTTTGGGACCCCCCTTCAAGTGTTTAGGGGAGATTTTGTGGGTTCCAATGGTTTTTTTGGCTTTACCTTTAACAACAGAAGATAGGGCTGATGGGGTATTCTCAATCAATCTAGCCTTAACTTGTTTTGAGGGGAACATGACCAAATGAAAGTGGTACATCCTTAGGATGAGGCCTCAATGAATGGGGATGAGAGGGTAGTTAGGGTTTTTGGCACAAATTTCCTTGGATGACTTAATAGAGTTCTCTAGAGAAGACAATAGGAAAATGGGGATACTAATCTCCATCATATTCCTAAAGTGATTAATCAAATCAAAGTGATAATGGTATAATACCTTAAATCTGCCCTCCAAAGTGAAGTATTTCATGACCATTAGGGAAATTTGTCCCCATGGTGCCTGTAGATTTTCCATTTCAAACCCCCAATGGAGTTTCACAGCAGCCTCGCCTTCACAGAAAGAAATCCCCATATTTTTAGGGTCTGGCACCTTGGTACGATGACTGTGGTTTTTACCTTTGGTGGGAAGTCCCATGGCTTTCCCTATCACCTCCTTAGAGACTTTGAAAATAAATTTAGTTAGAGAGAATATTGGACACAATTAATTAAATAAACATATTTATTTAATTAATTAGACATAGAAGGGTGCTAAGATGAAAGTGTCGCAAGATGGTGGATGTTAGTAATGTTCCAAGGATAAGGTCAATTTTAATTATATATGTAATTATGATTAAAATTGACCTTGTCCTTGTGACATTATCAACATTTACCATCTTACTCATGATGCAATGTGAATTATTGTCCACCTAATATAAAATTTTGTACTCCTTTATTATGATATTGAATTGAAATAGATCATTATGTACTCATGATGCAATGCGAATCTCTTTTGGTTATTTACTGTCCTAGTTGTGGAATTAAGAGTATACCTTTCCTTTTTTAAAATAAAATATACGTGTATGCTTGGTAAATTTTAGCATTTTTTTAGGTAACAAACTGGTGTTTGTTACATATAACTTATAGTATTTTCAATGAGTAATATTTTCCCATATTTTATAACTTGAGCTAGAAACAACATCAATTTATAATTTCCTAAACATAGACCATCAACACAGATATCTCGAGAATGCATATTTTCTTTGTGATTTTTGTGGAAAATTTTATTTAATATATTTTTACTTTAAATTACTTATAATTTATTTTATGAAACCTTTTTTACATATCTCAATTAT
Organism: Cunninghamia lanceolata; assembly: GCA_027924645.1. Classification (NCBI taxonomy): domain Eukaryota; kingdom Viridiplantae; phylum Streptophyta; class Pinopsida; order Cupressales; family Cupressaceae; genus Cunninghamia; species Cunninghamia lanceolata. The sequence goes on from BSBN01000978.1 coordinate 6,038,027, forward strand.
TATTATATGTTGAGACAGTCCATCAATGTTGAGGGTGGTCATATTTTTTAGATATTTTTTTTCATATCTGTCGAATAGAGACCTTTATGTTTTGTGAAAAATATATGTTCACTAGAAATATGCTATAAAAAGAATAGTTAATAAAAAAATATTACAAATTATACTAATTAGTAAGCTCACTTTAAGAGCTATGATTATGCAAATTCTTGTATTATCGTGACATCATTTAATTGTCTAAAACTTGTGTTCAATAAACGTTTTTATTGAATACATTATGAGAAAAGGGAGAAAGGTCTACAAAGAGGGGGATTTTGAATGACACATCTTTGATTAAAGGTGTTTTCTATGAACTATTTTTCTTCAAAATTAAAAAATACCTTCATCTGAACATACTTCACCTTCATTCAAAACCAACTAACATATAGCAAAATAAAAGAAGTCCACAACAAATAAAACAAGGCTAATATGGCCTAAAAGGCATGACATGAATCTTAAGATAAGATTTAAGTGTGAAAGGTCACATAGATAGAAGTATGACAATAAAGGAAAAAATTAAAAATGAAAGGCATATGACCAAAATGAGAAAAGTAGGACGAAAATATGAGATAAATGGAAGATGCCCCCTATGTGTGGAAAGAAAGGAATAAAAAAAAATACAAGAGGTGAAATGAGCATATCTAAAGGCACAACAAGCATGGCATATGCAAAAATCAAAGTCTCGGAACATATAGGAACCAAATGCTCAAGCACAAATGATAAAGACAAACACAAATAGACTCAAGAACAAAGCTAAATAAGTAGATAAGTATAAATATAAGCAGTAAATAAAAGAGAATTGTGCATTTAAATACATAGAAGCATCTCCTAAAAAATCATCCTCCTCAAAAAAGTAGCATCATAATCTACATCCTTAAATAGGTATTCCTCTTCATTACATTGCACTTTACTCTTAGAAAACACACTTTCTATAAGTGTAACTATAGATTTATCATTTTTTAGTCTTTTATTATCCTTATTGGTACATGCATGATCTATTTTTAATATGGATCATTAAAAGGCATAAAAAGATATAATCTTTTATTCTCAAATATTGTTGAATGTGCAATGTTTGGCTCTATGGGACTTTCTACTTCTTTGTTTTGATTTATAGAAGAAGGTGAAACAATTATAGGATTATCACGTGGAATATATTATTGAAGAAAAATAAAACCATGCAATGTCCTTTTTAAACTAGTTCTTAGAACTGATATCCACAACTTAAGATTCATTCACATAAAAAGACAAAGAATAAAATTAAAATGTCTTAATTTTATTATTATTCTTTCTACATCTTATCAATGTCATGTAAATCATATTTTTAGATCAAAATGGAGTTTCTTGGGATTCTTTAAAATATATCTAATGTGAAATGAATAATATTAGATACTGTGTTATAAAATTCTCCCTCAACATTAATTACTGTTTTGCAATGTATAAAATTAACACATTCAAGAAAAATGGAAGGTACAACTTTCTATTGTTTTATCCAAGGTCACCCAAGTAAATGTTAAAATGTGTTGGAAAAATGTATGATATGACAAACTATTAAACCTTCTTTAGGTGCATACTTCAAAGATAAGATGATGTACATCCTACACTCTCCGCCAAAATTCCATTTTTTATTTTTATGGTAACTCCTAAAAGTGCATATGATTATTATTGTACATAATTATTAAAGAAGAACTTTTACGTGAATACATATACTTGTAAAGTAAGGTCAAGAGGATGTTCACTAGGAGAGTGTGCTACATGGAACCACTCACATAGAATGGACCATTATAGTTGTTAGGGGCTATTTCCTCATACACAATGTAATAAATGGTTTAAATATATAAAGGAAGAATGTGTTAATGATTTTCTTGACACAACAACTTTGGAATAAATTAGTTCCCTTTCAAAAGTGAATTCCTTTTTCCTGTGTTTTGAATACTAAGTCTTGTCTTAGTGAATGAACTTTGAGAAATGATTGAAGACAACATAAAATTTTCCTAGAAAGAAGATTTTTTAATCCCTTTTAAGCAATCATTCCAAATCCATTTCCCTTCATGTGTTCTTAGAATGAGAGTATATATGAATGTGTGTGTTGCCTAAATCAATGAAAATGAATGTCCTTTTATGCTAACACATGAAAATAAATTATGGAGATGTGTACATACTTGGTTCTATGTAAGAAAGATAAAGGGGGCCAATTAGCCAAATTTGGATTTTTTAATTTAAATTTAGGTAGGTCGAGTTTGCGCTCATAGGGATGGTCTGATCATTATGAACATAAAAAAAGAGAAGATAGATGAATTAGATCATGATAGACATTAACAATCTAGGGATTAATATAGTGAATTAGATAGACACATGGGAATGTGTGTACATAGAAGTGATATGTGTCAAGAAGCATACGATGGTGTGTGAATAAGGGTAAGCTATAACCTGGGTAAATGGGCCTAATTTTCTAGTACAATGTAAAATTTATGATGTACACAAATTAAGACATTGCAAATAATTGGAATGTAGTTTTCACCCTTATAAATGTTTTTTTGCTTAGTGAATGCTTTTGACTGGAGCTATGAACTAGTGAGGCCACAACATGAGGGTCCTCATCGCCAAGCATGAACACTTAGAAATTAGAACACATCCACATTAGAAGCCAAGAGTCACAACTTAGAATTCCACAATGGAAGACCAAGAGTCACTTAGATGTCCCTATGGGGATTTGAACTTGGGTCTCCTCACCAAGAACCCAATGTTTCAACCAATTAAGCTCAACCCCTTGGCCATTTTTCACCCTTATAATTACATAGAGATAAATCAAAAAATATTTTTAAAATTTTATACTTGAATGATTGAAGATTAAAAAGTTAATTCAACCCATTTTTTAATTGTTTAACTTTGATGATTTAAGATAAAATAATTTAAACTAATTGAAATTCACATGTTTCAACTTTAAATTTTATTTCTATAAATTTACATTTTAGTACTATACATCAATGCATTAAAAGAAAAGAAAGATAAAGTGGCCAAAAGGACATGACATGAATCATAAGCTAATATTTAAGAGTGAAAGGTCACATAGAAAGAAGTATGACAATAAAGGACAAAGTTAAAATTGAAAGGCACACAACCAAACTAAGAAAAGAAAAGGGAAATTATGAAATAAAATAAAGATGCCCCCTAATTGGAGAAAGAAAGGAATAAATGAAAAATATAGGAGTGAAATGAGCATATCTAAAGGCACAACAAGTATGGCATAGGAAAAAATCAAAGTGTTGGAAACACATAGGAACCAAATACTCAAGCACAAACGAGAAAGACAAACACATATAGACTGAGGAACAAATCTAAATAAGTGAACAATTTTAAATATAAGTAGTAAAGGAAAGAGAAAGTCACATTTAAATACATTAGAAGGTTCTCCTAAAAGGTCATCGTCCTCAAAAAAATAGAATCATACTCTCCATACTGAAATAGGTATTCCTCTTTATTATATTGCACTTTGCTCTTAGAAAACTCACTTGTTATAGGTGTAACTATAGATTTAGCACCTTTTAATATTTTATTCTCCTTCTTGGTACATGTGTGATCTATTTTTCACATGTATCATTACAAGACATTAAAAGATCTAATCCTTTATGCTCGAGTACCTTTGAATGTTGAATGTTTGGCTCTTCAAGACTTTCTACTTCTTTGTTTTGCTTCAAAGAATAAGGTGAAACAACTATAGTCATATCACAAGAAATATATTACTAAAGGAAAATAAAACCATGCCATGTTTTTTCTCAAATGAGTGCTTACAATTGGCATAGAAGGAAAAGCACAAAATAGAATGTTTTAACTCCATTATTATTATTTTTTTATCTTATCAATGTCATGTAAATCATATTTCTAAATCAAAATGGAGCTTCCTGGGAGTCTTTAAAATGTGTCTAATGTGTAATGAGTCATATTAGATAATGTGTTGTAAAATTTGCCCTCAACATTAATTACTTTATTGTCATGTATAAAATTTACACATTGGTGTAAAATCAAAGGTACAACTTTCTATTGTTTTATCCAAAGTCTCCCAAGGAAAAGTTGAAGTGTGTTGGAAAAATGTATAATATGACAAACTATTAAACCTTTTATAGGTCCATCCTTCATAGATAAGATGATACATCCCATAGTCTTCGTCAAAATTCCATTTGTCATTTTTATCATAACCCCTAAAAGTGCATATGATTATTATTGTACATGATTATGCAACAAGAAGCTTTTGATCCATATAAGTAGGGTCAACAAAAAGTTCAGTAGGGACCATGCTACATGGAAACCACTCACATAGAATGGACCATTATAGTTTTGAGGGGCTATTTCCTCATCCAACAATGTAATCAATGGTTTAGATATATAAAGGAAGAAGGTGTTCATGGTTTTCTTGACATAACAACTTTGGAATAAACTAGTTCCCTTTCAAAATTGAATTATTTTCCTAGGATTTTAATATCAAGTATTGTCTTATTGCACTAACTTTGACAAATGATTGAAGACAACACACAATTTTCGTAGAAAGAAGATTTGTTACTCCCTTTTAAGCAACAAATCCAAATTGATTTCCCTTTTAAATGTTCTTAAAATGAGAGTATATTTGAATGTGTGTGTTGCCTAAATGAATGAAATGAATGTCTTTTTATACTAGCACATGAAAATAAATTATGGAAATGTACCACGTACATACTTGGTTCTATGCAAGAAAGACAAAGGGTGTCAATTAGCCAAATTTTATTTTTTAAATTTAGGTAGGTCAATTTTTTTCTGATAGGGATGATCCCATGGTTATAAACTTACCCACAGATAAGATAGATTAATTGGATCATAATAAACATTGACAATCTCGGGATCGATATGGAAAATTGGATATATGGATCAAGTGTATGGGAACATGTGTGCACATAAGTGAGGAGTGTCAAAAAGCATAGTATAGTGTGCAAACAAGCGTAAGCTAAAAGCTAGGGAAATGGTGCTTAATTTTATACTAGTGTGTAGAATCTATGATATATAGGGATCAAGAAATTGCAAATCATGGGATTGCATTTTTCATCCTTTTGATTATATATAGATAAATCAAAAATATAAAAAATTTATACTTAAATGATTGAGGATGAAAAACTTAATTCAACCCATTGTTTTTAAAATTTTTTAACTTTAATGATTTAAGATAAAATAATTCAAACTAATTAAAAATCACTTGAGTCAACTTTAAATTTCATTTCTATAGATTTAAATTTTACTACTATAAATTTTATTTCTATAGATTTCAATTTTACTACTAGAGACTTAAATTTTACTACTATAATTCAAACTAATTTAAATTCACTTGATTCATCGGTGCATTAGATTCTGCATAAAATTCCTTCATTACGCCCATTTTTTCATCCTTGAAGCTTTTTCTACTAGAAAGCTCATTATTTTTCTTATACTAGCTTTATCTATGCTGGACTTTTGGAAGTTGGCCGCCACTAAGAATTCTAAAATAACTCTTGAGATATTTTATTGATTTGGATCATCCAATGGCTTTTAATCTTTTTATCTATTCTTCCACTTAAATTTTGGGCAATGTAAGACAACTTGAAAAATAATAATAATAATTAAAAAAAATTCACAAATGATGCCATACTTTACTGGTAGTCGTAATCAAATTCTTTCAAAGATTCTAGAAATGCTTAGAGGATATGAGTCCTAATCGCTGCAATTATTCTAACAAATGCTTTAGTTGAATCTATCCACTTTCAAGCAAAGTAATTGTACCAGGTATTCATCTACTTGCATCTGACATAGGCTGACATGATCTCTTCAATTTATTTTATAGATGAGTATTAAAATATATAAACAGAGTGAAAAGACAATTAATCTATTGTAGAAGTGGATATTATTTAGTAGCCTCACAAGTAGTTGCCTAAGTGAATTTGTATAAAGATGACCAGAGTGCATGAACTAGTCATTATAAATAGAGGTAACCTAAATTAGCCATTATTCTATCGATTAGAATGTTGGAAGAATTTACTCTTCCGTCAGACCATTTATTGTAGCCAGCCCCCACGTCAGACTTGGGGATCTCCAAAATCAGCCCTAGCAATAGTTGGTCTGCCGGCATTAATTTGATAGGTGATTTTGGATTTGAAGAGGGAGTTGAGCACTAGTTTTTGGCATGAGACAAATAGGAGGGAAAGGTGTTGACCATAGAAGAGAATGTGAGTTAACCTGCAGCAGTAGAGGTGTAAGGGAATGTTCTAGCAGAGAACAAGAAGTTTGCAGTAGAGCAGCAGAGAATAGAAGGTTTTGTGTGCAACAGCATAGGGTATGCACAGGTAGCTCCTACAGACAGCTCCAGAGATTTAGTTTGTAGCTCCAGTGATTGGAGCATATCAGAAAAATAGAGCAAAACTCTGCATGAATTTGTATGAATGCTTTGAATGTAATTTTAAAGGTGGAAAATATATATAATATATATTGCTGTCATTTGTGTTTTATCTCTCTTCTTTGTTTGTGTTTGTCTATTTGTTTCTTGCTGTCCATTATTGTTGTAGCACTATTTTTCTGGATAGTGGTCTAGTTCCCCTACTCCCCAGCCATCAAGTGGTATCAGAGCCATGTTTTTCTGGGCAGTTAGAAATTTTTTGTGGCTGTTTCATGTAAGCCCTAGTTTGTCTAGGTGTTATTAGCCCTCTCAGATTTGAGAAGCATGGCAGGTGGAGACAGCAAAGGATGGAAGTAGCCACCAAATTTTGATGGATAGAACTATGATATATGGGCTAAGAAGATGAAGACAATACTGGTTGCTAATGACCTACTGGAGTTGGTCATCAATGGCTTCACAAACATCACAGACCAAACAACCTATGCAACCCTAACTAATGCTCAAAGAAACTAGTTGAAGGAAACAAGAATGAAGGATTCAAAAGCCCTCAGTCTAATTGAGGCAGTCTTGATAGAGGCTATTTTCCCCCGCATTGCAACAGCAAACTACTCAAAACTGGCATGGGAAATATTGTAGAACAACTATAAGGGAATTGACAAGGTGAGATCAGTGAAACTCCATCTATTTAGAAGATATTTTGAGACCCTACACATGAAGAAGAGTGATTCTATTTCAAACTTTCACACTAGAGTTTCTACCATGCTAAATCAACCAAGGATAAATAGAGAAACCATGGATGAACAAAGGATTGTTGAGAAAATCTTAAGGAGTCTAGCTTCTAGATTTGACCCTATTGTCATAACCATTGAGGAGACTAAGGATCTGTCCAAGATGACAGTGGATGAGTTGATGGGTTCATTACAAAGCCATGAGTAGTGGTTGAATAGATCTGCTCCTTCCCTTGAGCAAGCCTTCAAGGCTCAAATGAATGCAAGAGGTAGGGGAAGAGGAAGAAATAGCATAAGTAGATGTCAAAGAAGTAGAGGAAGAAGCAACTCCAGAAGAGGAGTTTCAAACAACCAAGAAGAGGCAAGCAACTCACAGCCAGGCTATCAAGAAAAGAAGAAGAACAATAGCTCTAATCAGAGGTATGACAAAATCAATGTTTAATGTTATTACTGTCATAAGTTTGGCCATTATGCTAGTGAGTGTAGAAAGAAACAACATGATCATGGAGGCTAAAATGCTAATGTAGCAAATGAGAACAAGGTTGAAAATGAAAAATAGTCAAATATTTTTATTGTTTGTAACCTTGGTGAGAGAAGTAGTGATTAAGTATGGTATCTAGACATCGGTTGTAGCAACCACATGAGTGGAAATAAAGACTTCTTTGCCTCCATAGATAGTAGGATCAAGACTGAAATAAAAATGGGAAACAATGAGGAAGTTCCCGTCATGGGAAAAGGTACAGTCAACATTTAGTCCAAGAATGGTGAAAGGAGGAAGATCCAGGATGTATATTATGCCCCTGGCATAAAACATAACCTATTGAGCATTCAACAGATGGTCTAAAATGGTTATAAAATCGTAATTAAAAATGGAGAGTGCATAATATTTGACAAAGGGGGCAGTAAGAAAGTGATCACAACAGTGTAGATGACAAGAAATAAAATGTTTCCTCTTAGGATACACATAGAGTCTCTGGTGCCATCTCTGGCGCTATCTCTAGCATAGTTTCCAGCACTATCTCTAGCACTCATAGCAGTGGGATAGCAATCTACCTTTAGGATAGTCATCAAAGACCCATCCAAATTATGGCATTTGAGGTATGGGCATTTAAGTTTTTCTGGTTTGAGTTTATTGTCCAAGAAAGGCATGGTTAGAGGGCTACCAAATATTGTAGAGCCTGATGGAAAATGTGAAGCCTGCATTTTAGGAAACAACATAGACAACCCTTTTAATCAGGGTATTCTAGGAGAGCAAAAGCACCATTGGAGTTGGTGCACTCAGATTTGTGTGGCCCCATAAAGACTCCCACATTAGGTGGGAATGTATATTTCATGACCTTCATAGATGATTACAATAGAAAAATCTAGGTTTATTTTTTGAAGAACAAATTAGAAGTCTTCAAGAAATTCAAGTCGTTTAAGGCATCAGCTGAAAAAAAAAGTGGCCTCTATATCAAATCCCTAAGAATAGATAGAGGGGGAGAGTATATCTCTAAAGAATTTTTGAATTTCTGCAAGAATGAAGGCATACAAAAATAATTTACAACTAGGTATACTCCATTCAAGAGATGGCAGCAAGCATGCTGAAAGCAAAAGGATGATCACATGATTTTTGGGATGAAGATGTAGCAACAACAGTTTACCTATTGAATATGTGTCCTACAAAGGCTATTCATGATAGAATTACACAAGAGCCATGGATAAACAACAATTAAAATGTTAAACACCTAAGAATCTTCGGGTGTGTGTCATATGCATTTGTGCCTAAAGAGAAGAGACAGAAATTTGATAATAAAGGTGAAAAATGTATCTTCATATGCTATAGTGAACAGTCAAAAGCCTACAGACTATATAATCCCATCACCAAAAAGGTTGTGATTAGCAAGGATGTTGAGTTCATTGAGAATGAAGCATGGGATGGAACAGTGGATAGCACCATGGGTATTTCAATCACAATACCCCTTGAAGATGAAGAAGCTCCAGAGGACAGCAACTCTGGAGGAACTATGGAGAGCAGCAGTTTGAGGAGAAACTACCATAGAGCATTGGAGAATAGCAGTTCCAGAGGTGTTCAGCAGAGCAGCTCTAGAGGTGGATAGAAGCATAGCAGCTCCGGAGGTCTGCAACTCTAGAGATCTACAGGTCTAGAGTTTAGCAGAGTAGCAGCTCTGGAGGTCAGCAATACAGTAGCTCTGGAGGTTAGAACAGTAGCAACTCTGGAGGTAATTCTGACCCCACACTCATATCATTGATGCCACGAAGGACAAGGAGTGTGAAGGAGATTTATGACAACACAAGGTATGCTGATATGGATGAGAATTTAGATTTTGCATTATTTTCTTATAGTGATCCAACTCATTTTGAAGAAGCTGTGAAAGAAGAGAAATGGTGTAAGGCCATGGATGAAGAGTTGGATGCCATAGAGAGGAATGACACATGGCAGCTAATTGATTTACCCAAGGGTAAACAAGTGATTGGAGTTAAGTGGGTCTATAAGACCAAGTCTACTACTGAAGGATAGATTGAAAGACATAAGACAAGGCTAGTTGTCAAAGGGTACAAATAATAGCCTAGAAGAGACTATGATGAGACATATGCACCAGTTGTAAGGCTGGAAACAGTTTGGGCAGTCATAGCAATAGCAGCCAAACACAAGTGGAAGGTGTTTCAAATGTATGTAAAGTCAGCCTTCTTGAACAGAGTGCTAAAAGAGGAAGAGTATGTGGAGCAGCCACCTGGCTATGAAGTCCCACGGCAAGAGGACAAAGTATATAGGCTCCAGAAAGCCCTCTATGAGCTTAAACAAGCACCTAGCGCATGGTACAGTAGAATAGACTCAAATTTAATGAGTAATGGCTTTAGTAAAAGCAATAGTGAGCCCACTATTTACATCAAAGTAGCTGAAGGTAATATGTTGATTGCTGTTTTGTATGTAGATGATCTAATTTTTACTGGAAATAGTAATCTTTTCATTGTTGATTTCAAAGAGGCAATTAAGAATGAGTTTGAGATGATAGACTTAGGTCTGCTAAAATTTTTTCTTATCATTGAGGTCAAACAAATAGAGCATGGCATATTTATTTGACAAAATAACTATACTAAACAGATTATGAAAAGATTTAAAATGGAGAATAGTAAACTTGCCCCTACACCAACAGCTACAGGTTTGAAATTGAGTAAAGAGGATAGTAGCAAGGAAGTAAACCCAACCCTCTACAAGAGCATGGTTGGAAGCCTCATGTACTTGACAGCCACTACGCCTGATTTGATGTATGTTGTAAACCTGATTTCTAGGTTCATGGAGAAGCCTAAAGACACACATTAGAAGTCAGGAAAGAGGATCCTGAGATATGTAAATGGCACAATAGGTTATGGCATCTTGTATGATGTTTCTAATGAGTTTAAGTTGGCTAGTTTCATAGATAGTGATTGGGTAGGTAACGTAGATGACCAGAAGAGCACATCTGGTTATGTGTTTCACATGGGTTTAGGCATGATATCATGGGATTCCAAGAAGCAGCCCATTCTCTCTCTCTCTCTCTCTCTCTCTCTCTCTCTACAGAAGACGCTGAATATATTATAGCAAATGCAGCAGCATGTTAGGGTATTTGGCTAAGAAGGATCCTTGTAGACTTGAATGAGCAGCAAGAAGATGGTACAACCATTCATTGTGACAATGTTTCATCAATAGCCTTGACAAAGAATCCAGTCTTCCATAGACGAAGCAAGCACATTGAGATCCGTTATCATTTCATAAGGGATTTGGTAGAACAAGAAGAGATTGAGTTACAGTATTGCAGGTCTGAGTAGCAGCTCGCTGACATTTTTACAAAGGCATTGCCAAAAGATTCTTTTGAACGCCTAAGAGATAGGCTTGGCATTGTTGACAACTCCAGAGGTGTGCAGCCCTAGAAAGAAGACAACTCCAGACGTTCAGATCCAGAAAGATAGCAACAGAGCTCCAGAGGTTCAACTCTGGAAGGTATGTACAGCTTCAGAGATATAGTAACAAAACTCTAGAGATGTAGGAAGTCAGCTCCAGAGATGCACACAAAGTGCTCCAAAGATGCAGAGAAGAGCTCCAGAGGTGATACAGAATGATAGAAAAAGCTCCAGAGATCTACTCTGGAAAGGCAAAAGCAAAGGTATAACTTCAGAGATCAGTTTCAGAAAGAAAATTGTTGAATGACATCTGACTTCAGATAAAGGGGGAGTGTTGGAAGAATTTAATCTTCCGTCAAACCATTTATTGTAGCTAGCCCCTGCGTTAGACTTGGGGATCTCCAAAATTAGCCCCAACAACTGTTGGCTAGCCAACATTAATTCAGTAGGTGATTTTGAATTTCAAGAGGGTGTTGAGCACCATTTTTTGGCATGAGATAAATCAGAGGGAAAGGTGTTGACCGTAGAAGAGAATGAGAGTTAACCTGCAGCAACAGAGGTGTAATGGAATGTTCTAGCAGAGAACAAGAAGTTTGCAGCATAGAATAGAAGGTTTTGTGTGTAGTAGCATAGGGTACGCACAGGCAGCTATGGAGGTCCTACAGATAGCTCCAGAGATTTAGTTTGTAGCTCCAGTGATTGGGGCATATTAGAAAAATAGAGCAGAACTCTACATGAATTTGTATGAATGCTTTGAAAGTAATTTTAAAGGTGGAAAATATATATAATATATATTGTTGTCATTTGTGTTTTATCTATCTTCTCTATTTGTGTCTATTTGTTTGTTTCTTGCTATCCATTATTGTTGTAGCACTATTTTTTGGACAACAGTCTGCCTCCCCTACTCCCCAGCCATCATAGAATTTACCAAAAAAAATGTTTCGGTTAATTATGTTATTGTGATATCACTTATATAAGATAATGTATGCATGTTCACAAAAAAAAATCTTTAAATAATTTATAAATTATACAATACTTGTATACTTATATTGTAAGAGATTTAATCATAATAATATATTTTTTAAAATTAATTAAATAAATATAATTGTAATAATAAAAATTATATATTTTATAATTTTTGCACTATGTTTGGCATTTGTTTTGGAGTCCACTCCCTAACGTGTTTTATTGTGCACTAAGCTTATGCTCCTAGACTTTTTCTTTCATCTGTTTGTCAATTCATACATTACATTTCAATACTTTCTGTTGATTTGAAACTATGGTCCATATTTTGATCATTTACTCCAAGATGTCAATACATTTCTCTAGCATCTCGCAAGTAAATTCAAAATTTGAGTCATTGGTTTCCTCCCTAGCTACTTGTTGTCCCCCAGTTGTAATGTCCGTCCATCCAAAGAATGATTTTCCATCCAAATTTCTAATGAATATATGAGAAAACTATTTTTTGAACTGCTTATTCTCCAACACATGTATTTTTTCTACCCTCTCTCTCTCTCTCCACTCTATCTTGGCTATGCTTGGCTAATTAGACCTCCATTATTGTTATTTTCTAGGAGTAGACACTGCTTGATTATCACTAGCATCTTGTGTTCACTTCCTTTTTCTTCATTTTACTGGTAATACCATTCGAATAAGTTTTTATTCTTGTTTCAATCCAAGATGCCAATGTGTTGCTCTAGCATCTTGCATGTAAATTCAAAATTTGAGCCATTGGTTTCCTCCCTAGCTACTTGTTGTCCCCCAATTGTATGCTCATCCATCCAAAAAATGACTTCTCCATCCAAATTTCTAATGAATATTGGGGAAAACTATTTTTTGTACTGCTTATTCTCCAACACATGCATTTATTCCACTCTCTCTCTTTGCGCTCTATCTTGGCTATGCTTGGCTAATCAAACCTCCATTATTGTTATTTTCTAGGAGTAGACACTGCTTGATTAGCACCAACATCTCCATGTGTTCACTTCTTTCTTCTTCATTTTACAGGTAATACCATTTCAATAAGTTTTTATTGTTGTTTGAATCTAAGACGTCAATGTGTTGCCCTAGCATCTCACAAGTAAATTCAAAATTTGAGCCATTGGTTTTCTGCTCAACTACTTGTTGTCCCCTATTGTAATGTTTGTCTATCCAAAAAATAAATTTTGCATTCAAATTTCCCATGAATCTTTGGAAAAACTAATTTTTGAATTGCCTATTCTCCAACACATGCATTTTTTTCTACTGGGAGCTCTCTCTCTCTCTCTCTCTCTCTCTCTCTCTCTCTCTCTCTCTCTCTCTCTCTCTCTCTCTCTCTCTCTCTTCATTATGATTGGCTAGTCAGGCTTCCATTATTGTTGTTTGATAAGAGTAGACACTACTTGATTATCATTAACATCTCCATGTGCTTACTTCTTTCTTCTTCATTTTGCTGGTAATACTATTTTAATAAGTTTTAATTCTTTTTTGAATAATATTGTAGCCATTTCTTTATTGTATTTCCTTCTACAATTCTTTGGGAAAATCCCTCAGTGACTATGACCTCCCTTTGTTAAATAAAATATAAAGAGTAGGGTATTCCACTTTTGTAGACCTAACGTTTAATTTTTATATAATTGATTTCATATTGTTGTTCTTAAGTTTAGATGAACTTAAGCTTAGGTGTACACAAATTCTATTTTCCTTTACATCATTGACTACTTATGGAGGTTGAAAGACAAAAATAGAGGGGCTTGACCTAAAATTAAGCTCCTCAGAAACTCAACCTTCCCCCTGTTCTCATTGAAAATACCTAGATCTTCTATCTCTCTTGGAGGGCTTGGTTTGTTCTTCCTTTTCCTTGTGTATTGATGCATTTAATTTAAAATCATTATAATAAGTGTTCTTATAGTCATTTATTTCGGACATATTCTAGTGCACGATGTCTTGGGTGCTATTGTATCCTTGTGTATAGGTGTTCTTGAGATTCATGCTAATGTTTCAGTGTTGCAACCTTTCTGTAAAACAATGCACAAACTAGGCATGAGTGTGTAGATTAGATGATAGTGAAACACATTAGCATCTTGGCTAGAAAACTTCTTGGTTTGATTTCTAGGCTCTTCTCTATCTCATCCTTCACATTCTAATATTTTGTTTTCTAATTCCATATTGTATTATGTAGTTATTCATATTTTTTTACCAAACTCTCTCTCTCTCTCTTTTTAAAACATAGTTTAAATAGGAAGGGAAATTTTTTAGACAAGGTTAAATGGTTTTCTACTAATAAATCTCTAAATTATTAAAGCCAAAACATTTCCTTTTCTTAATCTTTTATAGTGTTTTAGTGACTAGTTGAAAACTTTAAACAAATCTACATAAAATCAAATTTTTACCTAAATATTAATCAATTACAAAATAACTAATTTAGATAATTGAGGTGGGATTAACAATAGAGTTTAAATTAATGTAATAAATAAATAAATTGGTAGAGGGGTTTAGCTCTATAATTGATGATGGATAAAAGGTGTTGATGCTATTCTAGTGCAATTTTTCACTATCATAAAATTATTTTCAATGGTTTGATGAATATCTTAGAGTCAAAAGTGCCACATTAAACTTTATAGATTGATATCATGTGGTGTGTGATTGATCCTCTGTGTGTGTGTGTGTGTGTGTGTGTGTGTGTATACTCCCTCTCTCTCTACCCCTTGACTATATCTCCCTCTCTCCCTCTATATCTCTCTATATCTCCCATCTCTCTCTCACTCTCTCTATGTCCATCACTCTCTCTTTCTATCTCTTTGTCTCCCTCTCCCTCTCTATCTCTCTAACTCTCCCTCACTCCCCCCCTTTATCTCTCTATCTCTCCCTCTCTCTATCTCCATGTCTCCTTGTCCCTCTCATCCTTTCTATTTCTCTATTTGTTTATCTCTCACTCTCAATATCAGTTGTTTTTTTCTTTCTTTATTGGCTATATGTCATCATGAATTATATTTATTCAAATTTTGGTCCCACATTTTTAGGCTTGGATGACCAAGCCTAAGGATTAGACCTCTATGATGCCTCCCAAAGATGTGCTTTTCATAGTCAATAACATTTTTGAATTTCAACATCATCAAATTTATTCATTTTATAACAAAATTCAATGAAAAACCCACCAAAACGATGAGGTAATTCTTATCCTTCAAACCATATAATTTTTTTAGTATTTTGAATAAGTTAATTTTTTTTTTAAAATAGTGTCTTCATATCCCTCAATCACATATTAATGATTTTTCTTTATAACTTGTTATCTACTTATTGAAATTTATAGAAATACATAGGATTTCTCTTTGCTTCATTCTTTATGAATTAAAAAAATTATATTTTCAATATTTTTTGTGCAAGTTATGTGATGTGCATGCTCAAAACTGTAATTTTTCAAATACATCAACTTTAAAAATCATTTAAAAAGAACTCAATCAAAAATATAAAAAAATACACTTGTAATACATACTCTTAGCTATATTTCTACCCACTGGTTTTTAAAATTATTGAATGCAACAAGAAAAAATGAGTGCATGTACTAAACACTATGTTATATTTTGGTGAGAAAAAGAAAACACTCGTGTGTGTGCACAACATTTCACCCTCTTAATCTTAACCATTTTAAGAAAAACTTTAGTAGTTTAGAAACTAGATTTAGAGTACTACATTTATTGTTCTTATTGTATCTTCAAATTTTGAGTGCATGCATCTTAAATTATTCATTGAAATTTAGGTTTAGCTGATTTCAAGAAAAAAGTGGCACTTTTGATGCCCTTTTTGTCCCTCGTTTCCATGCACTTACCCTAATCTATAAAATATTACTTGACTATATCATTTTTGACTTTGAACTTCCTTCCACCTTTGGCCCTAACAATTGATCATCATTCAAGAACAAAGACATCAAGAATCCCTTTGAAAATTTTCATATCCAACATTGTTTCTTAACACCTTATTATCCATAACCCATTGACCAAGTTGAGGCTTCTAATAAAATGATTCAAGAAATATTTTGAAAAACTATCAATAAAGATGGCAAGGATTAGCATTCTTAGTTTTCATATGCTTTATGGGTATATAGGCCATGAAGAACAACACAACGGTAGCAGCAATGTCATAAAATCATGATTAGAACTTGACAAAGAAATTTTCAATTGGTCCCATTTAATTTAATATCTTTGATCAATTGTCAAGAAAGACTACTAGGAAAATGTAAGGAGAAGAAATAGGGCATGACTAGAATTAGTGCCAACATAGTTGATGCTACTCATTGTACATTTTGTAAGGCTTTAATGGAGTGCTCATGTCACTCTTCTATTAGGAATCGCTCACAATCCCATATTTATTCATCCCTACTAATATCTATTTCACAATATTTACACTAATTCCCATTAATTTATTTCCTAATTCAAAATAAGTAGTTTATCTTTTATATCAATACTATGAGTTTCAAGGTTGACCCACATTAGGTTTTTGGAGTGTAGGAATGATCATTAAATCCCAAGACTACAAATTGAAATTTAAACTTTCCTACGCCCTTTGCTAGCTATTGTGAGATGACCTAGCACATGTCCCATCCAAGATGTTATATCATGGTTTTTAAAACATTCATTATGCACTAAATTTCATAAGAGTGGATTATTAGTGCACACTTCAATTCTAAAGGGAAATAAAGGTGCTAAATATGCACTATCATTATATAGGCCACCTGCAAGTTTGTGAATGTTTTCTTGATTCTTTCTCATCATCACTTATTTAGTCCAAAAGAGGTTTTGAGCTAGGACAACTTGTTCACCTATCAAGTTGGCAAGATCTTCAATGGTGTCTCTAGACACCACATTGACGACTTAGATATTTTTCAATTGTTCAACCTAGTAAATTCTAGGAAAGTGTTTTCTATTAGATCATTTCCATGTGACCCTACTTAGCTATGCACATTAACATTAGGGTCACAATAGTCAAAATTAGTCATACAGGGTAGGACATCAATCCACATATTTTTCTATGTCAATTCCAACTCTAAGATTTTCATCATTAATTCATAGAGTTTCTTATATGAGTTCTAACTTTGAGATATTAATCAAACTAAGGAAAACAATTTTATAATAGTGGAAGTTCTTGAAATAGTATTGACATCATTTATCCATCATCGATCCTAAAACTATTTCCTTCTATCCTCTTATTTAGTTATTACATTTATTTCAATTTTATTCTCAATTGCAAGTGTAATATTTGTGTTAATTGACTACATTTACCTAATTAATATGAAATCCTTTGATTATAAGTATTTTATAAAGTGTAGAGAAACTTTTGAAATCAAGTGCAAAGACAAATTATTTCAAAATTTTATTTGTAAAGTCTAATTACTAAAATAATAGCCGATTTAAAATACTTATATTCATAATGGCCGATTCATCCAATCTGGGCATCCTCATTTTAATTCACTTTTTGATAGTTTAGGCAAACACTAGTGAGGGTAGTAAATAACAATGTTCTCTAATCTAATAATTGGCTTAACTTTATATATTTTAATATTTCTCCATAAAAAATTGAAGAGATCGTGGCGTAGGTGCAAATGCTAATTGCGCTGTACTCGTCAATATATTGATTTATACTCGTCAATAGACATCCATGAAAGGAAAAGTAGAATAATTGCGGCATTAAGGTATACAAAGGAAAGAAAGGTCGCCAAAGCAAGCCAAACATCCATGTGGCGACACACTATAAAAGAAAGCCATCGCTTTTTTTTACCAAAATTAGCTCTGTGACACCTTTCTTCTCAATAAAAAATGGCTAAATAAGAATGTGATGTTGCTACATTTGTACTTTAAAAATTGAAAAGTCTCATTGTGCAAGTAGATTTTCTACGGTCACTCGCTGTTGACCAAGATTCCTATGCTAGAATATGTATACGTAGATTCGCTCAAAGCGGGGGAGAATTTTATACAGGATGGTTGTGGCTCAGAATGTCTAGATTCCCAGATTGTGTTCGATTGCAGTGCGGTCTAGATTTACTTACCTTTACAGAAATTTTATCCTCTTAGACTATCTTTCTAGTTTAAAAGTAAATAGTCGGTGACTTGTCTGTTAATTTTGTTAATTTTAAATGTAGCTTGGACAGGTGTTCTAGTCTCGGGTGGTGATTACGAGGCTGGAAACACAACTGGAATAATTATCTCCATACCTAGATAATTGATTTCTCAAGAGACTTCTAGATATTAGGGTTTAGAGTCTAATTAATCCTAGCCATTGATTAAGATTAAATCATGGCCATTGGTTTTCAATAAGGGGATTATAAAAGAGGATCAATAGACATTTGGAGAACACAGATCTGAGAAGTATTTGCAGCGATAGCAAATAAATAAATTTGCAGTGATAGCAAATTGATTTGTAGTGAGAGCAAGGGCGCAGCGATAGCGTTTGAAACAGCAGTAGTGGAATTTCTATAGGAGAAATTGGGAGAAGAATTTCTGGAGGAGAACATTGCCGGAGCTCTGCCAGTAAGAGGCAAGCAGTCTATGTATCTCTTGATTTGATTTAATAAAGTTCCTCATCTGCAGTACTGGTTTTCCCTTCGAGGTTTTTCCAGGGACAATTTGTCCAAAATGTTGTGTTGATTTTATTTTTCTGTCTCCATGATTTTTCTGTGAAGTTGCAGTTGTGTTATTATTTAATATTTGCTGTAAATTAATTAATTTTTCGGCAGCCAAATAATCTTATAAGATAGGAAATTAATAATTAGTAGCTGCAATAGATTTTTCACATGGTATCAGAGCGGATCTGAGGGCAGAACAGGCACAGGGAGAAAGGAAAAAATAATAAATAAAAATCTAGGGTTTATAAAACCCAGTTTGACCTCTTCAAATTATTATTTTCTTTTGAGATGGCCTCAGCAGGTTTAAGAGATCAGGACAGATTAGATGGAGCCTCAAATTTTGGTGTCTAGAAAGCCAGAATTTTTTATTGCTAGAAGAGAATGGTATCAAGGATTATGTGACCACTATTGTACCTGTACCTACAGACGCAACACAGCTCGTAGCATATAAGAAGGAAGATGCCAAGGCAAGGAGGCTGATTCTTGACGGTGTTAAGGATCATATTGTTCCGCATATTGCAGAGTTAGATACAACAAAGATGATGTGGGACGCCATTATGAATCTGTACTAGAATGCTACCCTTAACTGAAAGCTGATTCTCAGAGAAAAGTTAAGGAATACCCGGATGAATAAGGGAGAAGACGTCACAAGTTACCTCACCAGACTTAGACTTGTCAAGGATGAATTGGCAGCTATTGGAGTTAAACCAAAGGATGATGAGCTAGTACGAATAGCCCTAAATGGGTTTACTAAGCAAGGGGATGTGTTTGTTCAAGTTATTAATGGACGAGACACCTTATCGAGTTGGGATTGACTATGGAGTGACTTCACTCAGGAGGAGCTTAGACTAAGTCTTGTCAATGGAACCAGCAGTAATAGTCAGAAAAGTGAGGTGGAACAGGAAAACGTTGCCCTAGCAGGAAAAGGGAAAGCGAAGAAGGGGTCTGGCAAAGGATCAAATCCAAAAAGTGAGAAGAAGAAGGACTTATCTAAGATCAAATGCTATGGCTGTCATGAGTTTGGCCACTATGTCAGCGATTGCCCACAAAGGAAGAAAAATGAAAAGAAGGGCAAGAAGCAGACGGCAGCTTCAGTAAGTGTAGATGAGCTTTCTAGTAGAATGGAGGATGAGTTTGCACTCATAGCTTGCCTAACTAGCTCAACCTCACAGGGTGTTTGGTATATAGACAGTGGGGCATCATTTCATATGACAGGAGTTAGGGAGTACTTCTCCAGATACAAGGAGGAGGACATCAGATTCTAGATTCAGATGGGGAACAAGTCCAAGTGCAATCCAGTTGGGAGAGGGACTGTTCTATTTCAGAGGGAGAATGGCAAGCCTATTTCCATTCATGATGTGTTGTATGTGCCAGGCTTGGGCATGAATCTAATTTCCATATCTGTCCTTCAGGATAAAGGCTACAATGTACTCTTTAGAGGGGTGCATGTTTTAATCAAGCATAAGGATTGGAAATCACCCATAGCTATTGGAGTTAGGAGCGGCCGACTTTATAGGTTGCAGTTTGATACTCCTAAGACACTAGTGAGCAGCAGTAATTCTAGAGATCAAGGAGAGCTATGGCATAGAAGGATGGGCCATATACATCATGGAGCACTTAAATTGCTTCGTGAGACAGTGACAGGTGTTCCAGACGTGAGCACAGAGCATGATGATGTATGTAAGGGATGTGTATTGGGGAAGTTTTTGAAAGCAGCTTTTTCAAGGAGTGACACCAGATCCAAGGGGGTTCTTGATCTAGTACATTCAGATATATGTGGACCAATGTCAACAAAGTCTCTGAGAAGATATGAGTACTTTGTTACTTTTATTGATGATTTCTCCAGGAAGACCTGGATATACTTCTTGAAGACCAAGGATGAGGTCTTCAGTCACTTCCAGGAGTTCAAAGCTCTTGTGGAGAATTCGACAGGTAGGAAGGTAAAGGTTCTTCGGTCAGACAATGGAGGCGAGTACAAAGGGAAAGAGTTCCAGGAGTTCTGTACCAGGGAAGGAATCAAGAGAGAGTGGACCGTTCCTTACAACCCGCAACAGAATGGGGTTGCTGAGAGGAAGAATCGTTCTATATCAGAGGCAGAAAGGGTTATGTTGTATGACCAAGATATGCCATGATACTTATGGGCAGAGGCATGCAGTACAGTAGTATACATACAGAACATGGTTCCACATAAGGTATTGGGCAAGATGACACCAGAGGAGGCATTCTCAGGGAAGAAGCCAGAT
Source organism: Cunninghamia lanceolata (assembly GCA_027924645.1). Lineage (NCBI taxonomy): Eukaryota > Viridiplantae > Streptophyta > Pinopsida > Cupressales > Cupressaceae > Cunninghamia > Cunninghamia lanceolata. The sequence continues at coordinate 6,058,901 of BSBN01000978.1, forward strand.
GTCAGTCACTTTAGGATATTTGGGAGTTTGGCATTTTGTCACATTTCAGGGGCTACACGTTCCAAGTTAGATCAGACTGCAGAGAGAGGGTACTTTGTGGGGTACAGTGAGACCTCAAAGGCATATCAGATATTTATTCTAGGGACCAGGAGGATTATAGTCAGGCGTGATGTCAAATTCATGGAGGAGAAGGCATATAGGAGGTCCGGAGATTTGCCAGCAGATGATCAGAATGAGCAGCCAACAGAAGCTCCAAGGATTGTTCAACCAGAACAGGGGCTGCGAAGCACAAGTACAGTTACTAGTACAAGCACAGGCTCAGGTGCTGAGAGTTCGTAGAGTATGGAGCAACAGATACAGCAAATCCAAGAGATGCATCAAGAAGATATGGAGTTTGATATTTCATCCTCTATAGTTGATAGGAGGAACCGTGAGGTTCAACAGACACATAAGGATACTCAAGAGTTTGTGGGAGCTCCTAGGACGAGTAATAGACAGCGGAAACAACCAGCTAGGTATAATGACTATGTGGCATTGGTTAGTCAGTTGGTAGATAGTGAGCCTTCTAGCTACCAGGAGGCTGCACAGCAACAGGTGTGGCAAGATGTGATGGTTGAGGAATATACCTCAATAATGTAGAATGATGTGTGGGAGGTTGTGCCTAGACCGACAGATAGGGCAGTGGTTGGATCACGCTGGATCTATAAGATTAAGCATGGTGCAGATGGTAGCATCAAAAAATACAAGGCAAGGTTCATGGCCAAGGGGTTCTCTCAAAAGGAGGGAATAGACTATGAGGAGACATTCTCTCTAGTGGCCAGGTATACTTCTATACGAGCCGTAATCTCACTTGCAGTGCATATGGGATGGCAGATCCATCAAATGGATGTCAAGATGACATTTCTTAATGGTGAATTGTTAGAAGAGGTATACATAGAACAACCAGAGGGCTTTGTAGCACACAACAGCGAAACCCATGTGTGCAGATTGATGAAAGCTTTGTATGGACTCAAGCAGGTTCCCAGGGCGTGGTATGAGCGCATCGATAGATATTTGCAGGGAATAGGCTTTGTGAAGAGTGAGGCGGATGCTAACCTCTACTACTTGGTGGTTGGGGGTGAAGTTCTCATTCTTGTTCTATATGTGGACGACTTGTTTTTAACAGGTTCACTAGGGCTTATAGAGGAGTGCAAGAGGGACCTTGCAGCAGAGTTTGAGATGAAGGATTTGGGCTTATGCACTACATTCTAGGCATGGAAGTGTGGCAGACAGATGGAGAGATTTTCCTTGGACAAGGGAAATACTGCACTAAAATCTTGAAGAGGTTGGAGATGCAAGATTGCAGAGCCATGTCTACACCTATGATCACGAATTGGAAGAAGGTAGACGCATCCAAGGAAAAGGATGTAGACCCCACCTTATACAGGATGTTGATTGGATCTCTCATGTATTTGGTCAACACTAGGCCAGATATATCCTTTGCAGTAAACTCTCTTAGTCAGTTCATGGTTGAGCCAAAGAGAGTGCATTGGATAGTGGCAAAGCATGTATTGCGGTATTTGCATGGTACAATCGAGTATGGGATCAAATATGCTCAAGGTGATGGTATCAAGTTGATAGGCTATACTGATGCAGATTGGGTAGGTAGTGCGGTGGACAGGAAAAGCACTTCAGGGTGCTGCTTTAGTTTGGGATCAGGAGTTGTCTCTTGGTACAGCAGGAAGCAAAAGTCCGTGGCCCTGAGTTCTGCAGAAGCAGAATACATAGCAGCTAGCATGGCAATGTGTGAGGCTATATGGCTTCGGAAGTTGCTGGTAGCCTTGTTTAGTCAGAGGGTTGAGACTACAGTGATACACTGTGATAATCAGAGTTGCATCAGATTATCTGAGAATCCAGTGTTTCATGATAGGTCTAAGCATATAGACATTAGATATCATTTCATCAGGGATTGTGTACAGTGGAGGGTTGTTCATCTATAGTATATACCTACAGATCAGCAAGTAACAGACATTTTGACAAAGGCATTGGGGAAGGCAAAATTCATCTTCTTCAGAGGTAAGTTGGGTGTTATGCAGAACACCTTCCTCGCTAAGAGGGAGTGTTAATTTTAAATGTAGCTTGGACAGGTGTTCTAGTCTCGGGTGGTGATTACGAGGCTGGAAACACAGCTGGAATAATTATCTCCATACCTAGATAATTGATTTCTCGAGAGATTTCTAGATATTAGGGTTTAGAGTCTAATTAATCCTAGCCATTGATTAAGATTAAATCATGGCCATTGGTTTTCAATGAGGGGATTATAAAAGAGGATCAATAGGCATTTGGAGAACACAGATCCGAGAAGTATTTGCAGTGATAGCAAATAAATAAATTTGCAGTGATAGCAAATTGATTTGCAGTGAGAGCAAGGGCGCAGTGATAGCGTTCGAAACAGCAGTAGTGGAATTTCTATAGGAGAAATTGGGAGAAGAATTTCTGGAGGAGAACATTGCCAGAGCTCTGCCAGTAAGAGGCAAGCAGTCTATGTATCTCTTGATTTGATTTAATAAAGTTCCTCATCTGCAGTACTGGTTTTCCCTTCGAGGTTTTTCCAGGGACAATTTGTCCAAAATGTTGTGTTGATTTTATTTTTCTGTCTCCATGATTTTTCCGTGAAGTTGCAGCTGTGTTATTATTTAATATTTTCTGTAAATTAATAAATTTTTTGGCAGCCAAATAATCTTATAAGATAGGAAATCAATAATCGGTAGCTGCAATAGATTTTTAACAAATTTAATAATTAAAAGGAGTTTGACCCACTAATTTAACAATCAGTTCGGCCAACTCATGCAAAGAGAAAAAGATTGGCTATGTCTTATGTCCTCTAAGCGTTTGATTAGGAGCAAGTCCTGAATGTTTACATGCTATATATGAAGTTAATTGCCTATGTTTACATCAGAGGAAGATACGAAGTTAATTGCCTATGTAAGACTACATGGTGCAGCTCCTTGGAGTTCACTTGCTAAGACAGCAGGTTTGAAGAGAAATGGCAAGAGTTGCAGGATGAGGTGGCTAAATTATCTCCACCCTGAACCTAAGCATGGCACCATTACTCCAGAGGAAGAACGCTTAATCATCAAATTGCATAATAAATGGGGAAACAAGTAATGCCATTTTCAGCTACTATATTGTTTATTGTGTGTGTTATTCGATTTCTGATGGTGAAATAATTTTAGTAAGTTTGACATCATTTGTGCTGTGTGATGTTTTCTTTTTTTGGCAGGTGGTCTCACCTTGCCCAGAATTTACCAGGGAGAACAGATAACGAGATCAAAAACCATTGGAGAACCCACATCAAGAAGATGTCTCCAAAGCTAATTGGAAGTTGTAGTTGGCAGCCAACTTCCAAAAGTCTAGAACAAATCAAGGCAGTAAGAGAAAATAATGAGCCTTCCAGTAGCGAAAGCCTCGATGATCAGCAAATGGCCGCAATGATGGAATGTTGTGCAGAATCTAATTCACCCAATACTCTAAACCAGGTGAGATGTGATACTTGTGAGTTTCTTGATGGTTACCAAGTGCCCTTAACTTCCCAAGAAATGCACCAAGAGTTTATAGAGATATCATCTGATATGGATACTCTGAGCAGCATAATAGTTGACGCATATGAAGCAGGTATGGGCCAACATAGCCCATCCTTCTCTTGGTCTTCTGTGACAGATTCTCTAATAAATGTCTTCTCAGACAGTCAAGAGTTTTTATGGGATTATAACTCCATCGACTTATGGAATTTAGACGATGTACAAAATATGCATCGGTAACGTTCATGAAATTGTGTGCATTGATTTGTATATATTCGATGAATGCAATCTCAAGGGTTTCTCTTGTATTGAAGTTGCCACTCTTTTTTTTCTTTTTTAGAAGAAGATTGCATAATAGTGGCACATGCTCAAAACATGATTTACATTAAATAGAGTATAGCATTCATTGATAAGTCATAATTGTTTGTGTTGATGTATAAAATTGCGCATGTTCAAACACCAACATTGTAAGCTTCAACAATGTAGGCCTTGATACTTGAAACAACCTCCAGATTTTATAGAAGCTAGCTCTTCATTTTTTCAATTGGGGTTTGGCTAAAGGGAAGAAAAAAACAAGATTACATATACAATAAACAAAACTTCTAATTCTATGGCAATGCATCTGATTTAAATGTATTTTAGTAACTAGCACAGTGATTAAGTTCTCAAGATTCAACTATATTAAAGAGCAAATGTTGCATGGTCAACATAGACAAATTGTAAATGAATTCAATATCAAAGGCTAAACTCGGGAGATTTATTGAAAGACACAGAAAATATTACCACTGGCATAGAACAGAGCTTCTTTCATTAACAATTTGGCAAAATACAAAAGGCAAAGAGACATGCACAAATATATCAGCTTCCTTCTCAGAAATAGCTAAACTAAGCCAAAATAATACAATTTGAACACATCAAGATCTATGAATTCTTAATCAATATTAATGTCTCTATATATTACAAAATCTTCTTCTATTTATAGCCACAAAATTTGACTCAAGATCACCTTCAACTGCCTAGAATCTTAACGGCATCAATAGAACTAAAACTTAGATGAGACTTGAACTGGCACTGAAAATCTCCTCGAATCTGCAACTTTGCCTTTCCCTTTATTCTGATTGGTTGAGAGATAAAATATGTGGCACTGTAACTGTTGTTCTATTGTGACACATGGCATCATCTGCAAGCTTCAATTGGATTCAAAATATGCACCATGCGGCATTCTCCTCTTGTTGTTTAGTTTCCTTTTCACATAAAAGAGACACACCGAATACTGTCACTTGTCGCCATCCGCCACACTTATCGCTTGATATGTGGTAGCATCTGAGAATCAAAACTGGAACACTTGGCACTTTGTGCTCATCCTAAAAGCTCCTTTACCTTATGCCTTAAACACCTACGGCAATGACAATTGTCACTCTTCGCATCACCTTAGAAACTGTAGCTTTATTTTGCGGGACCCACCATATGTTTCTTTACCTTTCAAACTTAATAGAAATAAGTGACACATGGCGTCCTCCACCTGAAGCAACAAAAGTAATGTGGTACCCTCTGCCTATTTCTAAAGCCTTTTAAAAGAGTCCTTCAAAGTCCCACAGAGATGACACTTGTCACACTCCGCATACAACTGCTACATATTAGAGAAACATATGTGGCAACCTCCGGTAGCATCAAAATAGAATTAGTTCAACCCTCTGTTTACAACACATGTCACCCTCCGCTACATCCAAAAAACTATGGCGTAACATCTCTGGCCCACCACATGTGTCTCAATACCTTAAAGCTTATAAAAAAGAATACATGCGACAACTTCCCACCATTGCAACAAAAAGACACTTGGCAACTTCAGCATGCAAGCTGTATGAAAAGAAACTTTTCACCAAAGCCTACGACAATGACACATGGTGCACTCCATTAGCAGGAAGAAACTCAATAAAGGAAACAATGCCAAGGATACGTGGTGCATTCTAGTAGCATCTGGAAACTTTGGCATCAACAGAAAATATGTAGCACTATCTAAGACACTTAGAAACTATTTCTACTTCTCTGAAATCCCCTTCAACGTGGTAGCATCTACATTACTTAGAAGTGTTCCTTGCTGACTCTAAATACTGATAGATAATGCATTCCACATATAGGAAATAAATATCAATAGAAACTATAGAAATTGAACAACAAACTGAAACTAAAACAATGAGCCACAACCAAGCAAAAAATCAAAATATAGAGTTTGACTCTACAGTTCTTGGTGACTACATGGACCTCTACACCTACTTAGAGAGAATTCTAAAAAAAAAATCGCACTGCCATTAACAAACAAAAGAATCACAACTTCTGCAATGCACTCTAATATACAATCCACTCTGAATATGATAATCCCTATTTACTCTGTAAATCTTGAAGTGCAAAATCTAAATTAATCATGTCCTTATGACAAAAGGACTGCAAAATTTGCACCACAACATGTAATTGAAACTTAAGACAAGCCATTGGAACAAGGACTACTTCTACTTCCTCAACACTAGAAGAATCACTAAAACTTTGAAAAATGGTTTGATCATTTTGTTTAGTGAGCAAAAGAGCCTTTATGGCATCGGTCATTAGAACTATACTATCATCAGGAAAATGGGATGGCAACCCCAATTGTACTAAATCCTTAATGTGTCTCTTCATATTTTTGACACCCTCTTTTACTACATCAAGTAGTGCCTTACAACTCATAGGAGGTGAATTGCAATTTAAAACTTCATTTACCTTTTTTGTAGCAACCATTCTGTCACTTACACTAGCAGCTAATAAAGTCTCATCAATTGTGTCATAGGGTTTCTGCAATAAAAGCTAGGAATCTGAAACCCTCAAAGAAACAATAGGCAATGTTGCCTCAACAAAGGACTCTACTTTTTCACATAATTGTTGTGCATTCAACAGGAAAGTGAGTGAAGGCTTGACCTGAACAATCTCTTTAGAAATTCTCTTCCATACAGACACATAAAGTTCCTTTACCATATTCAAGACCCTTGCATTTGTGGCCTCTATGCTAGCTCAATGGTTAATTGCTTTGTCTTTTGTTGTTCAGCCATAAATTATGCTTGAGAGGCATTACTTAGATTTTGTTCTTTTAAAAGGGTCTGCAAAAATTGAGACACCTCTTGCATTTTGTCCTGATGCTTCTTCTCTGCAATGGTTTTCTCTTTTCTCAATGCAGTAACAATAGCTTTCTCCTGTGCTATCTCAATTTTCAAAGCTATGACCTAAGCCTGTGATACTTGATGTATCTATAAAGACATAGTAGATTGCAAATCCTTATTTAAGGTGTCAATCTCTTTACACTTAGCTTGTATCTCTGACATCAAGATACTATTTTCATCTTTTTCTTTTGTTAAGTCAGCTTCAACCATCTACAACTTTTTGACATATTCAAATAATCAGTGGTAACTGCTAAGGTAGTTTCATTCATTAATTCTACTTTGTCTTGTGGTCTGAAATGAGTTAGATCCATGGCCACTACATTCATTGTATAATCTTGTGGCTACATTTGCTCCATAGGTTTGATCACATTGGGGGCTAAATGGGTAACAGTCAAAGACTATTGAATAGGACCAAACAATGATTTCATGTGAGAAACAATAGGGCTCTTATTCTCTTTCTCTTCTTTTCCATTCTAGCCTCTCTTGGTTTCCTTGTTGTGTCAGCTTGTGCTTGAAAAGTAGGAGATGAGGCAATGTGTCCTCCAGCAAATGGATAACCTTGGGGAAAGCCATAAGCAATGGTAGTTATTTGCTAGCTTGGGTCAAATTGAGGTAAAGCCTGCTTGGGCATTGATTGAGAAAATAGGGGTAAAGATATGGCCTATGATGACAAGGCCAGTGAACTGGCAATTGGGGCAAAAGACTGAAGTGGTGCAGCAGAGGTGGCAGGAGGCATGGAATAATGGGTTACTTGGGTAGCCACCCTTATATGAGAAGAAATAGAAGAAGGGGAAAAATGAGAAGAAACACTAACCTAGGCCGTCGACAAAATCATAGAAACTTGCTATTGCTAGGGTGCCAATACATCATCTTCTTCCTCCTATAAAACCAATTTACATTTTTTCCTCAAAGGCCTATCCTCTGTGTCATTAGGATCTTCCTCCTCTGAATCAATCAATATTTGTTGAAAAGATGCCACTTTGAGACCCCCCAATAGCAATCTATAAATAGTGTTGGCCAGAAGTACCTAGCTTGTGTAACTTTAATTGCAGTAGTTCTTGTTAAAAAATGCCCCTTGAGGCTCCATGATGAAACTCATGCAGTATCTTTTGAGCTTCATCATTTTCAACACATCTTAACAGTATTCCATCAATATTCTTTCTAAATGAAAAATGATCAATCAATATAAAATGAACTTCTTGTTGTCTATAGAATATTTTCTTATCATGGGAGAGTTCACTGGGAAAAACACTAGTTTTCATGAACTATATTATGTCATTACCCAAGAATCTTGATCAATCTCTTGAAGCTTCAATATTGTTTCATTCTTTGTTTCTTCGGGCATTGACTCCTCTATGTCTTGAGTAAGATATTGGCAAAGTCCCTTGCCTCTGACCAATTTAGTAGGCCTTACCTCTACATCATATTCTAAGATTTTAGTTATCCAATTGGCCCTCTTTTCAGTAATCTCACCTTCCATGATATACTCCCTTACTCTAGGGTGAGCTACTAATATCAGGATCTTATTCCCTGTCACTAAATGCCTGAATTTTTTTAGAGCTCTTACCATAGCATAAGCTTGCTTTTCAATGAAATTATACCTTGATTCATACTCCCTTAGGGTCTTGGAGAAGAATGCAATTGGATGTTCTCCTTCTTCCTTGTCATCTTTCTGGGTCAGAATAGCTGCAATACTATGTTCTCCTCCATTTACATACATTATGAAGGGTTGAGAGAAATCTAGGTTTATCAATACTGGGGTACTGGAAATAGCTTTCTTGACTTCTTCAAAAGATTATCTCCCTTCAGTAGTCCATTTGAAAACTAAATCTTTTGTTAGCAGCAGAGTAATGGGCCTAACTAGCCCTGCAAAATCAGATATAAATCGACTAACAAAATTGATCTTACTAAAAAAAGACTAAACTGCCTTTTTGTTGACTAGAAAAGATAGATTTAGTATAGCTATGACTCACTCTGGAACAATAGAAATTCCATCTTTTGAAACAATGTGTCCCAGAAGTTTCCCTTGGGGCACAACAAAAATACACTATCAGAATGAGGAAAAAAGAAAATATTCATTTGCAATCTCAGAAGCTTCCTTCTCTGCTAGAACCTGTGAAAATCAAATTTGAGCAAGAATGCTACAGTATGAATCCTCTCCAATTCTGGTCTAAAGATCATGAAGAGTGTGAAATTAAGATAAAACTAGAATGTGCTTCTATCATTCCTTTTGAGCCAGCCTATTTAATGAGTCCATCAGAGGTTAAAAAAATGGATGAACATCTACAAGAATTGCTCGAAGGAAGATTCATCAGAGACAACAAAAGCCCTTTCAGTTGTCCATCTTTCCTTGTAAATAAGCGAGCATAACAGATAAGAGGTAAAAAGAGATTCTGTATAAATTATAAGCCTCTTAATGATATTATACTTCCATTCAATTATTCCATTCCTTTTAGTACTGACTTGATAATAAGAGTAGCTTCTAAAAAAATATTTTCCAAGTTTGATTGCAGATTAGGATTTTGGGAAATAAAGGTCAAAAATGAAGATAGATATAAAACTGCTTTCTCAGTTCCTGAAGGATTATATGAATGGAATGTCATGCCTTTTGGGTTAAAAACTGCTCCAGCATATTTCTAGAGGAAAATGGATCAAGCATTGAGAAGTCTTAAAGATTTTTGTGCTGTGTACATTGATGACATCATTGTTTTTTCTGATGATCTTGCTCAGCATCTAAAACATTTAGAAGCCTTGTATAATACTATCAAATATCATGGAATTTGTCTCTTTGCAAAGAAAATAGTGATAGGCCAATAGGAGATTGATTTTCTTGGGTTAATTGTTTCTCAAGGGAAAGTTAAATTGCAGCATCATATTTTAAAACATATTAGTGAGTTTCTTAATGTTCTGGTAGGCATAAAATAGATTCAAAGGTTTCTTGGATGCTTAAATTATGTGTCCCCATTTTACAATGGTTTGGCAAAAGACAGGAAAAAACTGTAGAATCAACTAAAAGAAGGAGCAGGGCCGTGGACAGAAGAATTAACAGAAATTGTCCAAAGAATTAAAATCAAATGTCAATACCTTCCTACACTACATTTACCAAAAGAAGGTTTTCCACTTATGTTGTATACTAATACTGTTGACGAAGTTTGGGGTGTTGTTTTATTGCAGGAAATTCCTTTAAAAGGGTCTCAGATTTGTGGTTATAGATCTGGCACATTTACTGACACAGAGTGTAGGTATACTATATATGAAAAAGAAATCCTTGTTGTTAAAAAGGGAATTCAGAAGTTCAAGATTTTCTTGAAACCTGCTTATTTTATAGTCAGAACTGATAGTCAGCCTATGAGATCTCTACTAAAGAAAAAACTTGATAAAGATATAGCACATGGGTGCATAGCTAGATGGTATCTGGACTTCATCAGTTATGATTTTGACATAGAATGGATCCAAGGAGATAATAACCCTCTTGCTGATAGCCTTACAAGAGAAATGTCAAAATTAGCAGAGCCAGTATCAATGATGATTGAAATAGGTGAAACAGTCAGAAGACAAGATGGTGTTGAAGTTTACCAAAGCACAGATAATGATGGACGAGATATTTAGGTTCCCTAGTTGCCTGCAGAAATAATTTCTCCAATTCTTGAAGTTTTTATCCTGAATAAATGGTTGGATGAATTGAGAAATAAAATACAGGAAAACTTTGAAAAAGTCATTCTCACCCCAGACGAGTCTTATGATTTCCTGTGTTCTTTTGGTCTTGAAGAAGCTCAGATTGATTTTATGCTTCGCAATGGCATAACAATGGATGTTTGCATCACTTCACTTCTTCCTACGAGCTGGTCATACAGGAATAAGAAAAACTTGTTGAAAGTTGCTAAATTTGGTTTTATTAACAGCATCACAATTTCCCAGATAGAATTTGAAGATTATACAAAGATATTTTGGGAATAAATGATAAAATTTTGCAACCAGATATGAAAGAATTTTTTTATTATATCCAAAAGAATTTTGGCTGGTCAATAGAAGAAGGATTGGCAGGTCATCTGGTTTTCTAGATTAACCCCACCATTATTGTCTTCCAAGGGTTGAATATTATCCTCTTACTCATAGTTGGTTTGCAAAAGTAGTCTTCAATGATTTAATTCCTTCACTTCATCCTGCTTTAGTGGCAGCAAGATCGAGATGGATATAGCTTACCCTGATGAGATTGAAAAAATTATCTATACTTTCAATCCCCGAGATGATGACTTGGATGTTATTTTCAGACCTCTTCCACATGAACTACTTCCACCTACTGACCTACTTAGCTAGCACTTGGGCTTGTCAGTTCCATGATGTCAGCCATGTTATGATCCTAACAATAGGATCTACCCTGTCATAAAGCAAAATCCCCATATATGCTTTTGGGTGTAAAGCAGGCCGTTCTCACATACGATGTGTCTAATGTGAATATTTATGTACTTTTCACTATAGTTAGTGCCTTTGGATTTGACTGCCTAACACAATCCTCTCCTATAGTGTTTGCTACATGTCTCTTTTGTTTGGTCAGACTTCTAGTTTAGTTTTTAGGTTTCAAGTCCACTTTGTCCTATAAATAACCATTTCCTCCTTCTCATTTGGGGGTTAGAGTTGGAGTAAAGATGTGGCGTTTAGAGTCTAGAGTCTTAAGGTCTTAGCAAGAATACGCTCTTATTCTACACTTTGAGTGATCTGAACAATCATAAATTGCTTTCTGATCTCAGTATGCTGTAAATCTGTGTTGAAAATAAATAAAATTGGATTATCGAATTTCTTTTGAATTGGTATCAGAGCTTCTTCGGGCATTGAAAATAAATAAAATTTTCTAACATGCTTAAAATCTTTCAACTGACTGAGTGGTGGTAAATCACAATAGTCTTTCATATTGCAACAGGAATTATACTGGTCCTTATTATCATTCAAAGCTTTTGTTAAGCAACCTTTATCCAACTTGTGTGCGACCAAATTTTTTAAATCAACAAAACCATATTTATCCACTGTGGTTTTATATTTATTCATAACATAATCTTCAGCATATTCTCCTAAACCACATGGAAGAGAACTCAAATAATATTTCTTTGTAGTTGGATCATGGAGTTTATGGGCTGCTATCATGAAATTTTCATGATATTGACTCCTCTATGTCTTGAGTAAGATATTGGCAAAGTCCCTTGCCTCTAACCAATTTAGTAGGCCTTACCTCTATATCATATTCTAAGATTTTAGTTATCCAATTGGCCCTCTTTTCAGTAATCTCACCTTCCATGATATACTCCCTTACACTAGGGTGAGCTACTAATATCAAGTTATTATTCCCTGTCACTAAATGTCTAAATTTTTTTAGAGGTTTTACCATAGCATAAGCTTTCTTTTCAATGAAATTATACCTTGATTCATACTCCCTTAGGGTCCTAGAGAAGAATGCAATTGGATGTTCTCCTTCTTCCTTGTCATCTTTCTGGGTCAGAATAGCTGCAATAATATGTTCTCCTCCATTTACATACATTATGAAGGGTTGGGATAAATCTAGGTTTATCAGTACTGGGGCAGTGGAAATAGCTTTCTTGACTTCTTCAAAAGACTATTTCCCTTTAGTAGTCCATTTGAAAACTAAATCTTTTTTTAGCAGCAGAGTAATGGGCCTAACTAGCCCTGCAAAATCAGATATAAATCGACTAACAAAATTGATCTTACCGAAAAAAGACTAAACTACCTTTTTGTTGACTAGAAATGATAGATTTAGTATAGCTGTGACTCGCTCTGGAACAATAGAAATTCCATCTTTTGAAACAATGTGTCCTAGAAGTTTCCCTTGGGGTGCAACAAAAATACACTTCTTAGGATTCAGGGAGATCCCAAAATCCTGACATTTTTGAAAAATAGCTTCTAGGTGCTCAAAGCGATCTTTTACATCTTTCGTAAATATGGTAAGGTCATACAAATAGATCAAAATGATCTTATTTATAAGGTCTCCAAATGCTATGTCCATGGCGCGCTGAAAAGTAGCTCTAGAATTTGAAAGACTAAATGGCATTTTGGCAGATGCAAAGGTTCCCCACTTTGTAGTGAATGTTGTCTTATGTTGGTCTTCATCACCGAACCAAATTTAATTGTACCCTAAAAAACCATCAAGCAGAGAAAACCTCTCTGATCTAGCCACTGTTTGCAAAATTTGTTCCATGGATGGCAGGGGGTAATGATCCTTCAATGATGCTTTATTCAAGTCTCTAAAGTCTACACAAAGTCTTATGTCCCCATTCTTTTTTCTTACAGGCACCAAGTTAGACACCCAAGTTGAGTGCTTAATTGGAAAAATAATTTTGGACTCCAGAAGATTTTGCAATTCATCTACCATTAAGGGTTCAATCCTAGGATTCACTGGTCTTTGTTTCTGATGGACTGGTTTTGACCCTTTAGCAAGTTCTATGGTATGTTGAATGATGTCTCTATTATAACCATGAAGGCATCATAGGTCCATGCAATTACTCTATCATACATGTTACATAAAGAAATCAGTTTATCCTTTTCCTCTTGAGTAGTAGTATTGACTATCTTCAAGTTTCTTCCTTCGCTGACTTGAATCTCAGAATAATCATCTTTGCTCACCTTAAACTTCCTTTTGTCTAGGCTTACATCATATGGGTTGAACAAGTTCTCTAGCATGATTAACCCCTTTGGAAGCTCATTAGACTTCAACTAAATTATCTAGTCACCATATGCTTCTTCAATCTTGGGTTGTAATTGGTCAGCAAATTCTCCTGACTTCTGCAGAAATGAAAGTACATGAAGATCATTGTAAAAGACTCACTAGTTCTGGACATTATCTAGGAATACTGGCCTAACTATAACCTTTACTAACTCACTGTTAAATGAGCAAGTCACTTGCTAGGTCAAATTGGGAACCAATTTCTGCCATTCTGTCTGATTCAGTATTTTGAGTTCTACGAACAACTTCTATATTAAAAGCATCAAAGCTATCAATTGGGTCCCAAATTTTGTGGCAATAAGATCTTATCCTTACATTCTTCACCAAAGTCTTCTCTCTTATTGGTTTCACCACTAATTCTAAATCACCTCCGACTACTAGATTCTTTATCCCCTTCTTGGGCAACATTAGACCATGTACTAAAGACTCATACTCAGCATCATTATTTGTGCTGGCAAATTGGAAGCATATAAATCTTAGGATTTTCTCACCATTTGGAGAGGTGGAGAACATACCTACCCCTACACCATTTTTATTTCTGGCCCCATCAAAGTTCTAGGTTCAAATCTCAGACTCTTTATTTGTATCCTTTTCCTCAGGCATCTTCAATCTCATCACATTGGTATTTATTGCCCTTCTTCAAAGATTACATAAGTACCCAAACTAGTAGAGTCATAATTTTGATAAGGGTCACTCTGCATCATGGTCATCAGTTGATTGTTTTCTTCTTCTTGTTGATTATATTCGGTCCATTCTCCCACTTCTTCAACAAAAATTCTCTCCTCCCTATTCATCATAGCATGAGATGCTTCAATCCTTGGAGCTGGTTCTTCAATGATATGATCCTTGGATAGGGGCTCAGATGATACTTTCATCTTTGTCCCATATTTAGCTCTCAAAATCAAATGTGACCAATCAAGTGACAAGTAACCTCCTATTTTAGCTGTGAAATCTCTAGATAGAAATAAACCGAAGACAAGGGAATATCAATAAGCACCACATCCTGCTTGACAGTTATATTTGGGCAAGTATATAACTGCAAGTGGAGTTGTTTGATCCTTCCTATGGTTTGAATAGACTTCCCATCTAATTGCATGACCCCTTTAGCCAGTGGCTCATATTATATTTTTAAAGCATCTACTATTTGCTTTGGCATGACTGTAGTGCTAGCCCCTGAATCTATCATTGAGTTATGTAGCAGTTCCTTGCCCACTATTAAAGTTAGATAAAATGGCTCGGGCCTAGATTTACTTACTTCTGTAGTAGAATTTAGCAAGGTGGTTGTCTGTAGAGGTGGAGTATCTTTGCTTTGAGTCTTCCCTTTGTTAGTACCTCCTTTCAAATTGACAGATTTGGGGTCTGCCTAAGTTTGCAGTGCTTCTTGCAATAGTGTCTTTTGCTCAGGAATGGCCAGCATATCTGAAATTGACATATGGGCAGGGGTCTTCTTTAGCTATTCTACCACATTCATGGGTCCCAATGTCTACATCTTAGGGTAACAAGGATACCTTGCTCTTTTTAGTACTAGGTTGGAGATTGCCTGATGTTGAGCTGGCTAAGGTATTTCTTGTCTTGAAACATGATTATAGTGAGTCTGGAAAGGAGGAACCCCAACAAATTCATTATTTTGAGCGTTAGGTTGCTCGACCATCGTTCTTTTTGATCTGTTGTAGTAATTAGACTGTACCAAGGTCTTCTTAGAGGTGGGTGCTTCATTCAAGAATATTTAATCTTCATCTTCAATCCATGGAACCAAAGCATGTTTTGGGGCAATCTCTTCTTCTTGTTGAATAGACATTCCTTGCATCTGAGCCACCATTACTACATTTTGAACACTAGGTGACTAATATGGGGTAGCATTTGATAATATAGCTTGGCCCTCCATTCTTCTCTGTTCTACTATCTTTTGTTGTAAATTACCCCTAGGACAATATCTGGGCATATGGGCATTGTTGCAAGGAAAACACTAGGCATTGGCATCTTCTGCTAATTTTTTTGTGTAGGAACTATTTCTTTACTTGGGTTAGGAGGGACAACTTGCAAAGGTGTAGGAACCGTGACCAACTGATTTAAAGTTTGAGGATTATTTGGTCTTTGAGCACCTTGGTACTGGTTTGGCTGATATGGGGGTCTATTTCCTTGGAATCCTTGGTAAGGAGGCTTCGATTAAGAAGTTTGTTGCCTCTTGACATTAATAATCTCATTTGAAAAGGTACTAAGGATGTTCTTGACATCATCCATTTTAGATGGAGGGGTAGAGGGTGTTGACACGGTGGGTTGTTGAGATGTTGGAAAGGTGTACATATATATAGGTACAAATGGTGGATTAGGGACTTCTTGAGGCAAGGGGATAGAAATTTTTGGGAACATAGGCATAGGAGGCCTTAGAGGAAATTTTCTAGCATCTATCAGATTGTTCTAAGCCCTTACAGCCAATTCATATGCTTCTGGTAGGGTGTGTTCTCCTAGGGACTGTATAATTACTAAGATATCAGAATTGAAAGCTTTGAGGTAGAATACAATAGCCATACCTGATGGTGGTCTACCTATAGTAGGTATTATGTCCCAGGTCTTTTGAAACTTGTGTTGAAGTCTGTTATGGCTTTTTGAGGTGTTCTCTTTATAGTAATCAATTGTTGTAGCAGAGATGACTTATCACCCTTTTCGCTGAATGTTGCAAAGAAGGCATCTCCAAGCTCATCTTGAGTAGATATGGACTTTAAGGGCAAAAACCTATACCTATCTAGAGCCTTCCCCTTAAAAGAAGCTACTAATAGTCTAATAGCAACATTTTGTACCATAATAACATGTACTACACACACATCTGACACATCTTGGAATCTTCTCCACTAAATTTGGGTAAAGCCTTCAAAGAATTGGCTAGAATTGGGTCCTAAGTATCAGGTGGCGTTGGGAGAACAAGGGGACTGCTATTGTTCCAATTTGCATAACTTTGTGGTAGTACATGTGCTCCCATGTTTGCTCTTGATGCTATTGCTACTCAATTTATTCTTCTTCTTAGAGTGGTAACTAATGGGGGCAATAATATGCCTGGATTAGTGGCTAACTATGCTCTTGTTGTTGGTCCATTGCTCTAACTCTTTGATGCTCTCTGGTTCATAATATCTTGATCAAGATTCAAGAAAGGTCCCATTGGGCGTGCCAAAAATTGTTGATGTATAAAAATGCACAGGTTCCAACACCAACATGGTAAGCTTCAAGAATGTAGGACTTGATACTTGAAACAACCTCCAGATTTTACAGAAGTTGGCTCTTCCTTCTTTCAATTGGGGTTTCGTTAAAGGGAAGAAAAAATAAGATTATAGACACAATAAACAAAAATTCTAATTCTATGGCGATGCACCTAATTTAAATGTATTTCAGTAACTAGTACAGTGATTAAATTCTCAAGATTCAACTATATTAAAGAGTAAATTTTGCATGGTTAACATAGATAGATTGTAAATGAATTAAATATCAAAGGCTAAACTCAGGAGATTTAGGCAGAGACAAAAAATATCACCAATGGCACAAAACATAGCTTCTTTCATTAACAATTCGATAAAATACAAAAGGCACAAAGACATGCATAGATATACCAGCATCCTTCTCAGAAATAGCTAAACTAAGGCAAAATAATACAATCTAATCACAACAAGATCTATGAATTCTTAATCAATAATAATGTCTCAATGTATTATAAAATCTTCTCCTATATATAGCCACAAAATTTGACTCAAGATCGTCTTCAACCGCCTAGAATCTTAATGGCATCAATAGAATTGAAACTTAGCTGGGACTTGAACTGGCACTGAAAATCTCCTCGAATATGCAACTCTGTCTTTCCCTTTATTCTGATTGGTTAAGCGATAAAATATGTGGCACTATAACTATTGTTCTATTGTGACACATGGCATCACTCGCAAGCTTCAATTAGCTTCAAAATATGCACCGATTGACATTTTTTGCTTGTTGTTTAGTTTCCTTTTCACATAAAAGAGACACACCGAATACAGCCACTTGTTGCCATCTGCCACACTTATCGCTTGGTATTTGGCAACATCCGAGAATCAAAACTGAAACACTTGGCAATCTATGCTGATCCTAAAAAATCTTTTACCTTATCCCTTAAACACCCACGACAATGACACTTGTCACTCTTCGCATCACCTTAGAAACCACAACTTTATTTTACGAGACCCACCATATGTTTCTTTAATTTTTAAACTTAATAGAAATAAGTGACACACGACGCCATCCACTTGAAGCAACAAAAGTATTGTGGTGCCCTTCACCTGCTTCTAAAGCCTTTTAAAAGAGTCCTTCAAAGCTCCGTAGACACGACACTTGTCACACTCTGCATAGAATTGATACATATAAGAGAAACATACGTGGCAACCTCCAGCAACATCAAAATGGAATTAGTTCAACCCTCCACATACAACATGTGGCACCCTCTGCTGCAGCCAAAAAAAAGTGTCATAACATCTTGGGCCCCCAATATGTGTCTCGGTATCTTAAAGCCTATAAAAAAGAATGCACGTGACAACTTCTGCCATTGCAACAAAAAGACACTTGGTGACTTCTGCATGCTAGATGTATCAAAAGAAACTTTTCACCAAAGCCCATAGTAGCAACACGTGGTGCAGTCCACTGGCAAGAAGAAACTGAATAAAAGAAACAATACCAAGGATACGTGGCACATTGTGGTAGCATCTAGAAATAGCAGCATCAATAGAAAATATGTAGTAGTATCTGAGACACTTAGAAGCATTACTTGCTAACTCTAAATACTCATACATAATGCATTCTGCATACATGAAACAAATATCAATAGAACTGCAGAAACTGAGCAACAAACTGAAACTGAAACAATGAGCCACAACCAAGCAAAAAATCAAAATGTAGAGTTTGAATCTATAGTTTGAAAGGAAGAAAAGGTACAAAACAAGACTTCCAATACTAATCTATGTGGGGGAGATAGTGCAAAACTTAGACAAATCCTTAAACTATTATAGTGAATGAAAAGCATTCAAATACATGCATAAAATAATATTACCATAACACATAGATTTATGTGCAAAAAACCTTTCTAGGTAAAAAACCCCACACACCAAATGCATAGTTCTTTGTGTTATTAGTAACAAATATTACAATACAATGACAACACTAAGCTTCTCTAGGTGTCCTCCAACTTCAACAAGAATTTGGGATAATTTTGGCTACATAACGATGTCTCATAAATTATCAACTTCACTACTCAATACACTAAGGCATTGAGTATTTAATAATAATCATCTCTAATAAAAAGATGGCATAAAAAACATACAATATTCAAAGATAAAAAACTAAGTGTAAAATAGAGTCAAAATTAATTCATGGTAACATAGACTTGACTGATTACTTAATGCAGTTTCTATCTACATAGTCACCATAGGAGAAAATAACTACCAACACTCATGCAATAAATCTACATGCATTTAACTGCCTTGCATGTGAAAGCCTCCATCATAAGCACTCGTTAACTCAGAGATTAACTCATGGTGACTAAGAGGTTGAGACACGTTGTTCTCAGCATTCTCCCACTTGTCAAAGACTTGTCATGAGTCATCTATAATCAACTGCTCAGGGCCCCAATGCCCATGAAAACAACATACCATCTAAACTTTTTTTGTGTTCATTAGCTTCTTCATTGCATCTGCAACATTTATCAAAGTGTCAAACTTCTGCAATATCAATTTTCCATCTTCTCCCATATCACGACAAAATGATATTAAACATCAATGTGCTTTGATCTGGCATGGAAAGTTGGATACTTTGCTAAGCAAATGACACTCTAACTATAGCAACAATTAGTAATCTGTCCTACATCAAAACCAATATCCGAAAATAACCTCTTAAGCTAAATGGTTTCCTGGCAAGTATGAGTAGCTGCCACGTACTCTACTTCTGTCATGGACAAAGTGACTATAGCCTACCGCTTACTCATCCAACTTGTACCACCACTATACATCGTGAATAGATATCCATTGGTGGATCTTCTACTATCAATGTCACCTACCCAATCTAAATCCACATATCTAGAGCCTATGTGAGTGATTTCATAAATAGATATGAGATTAGTTGACAAACATGGAACACAAAGGACCATCTAAAATGTTCCTTTTCCAGCATCAACAGACCCTTTCCCATGCACTTGTATAGGAGTGCCATCACCCATTAGTATGGTAGGCAAAGAACATGGCTCTAAGGAGGTAAAACATTTATGTGAGGAAGCCATGTAGTACAAAGCACTTGAGTCAATAATCCATTTATTGGGTTGTGAAACAACTACAACTAGAGCCTTACCCTTTCCTTTCCCCTTACACTTTCCTATGTCCTTATAAGTCCCCTTTGATGAACCCTATTTGATAGAGTCAAGCACCTTGATATTGTTTTTTAAAGAAGTGAAAAGTGATCAATTTTCTTCTTTAAACACTTGTGTCTATCATGGCCAGGCATTTTACAATAGAAAAACTTTACATTCCCCTTCTTAGGTTGTTGACCTTTTAATGAAGAGGTTTGATTAGTTGCATTAGAGGTAGCAAGTTTTTCTTATCATTCTTCTTTTCTCCTTGGATCTTTTGTTTTTTTATCCTGTTTACCATACCCTTTCTGTTCTTTTATGCCTTGATTTGTAGCTAAGACATGTGACTTAGAGGTTTTAATCATACCCATGTGAACCAATTTGTATTGCTCCTTACTAAGTTTTGTAGCACACTCATCTACAGAAGGCATTTTATAGTTCAAACCTAGAGCACATTTTGGTGCATGAAAAGTAGAAACAAATACATAATATTTAGGACCAAGCTTAGAAAGAATACTTAAGATCAATTGTGTGTATTTCTTTTCTATTCCACACTATTTCAACTACAATATGATGGCTTTCAACTTTGTGAAGAAGTCTCGTATGGTGTCAAAATTGCTAGGACTTAACCCTATCAATTCATTCTCCAATTGATGACCCCTTGTTTCATATTTCTTACCAAAGAGGCTTTCCAATGTGGTCCACACATCATTTGGTGTAGTGGTAGAATTGATGTAAATTAGAAAGTTAGGAGACAATGACATATATAGAGTACTAAATGCTTTGTCATATTTATTAAACAATTTAGGATTTTTTACATCTTGTGTGGGTTATGTTTCAAGTCCCATTGTAATCCTATGCAATCCTTGCCTTTTGAGATAGATTGTCATGTTGGATTTCCATTCAAAATTGTCATATGGCATTAGAACAAGAACCAATGATTGATCCATTAGTGCAAAAAAGTAAATTGAGATGCAGAGAGAGAAGTTTGAAAAAGAGACACACAATACACCCCCCTTTTTCACTAGTTTTTAAAATGACCCCACCAAAAATTATAATTTTTGTACATTATAATTAGTGCGATTTATAATGAAAATATAAGATATTCTTACTCTTACAGGGCCCAAACTAGCCAAAACATTGGAACTACAACTCAAGTACAATATGAGATCAATTTGAGATCACAAATATGGATTACACAAAAATATGAACAATGGAAAAAATAACACCCAAAAACCAGTGTGTTTGCACAAGTTATGGCTCCCGAAAGGTCTTTAAAAGAGAAATGTGTAGAAAATTATATAAGAATCTTTAATTTCTAAAAAACTGGAGTATGAATTTAGAAAAAGAATTTCACCACAACATAGAGCGCGAACTTCTACCCAAAATTAAAAAACAATGTGTAATTTAACCTCCATATGGCAGAGAACGAGCCTCTCAAAGTTGGACTATAAAACTGTGAATCTCAACATGAGAGGGGGTAGACCTGGGAAGGTAGGATGTAATTTTAGCATAGTGTCATGATGACATCATTAGTGATAATATACCAGGATGCTATAGACTATTCTTTGTAGTGTAGGGTTTTCAAAATGTCCTTCCAAATATCGAAAAACATCATCCGTACATCAAAACTAGCTTATTTCAAATGAAAACTACCGAATTCATTCGCAAAACTACAAAACATGAAATTGTTGTTTACTATGAATATTATTAAGAATATAATTAAAGGCCAAGGTGATCCATTGTGCGGTCGGTGGTGGGTTTTATTGCCCTAGTGATTGAGTGTTAGGCCACTCACCACAAGCGGTGGCAAACTTACTCCCAACCGCAATGGTGAGGTTTGGAAGTCACACAAGTGGGCAGAGCAATACTTTCCATGTAGAAGGTGGTACATAGTGGTGGTGGCCTCTATGAGTATCCTTGTTAGGTAGCGTTGGGGTGTTGTGTAATGCACATCAGCATTTGTGCCTTTCTATTCATCACCTTTGGCGTATCATTTTATTTTGATGTGTTACTTTTTGTATTATAAATTTGTGGTCTCTAATCGATACCAATGTCTAATCTAGATTCTCGATGTGTCTATTTGGACTTGGGAGACTTATATATACATATAGATATATGTGTCATTATATTATCAGAGTTTCAACTTCACTATTTTCATTTAAATATCATGCTGGGTGGGTAGATATGATTTCCTTTAGTATGATTATTTTAAATGATTAATTACACCTTGATCATATTGTTAGAATATGGGATTTAATTTAAATGTGCATACTAGATGGTTGATATTTAATTGTTTAATTCATGTTATTCACTTTTGATATTGTTATATATTTGGTCGATGCGCGTAATATTTGCAATGAGTGGGCAAGGAATTACAAGATATTGACCAATGGCTGGTATATGGAGAAGTTTGTTATGGATATCACTTACTCACCTTACCTTAGTTATTTTCTTAATGTTGAAACTAGTGATACCTCATCCGAATTGAATTTGATTATGGATCCCCCTTGTGTTAGACAAGTAAAACATCTTTTGGGGTGTATTTAAATTTATCACTTATACAATTTTGATTGTGCTTGGTATGAGCAAAAAGAATTATGATGTATTATTTGAAAAGAGTGATGTATGTGCAAAAATAATTATCTGAAAAGAGTGATGTTGGGTAGATTAGGCATAAGAGGGTATGCTTACTTTTTTAGATTTTATACTTCTTAAAAATATGAAAATTATATGAATATACATGTTTTATGCTGCTTGATGTAACTAAATTTTTTATGTGATATTAAAAGTGTAATGTTTGGTTAATTTAGAGCAAAGGGGTATTATCGAAAGTTTAAAATTTATTGTCTTCTGATAAAGTGGATTTTTCAGTTTATGGTTTTGGGAAGGATGTTTAAATATCTTCCAATGGCACATCTTGGAAATTTAGAATTTTATTTTATTTTATTTTTGTTGAAATTGAATTTACTAAAAGTTACATGGTGTGGAATGGATGTTTGAAAATCCCTATAATTTATAATTTGTAAGTGCATTTGAAAGCATGTTTTCTAGGAAAACAACACTTTGCCTATTCTTAGGCTTCCAAAATGTTGACCCAAGAATTGTATAGGATAAGGAATATCTGTAGGAGGCATGGGGTGGCCAACTCCCAGGTAAATGTTTGTTGTCATTCATAAACAACCCTGTACTTGAGGATGAAGGGTACTTTATTTGGGATAAGTTTGTAGGTATTGCAAGAGATCCCTTTACATTAGGTAAGTGTGTGCATCTTGCAATGGACCCCCTTATCCAAGGTAGCATTGGTGTGTATTGAAAGAGATCCATTAACATTAGGTAGGTGTGTGTATCTTGAAATTGATCCTTGTTAACTTTGAGAATCATTCACCAGGTGAGTGCTTACTTGAGACCTTTGTGGCCCTTTCTTTCTATCTTGGTTATGGAGAACCAAGTAGAAGCCCACCCCAGTGTCTTAGCTACCCTTCCCCAGTCCTTGTTTGGTGTTGTATGCGTTTAGTAGAAAAGAGAGACCTAGCTTAATAAGTTAAACTAAGTCCAACTCTTGTCTACTAACATTGAGACACAAATCAAACTTGGCTTCTACCCTTAAGGGAGAGTCAAACTATAAGGGGTTTTCTTCTTTGTTGCATAGATGAGTGTCAAACCAAATTCAGCCAATCTAGCTAGGGAAAATGATCAAACCCTAATTGAGACAGACTGAGATACGGATGACTATTAGAAACATAAACAGAGAATCTAAATGTATAGCAAAGATGAGAAAGTAATTCAAACTAGGAAACTAGAGTCAGAATGGGCCATAGATACTAGAGCACTCAGGTGCCCTAGACTCTTTTTAGGGTTTTGTAGAAACTAAAACTTTTTCTGGACATGTAACTACATGACCTTTTTTCTCTCAGACTGATATCTCCTGGAACCTATTTCATCGACCTACACATGCAAAAGAAGGAAAAATTGTTGTGAATTTATAAGAGCTTTCCTTAGTCAAGCCCCAATTTTGGTATTCCTACCTCATGGATAGCCAAGATTAGAACCAGCTATTGTGTGTGATCAAAAACCCTAAGTGAGAGCAATAACATGCAAGATCTAATCAAATAATATCAAACCCTACCCCTATATAAGTCAAGAAAATAGGAATAGGATGGTCAAAGATATGCTTCACTCAAGGAAACATACAACTTCTCCTCAAGGATGAGGAATCAATGAAGGTTTGTTGAATAAGAAGGTGATGCTACCATACCCCTGGAGGGTACTCAAGCCAATCTCAAGTTGGTGGTTCCAACCCTTCTCCCAATCATGCAAAGTGGTTTAACCTAGGAATAATGAGATAGACTCAAGATCTCATACCCTAGATTTCATATAAATCCTTCCAAGAGAAAAGAACTCCACTTGATCAATAGAAACTAACAATAAATTAAAGAGCATAGAGAAAGTGAGCACAATATGTGCATAGAGTGATTTACACAATTCATCTAACATCTCTCCACTCTAGTTTAAAATGAAATAGGTTACTTACTTTTATATAAGGCTACAGAAAAGAGTAATTTGAATTAAAGAGCCAACATCATGCACCAAAAAGAAAATTTGAGTTTAGGGTTGGCCTAACAAACAATATAGCTAACTTGTAGGCCTAAATTGCTTCCCTAAATATATGGGATGGACTAGGGTATTCAGGTGCCCTAGGCCTTTTAGACAATTTAAGGCTCAAACCCACATTTAATGCAGGGCTAACTCCTAATCTCAAATTATTTTATGGGTTATGATGAAACTTTAGCCAAAATCATGACATTTTCTATACACGGGGCCAAAACAGGACTTTAAGGTGGACCTAAAAATTAACTTGTCTTGGTATCACTAAAGGGAGGAGCTAAACATATTGAAATTGTGCTTGCACAACCAAGGAGCACAATATATGACATAATATTTAGCCCCCACTTTAGTGGTCATATGACACTATGTGCATATGCAAGATAAAGTATAGGAATGTAAACATTGCAACAAGATACCAAAAAGGATACTATAGAGGACACAAATCATCACTGAGAGAGAGGGTGAAGCCCCAAGTCTATGATCCTCCAAAACCATAGAGTCAAGATATCAGAACCTGCAACAAGATTACATTAGCAAGATAAAATCATCCTGCAACCATCAAATGTATGTGTTAGTCCAAAATTCTAAAGGGGAAAAATCTTGAGACATGATCAAAGTGAAATTTCTGGGTAGATATATACCCCCTATTTCTGCTTGCTCTTCAAGATGTAGAAATAGGGTGGCGATCTTTTCACTTCAACTTTCTAGAGAAAGATTGATGAATATGCTTTGGAAGGGTCATTCTAGCGAATAACTTGAAGACGCAAAACATATGATTGTAGAGATGATGGATCTAGAATTCAAATGCAACAAATGACACTCTAATCCAAGTTTGCTAGCCTAAGTTATCGATGTTTAGATTATTAGAGGTCAAGTAAATTGTAGTCTTCGACCCCATATAGTAATTAGGAGTTCTTAACTTTTTACTATAAATAGTAAAAGAGGTTCTCTCATTTTACCATTCTATTGTCATTTTTAGTCTTTGAGGAGATAGAGCGAGTAGGACAGTGGTCATGCCAAGGTAAAGGTCATATTGACCACTAAGGTTGAATGCACTATAGTGTCGAGTAGCTCATGAACTAGTTGAGCATGAGGTAGGCTTCTATCCAACTTGTACTTTCATTTATGTTATTATTTTAATGTATTTTTTCCATTTTTCGAGTCAAAATGGGCCTAGGGGACATTTTTTAGTGTCCACCTAGGGAGCTATTATCTCTAATGTCCCCTTCTCGCAAGCCAAAATTTTTTGACCTTGCACACAATTTCAACTTGTAAAAGAGAACATTAGTATTCAATCTTTCTTATCTAATCATATTAACCATAAGGATATGTTAAATCAAGCTTTATAGTCATAATCTAAATGTATTCTATCTTTCACAATTTCCATTATACATATTTCATGATTACACTTGGGAGAGATATACTTGGGTCTACATGTTCATCAAACCACTTGCCTAACGAGAGAGGGTTTATAAAGGAGAAATCGAGGGGTCCATATTTTATTCCTTTGACTGGAGACCAACCCAAATCAAAGGCCGATCCCTCGTCTTGGAGAGGTATTCTAGACTAATATGAGACAAGAGCCTATCCATTACTTGATGGTTCTCTTGACCAACACAAGATAATGGGAAGGTATCCATCTTTAGACAGATGGTATTGTTGACCAACTTAGGCATCAACCATGATGTTGGTCTTTAGCTG
Source organism: Cunninghamia lanceolata (assembly GCA_027924645.1). NCBI lineage: Eukaryota > Viridiplantae > Streptophyta > Pinopsida > Cupressales > Cupressaceae > Cunninghamia > Cunninghamia lanceolata. The sequence continues at coordinate 6,085,034 of BSBN01000978.1, forward strand.
GATGGTACTCTTGACCAACTACAGCATCAACCATGATATCAGTCTTTAGCCGGATGGTACTCTTGACCAACTACGACATCAACATGATAGAACTCATTGCTTACCTTTATCCCTTCATCTTGATCTATGGGCTTGGTTGATATACCATGAGACTTTCTTCTCATCCCATTCTTTTAAGTATACACTCTAGTTAATTGATTACATAAGCTATGCCTTAGTAACTTAGGCCATAATTATTTTTATTACATTTTATTATTTATTCATGCACTTATGATGGATTTCATAGTCTTTAAGTCATTCCTTGTGATTAGCTATCAAACAATCATGTAACAATCTAATACTATATAATTATTCAATATTAAGATTATGCAATATGTAAGTATTAATTCTATTTCTTTCTTATTCTAATTCTATGCTATTCTGATTTCTCATTAATACTCTTGTTTAGTCATTTCGCAATTGTAGTTCCTTGTTGTTGTTTATCAAGTTATTAATTTCAAGCAATGCAAGGATTTATTAGTATGACTATCTGCAGTACATACTTTATGAATGTGAAATCAATACAGTATACCTCAATGTATAGATCATACCTTTAATTTGTTATGCAAATACTAATGTCTCCTGCGATATATAAAATGCTTGGGATTGAACGGTAGATGATCTTCTTTGTTTTTAATGATTCGAAAACAAGATACACTTAGTCCAAGGGTTCAATGGTAAATACTGATGGATTACAACTGCTCTGATGATATTTATTTATCACTGTTATGTTATGTTTGATGAAAACTAATCTAGTTGATGATGCGATTTGAGGCTTATGTCTAGTACTTGACGTACATGATTCAATGATGTTCGCTGGTCAGTGACCCGATGGTCCTTGAATTGTGTTCGATGTTGGATCCTTATATAACCTGATTTTCATGAAATGTTGTGTCTCTTCATCACCCATGTAGTGCCCCTCCATTCTCACCTTGGATGTACAGGTGAACTGATCAAGGCGCATGAGGATGAAGGTAAAATAACAGGAATAAATATGGTAAGGTATACAATTGATGTTGTACAATATAGATAGATGTTTTATCCATGTGAGGTTTCATATGATAGTTAATGTGTTTTATTGATAATTTCTATTGCGACACTGATAATGCAGGCTTTGACATTATTTTGCATTCCAATGATCAAGATGTCGATCTTACTACAATTGTTATGGATCTCATGGACTGATTCTATTAGATTTATTTGTTATGATGATGCTTCTGGGACTTATTCAATATCATGCACCTATATGTTTAGTGTATGGTTCTGTTCAGATAATGAGGTAGATTCGAGTGGTTATGATCACGTGTTATCTAATCTAGATTGATATGATGTGGAGAGGACGATGTCACATCACTTGCTTGCGAGTGCCCTGTGATATTGTGATTCCTTTTTCACCTAGTGATAGCTTTTGTGCATTTATATATATGCTTAACTGAGTCATTTGCTGCAGGATGCAGGTATCTGGCATCGACTGCACCTAAAATAACAGGTCTGAGCACGCCTTGAACCCAATGGATAAGTTGTTCCAGAGATAACTTAAGGTCCCACATCCCAAGTCATCATCCTCAATCAGGATGCATGACATGTCTAGTTAAATTGTCAGTTCTGTCAGTATGTCAGGTCTTGCAATTGAGGTATATTTGATGGAGCTTGTTTGGTTAAGTGTGTTTTGGCCTGGCTTGTGAACATGTTTGATTCGGCTTTTAATGGCTGTCCTACTCAGTGGGTTATGTTATATGCTTTGATTGCGTTATATAGTCATGTTATTATTTGATCCACAATAATACTTAACAGGATTACATCAATTATCATTATTAATATTAAATAAGGCTAAAATGATAACTGATAATTACCTAGCTCAAGGTAATTATCCTAAGTTGTTTGAATGTGAATTACTGTTATTAAATTGAGTTATTTGGGGGTAATTATAGATGTAAATAAGTTTTAGTATCGTAATATTTTATTATGATTTCGCAATATTTATTTTAGTTTAGGGAATAATATTTCTCATAGTTATGTTTGTAAAAGGGTCAGATTATTACTCAGGTTATACTAAATAAAATATATAAATTAATTTGTGTCTCGGTTCAAAGGTTATACAAATAAGGTATAAATAATTATACATATATGATAAATATATATATCTATAGTATAATACTAAAATAAAACATTATAGTGTTAGTTGAAAATTAAACTATGAGTTGTAAGGAGATAAATTTAATTAATAGTTGTTATAGTTAGCATGGGATCATGTGCCAAGCCTTCTACAAAAGTGGGAAAAATCTGGAAATAAGGGGAGATCTCTCTCTCTCTCTCTCTCTCTCGGGGGAAAAGGGAGAGGAATGGAGGAGAAGGAACAACAAGTAGGGGAGATTGGTTTAGGTTGCAACCGGAGAGGTTTCGGCATTAAATCCAGAGGGTTTGGGCAATTGCAGGAAGAGGAATAATACCAAACTAGGTATGCGTTCTGATTATTTATTGCAGTAGAATACAGATTTATATTTATTTGCTCCCGATTTTGCTTTTGTTTGGGTTTTGTGATAACTGTCTTTAGAGCTCTTGACATTGCAACCATGCGATCAAAATATGATTTGATCGCCGTGTTCCCAAGATCTTGAAGATTTATTTATATTGAATTCGATGAGGGCAAGGGCGCGGGGTTTTCGTTATGTATATGTGTGTGCGCAGCCTAGTTACCAGATTTGTAGGTCAAGATGGAATTCTTATGATGGAAAATTTTGATAAAGAGTCGGTAGGTCTAGTTCAGAAAACAATTCATTCAAATCTGTTATCGTAGAAATGAAAATTTATTTTAATTTTGTTTAGTAGAGTAAATCGCTTGGTTTGTTTAAACCCGGGTCAGTCGGGATTTGAGGAAGATCTTTTATAAAAAGGCAAAGGTTGTGTTTTTATATAAGAGCTTAGCTCCCTTTATGCAGCTCAAGGTTTTTAATTGATCCAGACCTAGTAGGATTTGGGAACAATAACACATTTGTTACGGCCTAGGTGACGCCATATTTGCATGCGAGACATTAATTTCATTTGTGAAGCATGGGATTAGATTTGTCTCCATTCAGATCTGGCAGGAACTGCTTAGTATAATATAAAGGTGAAATTGATGGCTGAGATGTTTGTTTGTAGCCGTCAAACTTACATGGGGAAACCTTATTCTCCATTGAGGGAGAATACATAAGGGTTGCGATTTTAGGTTTTTGCCAAGGATGTGATTCTAGACTAAGAAGATCCCTGCACACAGTTCTGAACCTCCTAGACCAAGCTCATAGTAAATCATAGGAAAACTACCAAATTTCAGGGTTAATAGATCAAGCCTTGGATCTGTTTCGCATTATCATGACTGTAGGTATTATTCTACCAAATTAGAGTACATTATGAGCGGCAGGAACCCAGATTTTATAGTAAGAAATGGGCAAACTGTTCAGCTACGTTTATATCTTACCTTTTTACCCTGTATGGTAAATAATATATATATATTTTCCTGTCACCAGTTTTGGGGATAATAGTAGACAAGTTTGTTAGAATGGTGATGTGTCTTTTCAGATGTGCTTCTGCTCAACTTTGGAAATTATTCAAGGGCATTTGATTTATTTGTGCTACAAAGATCGATTACGTGAGGTTGTCCAGTTTCACCATCGCTTTTTATGCTAGCATCTGAAGTAATCCATACGTTCTCAGTGATGGTGAATTTAGGCCTCCAGTACAAGATATTGTTCTTCCAAAGGGTGAGAATCTAAAAAAACAAAATGGATATGTATTACAGTGCATAAGGATCTAATGATTCCCTTCTGAAATCTCATATATTGGGTTGGAGTAATGATCCTTCGTAGCAGTTGACAACGCGAGGGTGGCACAATCATGGACCTAATGAGATTGGAAGATATCTTAGTATCCCCTATTCTCACTCAAATTTTCAAGGAAATTTGGAACTGAGTGGAGCAAAAGATAAACAAGGAGCTTACCAAGTGGTAAGGTCATCTGATTTGAAAGACTGGCAGATGCCAGGTTTGTCAAGAAGTATTTCATCATACAGTATATGTTATGTTTATTGTTTATGTTCTCTTTTGCACATTTTGAGCAAATGTATAAACTTGTCAGGTGATATTTATGGTCAGTTGGCAGAGGTGTAAAGAAGAGATGTGTAGTCAGTTAGAAGATTTGCTTTAGACAAGAGATAGAGTGGGTTTGTATTGAAGTATCTCACGTTGCAAGCTGTTCTAACAATTTTCACATGGCTTATCTTGTTATACTAAAGCATCTCCATGTAACCATCACAGGTGTAGTTGGCCTCTTAATAATTAAGTTTAGTGTGTTCCCATAATAGCCTCCATTGTTATGATTGTCAACCATGTATCCATATGAATTGATTAAAGCTGAAGAGCAATAGGGATGCTCATGTGAATGTCCAGCTCTTTTTGTCTGTAAACCATCTTCTGTACCACTCGGTGGATGTCCATACGATGTTCCAAACCTCCCATTTTGATGCATGAGGAATGGACGCAGGCATAGGGCAGGGAATATGATTCACCTTGCCCATTTCAAAAGCTTTCAAAATCTTTTTCTTTCCTCAGCACAGTTTTCGGGTGCCTAGATATTTGTAAGTTTGCCCATAAAAGACGCTTAGGGCCGGCCAAGCTGGTAATTGATCTTCATTAAGATTTAGGGTTGCATCTTCCCATAAATTAGAATTAGATCTGCATATATTTCTATGTCTGTCATATATTGGCAATAGGTATTTATTATATATATATCTTATTGCTTATGTTTGCCATATGTTGGCGATAGATATTCCTGTACCCTTGAGCTAACGTATGCCATATAATGGCAATATTTATTCTCAAAACCTAAGTTTTGTTAGCCATAAATCGGCATTAGTTATTCACATAACTGAATGTTTGTGTCTATCATATTTATATTAATTTCTATTTGTCGTTGATAAGTATTATACCCTCAGATGCGAGAAACTATAACCTCTTGTCTGATTAATTTATCTCAACATGTTAGTCTGAATATATCGAGTTTGGCATGAGTAATTCTTTAATCTATATCTAGATTTAGAATAGTTTGATGTATATAAGTTTAATATTCTTTTTTATGATTGTATTATAGTCATTGGTGATTTGACTTCAAGGCATAGCCATATGGTTACATTATGGATCTGAAGTCTATTACGTAATGTGCATATTTAATTCATTTAGGAAGAACAAAAATTGCCTTAGGTTATACTGTGATACGTGAGGAAGAGAAGTAGGTTGCTGAAGGGACGTCATTGATGATCGTTAGTGTCTTCTAGCACATTTCTATAGTCGATTTTTCTGCTAAATCATTCACATGACTTACAGTTCAAATCTGTACACCAAGTTCAGTGTCACACTGTGGGAAATAGTTCTGCATGCATGTAGGTATGCCAAAACCATGTGTCCCATCAGTTTAGGGTTTGATATCATGATCTTTCCAATTAAAGAGCTAAATAATGATTGTTTTATTACATTGGAATAATTTATTAAGATAATTATAATGCATATGCTCTAGATAGATAAATTATGTATGATGCATGTAATATTCAGTTGTTAATAAATTTAATATTGTAATTGAGTTTATTATGATTTCTTGATAATGGTTTGTTAAGATTGGGAATTGGATTGGTAGGTTGGAATTAGAGGTATAATCATTTGTAAGAAGTAATTGATTTATAAGAATTTTGTAACTAATATTACCTATGCATTTGTTAGCTTGAAGGTTATGTTTATATGTAATTGATGACTGGTTTATTATATCAGATAGAACTAATATTTATTAAACTAGATCAAAGATATATGAATCCTTGTGGAGATATTACTTGTATTTGGTTGTTAATATGATTAAATCTAAATTGATATGATTAAATAATTAGTGTGGATGAAATTTAATCTAGGTTGATTGGTTTGGTAAAGATCATTTCATAAGGCTTTTGTTATGTTGAAGTTGGGTTGAAAGCTTGGAGTTAGGTGAAACAACAATGTACTTGAAAATTTTAGCCTCAAAAGTGAAACCTATAGGTAACTGAATGACTAAGAGATTGAATTGCTTTTGTAATAAAAATTTATGTTGTCAGTGAGTTGATTAGTTGAAATCTCTTATTGCAAGCAAAATTTTCATGAAAGTGGGTCTATGTGTAAATTGTCAAGTTTAGGTTCCAGAGGCATAAGGTAATAGGATTTGTTCGTATGTATTCTATCCATAGCTGCCTTGAAATGAAGATGTTGTAAGAACATGATATCTCTTGTCTGTGTATGTGGGTCTTGGTAAACAATAATGTAAGATGATGTACATATTGTGTCATAAATTTATTTCAATGGGTTTAAATTTCCTTCATGTATGTGTTGATATCAAGCTTGTGATTAGTATGGAAATGGGGAGATCTTGTCATTGTAATGAGAAACTATTTTGGTTCATATCTGTGATTGGAAGAGCAAGATGACCCATACCTTGCTCTGGATATGTGTAATGATTATTGCGATTGATGACTGGAAGTTTTTGGACAATGATCTAAAGGTTGGTTATCGTGACTATGTTTTGTATGCAAGAAGGGAAATGCCTTGCATTGTTTATGTATACTTATCAGTATGAAAGTGATTGTCTTGCTTGATGGTTCGGGTTTCTAGATGCAGGTAGGGGAGTGGCTTTCAATGTGGGGCCGGCGCCCAAAGTGGCGGTCAGGATAACCCATTGAAAGTTGTTAATTAAGTGAAAACCTAAAAATAAACTGGGGGGGGAAAGGGTAAAATACACATTAACAAGATAATTGGATTTCCTCTCCCATGCCTGTAGTGCTCGTTTAGACTAAGGACGGGTAGAGAAGGCCTGGTCGGCAAGATCAACTTCCTTGTCCTCACGAAAGGAAGGTTGATACTGCATGAGTCACCCTATGGGGCCGGCACCTAGTGAGAGGCTGTCAGGATAACCATAGATGGGGGCTAGCGCCTAGTGAGAGGCTGTCAGGATAACCCATGTTAGGACCGTGCGATGACACTCTCCCTACTGCAGCCTAGCATTCCCTAGTCATATTCTCCCCATTTGTCGTGTGTTGCCTCTGGAAGTGATATTGAGTTGTTTGTGATGTTGTCATGTGTTGTGATGGAGTTATGTTTAGTCCTTGTTCCTATTAGGCACTTGTCTACCTAACTGTATGATGTTGTGGGACCTTATATTATCTCCTAGCATGGGGGGTGGACCTCAGGGTTCCACATGGTCGGGTGGATGTGCTTTATCTCCATTGGTTTTTCCTTGCCATTATTCATGTGCAAGAAGGTTGTAACTCCTGTAGCAGATTCAGATCATGTACCAGTTTATGAAGACAGTTATTTATGCTCATGTACCATCCTGTGTATCAGGTTATTAATAATGTTTGTAATTCTTTGTAATCGAAAGTTGGTGATGTAGACAATATTATGTTGTATCCTCATATGTATGAAAAACTGAAGTTGTATTTATTATGGATGATTATTTATTTGATGTCATGGAAATGTATAAGGTTATTCTACTAATGTAATAAATTTAGAATGATTCATTATTGTCAAGTTAATGTGTGATGTGTGAGAAAACATGATAGTAGGTTTTGTCAGTAACACAGCCATGGAACCCTAAGAGAATGTTACTTAGTATAGCTAAGTTAAATGTTACCTTGTTATTCCTTGTATTTAAAAAAAAATTTGTCCGATTTGTTTAGTGTAATTGTGTTGTTCTCTAGTGTTTCATGGTGGGGCGTTACATCTGGTATCAGAGCCAAGGTTGCAACACTGGGATCTCTGGTTCTTGTCATTGTTTTAGGTTAGACATTTTTCTCCTTATGGTGAGTTAGTAATAGTACCTCTCACCTAAGAGCCTTAGTATGGTATTAGAAAGATGATAAGCTTACAGATTTGTGGTTGACTATAGAAGAAATAAATCCTTTATGCTCTGTTCTACTTGTGTGTCTGTTATGCGAAAATGTGATGATTTATCTAACAATATGTATTCCCTGAACACTAGTGCTTGCCGATTGTTGAGGCCTCCAGTTCCTCTTGTGGTCTTTGGTGCTTTAGAAGCTAGAAGCACGGTTACTTTTAGTGCATGGAATAAAGAGAGTGGAATTTATTCCCTCTAGTGAAGTATTGCAAAAGTACAATGGTTCTTTGTTTTCCCTGGTTTGCTAAATGACCATACCTTGGGAGGTTATGTTTAGGACGGGGAAGCACCATAGTATATTTATGTTAATGACATTATTTGTGTAAGTATTGGAATGATTTGGAGGCATCATGCATTTCAAGATATGTGGTTAAGTGGAATAGTCGTAGTTCGACATCTATTTTATTTTAGTGGCCATGACTTCATGTGGAATTTCTTTTGCGGATTATGAAGGTTATCATTGTATAAGTATGTAAAAACCAAATGCAGGAGATCAAATTGGAGCTTGTGTTAGACCCATCTCATATAAATGTGATACTTAAAGTAAAATGTAGCCTTGATTAAGTATGTTCATGTGTGCAATATTATCTATTCTTTCTCACATAAAGAAATTGTATTACATTTAAGGTAGAAATTATTGTAAATAAATAACGAATTGTTTTCCTTAAATCCTTGTATAAAAGTTGTTTAGGTATGGGGATGTAGATAACCTAATTATCTGTGTTGTTGTACATTCTCTAACGCATTCTGGACCCTATGTCCTTGGGTGTTGTGTAGCAGATACTCCCTTTATGTGGCCAAAATTAGCCACTTTGTGATGTGGGTTTGTTTGCAATTTGGGTAATTTGAAAATTTTGATGGTTGTTTCATGTGTTGTTAGGGGCTAACAGTGAATTTATTTTCTTTGAAATTTCTCATGTCAGGAATGGTCACTAAAACTCCTTTCTCTATACTTGAGTTATTGTTGGAAATTGCCAGCGTTTTGGGGCTTAAGATTGGATTTGGTTATTTTTCCACTTGGGTTTTTACCTCCTTTTAAATTTTGATGGTGACTATTCTAAATGGTTGTTTGTTAGCCTTGTACTGTGTCAAGTGTTGTTTCTATCATGTTCATGTCGAACCTCTAATAGTGTGTACAAGGGAGGATTCTGCAGAGAATTGTACTTGAATGCAGGTAATTAGTTAGAACCATGGTGGAAATAAGAAATGAGATCTAATTTTTCCTTGATAATATGTAAACACAAATCCTTGAATCGAATGAAATTCTCAAAATATGTGTGAATGGATGTAAGTAGATCACATGGTACACCTTAAAGGTAAGGAATTGATGTCTTTTATGCCTGTATGGAACGATTGTGTTTGGCTTGGGAACAATTGCTTAATGTGAATGCATATGTTGGTAATAGAAAATTGTAATACTAATATGTTATGTTTCCACCCTAGTCTGTGACTTCCAGGAGTAAGTCAAGTTTTAGGGGGGGAGGATGTAGTGCCCCTCCGTTCTCACCTTGGATGTACAGGTGAACTGATCAAGGCGCATGAGGATGAAGGTAAAATAACAGGAATAAATATGGTAAGGTATACAATTGATGTTGTACAATATAGATAGATATTTTATCCATGTGAGGTTTCATATGATAGTTAATGTGTTTTATTGATAATCTCTATTGCGACATTGATAATGCAGGCTTTGACATTATTTTGCATTCCAATGATCAAGATGTCGATCTTACTACAATTGTTATGGATCTCATGGACTGATTCTATTAGATTTATTTGTTATGATGATGCTTCTGGGACTTATTCAATGTCATGCACCTATATGTTTAGTGTATGGTTCTATTCAGAGAATGAGGTAGATTCGAGTGGTTATGATCACGTGTTATCTAATCTAGATTGATATGATGTGGAGAGGACGATGTCACATCACTTACTTGTGAGTGCCCTGTGATATTGTGATTCCTTTTTCACCTAGTGATAGCTTTTGTGCATTTATATATATGCTTAACTGAGTCATTTGCTGCAGGATGCAGGTATCTGGCATCGACTACACCTGAAATAACAGGTCTGAGCATGCCTTGAACCCAATGGATAAGTTGTTCTAGAGATAACTTAAGGTCCCACATCCCAAGTCATCATCCTCAATCAGGATGCATGACATGTCTAGTTAAATCGTCAGTTCTGTCAGTATGTCAGGTCTTGCAATTGAGGTATATTTGATGGAGCTTGTTTGGTTAAGTGTGTTTTGGCCTGGCTTGTGAACATGTTTGATTCGGCTTTTAACGGCTGTCCTACTCAGTGGGTTATGTTATATGCTTTGATTGTTTTATATAGTCATGTTATTATTTGATCCACAATAATACTTAACAGGATTACATCAATTATCATTATTAATATTAAATAAGGTTAAAATGATAACTAATGATTACCTAGCTCAAGGTAATTATCCTAAGTTGTTTGAATGTGAATTACTATTATTAAATTGAGTTATTTGGGGGTAATTATAGATGTAAATAAGTTTTAGTATCGTAATATTTTATTATGATTTCGCAATATTTATTTTAGTTTAGGGAATAATATTTCTCATAGTTATGTTTGTAAAAGGGTCAAATTATTACTCAGGTTATACTAAATAAAATACATAAATTAATTTGTGTCTCGGTTCAAAGGTTATACAAATAAGGTATAAATAATTATACATATATGATAAATATATATATCTATAGTATAATACTAAAATAAAACATTATAGTGTTAGTTGAAAATTAAACTATGAGCTGTAAGGAGATAAATTTAATTAATAGTTGTTATAGTTAGCATGGGATCATGTGCCAAGCCTTCTACAAAAGTGGGAAAAATCTGGAAATAAGGGGAGATCTCTCTCTCTCGCTCTCAGGGGAAAAGGGAGAGGAATGGAGGAGAAGGAACAACAAGCAGGGGAGATTGGTTTAGGTTGCAACCAGAGAGGTTTCGACATTAAATCCAAAGGGTTTGGGCAATCGCAGGAAGAGGAATAATACCAAACCAGGTATGCTTTCTAATTATTTATTGCAGTAGAATACATATTTATATTTATTTGCTCCCAATTTTGCTCTTGTTTGGGTTTTGTGATAACTGTCTTTAGAGCTCTTGACATTGCAACCGTGCGATTAAAATATGATTTGATCACCGTGTTCCCAAGATCTTGAAGATTTATTTACATTGAATTCGATAAGGGCAAGGGCGCGGGGTTTTCGTTATGTATATGTGTGTGCGCAGCCTAGTTACCGGATTTGTAGGTCAAGATGGAATTGTTATGATGGAAAATTTTGATAAAGAATCAGTAGGTCTAGTTCAGAAAACAATTCATTCAAATCTGTTATCGTAGAAATGAAAATTTATTTTAATTTTGTTTAGCAGAGTAAATCGCCTGGTTTGTTTAAACCCAGGTCAGTCGGGATTTGAGGAAGATCTTTTACAGAAAGGCAAAGGTTGTGTTTTTATATAAGAGCTTAGCTCCCTTTATGCAGCTCAAGGTTTTTAATTGATCTAGACCTAGTAGGATTTGGGAACAATAACACATTTGTTACGGCCTAGGTGACGCCATATTTGCATGTGAGACATTAATTTCATTTGTGAAGCATGGGATTAGATTTGTCTCCTTTCAGATCTGGCAGGAACTGCTTAGTATAATATAAAGGTGAAATTGATGGCTGAGATGTTTGTTTGTAGCCGTCAAACTTACATGGGGAAACCTTATTTGCCATTGAGGGAGAATACATAAGGGTTGCGATTTTAGGTTTTTGCCAAGGATGTGATTCTAGACTAAGAAGATCCCTGCATACAGTTCTGAACCTCCTAGACCAAGCTCATAGTAAATCGTAGGAAAACTACCAAATTTCAGGGTTAATAGATCAAGCCTTGGATCTGTTTCGCATTATCATGACTGTAGGTATTATTCTACCAAAGTAGAGTACCTTATGAGTGGCAGGAACCCAGATTTTATAGTAAGAAATGGGCAAACTGTTCAGCTACGTTTATATCTTACCTTTTTACCCTGTATGGTAAATAATATATATATTTTCCCTTCACCAGTTTTGGGGATAATAGTAGACATGTTTGTTAGAATGGTGATGTGTCTTTTCAGATGTGCTTCTGCTCAACTTTGGAAATTATTCAAGGGCATTTGATTTATTTGTGCTACAAAGATCGATTACGTGAGGTTGTCCAGTTTCACCATCACTTTTTATGCTAGCATCTGAAGTAATCCATACATTCTCAGTGATGGTGAATTTAGGCCTCCAGTACAAGATATTGTTCTTCCAAAGGGTGAGAATCTAAAAAAACAAAATGGATATGTATTACAGTGCATAAGGATCTAATGATTCCCTTCTGAAATCTCATATATTGGGTTGGAGTAATGATCCTTCATAGCGGTTGACAACGTGAGGGTGGCACAGTCATGGACCTAATGAGATTGGAAGATATCTTAGTATCCCCTATTCTCACTCAATTTTTCAAGGAAATTTGGAACTGAGTTGAGCAAAAGATAAACAGGGAGCTTACCAAGTGGTAAGGTCATCTGATTTGAAAGACTGGCAGATGCCAGGTTTGTCAAGAAGTATTTCATCATACAGTATATGTTATGTTTATTGTTTATGTTCTCTTTTGCACATTTTGAGCAAATGTATAAACTTGTCAGGTGATATTTATGGTCAGTTGGCAGAGGTGTAAAGAAGAGATGTGTAGTCAGTTAGAAGATTTGCTTTAGACAAGAGATAGAGTGGGTTTGTATTGAAGTATCTCACGTTGCAAGCTGTTCTAACAATTTTCACACGGCTTATCTTGTTATACTAAAGCATCTCCATGTAACCATCACAGGTGTAGTTGGCCTCTTAATAATTAAGTTTATTGTGTTCCCATAATAGCCTCCATTGTTATGATTGTCAACCATGTATCCATATGAATCAATTAAAGCTGAAGAGCAATAGGGATGCTCATGTGAATGTCCAGCTCTTTTTGTCTGTAAACCATCTTCTGTACCCCTCGGTGGATGTCCATACGATGTTCCAAAGCTCCCATTTTGACGCATGAGGAATGGACGCAGGCATAGGGCAGGGAATATGATTCACCTTGCCCATTTCAAAAGCTTTCAAAATCTTTTTCTTTCCTCAGCATAGTTTTCGGGTGCCTAGATATTTGTAAGTCTGCCCATAAAAGACGCTTAGGGCCGGCCAAGCTGGAAATTGATCTTCATTAAGATTTAGGGTTGCATCTTTCCATAAATTAGAATTAGATTTGCATATATTTCTATGTCTGTCATATATTGGCAATAGGTATTTATTATATATATATCTTATTGCTTATGTTTGCCATATGTTGGCGATAGATATTCCTGTACCCTTGAGCTAACGTATGCCATATAATGGCGATATTTATTCTCAAACCCTAAGTTTTGTTAGCTATAAATCGACATTAGTTATTCACATAACTGAATGTTTGTGTCTATCATATTTATATTAATTTCTATTTGTCGTTGATAAGTATTATACCCTAAGATGCTAGAAACTATAACCTGTTGTCTGATTAATTTATCTCAACATGTTAGTCTGAATATATCAAGTTTGGCATGAGTAATTCTTTAATCTATATCTAGATTTAGAACAGTTTGATGTATATAAGTTTAATATTCTTTTTTATGATTGTATTATAGTCATTGGTGATTTGACTTCAAGGCATAGCCATATGGTTACATAGTGGATCTGAAGTCTATTACGTAATGTGCATATTTAATTCATTTAGGAAGAACAAAAATTGCGTTAGGTTATACTGTGATATGTGAGGAAGAGAAGTAGGTTGCTGAAGGGACGTCATTGATGATCGTTAGTGTCTTCTAGCACATTTCTATAGTCGATTTTTCTGCTAAATCATTCACATGACTTACAGTTCAAATCTGTGCACCAAGTTCAGTGTCACACTGTGGGAAATAGTTCTGCATGCATGTAGGTATGCCAAAACCATGTGTCCCATCAGTTTAGGGTTTGATACCATGATCTTTCCAATTAAAGAGCTATATAATGATTGTTTTATTACATTGGAATAATTTATTAAGATAATTATAATGCATATGCTCTAGATAGATAAATTATGTATGATGCATGTAATATTCAGTTGTTAATAAATTTAATATTGTAATTGAGTTTATTATGATTTCTTGATAATGGTTTGTTAAGATTGGGAATTGGATTGGTAGGTTGGAATTAGAGGTATAATCATTGTAAGAAGTAATTGATTTATAAGAATTTTGTAACTAATATTACCTATGCATTTGTTAGGTTGAAGGTTATGTTTATATGTAATTGATGACTGGTTTATTATATCAGATAGAATTAATATTTATTAAACTAGATCGAAGATATACGAATCCTTGTGGAGATATTACTTGTATTTGGTTGTTAATATGATTAAATCTAAATTGATATGATTAAATAATTAGTGTGGATGAAATTTAATCTAGGTTGATTGGTTTGGTAAAGATCATTTCATAAGGCTTTTGTTATGTTGAAGTTGGGTTGAAAGCTTGGAGTTAGGTGAAACAACAATGTACTTGAAAATTTTAGCCTCAAAAGTGAAACCTATAGGTAACTGAATGACTAAGAGATTGAATTGCTTTTGTAATAAAAATTTATGTTGTCAGTGAGTTGATTAGTTGAAATCTCTTATTGCAAGCAAAATTTTCATGAAAGTGGGTCTATGTGTAAATTGTCAAGTTTAGGTTCCAGAGGCATAAGGTAATAGGATTTGTTCATATGTATTCTATCCATAGTTGTCTTGAAATGAAGATGTTGTAAGAACATGATGTCTCTTGTCTGTGTATGTGGGTCTTGGTAAACAATAATGTAAGATGATGGACATATTGTGTCATGAATTTATTTCAATGGGTTTAAATTTCCTTCATGTATGTGTTGATATCAAGCTTGTGATTAGTATGGAAATGGGGAGATCTTGTCATTGTAATGAGAAACTATTTTGGTTCATATCTGTGATTGGAAGAGAAAGATGACCCATACCTTGCTCTGGATATGTGTTATGATTATTGCGATTGATGACTGGAAGTTTTTGGACAATGATCTAAAGGTTGGTTATCGTGACTATGTTTTGTATGCAAGAAGGGAAATGCCTTGCATTGTTTATGTATACTTATCAGTATGAAAGTGATTGTCTTGCTTAATGGTTTGGGTTTCTAGATGCAGGTAGGGGAGTGGCTTTCAATGTGGGGCCGGCGCCCAAAGTGGCTGTCAAGATAACCCATTGAAAGTTGTTAATTAAGTGAAAACCTAAAAATAAACTGGGGGGGAAAAAGGGTAAAATACACATTAACAAGATAATTGGATTTCCTCTCCCGTGCCTATAGTGCTCGTTTAGACTAAGGATGGGTAGAGAAGGCCTGGTCGGCAAACTCAACTTCCTTGTCCTCACGAAAGGAAGGTTGATACCGCATGAGTCACCCTATGGGGCTGGCGCCTAGTGAGAGGCTATCAGGATAACCCATGTTAGGACTATGCGATGACACTCTCCCTATTGCAGCCTAGCATTCCCTAGTCGTATTCTCCCCATATATCATGTGTTGCCTCTGGAAGTGATATTGAGTTGTTTGTGATGTTGTCATGTGTTGTGATGGAGTTATGTTTAGTCCTTGTTCCTGTTAGGCACTTTTCTACCTAACTGTATGATGTTGTGGGACCTTATATTATCTCCTAGCACGGGGGGTGGACCTCAAGGTTCCACATGGTCGGGTGGATGTGCTTTATCTCCATTGGTTTTTCCTTGCCATTATTCATGTGCAAGAAGGTTGTAACTCCTGTAGCAGATTCAGATCATGTACCAGTTTATGAAGACAGTTATTTATGCTCATGTACCATCCTGTGTATCAGGTTATTAATAATGTTTGTAATTCTTTGTAATCGAAAGTTGGTGATGTAGACAATATTATGTTGTATCCTCATATGTATGAAAAACTGAAGTTGTATTTATTATGGATGATTATTTATTTGATGTCATGGAAATGTATAAGGTTATTCTACTAATGTAATAAATTTAGAATGATTCATTGTTGTCAAGTTAATGTGTGATGTGTGAGAAAACATGATAGTAGGTTTTGTCAGTAACGCAGCCATGGAACCCTGAGAGAATGTTACTTAGTATAGCTAAGTTAAATGTTACCTTGTTATTCCTTGTATTTAAAAAAAAATTTGTCCGATTTGTTTAGTGTAATTGTGTTGTTCTCTAGTGTTTCATGGTGGGGCGTTACAACCCATCGCTGCTCTTGGATCAGTGCTTAGTCATTTAGCATGATTTATTAGTGTTTATCATTTTGTCATAGGATCAGTTAGTTGGAATCTACTCAAACTATTTGCTTCTTCTTTTGATCAGCGATTACATCTATTAATATTTTTATATCACTCTATGATAATCGCTAACCATGTATGATAATTATATTTAATATTATTTAATAATAATATTTACTATTTATATTTCTATATATATAATATTATTATTATAATAATATCTAAATTATATTATGATTATTCTAATGTAATCATACTATTATTTATAGATATGTTATTATATAATAAATATCATCATTATAATAATATTTAATTATTTATATTATATCTATATTAATTTAGGATATAATATTTTATTATTAGATCTATATTTGAGTATGTCATTCATATCTTTAATTTGAATGAGTGCACGAAATCGATTTGACTAATAATAGAACATGACAGCCCTCCCCACTTGAAATTGCTTGTCCTCAAGCAATCATAGTGAGTTCTTTCATTACCTCACGCTACCTCCGATGTGTAGAGATGAAGTCATGGTTTTGATTCAAAATGAACATGCTTTAGTGAAGAGAAAATGACAGTGATTCATGAAAGAGAGTTTGAGATCAAAAGAGCATTTGTTTGATGGGAAGATTTGAGAGTATTGAGATTCCAAGATTCTAATGAATGATGAGGATATCTTGATCGAGATTTGGTCTTATACTTGTAGTTTTACCTTTTGATGAGTTATTGACCTCAAAATTGTGAAGAGTTATATTCTTGAGGCATAATTGATGATGTTATGGACAGAAAACTTTAGGATGAAAGAAGATTCGGTAAGCTTTTATTTGAATAGCGATGTGATTGATGAAATCATTTTGAAAATTTGTAGAGATGAATTTGTAGAGAAGGAAATTGAATCTTAGTAGTGTATAATAGATGATGATATAATCGTGTGGAGATAATCAATGATGGATAGAAGATCCATTTTGAAGTATATGAACACCAAAATACACGTAGTACATGAAACATACACGAAGCTTGTACACTTAATATTTAAAGTATATGAAGCATGAGGAATGAATATAGTATATAATAAACGAGTATATGCACGTAATTCATGAAACACATGACATACACTTGATTCACAAGCATGAAGCATACAAAGTATATGCATGCAATACCTAAGGTATGAAGCATACATGTAACATGCAAGTATACACACGAATATGAAGTATACATGAATACAAGTAAGTCATGAAGTGTGCATTTGAACATACATAAGTCAGGGAGTATACACTCAAATACACACTGTCATAAGGTATACAATTGAATACAAGTCATAGAGAATACACTCACATACAAATACTCAAATGCAAATACCAAGTTATAGAGTACACACTTTAATGTAAGTCATAGAAGATATACTCAAATTTACAAGGCATGGAGTATGCATCATAATCATACTAATACAAGTAATAGAGTGCACAATTACTAGTTATACAAATAAATCATAGAGTACATACTCAAATACAAACACAATCATAGAGTATACACTTTTGTACATAATCATATTTGAATACAAAGTCATAGAGTATACACTCACACACAAATACAAGTCACAGGGTATAGAGTATACACTCAAATTAAATCATAAGGCATAGAGTATACACTCAATACAATCATAGAATATACACTCAAATACAATTACAAGGTGTATACATACAATCATAGAGTATACACTCAAATTAAATCACAGGGCATAGAGTATACACTTAAATACAAATACAAAGCATAGAGCATATGCTTGAATACAGTTACAAAGTCATAGAGCATACAATTTGCAAAGTCATACTTGAATACAATTACAAGTCATAGAGCATACAAAGTCAGAGTATACAAATGTAAAGTCATAGAGTATATATTTGCATACAATTTCACTCAACAAAGTATACACATAAAACATACACATGAATGTCTAAGTAGCATGCTTATGAACACATATGGAGCTTGAAGTATACATGCCAAAAATATCAGTTATGAGAAACACAGTCATCAACATGAGCAAGCATACCAATAGGAAGCATACAAGTATGATGCAATACCAAAAAAATACACAAGATTATATAGATAGGACGCGTAAATATGCACAAGAATATACATAAACACACACAAACAAGAAGCATGAAGTAAAATACATGAACACACACAAGAATATACGTACATACTCACACAGAAAACATACAAGTAAGGCAATGAAGTCAAAGCATGGAGTAAAACCTATGATGCAACACATGTCTACACGTAATACACACGTGCGTGCATAAATCACAAAGTATGTCAAGCATGAGCATGAATACAAGTAATACACAAGGTATGAATCATATAAAACTTATAATATTCTCTTTAGGATATCCTTGATTTCTCAACCTGAATACAAGAATAATCCCCAGAAAGAGATGTTAGTACTTTAAGAATCAATTCCATGATGAAGTCATTACACATCAATCATTACTAATGTAATGTTAATTTTGTGTGCCTATATTCAGTTCCTGCAAATACCACTATTAACACATATGCAAAGAATCATAATCAATACTAATGAGTATTTATCATTCACAGGATGGTAGGATGACTGCTCTGATACCACTTGTAATGTCCCCTTCTTGCAAGACAAAATTTTTGCGAACTTGCACACAATTTCAACTTGTAAAAGAGAACATTAGTATTCAATCTTTCTTATCTAATCATATTAACCATAAGGATATGTTAAATCAAGCTTTTATAGTCATAATCTAAATGTATTCTATCTTTTACAATATTCATTATACATATTTCATGATTACACTTGGGAGAGATATACTTGGGTCTACATGTTCATCAAACCACTTGCCCAACAAGAGAGGTTTTATAAAGGAGCAATCAAGGGGTCCATATTTTATTCCTTTGCCCGGAGACCAACCCAAATCAAAGGCCCATCCCTTATCCCGGAGAGGTACTCTAGACCAATACGAGACAAGAGCCTATCCATTACTTGATGATTCTCTTGACCAACACAAGATAATGGCAATGTATCGGTCTTTAGCCAGATGGTACTGTTGACCAACTTAGGCATCAACCATGATGTCGGTCTTTAGCTGGATGGTACTCTTGACCAGCTATGGCATCAACCATGATATCGATCTTTAGCCAGATGGCACTCTTGACCAACTACGGCATCAACCATGATATAACTCATTGCTTACCTTTATCCCTTCATCTCGATCTATGGGCTTGGTTGATATACCATGAGACTTTCTTCTCATCCCATTCTTTTAAGTATGCACTCTAGTTAATTGATTACATAAGCTATGCCTTAGTAACTTAGGCCATAATAATTGTTATTACATTTTATTATTCATTCATGCACTTATGATGGATTTCATAGTCTTTAAGTCATTCCTTGTGATTAGCTATCAAACAATCATGTAACAATCTAATCCTATATAATTATTCAATATTAAGATTATGCAATATGTAAGTATTAATTCTATTTCTTTCTTATTCTAATTCTATGCTACTATGATTTCTCACTAATACTCTTGTTTAGTCATTTCGCAATTGTAGTAACTTGTTGTTGTTTATCAAGTTATTACTTTCAAGAGATGCAAGGATTTATTAGTATGACTATCTGCAGTACATACTTTATGAATGTGAAATCAATATAGTATACCTCAATGTATAGATCATACCTTGAATTCATTATGCAGATACTAATGTCTCCTGCGATATATAAAATGGTTCAGATTGAATGGTAGATGAGCTTTGTTTTTAATGATTCCAAGACAAGATACACTCAGTCCAAGGGTTCAATGGTAAATACTGATGGATTACAACTGCTCCGATGATATTTATTTATCACTGTTATGTTATGCTTAATGAAAACTGATCTGGTTGATGATGTGATTTGAGGCTTATGTCTAGTAATTGACATCGATGATTGAATAATGTTCGCTGGTTAGTGATCTGATGATCCTTGAATTGTGTTCGATGTTGGATCCTTATATAACCTGATTTCATGAAATGTTGCAACTCTTCATCACCCATCGCTACCCTTGGATCAGTGCTTAGTAATTTAGCCTGATTTATTAGTGTTTATCATTTTGTCATAGGATCGATTAGTTGGAATCTACTCAAACTATTTGCTTCTTCTTTTGATCAACGATTACATCTAATAATAATTGTATATCACTATATGATAATCGCTGACCATGTATGATAATTATATTTAATATTATTTAATAATAATATTTACTATTTATATTTCTATATATATAACATTATTATTATAATAATATCTATATTATATTATGATTATTCTAATGTAATCATTCTATTATTTATAGATATGTTATTATAAAATAAATATCATCAATATAGTAATATTTAATCATTTATATTATATCTATATTAATTTAGGATATAATATTTTATTATTAAATCTATATTTGAGTATTTCATTCATATCTTTAATTTGAATTAGTGCACGAAATCGATTTGACTAATAACGAAACATGACATTATACTCTTGGGGTGCTCCAGACCCTTCTGAGTGCCCATGTCATTCCCAGATGCCCCAGACATGTCTAGTGCCCTGGTCTAGGATCAAGGATTTGATTTATTTTCCTGATTGTTGATGAAGTTATTGGAATGAAGATTTGATGTATACTTTCATTATCATGTTTCAGGATCTCCCAAGTATGCGAGAGCATGCCAATTTTCACTTGTACACTTTATTGCATAGTTTCTCAGGCACACTTACAAATTTAGAGATTGGACATCTACAAGATGTTGGATTATGATGGGTGTATACTATGCATATGATGACATATCATTGTATGATGTTAATGGTGCTCTTGGAGTGGTGGAACTTAGATACTTCCACTTTTCATCTTCCGATGGAAGAGATGTTTGTTACTTTAGATGATGTGTATAGGATACTATGACTACCTATGCATGGTGAGACATTCATGGGTGTAGAGTAGAGGTCTGAGGACTACACTCAGGGAAGCTAGATGTATTGTCTTGGACACAGTCTCATCGAGCAATTGAGGACACATTGATATCAGATTTTTTGAGCAGTGTGCAGTTGTTAAACTGATCATACATCACATCATGATGTTTGGTGTGGAGCATGATTAGTCCCCATGTCAAAGATTGTTAATATGTGGTGACTGATCATACTGTAGGGGCTATAGGTACATGTAGCAAGGTAAATTTTGTGACTTTGTCAACCGCAGTTCCCCCTAGAATAATTAATGGGGGAGTGTAGGGGGAGAGCCCATGTTGGGGGTTTGGGAGCAATGCCCCAAGGGGGGTTGTTGGGGGTAGTGCCCCTGAAGAAAAATTTGGCCTATATTTAATAAAGGAGTCAACAATTAGTTTGTTATTGGTTGACATGTAAAAATCCACTTTGTATAACTGCCATAAGGCTTGATAAGTAGTATTTGGAGAAGGTGAAAAGCCAAGAGTCTTTAGAATCGAGTGAAGATCAATGAGATGAATGCAAGTATCTAATCAAAGTAGATTATGAGCTGAATAAGGTTGTACATATAGGTGAGCAGAGGTAGCTATTAGTTGAGGAAAAGACTCCTAAAAACTAGCATGAGTGTCTTGTTTAGTGCTAACTTCGATGACCCCTCTCCTAGCTTCTTAACAACATTGACCTCTTACTGAGACATGTGTCAAGGTTTTATGAAGGTACACCTAAGTAGGCTTATTCCTAAGTGTATGTACAAATATATGAAATTAATATACACTAATATCCCCTCTTAAGCATAGCTTAGGTGGCCACAAATGAAATGGGTCTCGGCTACAAATTCTAGTGAGGTATACATGTACAATGCAAATATGAAATTGGGTCCTAGCAACTAGGCCTAATGATGTACTCAAGAATAATACAATCTCTCATAAACGAAGAAAGGTAGAAAACCCAGTGGGAAAAAACTACCCTCTTAAAGAGAGAAAATGACATTATACAGGTGAAGAAGTACTACTTCTTTCACTAAGTACAATATAGGATTCCCTCATAGGACAGAAAATGATAGAAGGTCTATGAGACCCCCATAATACATGTCCTGCTATAGTGATGCTAGATGGTCAACATTTAGGATGTAGATGTAGATCCAAGAACGTCAAACAATGTTTCTTCCCTTGTGAAGAAATGAAACCACTTGAGGATGCTGAGGTGTCCCCATGTCAATGTTGAAGGATACCATAATCAAATCAGGTGCATTCCCAATAGATGAGGGTGATGATGATCCATAACCATGTGTAGGACAATATAGATCATGAGTATTCAAAGGGGATAATGGAGATGTAGTTTCATTGAAACTATCATCGAAGAGAAGACTGGTGTCCTCAAAGTGTGCTTCCATGTCAGCAATGCCAGACTCTACAAACAAACAAATGATTCTAGGTAGAAACCTATCCCAATCAACAATGCTAGGAAGATTGATATCTTTTTACAAAGAAGTACCAGAAGCTTTCAAAGAAGTGACTCTAGAATCTGATGAAGCAACAATAGGAGTGATGACTTCTTCTATGTCAATGCAACATTTTGTTTCTGTATCATGATTAGCGATGTGAGTTGTGATCAACACAGGATCATGTGGGAATAGAGAAACATTGGTGTCTCTATATTGTAACATTAGAAAATGTTCCCTTGGGGACTTTTCCCTCATAAGGTTTATCTCCTGGGTTTTTTGCATGCATTTAGGACATCTTACTTCATAACTTGGCATCCCGATGGATGAGCTCTAGGTAACATGACAAATGGGACCTAGGAGGAACCCTTGAGCTATACCCTTTCCAAAATAGGGTGGGAGGACTTGGGCACCCATGCCCTAGTCCTGCCCTATTTTGGGGCAGTCCCAATTTTTGGGTGTCGGCTTGTGACCGTTATTTGGGTCCTATGCCGACACGGTAAGTTTGAATTTATGAAATCTTGGCGAGAGTGTTTGTAGTTGCATATAAAAGCATATTTAGGCATTCATTTGTAAACTAGATTTCAACTAGATGATCATTGTGAACTTTAGGCATTCTTAAGGTGATTCAAGGATTTCATTGTGTTGCAAGAGAAGAATTGTGTTGTCTATGTGTTTGTGTTTGTAGATTTGAGTATCCACTTCATCATGGAATGAAGAGCATCTTCCTCCCATGAGATCTTCACTACAAGGTGACATTATATTATGTTTTCATCATCATTTCCTTTAGTTTTTGCCTCTTCCTCACAAGGGTACGCATTGTCAATCTAACAATGGTGTTCAAAGACTTAAATGTCCTCTTGGGCTTGACTGAGGCAAGCCTCTAAACACCACAACCCCCTCCTAAAGTTTTCATGGTTGTAGGTTACAGGTTGCAGAGCTGGACAAAGTGAAGTTGTAGGAAGGCATCTTGAAGTGTCAGAATTGCAGAACAAAAGAAAAACTAGCTACTGGGACTTGGGTTCCCATTCACTAGTCCTCCAACTTCCGTGACAGGAAAATCTCTAGAAAAACAGGGAAGAGTTGTAGGCTGAGTTTTCAGATCTTGACAAAAACTAAGGCCTTGGACTTAGGTGCCCGCTCCTATGTCCCTGACTTTTCTGCCTCAGAGCCCCAAAAATAGGTACTTTGTGATTTGATATTTTGCTTCCCTCTACAAGATCTTTTTCTGTTATTCTTCCATTTACAGTCGTATTTGCGAAATTAGGGTTCTTAATGGTCAATTGAGCATAGGAGAAGGAAAATTGATAATTAAACATCCTAATGCAAGATTCCCTACATCTCACAGTGACCTAGCATATGGTAGTGCACTGCCACTCAATCCTAGGTCCTTGAATGTTAAGGGTGAAAGGAGGATTCAAACATCTAACAACACTAAACTAAGCAATCCCAATTTTACCTAAAACATTTTGGTGAAGGTCTATGTTTTTGGACTTAAATTGCAACTTACTGAGTGTGTGTTTTCATACTCAGATTGATTTCATGCATTCAAATATTATTTCATCTTATTGCATTGTGAAAATTACAAAAAAATTGAAAAATTTGCAAAAATTTGAAAACCTTAGCTTGAATTTTCATATAGATCACTAAATTGCATCAATTCTTTCTAAATTTTCCTAATTCATGATTTTTGCATCAGATCTAATATAAACTATAGAAAAACATAGAAATTCAATAATTTGCATTGCATTTTCATCATTAATTTGCTAGGCTTTTGTAGAAATTTTGACAATTTTCATTAAACCCAGTAATTCCAAAATCTAGGGTTAGTAGGCAAAATTTTCTTTCAGATTTTTCTACTAATTTTAGAGGCACATTCAAATTATAATTTTTCTTTAGTCTTGCATTCTACTATAAATTTGCATTTAGATTTAAAATATTTGCATTTTTGCATAGAAAATTTCAACAAAAACTAGCAATTTTCATGCAATTTGAATTGACATTTTGCATATTAAAGATTCGAATTCTTCTTCAGATCTAAGAATATTTCATTTTAATCATAAATTAGACTTCCAAATATTCATATATCATTTTGTGTCAAGATCTCAAACCTAGGGCTTCAAAAACACCAATTTTCACTAAAGTTGGCCTTATCAACTCTCTAAACTTGCACCATAGGCATGTTGTGAAGGGTATTTTTGAATAAATTAGATTTTATTAGGGTAATAATTTTCTTCCCCTCCTAAAAATCTTCACAACACCCTTTTAACGGGTTCTTGTATTCAAAATTTGGTGAAAAACTACACATTTTTACTATTTTTGCCCTTGGGTTTGACCTAATTTGTACTCCAAGATTGTGATCTATTTTATGGATTGAGGTGACTAATATCATTGATTTTATATTTTTCACCTCCTGAAATTCATTACAACACCTCTTTTACTAGGTCTTGGAATTGAAAAATCGTAAAAAATGGCCTATATTTTGCTATATTTTCACTAAGGTTTTACCTTAAGTGGCACTAAAAGTGTGTTGTGTTGGGAATTTTGACATTAAGTGGCTGTTATTACTGATATAATTTTTTGTACATCATCACTTTCCTCACAACACCCTTTGTTGTGCTCTTTTACATTGTGTTTTGGTGAAAAAAGTGCCTATTTCGACATATTTTCACTATAGTTTGACTTGGGATTATCTTGGATTTGCATCAAGACTATGTTGAGAAGGATCTTATTGCTGTTTTATATTGATATCAGACATATAATTTTATTCCCTTGACTAAAATCCTTACAACACCCTTTGTTTCACTTAATTGCATTGAAAAAGTACAACAAACCAAGCATTTTTGGCCTTCAACCATATCCTTCTCTTAGGATTTGTTATCTTAGTTTTTGTGTTGAGTGTTGTATGCTTTTGAATAATCTTTATGACATGCTATTCTCAAAACAATATCCCTTTGAGAATAAGGAAAAGGTTAATGGGATCTACTGCTCTTGAAGAAAATGACATACCTACCTCTAATAATCCTTTGAACACCTTATGTAACATGCAGTCATATTTAACTGATTATAAACTTACACCTAATAGAATTTTAGTAGAAAGAGTAACTAAATGTTATGAAAATAGTATCGAATGCAATAAAATTCAAATATTACAACTAACTTTCATTTTCAGCTAAAATAATCTTTCTAACAAAATACATATAATCAAGAATAAATTAACTAACTTCCTTCAATGAAATTCAAATATTAAGGTAGGAAGAGAGATTAAGAAAAGTACAACTTGAATAGATTCCTGCTGATTTGTTTATAGATCCTCCTCTGGATTTTGGAAAAAAATAATATCAACAAGGGTTTTATCCACCGAACCAAGACCAACTGGTCTCCCGTGCTTCTTCAACTAAATAAACCCAACCCTTCATGAGGGTGATTAATGAAGAATCTAACAACATCAATATACCTTTGAGCCTGGTCTCAAGAACCTATACCTCCTGATTGATCATTCCCTATAGGTACCTCCTAATTGGAAATATCAGTTTGACCAGTGGTATATTTGGTACTCAATAGCTGACAGATGCCTATACTACATCATACCTTGGCCAAGGATTTCTAATAATTATCTAACACTACTGTGTCATTAACATTCACCCTTGCTCGGCATTGACTTTATTTCATATGTTTCTTTTTGGTTACAGGTTTAGGCAAACAACATGTATAATCTAGTTGACATGCTCATAGATTTATAAGAGATTCGGCATAAGAACATTTAGACAGAAAGGTATCCTTTAACTCAGTGATAGAAGTCAAATCCCTCAATGAGAATATATATATATATATATATATATATATATATATATATATATATATATATATATATATATATATATATATATATATATATATGTAGACAAATGCTTCTGTAGATTTCAAAGATTTGGAATAGAAAGACACATACAAATTTAGGAGATTCATGCATGAATCATAGAATAGAAAAATACAGAGTAAGAAAATGAATAATAAACAGGAATAGCTACAGCCATCCAAAATAATGCATTTCTATCCATCACATGATGAACTATACTATATCAAATGGAGCCATTGTCTTGCCTAATTAAGCTTTTGCAAGTCGAAGCTAAGGAATAAGCGACTACAAGGACAAATTCTGATTGCCAAATTGGCTCTTACTATCACTCCAATGATATTGACTCAGCTGAGTAAGAAGAGTATGAAGTTCACGTACAAGGAAAATATGATTTAGATTTCTGAGTTGTAGGGACAAGGCCACTCAAAAAATGTAATCAATAGCTTACTAATCCTACAAATGCTCCATGGAAAAGGTGCGAATGCTCTTTTGAAAAGGGTACGAATGCTGTGTTACAAGATTGAGTAAAGAATGTGAATGAAAAGGATGAATGCCAACAAATAAAGGTCACCCACTCCTTCCCCCGTCTGCATTCAAGAAGGAACATTTCCTTCTTGCGTGCGGGTGGAGTGGAGGAGTTACATACAAGATTCCAGCTCGCACACCACTAAGTGCTCCTCATGAGGTAAGTTGAAAATATATATTATTTAATATACATAAGGAAATAATTCTTACCAACTTGAAATATATACGTATATGTATGTGCGTTGGCCAAGGCTACAATGATATAGTCATCTAGACTTAGACTTAGACAATATTATTGTTTTTCGATTCTCGTAACCACCCTCTCTGTGTTGATATCCTTTTTTCCTTGTCGCTTGATTTGTCCTGCAACACTTTGACAATTAATGAAGATTAAATCATTTCCTTGATATGAACATTTGTATATATTATATATCCATACATCCATTCTCACATATCATTGAAAAATATTCGCATATAAAAGAAAATCATTCTCACATAATTATACACCTTATTCAACAAATAAATTCATATTCACATGAAAGCAGTTATACACAACTAACAACATAACCAACATTTCATTGTTCAGTAGAAGGGGATGTAACATATTCTTCCCCTTAAGAATCATCGTCCTCAATGGTTATTTATTAATATATATATATATATATATATATATATATATATATATCAAAATTTAACAACATAGTCTCACATAAGTCTTAATTTTTGGGGAATAAATAAGGGAACTTTTGATGAATCAAATCATAATCTTCCCAGGTGGCATTCTCTTCTAAATACTAGTCCCACTGGACCTTACATTCTACCACCTCACGATACGTAACTACAGCTTACGTATCTTGAGTACTCAAAGTGGCTCTATTGTGATCACACCAGGGTCCCATACCTACAATGATTTCCAATCAATCATATGTTTAGAGTCTGCATAATATTTCTTGATATATTAAACATGAAATACATTGTGAATTCTGGTGAGAGCAGGGGGTAGACAAATTCTGTATGCCACAGGATTGATAATTTCTAGAACATCAAAAGGTCTCACATATCTTGGGGCTAACTTAGAGGCTCTCCCAAATTTTATAGAGTTTTTTCTATGGTTTTACCCACAAAAAAACTTTTTCTCCCACTACAAAGTGTCTCAGAACATGTTTTGCATTAGCATAACTCTTTTGCCGGTCATTGGCCTCTTTCAATCTCTGCCTAATTATTCTTACCTACTCTTCCATTTCTTGAAGCATTTCAGGTCCTAGAATGATCATGTCTTCCCACCTGTTCCAACTTATAGGGGTTCTACATTTCCTGCCCTACAGGGCTTCAAAAGGTGCCACTTTTATTGCTGACTGATATGAGTTATTATAAGCAAATTCTACCGAGGGTAGATATTCCTCCCACCTGTATTGTTGATCCATACAGTACATTCTAAGTAGATCTTCTAAAATTTGATTTACCCTTTCCGTCTAACCATCTGTCTCGGGATGATAAGTTGTACTAATATTTAACTAAGTTCCCAAGGCTGAAAATAGGGTTTGCCAAAATCTGGATGTCATCCTAGAGTCTCTATCTGATATGATCTTTTCTAGTATTCCATGGAGATGAAAAATTTCCTATACAAATTTTTATGCGATCACTAATGCCCCATTTGTCAAATTCCCTGGTATGAAATGTGCCACTTTGGTGAGTTTGTCCATGACCATCAATATGGAATTATGCATGTTCCTAGTCAAAGGTAAACTTTGTACAAAATCCATGCTAATGATTTGCCATTTCAAATCACGTACATTATGAGGCTGAAGTAATCATGTTGGATGCTGATGCTCTACCTTGACCTTCTGATATTCGAAACATCCTACCATAAATCTTGTTGCGTCTTTTTCATTCCTTTCTAAAAATACAATGGTTTGACATTGGCCATCATCTTGGTTACTCCTAGGTGTCCTGAATATGGGCGGTATGTACTTCTTTCCATATTGTTTTCCTTAACTCGGAAGACTTTGGAATATACATGCTACCTTTAAATCTCAAAAGCCCATCTGCTTCAATGTGAAAACCTTCATATTTAGGCTCCTGTGGATTCGACTGAAGAGCTTCTCAAACTTGCAAATAGTATTCATCTTCATTTCGTTTCTGAATCACCTATGTTCTAAAATTAGTGTTGATTGACACCATTGCCATTATATGCTTCCGTCGACTCAATGCATCAGCTACTCTATTTTCCTTGCCCTTAATGTAACTGATCTCAAAATCATAATCTGTAATTAACTTCATCCATCTTTTCTAGCGAGCATTTAGATTGGGTTGTATAAATATGTACTTCAAACCTTGATGATCTAGCTTAAGTTCAAAAGTTTTCCCTAATAAATAATGTCGCGACATTTGCAGGGCATGAACAATAGCTGCTAACTCTAAATCATGGGGTGCATAATTTTGCTCATATTGTTTCAATTTCTAAGATTCATAAGACACTACCTTTCCTTCTTGCATTAACACTCCGCTTAATCCATCTCCTGACGCATCTATTATAACTACCAAATGACCATAAGGATCTGGTACTATCAATATTGGGGCAGTTGTTAATTTTTCCTCTAATAAGTCAAATGTCCCTTGACATTTTTTAGTCCATTTGAATCTTTTTCCTTTTCTTTGAAGAGAGGTAATGGGATGAGCAATTTTAGAAAAATCTCTGACAAACCTTCTTTAATACCCAGCTAATCCCACGAAACTTCTAACCTCAGGAACATTCTTCAGTACTGGCCAATCCACTATAGCTTTTATCTTAGCAGGATCCACTACAATTCCCTTACTGATATTATAATCCCCAAATATTGTATCTCTTTCTTGAAGAAGGTACATTTTGACAATTTTCCATATAGTTTATGCTCCCTTAACCATTGAAGAACTATTTGAAGGTGTTGAAGGTGCTCTTCCTCATTTTTGGAGTAGATAAGAATGTCATCTAAGAATACCGATACAAACTTATCCAGGAAATCTCTAAAAACACTATTCTTTAAATTCATGAACGCGGCTGGGGCATTGGTGAGTCCATATGGTAGAACTGTGAAATCATAGTGTCCATATCTAGTTCTGAATGTCATCTTATGAATATCTTCCTCTTTTAACCTTAACTGATGATATCTTGACCTCAAATCTATTTTTGAGAATATTGCAGCCCCTTTCATTTGATCAAAAAGATCATCTATTCAAGATAAGGGATATTTGTTCTTGATGGTGAGCTTATTTAACATTTGGTAATCTATACATACATGAAGAGTCCCATCCTTCTTTTTAACAAAAATCACTAGGGCACCCCATGGTGAAACACTCGGTTGTATCAAACCCTTATCTAGTAATTCCTGTAATTAATGCTTTAGCTCCACTAGCTCTAAGATGGTCATACAATAAGGTACTGTTGAAACAGGCTTGGCCCCCTCATACTAGATCAATGGCAAAATCAAATATTCTTCTAGGTTGTAACCCAGGTAGTTCCTCGGGAAATACATCTTGATATTCTTTAAGATAAGGGTATTTTTCAGTGAAGGTCTCTTCCTTATCTTCAATTCCCATTTTCCTCTTCCTATTCTATGGATGCTCTATCCCTTCATTGACCGCTTCCATCTTGACCATAAAAAATTTGCATCCTTTCCTTCAATTTTTTTTTAGCTACATAGCCAAAATTTGTTGCACCTTAACTTCTCGTTGTTTCCCTTGAATCCTCACTGGGTTCCCTGAATCATCCATACATTCTATTATCTTAGCATAATAGTCAACCTTAGCTCTATGTTCTTTCAGCTAATTCATTCCAATGATCCCATCATGGGAACCCAGAGGTGCTATGTAAAGCTTGACCTCTGTAGTCAAGTCTGGAAATTCAATCTTGGCTTCAAATAGACATTACTCTACCTGATCTCTCATCTGGTTAGCATATTCAACCATCCATGATTTGGTCATATACCCAGTTCTTTTAGGAAACTTTCCCAGTAACTTAGGTGACATAAAACATTCCATGTCTCCAGTGTCTATTAAAATAGTTATTAGGTTACCATAAAGCATACCTAGAGTTTCTATGGGAGTGACCTGGTACTCTCCTTGTCTATTGTCAACTATTGCATGAATTCTTTGTTGAAAAATGGTTTGTTGAGGTGGTAGAGGCTTCTGTTACTATTGTCCTTGCTGGTTCTTAGAGGGACACTGATTTGCGTAGTGCTCACCTCAACAATTGAAACATCCTCTGGGCGATCCCTTCTTTTTAGTACTTTTACTACTGTGGTCTTCTTCCTTCCAGGAGTTGTAATTATTCTTTTTAAACTAGTTATTCTTGTACCCCTTGTTTTTGAAATTTTCCTGTGACTATTCCAAATTACTCTTATTATTGTTCCTATCCTTGAAGGAATCATCTTTCTTCAATCTCTTTTCTTGTTAAACAACTTTCTCGTAAGCCTCATCCATAGTTCGAGGTACAAAAACATCTACTGGTCCTCCAATACAATTGTTTAGCCCCATTATGAACTTTTGTACTTGAAAGTTTTCATCCTGCTAGTACTATGGAACATATTTAAGTAAACGGGTATATTTCTCCCAATACTCATTGATAGTTTTGGGTCCTTGCCTGAGGTTTTCAAAAACTAACAGTTTTTTTATCATAAAATAACTGTGGAAGCCATCTTTGGCCAAATATCTTCACAAATTGATTCCATGACACATCAGCCACTGCCAATCCCATTTCAACCCTTTTGTTTTCCCACCATGTAGCAGCTTCTCCTACCAACTGGTAGGCTGCCCATGTTGCTTTAGAGTTATCAGAATAATCTCAAAGTTCAAAATACTTTTCCATCTCCGTCAGCCATGCCTGTGCAGCTTCTCCCGAAGGAGAGCCTTCAAACATAGGAGGTTTTATCTTTTTCATATCTTTGGTTAACTCATTGGCCAGTCTACTTCTCTTCTATCCCATACTAAATGTTTTTATGTTATCTTCATGCGAGTCACTTTGATTTTTAGACCTCTCATCTCTAGCTTTAGATTGCACTTCTACCTTTTTCTCTGGGTGGGCTAATCTAGCCTAAGTTACTTTCATCATACTCAATATCTGATCCAGTTTATCCATGGAATTATTGTCCTAATCTTCTCTGAACCCATTTCTGGAATTTTCCATTCCAATGATGTTCCTGAAGAAATTAAGAGTTTTAATTAGTTTTTGGTTATTGTTGGTTGTCATCTAGTAATTTTCACAATGAATTAAGGAGTCTTCCTTTTTGCATAAAACTATTGTTAAACTCAATACAAATAGCTCACAAAAAATTTTAATTTATTTTAAAGAAAAGACTATGACTCCCTCTGATAGATTCATTAATAATTTCAAAATTTCTATCACTTCTTGTGATAGATTTATTGCATATATTACAAAATTTCCATCACTCCATGTGATAGATTTATCTCAATTTAATACAAAATGGTCATCACTTTCTATGATTAGTTTTGTGAATCCTTTTAATTATCAGTGATAGGTTCCTCCTCATCACCAAATTCTAAAAATGGGATAAGTATATATCCAGGAGTCAGAACTCGATCTCCTTCAAATGTTTCTAGTTTAGTGTGGTCTTTAAATTTGCTCTTCTTTATGTCTGCAATTATGGCAGACTTCACATTCTCTTTTCCAGAGACCTTACATTATCTTCTCTCCTAAAGTCTTTTAGAGCTTCAGCTATTGTTTTCGAATCTGCTATAGGAGAACAACTTGAATAATCATAACAAAGTCTGATCTTCCATAGTCAAATAGATATAGGGTCACGAATCTTTTTCTGGGGTGTTTTTCTTATCAAAACCATCCTAGAGAAAACATCAATAACTGTTTTCAATGTTCTAAGCATGATGAGCCCCAAGATTTAGTGTGGAACCATGTAGCTTTGATACCATTTGTAACACCTAGTCATATCTAACTGATTATAAACATACACCTAACAAAATTTCAGCTGAAAGAATAACTAACTATTATGAAAATAGTATTGAATGCAATAAAATTCAAATATTACAACTAACTTTCATTTTCAGCTAAAATAATCTTTCTAATAGAATACATATAATCAAGAAGAAATTAACTAACTTCCATCAATGAAATTCAAATATTAAGGTAGAAAGTGAGATTAAGAAAAGTGCAACTTGAATACCTTCTTACTGATTTGTTTGCAGATCCTCATCTGGATTCTGGAAAAAGGAATATCAACAAGGGTTTTATCCACCGAACCAAGACCAATTTGTCTCCTATGCTTCTTCAACTAAAGAAACCTAAACCTTCACGAGGGTGATTAACGAAGAATCTAACAACATCAATATGCTTCTGAGCCTGGTGTCAAGAACCTATACCTCCTGATCGATCATTCCCTATAGGTACCTCCTAACTGGAAAAATTACTCTGACCATTGCTATATCTGGTACTTGATAGTTGACAGATGCCTATACTGCATCATACCCTGGCCAAGGATTTCTAATAATTATCTGACACTACTGTGTCATCAGCATTCACCCTTGCTTGGCATTGACTTTATTTCATATGTTTATTTTTGGTTACAGATTTAGGCAAACAACATGTATAATCTAGTTGACATGCTCATAGATTTATAAGAGATTCAGCATAAGAACATTTAGATAGAAAGGTATCCTATAACTTAGTGACCGAAATCAAATCTCTCAATGAGAATATAGTTTATATATAGGTATGAAGACAAATACTTTTGCAGATTTCAAAGATTTGGAATAGAAAGACACATATGAATTCAGGAGATTCATGCATGAATCATAGAATAGAAAAATATAGAGTAACAAAATGAATAATAAATAGGAATACCTATGACCATTGAAAATAATGCATTTCTATCCATCACATGATGAACTATACTATATTGGAAGGAGCCATTGTCTTGCATGATTAAGCTTTTGCAAGTCAAACCTAAGGAATAGGTGATTGTAAGGACAAATTCTAAATGCTGGACTAGCTCTTTCTATCGCTCCTATGATATTGACTTGGCTGAGTAAGAAGAGTATGAAGCTCACGTACAACAAAAATATGATTCAAATTTTTTATTTGTAGGGATGAGGGCCCTTAAAGAATGCAATCAATAGCTTACTAATCCTCTGAATGCTCCTTCAAAAATATGCGAATGCTCTTTTGAAAAGGGTACTAATGTTGTGTTACAAGATTGAGTAAAGAATACGAATAAAAAGGATGAACACGAACAAATAAAGGTCACCCACTCCTTCCCTCGTCCGTATGCAAGAAGGAATGTTTCCTTCTTGCATGCGGGTGGAGTGGAGGAGTTACATACAAGACTCCAACTTGCACACCACTAAGCGCTTCTCATGAGATAAGTTAAAAATATATATTATTTAATATACATAAGGAAATAATTCTTACCAACTTGAAATATATATGTATATGTATGTGCCTTTGCCAAGGCTACGATGATATAGTCGTATAGACTTAGACTTAGACAATATTGTTGTTTTTTGATTCTCGTAACCACCCTCTCCCTATTGATACCCCTTTTTCCTTGTCGCTTGATTTGTCTTGCATCACTTCAACAATTAATGAAGGTTAAATCATTTCCTTGATACGAACATTTATATATATTATATCCATACATCCATTCTCACATATCATTAAAAACTATTTGCATATAAAAGAAAATCATTCTCACATAATTATACACTTTATTCAATGATTAAATTCATACTCACATGAAAGTAGTTATACACAACTAACAACATAACCAAAATTTCATTGTTGAGTAGAAGGGGATGTAACACCTTCTTTACAAAGGGAGAAACCCAAATTGCGCAACATATTATACATCATCCAACCACTATGGAAGAACAAACTTTTCATGATGTTGATGATACTGTTGAGGCAATAGGATATGTATCTGATGAGCAAATAGAAAAATTGGATAAAGAGCTAGCCCAATTTTAATCATTGATGGAAAATGAGAGAATAGCTGAAGAAGTTGTCCTTACGATTCATAATATAAGAGAATTGATAAAAGAGGGGCAAGATGGTGTTAATGCAATTCATGGTCTAGCACATATTGTACAAACCAATATCGTGCCAGTGACTGAATGTGCGCAAGTGATAAATAACACTTTATCACCATCTCATACTCAAGTATCCATACCTATACCAACTACGGGAATATCAACTTTTACATCAACGATATTAACAACTAGTGCAAATGCTTGTAGTAATGCTACCACTAGTCTTGGAGTATCTAATGGCACTAATTATAAAGTTGTGGTATTTGATTATCAAAATTTGGTTTCTAAGGTGACCTCCTCTATGTATAATTTTTCTCAACCACCTATCTATTCCACTCATTTCCAACCACCTATTACATACTCTTAACCATCTTCCACCTATCACTATGTCCAACCACTATTGACATATCCCCAACCTCTAGCTATCATATCTCAAGCTCATTCACCTCCTAACTTTGGCTCCAATTCCTCACAACAAATTGCATCTCCCAACGATGCCATCCTAAACAAACTTTTGTAGGGCATGACTACTTTACAACAAAAGGTAACAAACTTGACAAATTCTTCACAACCTAGTCTACCAACATATCATACATGTAATCCCATTTCCTATGCAATCTTGAGAACTCCTATGCCTGAGAGGTTTGAGACTCCCCACTTTAAAAAATATGGTGGAAAAGGTGATCCTAATATCCATTTGACAGCATTATAGCTATGTGTAGTGATTTTAATTTTGAAGAGGATTTGTTGGGAAAATGTTTCCTGTGATCTCTCAAAGATACTGCTTTAGAATGGTTTTGCTCTTTGCCTCTGAATTCAATACACTCCTTTTCATAGTTGATTGATCAATTTTTACATTTTCAAGCAAATATCGGACCCCAAGTCACGCTTATTGACTTGGTTCAATACAAACAAGGTTCAAAAGAAAAGTTGACTGAATTCATGAGTTGGTATAAAGGACTTTAGGTACAGATTCAGTATCAGATGAAAGATGAAGAAGCTCCGAAGATATTTATTACAAATCTACAACCTAATATTCGTGATAAGATCCTCTTTATGAAATATAACTCCTTTCAACATTTATGCACCGCCCTTCATGATTATCAACTTTTGTCTAGTCAGTATGAAAACCAAAACTCATCAGCTCAAGTTGGTCCATCCTCAGGTGGATCATCACAAAACAAATTTAAGAGGAATAATAATAACAGGAGCTTCATCAAGATTAATAGACTGAATATGAACAACTTTTCAAATGTTTCATCTATCACTAATCCAAAGAAAATATCGTATCAACCAAGAAAGTTTTCTCCAATATCTAAGTCTTATCATTCTATCATGAATCAAGCTATGAGTAATAACATTCTGAAGCTTCCCCTGATCAAGCCTGTTGATCCTAGTAAACAAGGACCTTACTTTGATGCTAATGCCTTTTGTCATTATCATCGAATGCAAGGACATGACACTGAATGATGTATGAATCTTAAACATGAGATACAAGACCTTATTGATTCAAATGTCTTCCAAGTATCGGGTGTGAATGACAATGGAAACAAGTTGGTTTCTCCACTGAATCAAAATTTACAAATTTTCAGTAATGCTTTCCCTAAACCTACTGAAAATAATATGGTGGAATAGGGTTTAATAGAAGTAGATGAGGATGATTACTTGGACTATGATAGTATCATGGGAATAATTGAAGTAGATAAGAAACAAGTGGATAATCCACCTCATCCATGAAGAAATGGAATTTGTGCCGAGGCTCCTCCTCTGTTATCCTTATATCGATCAGGAGATAATCAAAATTAATCAGAAAAGAAAGAACAACAACCGATACAAACAAGTGAGATGCTACAAGATGATTTCTGTTACCGTGCTAGAAAGATTCAATAATGAAAACTCATTAAAAATTAGAAAAGAATAAGATGACAATCAACACTTAGAAATAATAGTGGTTCTCCCCCTCTTAAGCAACAAAAAGTCTCATTTCAACAAGAAATTACAAAACAAGCATCATATGATAATAAACAAAACTTTCATAAGAACCACTCAAATTTTGCATTAAACATGATCGAGTACCTCTCCGAGAGATTTACAAGTTCCAAAATCTAATATGAAGACCCTACAGGTGAGTATCTCTAACCCTTTATCTCTCTTGTGATGTGTTTCCCCCATGATGTGTTATGTGTTGTCTAGGCCTCCTAGGATGACCTCAAATTCTCCTGTAAGGTCCAGGATACCAGGAGACTGCCTCTGTTATGACCTTCTCCTATTTGTATCATCATTCTTCTATATCGCCTCTCTCTAATTTCATTGTTGTGTGTTGTGTCTTACGGACATAGTGTTGCGGTTGGTGACTTGGGGGCACCCTCCTACATGACTATCCCTAAGACACTTGTTTCTCCTCACTTATTTATTGTTTCCCTTCCTCTAGTGTTGCTATCTAGTGGGCAAATGATGAAAAACATTTATACTGATGCAGACCTAGTGTCCCTTTCAAGAGCAATCAAAAAATGGACTCAATTCCTAATATGACGATGGGGTTGTATATTTTATCCGATGCTTGGCTAGTGGGAGCACTCATGCTTTCCATGTAGTGAATATGGTGATGTTTTTATCTCAATTAAAAACCTTAACAATATTGATGCTCTATGCACCTTAGTTTGTCTTTGAATCTAGCCTTGGCGGTACTTGATTTGGAGAGCATCATGATATAGACCGATGGTTATCCTCAAACTCTGAATTCGTAGTATAACCTTAGCTCTTTCTGTGGTTAATCATATGCATTGATGTTGTTGTTTATCATGATGTTGTAGACACTAACATGTTTCTTGCAGGGATGTGTTTGTGGGAACATTTGGTGATTGTAAAGTACATGTCGCCTCTAGGAGATATGGGCTTTGTGAGAGTCTGTGTTCCCTTGTGTGTTTTCTTGCTACCTTAACATGCTTGATATCGATGCATGATATCAACCACCTTAAGGTGGGGGCATATAAGGTAAGTTGTCTGTTGTAGATGTTAGCAATGTGTTTGTCCTCAAGTGCAGTTTGAAGACTTGTACAAGGATCACATCCTGCACTTTGAGTTTGTTTGCAACCAACCAATCAATCATGTAAGCCCTCTGCAGAGGTGGGATATCACATATATTCATTTCTATCTTAAGCCCTCTACGGAGGCGGGGATGGTGTATTTCTTGGAGCAGATTGCATCATCCTGTTATTTTCAAAAGTTCTATGTAGAGGCATGGAGCGGTTTTGTGACTAACTCAAACCTTAAGCATGTCTTTGGTGATTATTGTGGCAAAGCCCAATTGTCGGTGTGTGCCTATCACATGCCTGAGATGGTGTTGAGCCTAGAAATAGGAACACTCCATCACTTGTCTGTTGTGTCTTCAAAGTGTGTGTGTTTGGCATGCTTTCTTTGTTTGGCATGTCTATTGCCCCACATGCAGTCTGCATTTTGGGAGGTTTTGTATGTCTTACGTGTGTGTTGCCCCATATATACAAAGACCTGCACAATGAGTGCATCATGTATTATTGGAGGTTTGTTTACTTTCCAATACTTGCATCTACATTTTATATATAAGAAAAAGAAAAGAAAAGATATCATGCCTGTCTTCCATGCATTAATGTGTCTTCTATGCATTTACTATCTTCTCCATGTTATAAGTGACTGTTACTGTCTTCTCCGTATTTTGTGTGCCCGTTACTTTTTTCTATGTGATTAGCGTGTCTTCTCTGTGCTTGGCATGTTTGTTGTTTTTGTGACCTTCCTTTAATGCATGTATTGGCCTTACGTTTATACAAACATTAAAGTGGGGGCTAAATGTAACATCAGAAAATATCCCCTCGGGGGTTTTTCCCTCATAAGGTTTAGCTCTTGGGTCTTTTGCATGCATTTAGGACATCTTACTTCATAACTTGGCATCCCGATGGAATTAGCCCTAGGTAACATGACAAATGGGACCTAGGAGGAACCCTTGAGCTAGACCTCACCCAAAAAAGGTGGGGAGGACATAGATGCCCACGCCTTAGTCCTTCCCTATTTTGGGGCAGTCCCAATTTTTAGGTGTCGGTTGGTGACCGTTATTTGGGTGCTATGCTGACATGGTAAGTTTGAATTTATAGAATCTTCGCAGGACTATTTGTAGTTGCATATAAAAGCATGTTTAGGCATTCATTTGTAAACTAGATTTCAACTAGATGATCATTGTGAACTTTAGGCATTCTCAAGGTGATTCAAGGATTTCATTGTGTTGCAAGAGCAGAATTGTGTTGTCTATGTGTTTGTGTTTGCAAATTTGAGCATCCACTTCATCATGGAATGAAGAGCATCTTCCTCCCATGAGATCTTCACTACAAGGTGATATTATATTGTGTTTTCATCATCATTTCCTTTTATTTTTTCCTTTGCCTCACAAGGGAACACACTCTCTATCTCACAATGGTGTTCAGAGACTTAAGTGTCCTATGGGCCTTGATTGCGGCAAGCCTCTAAAAACTACAACCCCCTCCCAAAGTTTTCATGGTTGTA
Organism: Cunninghamia lanceolata; assembly: GCA_027924645.1. Taxonomy (NCBI): domain Eukaryota; kingdom Viridiplantae; phylum Streptophyta; class Pinopsida; order Cupressales; family Cupressaceae; genus Cunninghamia; species Cunninghamia lanceolata. The sequence continues at coordinate 6,124,732 of BSBN01000978.1, forward strand.
GGTTATAGGTTGTGGAGCTAGACAAAGTGAAGTTGTAGGAATGCATCTTGAAGTGTCATAATTGTAGAACAGAAGGAAAAACAACCACCTGGACTTGGGCGCCCACTCATTAGTCCTCCAAATTCCATGACGGGAAAATCTCTGGAACAGCATGGAAGAGTTACAGACTGATTTTCCAGATCTTGATAAAAATGAGGGCCTTGGACTTGGGTGCCCGCTCCTGTGTCCCCGACTTTTCTGCCTTGGAGCACCGAAAAAAGGTACTCTCTCATTTGATATTTTACTTCCTTCTGCAAGAGCTTTTTCTATTATTCTTCTGTTTACAGTCATATTTGCAAAATTAGGGTTTTTAATGGTCACTTGAACATAGGAGAAGGAAAATTGATAATTAAACATCCTAATCCAAGCTTCCCTACATCTCACAACAACCTAGGGTATGATAGTGCACTGCAACTCAACCCTAGATCCTTGAATGTTAAGGGTGAAAGGAGGAAATTCAAACATCTAACAACACTAAACTAAGCCATCCCAATTTCACCTAAAATACATATATTTCCTAAATTTTGATCCATAATGTATGTGGACAGTCAATATCCATGATGGAATACAAAGAATCATCTAGAATATGTAAACTAATTAATCCAACAATGTGATCATTATGGTTAAACCACTTAGCCTTGTGAGATTGTTGATCGGGTTTAGGGATAGTTCATAGTCTCAAATATACTAAGACTTTAATGTTATTGTTGATTCTATATAAGCCGAGAATGGATTCATCAAAGAAGATAAAGTTACTTTCTTAAACTTGGGAACTACTTAATACATCCATTTTTGACACTAGTTGTATTATATATATGATATATGATACATATATAAGTGAATATATATATATATATATATATATATATATATATATATATATATATATATATATATATATATATATATATATATATATATCCCATCCATATATATATAGGACCTATCCTCATGTAGTTGGATAAGAGTGAAATGAAGAGTGTAGATGGAGTTAGTTATTTTTATATTTTTGCATAAATTAGGTCTAGAGAATAATTAATTAAATAAAATTATTTTATTAATTATAGAATAGGAGTGATGTAGGAAATCTAAATTAATTAAATAAATTTAATAAATTTAATTAGAGAGAATATTGGACACAATTAGTTAAATAAATATAATATATTTAATTAATTGAGTGATGAGAGGAAAATGGATTTAATTAACTAAATAAATATAATTTATTTAATTAATTAGACATAGAAGGGTGCTAAGATGAAAGTGTTGCAATATGGTAGATGTTAGTAATGTCGCAAGGACAAAGTCAATTTTAGGTGTCTACATTTTGCCCCTCTTTGATACAACGTAGTGACTAAGACAAGTAGCATCGTGTCAAAGAAATAAATTATGCCCCAATGGACTAGAGGAATGATGGAGGAATGATGCCCCCTCAAGAGGTCATTCATAAAAACTTCAAGAGGGCTCTTGAAAAGAGAAGAAGGGGGAAGTAGAAGCAGACAAGAAATAAATGAAGAAAATAAGCCAAAGAAAAGTGTAAGAATAAGAATGTGGGATGGAGAAAGTTAGTAAAATGGAACAAGAATAGTTAGTGAAGACTAAGCATGGAGGATAGACCCTATGGCATGGTGTAGGTTGAAATCACTTGTAGATTGAATGGGAGGAGGGATGGATGGGGAAATGAAGAGTGATGAGTGGGATTAGATTTTGTTTGTATGTGAAGAGCAATCCTATATTTTGATATAGTAAGGGATATTATACAACAAGGTATAAGGAACCAGGGTGACAAGGTCTCTATTGCATAAAAGGATACCCCAACACATCACAAGAAATTTGATGACCTTAGTGAGTATCATGATGAGACAATCCATAAGGTCACAAGCAACCCTATGTCATATAACACCATGATATGGAAGACCATGATACCATTGTGGTAGGTAGGTTACAAGGACTAATGTAGATGTAAGATAAAATGATGATGTAGATGCAAGATGATGTTGGAAGATAAAATAATAATGTAAATGCAAGATAAAATAATAATGTAGATGCAAGATAAATAATAATGCACATAAGAAAACATATGTTGTTGGGCACCATGATATGGAATGCCATGATGTCATTGTAACAATATGCTATAGGGATTGATACAAATGAAAGTAAAATGATAATGCACACAAGTAAGTAAGCAATCATGCACAAAGCATAAAAACAAACAAGGTTGTTGCCCCATGCGAAGTTGAAAACCTATGATTGATTGATTGGATAATGTTGTGGGAACAATATATCCCAAGAACAACACAAGGATAGGGTACAATATACCCCAAATATGATGATTGATTGAGTTCATTAGGTTGACAGTAAGGTAGGAAACAAAACTAGGGTATTCTTTTAGATGATTTGGCTAGATTGCTTGACCAGATTGGTATGGATTAAAGAGGGCTTGCATTTGATTTATTGCTTGGATTTTTGTATATTTGAATTTTTTTAATTTTTGACATGTTTTGATTTTTTTGAGTTTTGAGAGGTGACTTTGGCTTACATTTGAATAGCCTCTTTGGTAGATACCAATGACAAGGGAAAACTATTGCAAATATGTGCCTAAGTGGTGCTCTCATTGATGTCAACATATCCTTGTTGCCATTGGTGTCAACTATATCCTATTTTGCTGTCTATATAGAAGACTGAATTGTTCAGGATATTGAGAAAATTAATGATGATCAATGTATGTGGACCATATGGATGTGTAGAGGTTTTCCTGAAGAAGCTCCAGTTATGATTTGAGAAGATCACATTAAGATCTGAGGAAGTTATGGCCATCTAAGTAGAACTGGTTCTTGCAATACTCAAGAGAGACAGTGATAGGAAAGAGGTTAGGATTGCACTGGTAATGTAAAATGATCATCTATGGGTCTAGAGGCATGTTTGGAAAGTCAATGTGTATCATCAATACAAGTGGGTCATGGTTTGGAGATTCGCAAGCAATCTTTCTAGTTTGACAGTCATGACAGATAGTGCTCTTGAGGTTCTGGATAAAGATGCAAGTGATTCTGATGAGTTGGAGGAGTGTGAATGTTTCTGCTAAACTTAATGTGCTTGTAGAGATCTCTGGTTCATGTAGCTACTATGTTGGAGGTCCGAATTGAAGTTTAAACTTGTTTTTGAAGATTTTCCTTTTTGTTGTTGATGTTCTACCCAGTCTTGGCTGACCAGATGATCTTAGCGTGTTGAGGATGATCTAAGAGCATTTTATGAAGCATGGCATGTTTGTAGAGAAAGATTCATGTCTCAGTTGTGTTTGGTCGATAGTGTAATGATCTACGTCAAGTCTAGCCAACCTTCTTGATCATTCCAAGGTTGATGAAGCATACAAATACTTGTTGAAGAGTTGTTGAAAATCATCCTTGAATGAACTGAATTAAATATGAAGAAAGGATCAGAAGCAGGGTAAAGAAGAAAAGGAGTGAAAGCAGTATAAAGTGAAGAGTTAGAGAAGAAGAATTTGGATATAGAAGAAGAGGATTTTGTGAGCATTAATGAAACTGAACCAGGCATGAAAAAATATTAATTATTAGTTAGTTATTTCTATGTTAAACTCAAATTTTTCTAGGCAATGAGCCTCTATTTTGAGTAGTGAACTCTAGGAAGTGATCCCGAAGGCAAGTGCCTTCCCATTCTTTTAATTACTTTTAATAGGGTACGGATCTTGTGGGCTAACACTCACCGTAGTTTTTCCCTTAACCGAGTTTCCATGTCCAAAATCTTGGTGTCAAATGTGTTGATTATATTTCTTCTTAAGTGTTAATGTTATATGCTTTAGTGTTTGCATCATTAATCAATTTGCTAATTGTGAAAGAAGATTAAAAGAAAAGAAAAGATTAATTTTGGGGACAACTGATTCACCCCCCCTCTTAGTTGTTTGGGCTAATTCCAACAATTGGTATCAGAGCCAGATCCTCTAAAAGGAGCTTGACCACTTGAGGAGATCCAAGATGTCAACTTATAAGAAGGAAAGTCTGAGATTTGATAGAACAAATTACTCCCTTTGGAAGGTGTTGATGCATAAATCTATGGGTTTAATCTAGCAGCAACATGGGAAACTCTGAAATGTGGGAATGCTTCTCAGAGTGACCTCCAGATTTTAAGGAAGCTGGCTCTTCCATTCTTTCACTGGGGGTTTGGGAAAAGGTTAGGAAGAAAACAAGATTTGTAGAAATAAATGCCTAGATCTATGGCGATGCATTAGACTTAAAATTTACCCAGTTGTACAATGTTAACCTTGTAAGATTTAACTAGAAATTAAAGAGTAAAATGCATGATTAAACCTAGTTTGTAAACATGTTAAACAAAGGAAAAAGAAATAGAGAGATCGGAAATAAGAAATAGAGATTAACTTAGATATGCAAAGAACAATATTCTCATTACTTGAATGGTAATAGGTTACAGAGGCTGAAATTGCACAAAGTAAAATATTACATTCTCATTAAAGAACCACTTGGAAAGGCAAAAGAAATATCTACTACTGCCCAAAAAAAATTCTCTGATTTGAAGAATATGTGCAACTCTAGAACTCTCTATTTCTACTTCCTAGATCTGTATTTATTAACCTAAAAACTCAAAGCCCTTTGAAGATCCCCTTGCAGCTGAAAATTTTTCCCAACTGAAAATCCCCAAGAAATTTAGCACAAAATCTAGCACCGTATCTAAGATAGCAATTGAAACTATCCATTGCTGGAAAAATATCTGTGGCATGAAGAAAATAAATTTCCTGCTGCTCTCTTCTTTACCACAGCATGAAAAATAAAATGGCATGAATAATTTTAGGGATGCATCCTTTTACTTCCCGTGAGGAGTCAAAATTTATATTTTAATAAAGTTTCACTTTATTATTTGATGTGTCTTTTAAAACCGAGAGACTCTAATATTTTATTTATTAAAACTTAGCCTTAACTCTGAGGAGGGCCCCACACTTATTTAATAAGGATCTCTTATTAAATCAAAGACTCAGCATTAGAAAAAACCTGTGACATATGATAAATAAAATGAAACAAAACATTTTATTTATCTCTCCTCAAGTTTAACCACGCGGTGGACTCCACTTATTTCTTTTCCTCCTCTTCAACACTACTTCCACGTGGTGCTCTCTGGGAGTCTCTTTTTGCTGCTCCTCTTTTATTCATGGTGGGGAGTAAAAATCAAATTTTAATAAAGCTTTCACTTTATTGTTTGCTGGAACCCACATCATTAAAATGATACTTAATCATATTTAAATCTGCCTTTATCTCCCATGCTGCAAATGAGACTTTATGTATTTATTAAAATAAGGCATTTTAATTTTACGAAGGGAGGGCCCACCGCATCAAAAGAAACTCAATATTTTAATAAAAGACTTATCCTCTCTAACGATTCACATTACTTCCATAGTATTTTGATAAAATGAAATAAAACATTTTATTTCTTTCTCTTCAATCTCAACCACGTTGTGGACTTCGCTCATCTTTATTTTTCAACTCCCGCAGCTTCCACGTGGTGGCTTTCACTGGACCCTTAAGCTTCTCTCTCTTTGCATTCTCTTCAGACACATGGTGACCTCCGATGCTTGCCTTTGCTTTTTGAAACTCCACAGCCTCCATTGATCTCCTTGCATCTTATGGTGACTATTCAACTGCACTATGAATAGGAGAACTAATACATTGAATTTTTGAAATGGTGTAAAAACTTTGTCACCAGTTCTTGGCGACTAGCTAGGAAAATAGGTGTGCCTATTTGAATCTAGAATCTCTAGTTTACAGAGTGGCCTTATCCATTGGGCATAGAGTCACATTAATTTAAAATTGAAACATTATGAAAATGAAGACACATCTGAATCTGAAGATGCATACACAAGTAAAACTGACTACCCACTAACTATTAATAACTGATGATGACTTAAACCTTTGAAATTGATACAGAGATGGAACATGACTGAATCACAAAGACTAATCATAGATCATGTATCACATCAGAGATTTCTTGAAAGAAAACTAACTTAAACTGAAAGCTAATACTGATGCTGTAGCTTATTCTAAAAATGGAAACTAATTTACTAATATGTGAGATACAGAGGGATATGCCCATTCACCAGGATAGAAAAGTAGCTTCCATGTCTAATGATGCTTCTCCAATGAATCCTCATCAAAGTAAAAATGAACTAGACAAACTGTATGAAGAAATATAACAATATTTTATACCTTTTTACTGCTCTACACTTAGGAGATTCTTTCTTTACTTCAAAACACCAATCAGGGTAATCAACATGTTGTTCTTGCTTCAGAGGAGGGTTGGAAAGGAAAATAAAATGTTGGAGCTTATACCTCTATTTGCATTTAAAAAATTCTATTGACAGAACCTCATTAGTGACCTATTTTGTAGATTCTTCAACAAAATGATGACTCATAACAGCGTAAAAAATAAGGTGACAGGTAACTGAACTACCCATTAGAACCTTAAATCTGATTGGGATTCGTTTGTGCAAGAAGAAAGGAGAAGAATGTGACTCAGTATGCAACTCTTTACTTTTGTAAATGTCTCTTTGGACCACATCATTATGAATCCTTCCTCACATTTGTGGGTCCTCATCAAGAAGAAGAGAATACCCATTTTCAAAAATAGAAAATAAATCATATCTTGCATCATCTTCTATTTTAAAAATTTCTTTACGATCATCTACATTAGGATTTGTAAAACAACCATCCATTTGGTCAATGGTAAGGTCTTCTGCATCTAGTATCTGAAACCTTATTGAAAAAGTGAGAACAAATCCTCATCTCGCTGTTCCAATTGCTACCCATGCAACGCTGTGGTATCCTCCTCTAGATGTGAAACTTCATTGCAGAAATAAAGGCATTCATTTTTTGTAGACTCTACAATTTCCTCTGTCACTTATTCCTCAAGATGGAAAATAGATGTAGCATTACTCTGAACCCAATACTTTTCAACTTCAAAGCCCTTCTTGGAGTACTTTTTAGCTTCTAGAAGTGTCACCTCATAAGTGTCTTCTGAATCTGATTCATCTTTTATCTAAGTTTATTAGTCACTCATTGCCATGGATACATGATGTTCAGGAACATAGGGACACACCGAATGAATAGGAGTCACCTTCTTGCTTGCATTTTGATTCTTGAAACTTGATTCTTCTTGGATATCAAAATGGCAAAGAACCTGATTTGTGACCTCAATGGGCTGATTTACAGCTACAGAGGCCTATAATACATAATTATCAAGATAATGGGGTAGTTTCTTGGCATGAGGAAGGATCTCTTATGTAATCTGACCACACTGGTATGGTTCTTCATAAGGATCTTGAGGCATGACATATGGATCAGTATTATATATCCTTTGACATTTTATCTTATCAAGCTCATGGTTGAGGGTTCTTATAAGTTCTTTTACCTCCATCATCTCCTCATGATTTGGCAAATTAGCAAAGAGGGTGGGTGGACTAAAATCTATATGCATCTGGCTACAAGAAAGAGTCTGAGATAGCTAACTTGTAGGTGGCATGAAAGGAATTAAAGGCAGAGGAGACAACTTACCAGCTACCATTAGGTTACTTTTAGTCTTAATAGCAAGGTCATATGACTGGGGTAAAGTTTTATCTCCTAAGGCTTGGATCATCATGGAGATCTTAGGATCTAAAGCTTTTAAATAGTAAATAAATGCAAAGACTAGAGATTGCCTGATATCAATAGAGAATTTCTTCCATACCTTGTGAAATCTTGAATTGAAATCATGTATGGGCTACATAGGATGTCTCTTGATGGTGATGAGGTTCTGGGTAAGAGTGTTGAGATCTGTTCTATCTTTGAATTTATTGTAGATGAGTCCACCAAGATGATCCCATCTAGTGATTGAACCAGGTTGCAAGCTTCTGTACCATTCTTTTGCTTTTCCTTTGACGGAAGATGCAAGCAAAAAGAGGGCATGATTTTCAGTAGTGACATTGTGGATGGATCATAAACTTGCAACATTTTGAATGTGATCCATAGGACAAACTAAGCCATCTCCAAGAAAGTGAGGTAATGCCTTCCATACTGTATCAGGAACTTGACCCTACTGCTGATGAAAAAGAGGACTTGAATCCCAAGTCACAAAAGGTAGATCTCCTTGAATATTCAGGTGCACATATATATGAGGGGCTGCCATGATCCGTAGGAGCAAAGATCTAAGAAAGAGCCTCTAGTAGAGTCACCAGATGGATGATTCATGCTCCTATGAGAAGATATTTCCGTGACTTTCCATCAAAACCACAAAATACAGAGCAAAGATTTAATGAAAACAAAGACCCAAGTCTTTGAATCCAGTCCCACCAGGTGTGCCAAAAATTGTTGATGCATAAATCTGTTGGTTTAATCTAGCAATAACATGGGAAACTCTCAAATGTGGGAATGCTTCCAAGAGTGACCTCCAGATTTTAAGGAAGATGGCTCTTTCATTCTTTCAGTGGGGGTTTGGGAAAAGGTTAGAAATAAAACAAGTTTTGTAGAAATAAATGCCTAGATCTAAGGTGATGCATAGAACTTAAAATTTACCCAGTTGCACAGTGTAAACCTTGTAATATTTAACTACAAATTAAAGAGCAAAATGCATGATTAAACCTAGTTTGTAAACAGATTAAGCAAAGGCAAAATAAACAGAGAGATCAGAAGCAAGAAATAGAGGTTAACTCAGATATGCATAGAACAATATTGTCATTACTTGAATGGTAATAGGTTACAGAGGCTGAAATTGCACAAAGTAAAATATTACATTCTCATGAAAGAACCACTTGCAAAGGCAAAAGAAATATCTGCTACTACTAAATAAAACTCTCTGATCTAAAGAATATGTGGAACTCTAGAACTCTCTATTTCTAGTTCCTAGATCTGTATTTATTAACTTGAAAACTCAAAGCCCGTTGAAGATCTCCTTGCAGCTGAAAATCTTTCCCAACTAAAAATCCCTGAGAAATTTGACACAAAACCTGGCACCGTATCTGAGATGGCAACTGAAACTCTCTATTGCTAGAAAAATAACTGTGGCATGAAGAAAATAAATTTCCCACCACTCTCTTCTTTACCACAACATGAAAAATAAAATGGCGTGAATAATTTTGGGGCTGCATCCTTTTACTTCCCATGAGGAGTCAAAATTTATATTTTAATAAAGTTTCACTTTATTATTTGTTGTGGCTTTTAAAACTAAGAGACTTTAATATTTTATTTATTAAAACTTAGCCTTAACTCTAAGGAGGGCCTGACACTTATTTAATAAGAAACACTTATTAAATCAAAGACTCAACATTAGAAACAACTCATGACATATGATAAATAAAATGAAACAAAACATTTTATTTATCTCTCTTCAGTTTTAACCACGTGGTGGACTCCACTTATTTCTTTTCCTCCCCTTCAACGCTGCTCCCACGTGGTGCTCTCTGGGAGTCTCTTTTTGCTGCTCCTCTTTTATTCACAGTAGGGAGTAAAAATCAAATTTTAATAAAGCTTTAACTTTATTATTTGTTGGAACCCACATCATTAAAATGATACTTAATCATATTTAAATATGCCTTTATCTCTCATGCTGCAAATGAGACCTTATGCATTTATTAAAATAAGGCATTTTAATTTTATGAAGAGAGGGCCCACCACATCAAAAGAAACTCAATATTTTAATAAAAGTCTTAGCCTCTCTAAAGATTCACATGACTCCCATAGTATTTTTAGAAAATAAAATAAAACATTTTATTTCTCTCTCTTCAGGGTCAACCACGTTGTGGACTTCACTCATCTTTATTTTTCCTCAACTTCCACAGCTTCCACGTGGTAGCTTCTACTGGACCCTTGAGTTGCTCTCTCTTTGCATTCTCTTCAGACACATGGTGACCTCTGATGTTTGCCTTTGCTTTTTAAAACTCCGCAGCCTTCATTGATCTCCTTGCATCTTATGGTGACTCTTCGACTGCACTATGAATAGGAGAGCTGATACATTGAATTTTTGAAATGGTGTAAAAAATTTGTCACCAGAAGGTATGCATGCAGTGTTATTTAGAATGTATGGGTAATGAATTTTGGCTAATAACAAAGAATGAGTTTAAGATTCCAAAGAATGGCCCTACTACTCTAGACGAACTCAGGGAAGCTGAATGCAATATTCAAGCTGAAGAAGCTTTATTAAGTGCCCTGTCGGATACAGAATTGGCAAATGTCCTGGATTTGAAAACTACCCATGAAATCTAGAAAAAGATGGAAAATATGTATGAAGGTGACAAATATGTTAAATGTGCCAAGCTACAAAGCTTGAAGGGTAAATACGAAAGATTGGTAATGAGGGAAGATGAAAACATTACTTCCTACATGCAGAAAGTAAATGAACTTGTGACTGGTATAAGAAATTCAGGTCGAGTATTGGAAGAATCAAAAATTGTTGCCAAAGTGCTTAGATCCTTACCTATAGGATACAAGCATAAAGCTGTAACCATTGAAGAAATCAAGACAGTTACAACTGTCAGAAGAGATCAGTTAGTTGGTAAGCTTTCAACATTTGAAATGAGTGAGTTTGGTGATTCTCTCCCTAAGTCTGAATCTGCATTCAAGGCCAGTGTGTATGGAAAGCAAAGATGATCCAGGTGAAAGTTCTTCAGGAAGATTAAATAGATTTGTGAAGACAAGGAAGGATCTTGAAGATGATGAAATTGAGACTATAGATCTTGAAGCTCATATTGCCAAAATAATGCCAAGAGGATCTAGTAAGTGAAGGAAAGTTGCTATTAAAATGTTTTGCTTGTAATAAGATTGGTCATTTTGCCTCAAGGTGTCTAGAGAGGTTTTCAAAACAAAACCCTAACAGATACAAAAGTTAGAAAAATTGCTACTATGTCCAAGAAGATGGAGAAAGAGTCACAGATGATGAATTTGATCATGGAGAAAGTGGTTAGGTGTTCATTTCTATTAAAGAAGAAGATCCAATGTGTACTGAATCTACTAGCTATTCAAATGTGGAAAGTGCCTTGACTAGTCAAGTTATTCAAAAGGATGAATGGGTGATTTATAGTGGATGTTCTCATCATATGACTGGTGACAAGAGTAAGTTTGTGAGTTTTAAAAATTATGAAGTGTTGATAACTGAGAGGGGGGGTGAATTAGTTGTCCTAATTATTTCTACTTTCTGAACTTTCTTAATAATCAATGCAACATTAATTCAAATAAGCAAACATAACTATGAAATGGAAATACACATGACACAATATTTTTAACATGGAAACCCTATTAAGGAAAAAACCACGAGGTGATTAACCCAAGATTGTATTCTCTGTTAGAAGAATGGAAATATAAAATGGCACTTGCCAATTAGGGCTCACTGCCCGAGCAGACTGCTCACAAGAGGCACACTGCCTACAAGAGACTCACTATCTACAAAAAGAGTGTTATACAATACTTGAACTGATTGGGAGCATCTACATATGCTGGAGTTCAGTTCCAGTTAGGCTCAGTACACTAATCTACTACACTTCATCTTTCCTCTTCTTTTATGCTGCTTTCCTTTCACATACCGGACCTTCCTTACTGCTTTCACTCTTCTCTTCTACTTTTATTTGCACATCACCAACAACCATGACACAAGTGATTTCATGACCTTTCTAGTCAGCATTTGGAATAGTCAATCTTTTCACCAACTCTGATCTATCAGCTAAATTCTTGCACATCAAGTAATGCGGATCAATCATATACTTGTAGAAGTCATCAATCATGTTAGCCAAACATAACTTATGCCTTAAGAACCTTTTCCATCATCAGTAACTCATCAAGAATAATGTTTGATGTTCTGCCAGTCGGCTCTTCCTCTGTTCATATTGTCACTTGGGAACCTGACACTCAAGCATTCATATCTCTTTATCCTTTCTACACCAGAGGCTCAAACCTTAGAATATTTCAGTCAAGATACTCCTCTTGACTTCCACAAATCTGCACTTCACCAAGATACTTCCTCTGAGAGATCCGGACCTGTCTGTCGGACCTCGCCACATGCTCTGTTCTTGTTTACCGGACCACAACATTCTTCACTCTGACTTCTGATAGAGACATACCATGTCCTGTGAATGTGTGGGATGAACTTTGTTACCATCAATGACAACAATCATGAATCCATATAGTGTCTCTTGCCAACAATCTCCCCCTTTGACATTGATGGCAACACTTAGTGAAAAATGACTAAGTGTTTACACTATGCTCCCCCTTGGCTGATGCTCTATTTTTATATACATTTTTTAGAGCTCACCCTTAGTTGAATTCTTCATTTTTCACTACTCCTCACTCCCCCTTTGACATCAACGGCAAAGGGTAGGGTCCGCACATCAAAATTTTCAAAAATTTAACTATACTTAGACACATATAACATACTCACATAAATTGAAGAATGTCTGCAAAAGATGTCTTTAATTGGATGAATTTTGCTACCCAACTCTGCTTCATTCTATCCAAAATTGAGATGTGACCACTCAATAGGAATGCAAAAGCTTCTTCCTTCTTAAGATCTATCGGATCATTGGTTCGGGCAGTAGTCTAAGCATCACTTATGGCCTCATGCATGGCCTCTAACTTAGGGATTAAGATCCTTCTAAGTTCACCCATATGGCTAATTATGTTCTTCCTTTCCTTATCAAAATTCTTTATTGCATTTTTTATTGCAATAGTCTAACACTCTTGAGTTACTATGGAGGATGAGAGAGGATCAAAACTTTGAGACAAAATTAGTAGTTTATCCTCTTGCTCTTTTACTTTCTTCTCAATATCTTTGGTCACTGTGAGCCAAGATAAGCAAAATTTGTACATATTTCCACCATCTTTAAGAGCATTTTCCAAGCTCTTTATCCCAATATCCATAACTCCCCTATCATTTGTTATTAGACCCTGCACTTCAGAGAATCTCTTATCCAAAAACTCCTTCCAGACCTTTTCTTCAGCTGACTTCTCTAGAGAATCAAAATGTGTACTAACACTGTTGACTAGAGTTTTGAGATTACTGGAAGAGGAGGTTGTGGGATCCTTTTGAAAAGATGCCATGATTTTTTCCAGCACTCTAGATGCTACCTCTATAAGGTCACAGTCTTCCATGTGAGATTTTAGCAGTTTCTCTTTTGCCTTCGCATTTGTAAACGAAGCTATCTTCATTGTTTGCACCGGAGTTAGAGAGTCAAAGTCTAGTGGACCTTTTAATAGTTCTAGTTCATCAATCTCCATAGTTGCTTTTGTCAAAAAGTCCTTGACTGATTCTGCAGTGTCTCTTGCCAGAGAAAGATTTTTCTTTTCTTCTATAGTCATAGAACTGTCTTTTGGAGCTTTCTCCCCTTCCACAACCTTTGCACTAATATCTTCTTTTCCCTTCACCTCTGCTTCTTTATCCTTTACTCTTTCTTCTCCTTTGGATCCAGAGTCAGCAAGGGAAACCAGAGGAGAGATATTTGTTTGTTCGTGAGCCACCTCTTCCTTTTCTAGAATAGAGAATTCTAAGTCCTTATCCTTTTCTATACTGGTGTCCATTACATCTTCTGCCATTTTCTCAATGAACTCTTCTGCAATATTTGTGGCTAAGGGGTTAGCACCCAAGTCCTTTATGATAGGAAGATTAAATCTTTTGAAGACTTTTCAAAGAATCTCTTCTATGTCCTTGGCTACCTTGTCAGTCTCAGCAAGCATGAAATGATTCATTTTGGCTTTACTCCTGAACTCATCCTTGCAATCTTTAAAAATCATATTCATTTGCTTTGAATCAATTGAAGGATATAGCTGAATAGCTATCTGTTCCTGGATCTCAAGGTCTTTTTCCATGGCATTATTCTATCTTATTTCTAACTCCTTTTTTAGGCTCTTGGGAATAAGAGATATAATTTCAATAAAAGCCTTATTATATATGTTTAGATACTTAATTGTAGCTTCCTGCAAGATCTTTTGTTCAGCCTCATTATAATCATCATAGAATTCAGCTAATGGTTGAAGGTTTCCATCCAAAGTGACTGATTTGATTACATTTTCTAAAGATAGGGTGGGGCTTTCAACAAATTCCTCTGGCATTTCTTCCTTGTCTTGACATGTGGAAGGTTTGCTGGATCCTTTCTTCTTCTACTTCTTTATTTCCTTTATCCCCTCATCAAATTCAGTCTCTTCTTCATCCTTTTGACTCGCATAAGACCTTGTGGCCTTAGTCTTGGTTCTTTTCTCTGTTTTATTAGATGATCTTTCTTCCGGGTTAGATGCCCTTGAGCTTTTGGTAGTGGTAGGTGCATATCTCTTTGATGATCTAGTTCGGATGGAGGTTTCTATTGGAGCACTTTCCTTGCTTTCCTTTTCTTTCTTTTCTTCCTCAGCCCTTTGCCTCTTTTCCTTGTTGGCATCAAGTGCCTCCTTTGAGATACCAAATCCTTTGGAAACATCTTTAACTTCTTTTCTCACCTTCCTTTTGATCTCTGGTTGTCTGAGTTCCACATGAATTTTTACACTTAGCTCTTCAAAGGTTCTAAACCTTTCTGCCTTTGGATCTTTTGGCTGACTAAGCATGTGTTGAACATGCAGCTCTACAATTTGTTCATCAACTTCATACTCCATAGGCATGATCCAGACTGTCCTTGGCTCTACTGCCTCCATCAGGCATTGATCAGTGTCTACCATGAAGCACACTATATCCTTGTATTTCTCAATTACTAATTTGGGGATTCTTTCTTTAATTTGCATTGTATTTTAAAAATGCTTGAAGTAACCCCACAGAGCTGTATTCCTTACCTTAGCATCCCCAAGTTCATGCAAGTAATCTCTAATCTGAATTTCTACTAGTTTGTCATTTTGCCATGCCCATCCATTTGATCTGGGTAGCTCATTCATGAAGTAGAAAAATAGTCATAGTATTAGTCCACCAGATTTAAAGGAGTTCTTCTTGTCCTTTTTGATCTTTTGTATGTTTTCCGTTAATTGGCTCAAAAGAAGTTCACACAGATCATATTCTGCATTCTTTCTCAGCATCTCATAGGCAGTATATACTATAGTTCTAGATATTAAATTCTCCCTACTAGAGTGATATATCTTGTATCCTATTATCATAGATGCAAACTTGATATCCGGGTCAATGATATCTTCAATGGTCACTACCCTCGTATCAAATTTTGATCCAATGGCCTCAGTTACAATGTTGTTTTTGATGAATTTGAGGACAGGTATTCCTCCGTAGGAGTGTAAACCAGTTACTACTCTAATTGCCTCCTTGGTAATTTTGCAAGGTCTGTTCAGCCGTAGAAAGTTGTCATGTACCCTACTTAATGCATACCAGACCCATTCATCTTCTTCAAAGCAGGGGAAATGAGTGAACTGATTAAAATGTTTCTTCTGGATGCTCTTATATTCTAGTTTAAGCTCAAAAGCATCGTCTATCAATTGTTTGTGATAGATATGTCTTAGTTTGAATTCCCCAAACTCTTCAATATGTGCATGTATGTAAACCCTAATGTCTTATGTGCGCAAAACGCCATGCGGAACACTAGAGAATGCTCATAAGGGATCTACCTCCAATGATTTGTATGGATGTTTCTTAAATTTAGGGCGAGGCCTATCAGAGATTTTTACAATATTTGGAGTACCCATCATTCAAGGATTTAGAGAGAGATATTCAATAATGAAGAATACCTTTTGCGCCTTTCAATTTCATAGATTTGGCCAGATCGATTACTAGATGAATTGACTTCTGCAAATGATCTTTGATGAACTTGAGGAATTTTGTTGCAGAGCTTCACTTTTCATTTCTTCTTGAATGCAGAATAAATAAGTGATTAATGAGAAAACTCTTATATTGCTCCGCAAACCCTAATGTCAGGTTGCAATAAATGCTCGACCTAAGTTATTCTGGTTTTCCTTATTCGGATGACTCAAAGAACCGGATCAATCCTGATCTTTAAACATCATGCGGATCTTCCAAATCTTAACCATAGTTTGTTTGGATGTTTCCCTTATGAACCCTTCAATCTGCAACTCTTCTTGTGCCAGTTCTGACACCAATTGACTGGCTGGGGGAACAAGGTTTTCTTTGTGTCTCCCCCTGAGCTAGAGCTCACTTTTTAATTTCCAGAAGGAATATCAGCACCAGAGTCTGGTGTGGATCCATCCTCTACATTCTCTGTATTTTTCTTCAGCCAAATCTTGTTCATCTCACTTTGAACTTCATCTACATTCACTTTTTGTTTTCCCTTATCTTGATTCTGATTATGATATATCAGACCTCTTTTGTCCTGATTCTTTCTTCTACAGAATTTTGCGATATGACCAGATCTATTCCAAATTTGGCAAACAACATTTCTTTGCATATTTGACTGATATCCTCTTGATCTACACTGATTAGCCATATGACCTATTGTATTGCATGCAAAGCATCTACCATTGAATGATTTGTTCATTTGCATATTTCTGCATTCATGAGATTTGTACCATACCTTTTGCAGTTAAAACACTGTTCAGAGAAGGATGAATTAGTCTAATTCATTCTCTTTCTGCACTGATTAGCTTTATGACCAAAGTTATTGCAGTTGTGGCAGTATCCATTGACGGATGAATATCTTTGAGCATTAGGTTGTCTTACTAGAGGTCTTCTAGGCCTGTTCCTTGGATTTTCTGATCCAAAATTCTTTTGACCGGATCTGGAGCTTTCTCCTTTCTCATATCCCAAACTACACTTGTCATCTACCCTCTTTTGACTTCCAAGAAGAACTTCAAGTTGAGCAAAACTTATCTTGAATTTCTCTTTATATTCATTTGTTGCTTGAAGATCCCTTTTGAGAGAGACAATTTGAACCTCAAGTTTTTCTTCTGATTTCTTTTTGAGAGATTGTCTTAGATTATCTTTAGTTTTTCTTTTCTCTTCAACTTCTTGGGTAAACTTCATAACTCCTAATTCCATTTCATGTCTTACCATAATGATTTATTTTGATAACTTTTCACACAACTTAGTTTTCTCCTTTAGCTCTTCATTTGCATCATTTGCTTCACCTTGACTTGCCAATTGCTGAAGCAGGTCCTTTCTCTTTTTCATAGAGAGACTTAATTTGTCTTTTAGTTCTCTCATGAAATCATCAGCCTGTTTGAGTCTTTCCTTTAATTCATTGACTTCAGAGTTTGACTGCTCAAGATCTTCAAGGGCAGTCTTGAGTTGCTCCCTTAAACCATAAGCATCCATTTCGATTCCCAGATCTTCCTCAAGATGTTAGACTCTATTAGGAGGAACTTGGCTCTGATACCAATTGTTGATAACTGAGAGGGGGGTGAATCAGTTACCTAATTATTTCTTCTTTCTGAACTTTCTTAATAATCAATGTAGCATTAATTCAAATAAGAAAACATAACTATGAAATGGAAATACACATGACACAATATTTTTGATGTGGAAACCCTACTAAGGGAAAAACCATGGGGTGATTAACCCAAGATTGTATTCTCTATTAGAAGAATGGAAATACAAAATGGCACCTACCAATTAAGGCTCACGGCCCGAGCACACTGCTCACAAAAGGCACACTGCCTACAAGAGACTCACTGTCTACAAAAAGAGTGTTATACAATACTTGAACTGATTGGGAGCATCTACATATGTTGGAGTTCAGTTTCGGTTAGGCTCAATACACTGATCTACTACCCTTCACCTTTCCTCTTCTTTTATGCTGCTTTCCTTTCACATATCGGACCTTCCTTACTGCTTTTGCTCTTCTCTTCTGCTTTTATTCACACATCACCAACAACCATGACACATCTCACAACTAAATCTATCCTGTATATATATCCGCACAAGTGATTTCATCACCTTTCTAGTCGGTATCCGGAATAGTCAATCTTTTCACCAACTCTGATCTGTCAGCTAAATCCTTGCACATCAAGTAATGCGAATCAAGCATATACTTGTAGAAGTCATCAATCACATTGGCCAAACATAACTTATGCCTTAAGAACCTTTTCCATCATCAATAACTCATCTGGAATAATGTTTGATGTTCTGCCAGTTGGTTCTTCCTCTATTCATACTGTCACTTGGGAACCTGACACTCAAGCATTCATATCTCTTTATCCTTTCCACACCGAAGGCTCAAACCTTGGAATCTATCAGTCAAGACACTCCTCTTGACTTCCCCAAATCCGTACTTCACCAAGATACTTCCTCTGAGAGATCCGGACCTGTCTATTAGACCTCACCACATGCTCTATTCTTGTTTATTGGGCCACAACATTCTTCACTCTAACTTCTGGTAGAGACATACCATGTCCTACAGATGTGTGGGATGAACTTTGTTGCCATCAATGACAACAATCATGAATCCATATAGTGTGTCTTGCCAACGTGAAGGTGGGCTTGTGAAATTTGGAGAGAACTCAGTTGGTAGAATCCATGGCAAAGGGTCCATCTCTTTTGATGGTAAGAATTGCACCAATGATGTTCTATATGTGGAAGGACTGAAACATAATCTTCTCAGTGTTGGATAGCTGGTTGACAAGGGTTATGATCTTCGATTCAAGGATGGAAAATGTAGAATCTTGGAGAGCTCTAGAATTGAAATTGCATCTGGTACTCAAACTAAAGGTAACATCTTTCATTTAAGCAGTTTTGGCAAAAATTGTTTGATTTCTTAGACAGATCAAAGTTGGTTATGGCATAGGAGGATGTGTCATACATGAATTTTGATAACAATGTCAAAATAAGTTCCACTCAAGCTATAAGAGATCTTCCAAGACTTGTGAAACCTGATGGGATATGTAGAGAATGTCAATTGGGTAAATAGAACAAAATTTCATTCAAAAGCAAGGAACAAGATTCTAGTAGGCAATTGGAACTGGTACATACTGATCTCTATGGTCTTGCTAGAATTAGGAGTGTGCAAGGAGACATATATTTCATGTTGCTAATTGATGATTACTCCCGGATGATGCGAGTAACTTTCCTAAAAGAAAAATTAGAAGATCTCGATAAGTTTAAAGTGTTTAAGATGATGGTTGAAAAGAGATTATTCAGAAACTGAAGTGTTTGAGATCTAACAAAGGTGGTGAATTTACTTTCGGTGAGTTTAATGCTTTATGTGAAAGGCATGGAATAAAAAGATAGTTATTTTCTCCTACTACTCCTTAGCAAAATGGAGTTGTGGAAAGGAAGAACTGGACCATTCAAGAAGCTACCAAGACCATGATGATGGAAACAAATGTTCCTTGAGTTTATTGGAGAGAAGCTGTGAGTACTACTGTCTACACTCTCAATTGGGTTTAGATCAAAGGAAATTCTGATAAGACTCCTTATGAACTATGGTTTGGTCATCCTCCTACTGTGAGATATTTTAGAGTTTTTGGTAGTAAATTCTATATTAAAGAGATGAGGATTTAGGGAAGTTTGATGCAAGAAGTGATGAAGGAATATTTTTGGGATACTCTACTCAAAGTAAGGCTTACCAGTGCTTCAACAAGAGGTTGAAAAGAATTGTTGAAAGTGCTAATGTTAAAGTTGATGAAAGGAAAGAAGGACATTCCAGGTACTGTGGATATGATTCAAATGATCAAGATGAAATTCAAAGTCAAGGAAGGCAAGTTCAAATTTAGACTTAGATCCAAATTGATCCGGTAACTCCAGTAACTCAAGAGGCTAGTGCAAATGATGAGGAACAAGTTCAAGAAACAAAAGTTTAATCAATTCACAAAACTCCCAGGTATGTAAGGTTGAATCATCCTAAAGATTAGATCATAGGAGATAAGAGTAAAGGTGTTCAAACTAGGAGAAATTTTTTTGAAGATCAAGAGGAGATTTGTTTGATTTCAAAGATTGAACCTGAATCAGTAAGTGAAGCTTGCAATGATGAAAACTGGGTTAAAACAATGGAAGAAGAATTGATGCAAATTGAAAAGAATCACACTTGGGATCTTGTTCCTAGACATAAGGACAAAAATATGATTGGAACTAAATGGGTCTTCCAGAATAAACTAAATAAACATGGTGAGGTTGTAATAAATAAGGCAAGGTTGGTATGTAAAGGCTATTCTCATGTGGAAGGAATTGATTTTGAAGAAACTTTTTCTCTGGTGGCAAGGTTAGCGGTAGTCAGATTATTTCTTGCTTTTGTTGCTTTCAAAAATTTTAATGTTTATTAGATGGATGTCAAATCAGCATTCCTAAATGGAGAGTTGGAGGAAGAAGTCTACATTGAACAAACGGAAGGATTTCAATTGTCTAATCAGAGAGATATGTTATGCAGACTGAGAAAAGTATTGTATGGACTTAAGCAAGCCCCAAGAGCTTGGTATGCAAGATTGGATAAGCATTTGCTTAAGCTAGGATTCAGCAAAGGTATCGCTGATAGTAATCTATACTTCGAAATTAATCATGAGGACATTCTAATTGTTGAAGTCTTTGTTGATGATATCATTTTTGGTGGGAATGAATGTATGTGCAAAAAATTTGCTGATCAAATGAAAAGTGAGTTTGAGATGTCAATGTTTGTTGAGATGAATTTCTTCTTAGGTTTGCAAATTGTTCAGTCAGATAAAGGTATCTTCATATCTCAGTCCAAGTATGTGAAAGAATTATTAAGGAAGTTTGGAATGGAAGATTCAAAGCCAGTAGGTACACCTATGGTAACTGGATGCAAGCTAAGAAAATATGATGACTCCCCTAAGGAAAATAAAAAAGCTATAAATCAATGATTGGAGGATTGCTCTATCTGACTTAAACCAGACTTGACATCATGAATCAGTTGGACTTGTTGCCATATTTCAAGCTAATCCAAAAGAATCCCATGTTGTGGAAGTCAAAAGAATTTTCAGATATCTCAAGGGGATAATTTATTATGGACTGTGGTATCCAAAGGACAATGACTTCACTCTTCATGCATATACAGATGCTGATTGGGTAGGAGATGTGGATGACAGAAAAAATACTAGTGGTGGTGCATTCTTCTTGGGAAGAAGATTGGTCTCTTGGATGAGCAAAAAGTAAGAGGCAATATCTCTGTCTACTGTAGAGGTAGAGCATATAGAAGTAGAAAATAATTGTTCTCATGTTCTGTGGATGAAGCAAATGATGAAGGACATCAGAACTGTGTTTGAGGAGCCCTCAAATTTTTTTGTGATAATTCAAGTGCTATTATTATTTCAAAGAATCTAGTATTGCACTCAAAGACAAAACATATATCTATCAAGATTCATTTCTTGAGAGAGAAAGTAAATGAGAATGAAGTCAAGTTGCAATTTGTGTCTTCCAAAGATTAGATTGCAGATATCTTCACTAAGCTTGTTCCCAAGGATACTTTTGAGTATCTCAAAGAAAAGTTAGGGGTTATTACCCCTCCTGATCAGAACTAAGTTGCACTAAGGTGCATCAGTCTGGTGCAATTCACATTCATATCTTGTAATCTGGATTGCTGTTAAGGAGTTACTACTCAAGGGGGAGTATTCAGTATTCAAATTTTGGGATAAATCTGACTCAAAAAGGGACAAAAGATGGCAAATATGTGCCCTTTTCCATTCATGTCAAAGGGGGAGAGAAGTCATGTGAAAAACTAGTTGCTGATGTAAGGGGGAGTAGTAAAGAAAGTAATTGTAGAAGTGAGAAGAGAAAGGGGGAGAAGTTCTTATCTTAATGGTTGAATTCAGTTTTTCACATCATATGTTGCCATCAATGACAAAGGGGGAGATTGTTGCAAAAATGTGCCTAAGCGGTGTTGTCATTGATGTCAACATATCCTTGTTGCCATTGGTGTCAACTATATCATATTTTGTTGTCTGTATAGAAGACTAGATTGTTTAGGATATTGAGAAAATTAATGATGATCAATGTATGTGGACCATATGGATTGTAGAGGTTTGCCTAAAGAAGCTCTAGTTATGATTTGAGAAGTTTGCATTAAGATCTAAGGAAGTTATGGCCATTTGAGTAGAACTAGTTCTTGCAATACTCAGGAGAGATAGAGTGATAGAAAAGAGGTCCGGATTGCTTCGGTAATGTAAAATGATGACCTCTAAATCTAGATGCATGTTTGGAAAGTTAGTGTGTATCATCAATACAAGTGGCTCGTGGGTTGGAGGTCCGCAAGCAATCTTCCTAGTTTGACAGTCATGACAGATAATATTCTTGAGGTTCCAGTAAAGATGCAAGTGATTCTGATGAGTTGGAGGAGTGTGGATGTTTCTGTTGAACTCAATGTGCTTGTAGAGATCTCTGGGTCATGTAGCTATTGTGTTGGAGGTTAAGCTCATTTTTGAAGATTTTCCTTTTCGTTGTTGATGTTCTTCCCAGTCTTGGATGACTAGATGATCCTAGCATGTTGTGGATGATCTAAGAGCATTTTATGAAGCATGGCATGTTTGTAGAGAAACATTCAAGTCTCAATTGTGTTTGGGTGACAGTGTAATGATCCGCTTCAAGTCTACTGACCTTGTTGATCATTCTAAGGTTGATGAAGCATAAAAATACTTGTTGAAGAGTTGTTGAAAATCATCCTTGAATGAAATGAATTAAATCCAAAGAAAGGATCAGAAGCAGGGTAGAGAAGAGGAGGAGCAAAAGTAGTATAAAGTGAAGAGACAGAGAAGAAGAATTTAGAATAGAAGCAGAGGAATTTGTGAGCATAAATGAAACTAAACTAGGCATGAAAAGATGCTAATTATCAGTTAGTTCGTTCTATGTTAAACTCAAATTTTTTTAGGTAGTGAGCCTCTCTTTTGAGCTGTGAGCTCTAGGCAGTGAGCCTAAAGGCAAGTACCTTCCCATTCTTTTAAGTACTTTTAACAGGCTGCCAATCTTTTGGGCTAATGTCCACTGTGGTTTTTCCCTTAACCAGGTTTCCACGTCAAAAATCTTGGTGTCAAATGTGTTGATTATGTTTTTGCTTATGTGTTAATGTTATATGCTTTAATATTCGCATCATTAATCAATTTTCCAATTGTGAAAGAAGATAAAAAGAAAAAAAATTAATTTTGGGGACAACTGATTCACCCGCCCTCTCAGTTGTCTGGGCTAATTCCAACAAAAACTAGGTCCAAGAGCAAGGATAAAGTTAGGATTAGATGGCTGGTAAGAAACATTATAAATAAGGGATGGGATGGATGGGGTAGTTAGGATGTGATCTTCAAGGACTATATTGCATAAGAATAACATGGCCCACTCTAGATATTATACTTAGGACTTTACTTGATGATCTTTTCAATCATAGGGTGATAGGATTAGTTGGAAAGAATTGAGTATATCAATAGATGTCCGAAGTATTTTTCAATATTATGCCCCTATCCTTATCAAGATCAAAAGTAGAAGGGGAGGATAGTTTGGTAAGATGGAATAGGTATGTGAATATAATGGATAAGGAAGATTAGATAGGAGGGAAATGATAGGATGGGATAGATGAGATAGTTTTCCCCCAAGTGTGAGTCACATAGATAATCGGTCTACACATGACACCCATAAATGGGTTTTCATCATGGTACTTATCCAAGGCGCCATGAAATGGTTTTCACAATTAGTTGAATCATTTCTCTTTACTTTTTTGATATTTTTAATTTTCTTTATGTTTTTTCTAATTTTGATGGCATTGATACCTTGATATTCAAAGGATATTCACATGTCCATGTCTATTAGATTTAGTCAATGTAGGCACAATTGTCATAACATGCCAATAGTGACTTGTCTAGAGTATCTTCTTCATTAGGATCTAGGTGCTCTTATACAATCCTTAGATGTTGTCATGATCCTCATTTATAACTGATTTGGCCTTATCTGAATGCTTTTATATCTATAGGATACCATCATATCCCATATGGTGGAGTGTTGTTGTCATAGCATGATGAACTTAGGGATTGGTATTTTTAGATTTAACATGTGATTTTGTATTTTGATGAGGGAATGTGAGATGCCGAATTAAATGATTGCGGTGGATTTGATTTGGCTAGAGAGGTTGGCTATGTAGATTTGTTTGATGCATTTTTGACTCGCCAAACTTGAGATGGTGGATTATGGAGTTTGAATTTGATATTAGGAAGTTTGGATTTGGGACTAATGTGGTGATTAGGACCAACATTCTTGTACAAATTATAAGGTGGCATGCACTGATTATAGCTAACATTATTCTACTCCTTATGAATTGGGAGCAGTGATAAGATTAAAGGTGGTGGAAAACTATTGTATGCAAGGTTCATCTTTTGTTTTTGATAGCTTGTTGCATTTGCATTATTTGATTTTCTTGATTCATTTTATTTTGGGACTCATAGATTTTATATTCTTTCCTTGACTTTTTGGATTTGACATTGGATTTGAAGCTTTTACTTTGTATGTTCTATGATTTTCATGGTATCGATTTGATGAAGGGTACTCCCACTCAAACACAACTCACCAATACAAGAAGAGACTCTCTAGTCACTAAATCTCAACATAAAAGCTTATACAAGATTAACATCAAATAAACATGGTTGCATACAACTTTAAAAAAACAACATACATGCTAATTTTATTGAACACAAAAACCAAAATACAATTTTGATGCAACAAATTATAATAATATGTAACACACACTCATCATTTTGTATTATCTCAACTACAATGGCCTCCCAAAATGAGGCATCCCCCTCTCTTAAATCTGCATAATTTTCTTGTTTAAAAACCAGCCATCTCCCTCTCTTTTTGGTGACTCCAACACACATTAATTCATGGTTTCTTTCAACACCCTCCTTCCTTCCCAAAAGGTGTTTCCATTCTTCTTATTTGCTACACTAGGTGGATGGCATTGAGGTATGCATTGAGGTATGCATTGGTTAGATTGAGATGGTGTATAGATTGGTTTAGATGACCCATTCTTATGATAGTGTGAAGG
The DNA here is from genome assembly GCA_027924645.1 of Cunninghamia lanceolata. Lineage (NCBI taxonomy): Eukaryota > Viridiplantae > Streptophyta > Pinopsida > Cupressales > Cupressaceae > Cunninghamia > Cunninghamia lanceolata. Next base: position 6,149,639 of record BSBN01000978.1, read on the forward strand.
TTGGTAAGAGGTGGATGGAGATGACACATGGGATTGTGGTTCTAATGTGAAAGGGTCATAAGAATGGTCTTGAAAATCTCCAAATATGAGAGATACTAAAGGGTCATGATTGGATCCATTTCTAAAGTGTGATTTAGCAAGAGGATACTCTATCTCACACATTCATTTAAGTAGTTTTAGTTAGGCCTTTTGTTGGTATGAGGTTTTTTGGAATGGGCTTTGACATAGGCACTTTATTTATCACAATCATTTTGTCAAAGAGCATGAAGGATGACAATAGATGAGGATAGTAGATTAGGTGGATATAATGGATGATAATGGATGCAATGTGACTTGGATAAGGACCTTGATTGGATTTGGATAACTTGATTAAGATTAGATTCCTATATGATGGCTTAGGGATGGATTGGAGATAGATTGGGATGATGTTGGATTGGATAGGATGAAGATTAATGATAAAAGCGTGACTCGGGATAGTTTGAAGATTGACTTTTGGCAACTTTACTAAAAATAGATTTCACACAACATGCATGAAGTTTTAAAAGGGTTTGGATTTTTGGATTAGGGAAATGCAAATGAACACACACACAAAACACAACAACAAGCCTATGATTATTCAAGTAGGTGTGACTCTTAATGTAGGCCTACACTCAATAGATTTCAAGCAAAAATAAATAGGGTTCAGGTGGAGAGCACTCACCCTATCCCTTTCCTTGGAGGCCTTGATACCTTTCCCAAAGAACCCTTTTATCTCAGCTCAAGGAGGTACTTGGTGAGTAACTTCTGGGTTGATTGTTGACCCTTGCACCATGCTAGAAGATTGGATGATAGGTCTTAAGCTAGGCTTGTACAAGTTCTCTAGGGGGTGTCCTTGATATAGGAAAAGTACACGGGGCTCAATCCATGGACACTAGTTCATTGAAGGCATGCGACATAAGCATAAAACAATGTCACTCACCTTGTGTCTTGAATCACTAGGGGCCCCAAGGTTGTACCAATGACAATGTAACTAGATTGAGGTACAAATTTTGTTCTCACCCCTTTGAAATACCTCACTAGAATGTGTGGCTGAGGTCATCCATTGAATTGGGTGTCTCTAAGGCAGGCATCCCAAGGGAAAGGTTGATGTTAGATGTTTTTGATCTCTAGGATCGCACTAAGCACGAGAGAGAATACACATGTTAACACACCTTTAGGTGAAAAAGTGATTCAAAAGGTGTTTTTGATCTCCAAGATCACCTTGAAGTGTGATGAGAGAGAATATACACACACACACACTTTGTTGCAAGAATGTGTAGACGATGTTGTCATTGATCTCAACAATCTTGTGTTATCATTGGTGTCAACTGTATGAGTAAGAGATGTTGCAAGAGCATGAGAATTTTGTGTTGACTGGATGCTGCCTATGATGATGAGGAAGTGCTAAAGATGGTGATAATATGTTTCTGGTGTTTGGTTTCCAAGTACTTTTGAGAAAATTTGAATAAAATTAGAAAATAGTGTCTGACAATGGTATTCTGTGTTGTAGAGTAGTGATGTGGTTTTGCTCTGCATTTCTCTTATATTGAAGATCTATTTATGCAGTTTGGATATACTATTTAGAGGTGTTCAGAGGTGCTTCATTCAGAATATGACATGTTAGATCGATGTACAGGGGAAGATATATTTACCAATGTGTGAACTATGTTTTGCAAATGTGTCTGGGAGAAATGTCTTTGCTCTACATTTCTCTGCAAAGTGATTTCAGGTCTTGTGCTTCTGGAAGTGTGCTTATAAAGTTAATATCTATCTTCAGTTGAAGTTGTTCATGGTTTGGTACTCTGAGCTTGATGATTTTTTGAGTTGCAGTGTATGACAGAGACATTTGAGTATGTTGGGTAAACATGATAAGGTTGTCCAGCAGGTGAAAGTTGTTGTGGAGGAATTTGTTGGTTTTTAAGATGTTTGTGGGATATTATAAATTATACTCAAGCATAGGATATGGTCTTCAAGTCATCTCTAGGTTTGAGGAAGGGTCAGTGCAAGATGTTGGGTCCACTTTTTGGCCAAAAAGTGGATGTGTTTTCCATGATTTTCATAATTTGTTACATTTGACCTAAAATTTTGAAGCACTTAAATGTTGAATCTTAAAAAAAGTTAGTAATATGAAATGTAGTACTCAGAGTCTAGTTTCCAAATATGTAATCTATTTTAATACCCAGATGATACAAATTGATTTTTAATAGGCATGTCTAAAAACCATTATTTAAAAGTCACTTTTTTTACCATACCATGCACGTGTACGAACAACATAATTTGACCTGAATAAAACTATTTTTATAAATCCTTGTAGGAAAAGATGTGTAGTATGGTGAAGTTTGATGAGGACATTTTTCTAATAATTTTTTTTCTAAATATTTTTTTATTAGTTTTTTATTGGCCCTAATTTTTGTTTTTGAAAAGCCCTTGTGTACAACCAACATAATTTGAGAAAAACTAATTATAAAATAAATTTTTCTTTTCATTGTGTAAATAGTGATGTGTAGATTGATGACATATAATTTTTTTTAAAAACTTTAGAAATTAAAAGTTATTAAAAAAATGCAAACACCTGTCGTTTCAAGTTTTTGGACTAGTTTTCTTATAAATTAATTAATCATTAGAAAAACAAGTCTAATAAAAAAAATTACATATTTAAAAACTACACATTGTCATCTATAATGGATTTTAATTCTGTAAAAGAAATCAGAAAAAAATGGCGTTAGCCATATAGATAAAGTCAGTCTTTCCTCTTGCTCTAAACATACACTTGTACTTGCAGGTCCAAGGCTAGAGGTCAGCTAACCATGCCTTTCTTGAGCCTAAAACCAAACCAAAAATACGGGTGTGAAATTCAAAATTTTAAAAAATGGGAAATGGGTACTCATTCTATAAAAAATAAAAAATAAAACGGCTACCTATTCTATAAAACAATAAAAAACAAAATGGGTACCTGTTCTTTAAAACAAAATGAGTATTCATTCTAGGTTTGGGTGTCCATTCCTTAATGGGTACCCATTTTTAAAAATGGGTAGTCGTTCCTGTCAGGATTTTTTCCTGACGCTTCCCCTATATGTGGACCCAGCGACTTGCTTTTACTGGGAAATATGTACATAATTGTTTATGGTGTTTACACTAATTGTGGAGTTGCTTTGATGATATTGGAAGCGTGGTGTAATGTGTATGAGTGGATTTACGTCTAAGCTAAGGTGTGTTGTGGTCCACCTTCATTCCTTTCCACTGCGAGAATATTTTGGGTCTGACCTAATTTGAATTTGCAAAATTAAGGAGCCTTACTAACATTGGAGAATGTTCTTACAATTGGAGATGGTATCATGTGTCAAGCTATTGAATGATATTAAGATAGAAGAGTATGATGCATGTGATGTGAATTACAGAGTGATAGAGTATGAATTTGTGTGAGCACAGTGTGAACTTTCATGTGTTAGATTATTGGATACAGTGAGCAAAAGGTGTATACAATTCCTTATTGAGACAATGGAGGTGATAATGGCATTGTGGTGGACTTCTTAGTTGCGTTGAGATAGTTTTCTCCTTGTCACAATCTTCTCTATCTTCTTCTCTATTCTGGCAGTGAGCCATTGGTAGTGGACCTTTCTTTTGGGCCTGGTGAGCCCATTAGTAGTGAGCCTATTATTTTTTGGTGTTGATATTACTTTATACTGTGAGCTGATCCTCATCGTGGTTTTTCCATTCTTGGGTATCCCACGTAAATTTGGTGTTCTCTTGTGTTTGATGTTGATTTGATTCAGTTTCTATTATTTGCTTTCATGCTTAATCGTCATAACAATTTAAGCAATAATTGAATTGATAAGGATCTAAATGTGTTTGAGGGTTTTAGAATTATAAGTTACAATTGATTCACCCTCCTCTCAGTTGTCTTGTGCATTAAACACACTTGATCCACACAAGAGAGATTAATCAACCCTTAAAAATTATATTTGTGTGTGAGAATGAATATGTCCAAAGGGTGTTTACGATTTCCATGGTTATCTTTCAATGTGAGGGAAGAGCATACACACACCTCAAAACATAAACAAGCTCAACAAACAAAGAAAACACAAAATTTCACCTAATGACAATTTTTTGACAAGCAATCCTACATCAAACTTGTAAATAGTTTGAGAGATTTCAGTCTTTGATAAGCATGAATCTACAAAACAAGTGCTAGCTCAAAAATGATAAATCTACTAAAAATAAGAAATAACACTAATCACATAGTAGATTAGATGTCACCAATGAATTCCTTATGATTTTCTATGCAAATTCAAAGAAATCGTTGGATTTCAATTTAAGATTGAAAAGTTATGACCAATTTAATATTGTAAACAAATCTTGAACTAAAATAATTCTACCCTGAAAACTAGGCTAAATATAGAAAAATAATCTACACCACTATGAATTTAGCCAAGTCATCTTTCCAATCCCTATAATTTTGTAAAAATCTAATATGATTTTCAAAAGTTTTGTAAAATTGAAATAAAACAACTACTTTAGGAGATCAAATTGAAGGGGGGTGCTCCATAGAGGTTTAGTCAAACCGCTAGCTATCTGTTGTCTATGGTCACATGGGTGGTTTGTCTAACTATGAAATTAAATGCCTACACTTAGTGGTTTCATTAACCACTAGAAGTAAACTTTACTCCTGGTGACATGGAGACATTGAATTCAACTCACAATAAATGTTAAAGCATATGATAAATGTTAAGCACTAAAAATAGTGGTAGCCAAGAATAACTGTGGTGAAAAATGTTAGGGGTGATGCTGGTGATTAAGGAAAAAGTCTCCAATTAATATATTTTAGAGTCCAAACCATAGTTATTTTGAATGATAAATGTTAAGCATCCAAATCCTAGTTATAAAATAGTGGCAGTCACCTAGCACGCTTCGCGGTTAGGGTTTTGGGCATGGGAGAATAGTGACTCTGTACATTAACCTATGAACTAAGCCTAAATAGAAACCCATTAATAAAACAATGCCACCTAATATAAACCTGTGAATAAAACCATGACACTTGCAATCTAATTTTTTTAAAATAAATAAATGATTTCTGATGTTTAATTAAAGGGTGTGTGCAAGAAGTTGAGTCCACTTTTTGGCCAAAAAGTGGAAGTGTTTTCCCTGATTTTTAGAATTTGTCACATTTGACCTAAAAATTTGAAGCACTTAAATGTGAAATCTTGAAAAAACTCACTAAATATGAAATGTAATACTTGGAGTCTAGTTTCCAAATATGTAATTTTTTTTAACACCCAGATGATACAAATTGATTTTTAATAGGCGTTTCTAAAAACCACTATTTGAAAGTCACTTTTTTTTTACTATACCATGCATGTGTACATCCTCCATATTTTGGCCTAAATAATCATATTTTTTTAAATCCTTCTGGGAAAAGATTTGTAACTCACTGAAGCACGTTTTCCATTTTTTTTGTAATTTGTTATTAAATATTTTTTTTTTGTTAATTTTTTATTGGCCATTTTTCATGTTTTAAAAAATCGTCGTGTACGTCATGCATAAGATGACCTAAACTTATCAATTTTTGAATTTTTTTTTAAATTGAAAAAAATTATCTGAAGTACGTTTTTCATATAATTTTTTTTACAATTTTTTTAAATAAAAAGTTATTAAAATATTAAAAAACCATGATAATTCAAGTTTATGGACCCGTTTCATTAGAAATTAATTGAAAAATAGAAAAAAAATCCAATTGTAAAAAAAATTACATATTTGGAATCTACATTGTCTCATCTATAATGGGTTTTAATTTCGTCATAAAATTATGCAAAAAAGGCCTTCAGACATATGCCCAAAGTCACTAGTTTGTTGTGACATTGACAAGACCTTCAACTTGCAGGTCAAACTAGGTCCAAAGCCAAGGGTCGGGTTCCCAAGCCTTTTTTCTGACCCAAAACCCATAGCAAAAAGTGGGTCAGAAATTCAAAATTTATAAAACGGGATCCCGTTTCATAAAAGGTTAATATAAAAGGTTAATATTTTAATCTTTTATGAAATGGGATCCCATTTTGAAATGGGACCCCATTTTGAAACGGGATCCAATTTCATAAAGGTTAAAATATTAACCTTTTATGAAACTCAAAACGAGATCTCGTTTCTAGAAAACAAGATCTCACTTTTGGCTCAGGATCCTGAAGTAAAACGGGATCTTATTTCATAAAAAGAGGGATCCCGTTTTGGTTAACCCAATTTCAATTTTTTTTCTAAGTCTGAAACTTCAACCTTAAGTGGACACAACTTCTTGCATTTACCATAAAGCTGCAACTTAAGATAAATGGATCTGTGACCAGTGTGCAGAAAAATTGTATGGCAGTTCTAGACTTGTATGGATCTGCGTATTAAAAAAAAATTCAAAAAAGATTCAAAATTTTTCCTATAGTAAATATAGTGAACCTGTTAGTGTATATATATTTCATACACTTAGGATTACACCTACTTAGGTGTGCCTTTATACAATCTTGACACATGCCTCATTGAGGTGCCAAGGTTGTTGGTTAGTTTAGGAGAGGTGTCACTGAGTTCCCCACTAACTAGCCACCTCACGCTAGATTTTAGGGAGGCAACTCACCACCACTCATAGTTGAGGAGTCATTTCCTCAACTAACAACTTCCTCTTCTCAGCTATTTGTACTCAACTTCTCCAAGTTATTGGATGGTCAACTTTATTTGATTTCTGTGCATACTGCTTACAATCTCTCTAGCTTGTTTATTGTCTCTATGTTCTACAATTCTTATATGGTATCAAAGCGAGAGAAGGATGCCATAGGCCATAAGATTGTTGTATTCTAGCACTGAAATTATATGGTCTTATTTTTTGTGTCAAAATTCCAATTGCAAAAGCCATCTCTAGATGGCAACACCCCTATTGCCTTGTTCCACAGAGCATATAACTACAGACTGAACTAGAGTGGTATACACTAGAATTACCCTTGTTTGCAAAAGTTGATTGGTGAGCCCAAAGGCCAATTTCCTTGTAGGAAAGATAGATAGAAGGTGTTCAAAGAGTGATGCCTTGCATTTGAAGGTCAACAGCCTATTTTGAAAGGCACGATGGGTTTGGAAAAGGCTAGCGGCTTGATACAAAGGCTCGTGGCCTATACAAGGCCTGCAACTTGTTTATATGGCTCCTCACCTATAGAAGGCACACAACCTGTATTCCATGGCATGGCCTTGCCACTTCAAGCCCCTGTTTCAAATTACGCATGTGATCTCTATACAGGAGGTCACTCACTTTGTAAAAGAGGCCAATCCAAGGCCAATTCACAAATTGCCTAGGCTGTAATGTCAAGGATGAGCCATTCCTTTGTTGCAGGCTGCCATTTTTTCATTTGGACAGGTCTACCCATATCAAAACCCCCAGGCATTGACCTTTGATGACATTGACTCTGTTGATAACTGAGAGGAGGGGGTGAATCAGTTATCCTAATGAATTCTTCTTTCTGAACTTTCTTATTAATCAATGCAGTATTAATTCAATTAAGCAAACACAACCATGAAATGGAAATACACATGACACAACATTTTTGACGTGGAAACCCTGTTAAGGGAGAAAACCACGGGGTGATTAACCCAAGATTGTATTCTCTGTTAGAAGAATAGAAAAACAAAATGGCACTTGCCAATTAGGGCTCACTGCCCGAGCACACTACTGACAAGAGGCAGACTGCCTACAAGAGACTCACTGTCTACAAAAGGAATGTAATATAATACTTGAACTGATTGGAAGCATCTACAAATGTTGGAGTTCAGCTCCGGTTAAGCTCAGTACACTGATCTGCTGCACTTCATCTTTCCTCTTTTCTTTTGTTGCTTTCCTTTCATATACCAGACCTTCCTTACTGCTTCTGCTCTGTACTTCTACTTTTATTCACACATCACAACACACAACATCTTTTCTGACAACTAAATCCATTGTGTATATATATCTGCACAAGTGATTTCATCACGTTTCAAGTCGGCACCCATAATAGTCAATCTTTTCACTAATTTTGATCTGTCGGCTGAATCCTTGCACATCAAGTAATGCGGATCAAGTATATGCTTTTAGAAATCATTAATCATGTCGGCCAAACATGATTCATGCCTTTATAACCTTTACCACCATCAGTAACACATCTGGAAAATAGTCTGATGTTCTGTCAAATAGTTCTTCCTCTATTCACACTGTCACTTAGGAATCTGGTACTCAACTATTCATATCTTTTTCCTCATCAATCACCGGAGGCTAAAACCTTGGAATCTATCACTCAAGGTAGTCCTCTTGACTTTCCTAAATCCACACTTCACCAAGATATTTCCTCTGAGAGATCCAGACCTGTTTGTTGGACCTTGCCACATGCTCTATTCTTGTTTACTGGACCACAACAATCTTCATTCTGACTTTTGGTAGGAACACACCATGTCCTACGGATGTATGGGATGAACTTTGTTGCCATCAATGACAACAATCATGAATCCATATAGTGTCTCTTGCCAACAATCTCCCCCTTTGGCATTGATGGCAACACTTAGTGAAAAATGACTAAGTGTTTACACTAAGCTCCCCCTTGGCTAATGCTCTATCTTTATATACATTTTTTGGAGCTCCCCCTTAGTTGGATTCCTCATTTTTCACTGCTCCTCACTCCCCCTTTGACATCAATGGCAAAGGGTAGGGTCCGCATACCAAAAATTTCAAAATTTTAACTATACCTAGCCGCATAAGTATATATATATATGGAATACTTACATATACTTAAGTATGTCTACAAAAGTGTTCTTCAACTAAACAACTTCTGTCGCCCAACTCTACTTCATCCTATCCAAAATTGAGATGTGACCACTCAACAGGAAAGCAAATGCTTCAGTTTTCTTAAGGTTTATCGGATCATGGGTCCGGGCTGTAATCTGAGCATCATTTATGGCCTCATGCATGGCCTCTAACTTAGGGATAATAATCCTTCTAAGTTCACCCATCCGGTTAATTATGTTCTTCCTTTCCTTCTCAAAATTCTTTATTGCATTTGTGATTGCAATAGTTTGACACTCTTGATTTACTATGGAGGAAGAGAGAGGATCAAAACTTTGAGACAAACTTTGTAGTTTATCCTCTTGCTCTTTTATTTTCTTCTCAATCTCTACTGTTGCTTTGGACCAAGAGATACAAAATTTGTATATTTCACCGCCATCCTTAAGAGCATTTTCGAAGCTCTTTATCCCAATACTCATATTTCTCCTATCATTAGTGATTAATCCTTGTACCTCTGAGAATCTCTTATCCAAAAACTCCTTGCGGACCTTTTCTTCAGCTGATTTTTCTAGAGAATCAAAATGTGTACTAACACCACTGACTAAGGTTTTGAGATTACCAGAAGAGGAGGCTGTGGGATCCTTCTGAAAAGATGGCATGATCTTTTTCAGCACTCCGGATGCAACTTCTATCAACTCACAGTCTTCCATATGAGACTTTAGGAGTTTTTCATTAGCCTTAGCATTTGCAAATGAAGCTATCTTCATTGTCTATACTGGAGAAAGAGAATCAAAATTGAATGGACCTTGTAGAAGCTCCGGTTCATCAATCTCCACTGTTTCTTTGTTCAGGAATTCTTGGATAGTTTGTGCAGTGTCTCTTGCTAGAGATAGACATTTCTTCTCTTATGCAGTCTTGGAGTTGTCCTTTGGAGTTTACTCTCCTTCTACATTCCCACCACTAGCAGTTATGGTTTTCTCTGCTGAAGTCTTCTCTCCTTCTGCAACCTTAGCACTGTCATCTTCTTTTTCCTTCACCTCTACTTTTTTCTCCTGCAAATTTTCTTCTCCTTTAGATTAGGAGACTATAGGGGAACCTGGGGGAGAAATGTTAGTCTGTTCAGAGCCCACCTCTTCTGTCATTTTCTCAGAAGTTTCTTCTACAACACTTGTGGTTGAGGGATCAGTACCCAAGTCCTCTACAAAAGGAAGATTAAATCTTTTGAAGGCCTTCCAGAGGATCTCTTCTATATCCTTGGCTACCTTGTCAGTCTCACCAAGCATGAATTGATTCATCCTTGCTTTGCTCCTGAACTCATCCTTGCAGTCTTTGAATACCATGTTCATTGGCTTGGGATCAATTGAAGGATATAGCTGAATAGCTATCTGTTCCTGGATCTCAAGATCTTTAGCTTGGGCAGTGTTCTTTCTTGATTCTAGTTCCTTCTCCAAGATTTTAGGGATCAGAGATATAATTTCAATAAATGCTTTGTTGTAGATATTTAGATACTTGACTGTGGCATCTTGCAATATCTTCTTATTTGCTTCACCATAATCATCATAGAACTCGACCATTGGCTGAAGATTTCTGTCCACTGTGACTGATTTGATTATGTCGTCAATGTGAGGAGTGGGTTTTTCAACATATTCCTCTGTCTTTTCTTCTTTCTTCTGTCCGGTAGAGGGTTGATTGAATGTTTTCTTCTTTTTCTTCAATTTCTTGATTTCTTCATTAGATTCAGTCTCCTCTTCATCCCTTTGACTTGTATAAGCCCTTGTGGCTTTTGTCTTTGACCTTTTCTCTCCTTTGTCGGATGCCTGGACTTTTAGTTTTGATGTTTTTGAGCCTTTGGCTATCACAGGGGCAGATCTCTTTGATGATCTGGTCCGGTTTGAGGTTTCTACCGGAGCACCTTCCTTGCTTTCCTTTTCTGCTTCTTTCTTTTCTGCCTTAGCCTTTTGCCTCTTTTCCCTATTGGCATCAAGTGCCTCCTTTGAGATGCCTAGGCCTTTTGCAATTTCTTCAACTTCTTTTCTAACTTTCCTCTTCATTTTTGGTTGCCTCAGTTCCACATGAACCTTTATACTCAGCTCCTCAAAGGTTCCAAACCTTTCTGCTTTTGGATCCTTTGGCTGACTTAGCATGTGTTGAACATGTAGTCTATGATTTGTTCATCAACTTCATACCCCATGGGCATGATCCAGATGGTCCTTGGTTCTACTGCCTCCATTAGGCACTGATCAGTATCTGCCATAAAGCATACTGTATCTTTGTATTTTTCAACAAGAGACTGGGGAATTCTTTCTCTTGCTTGCATCATGCTCTGGAAGTTTTTCAAATATCCACATAGAGCTGAATTTCTTGCTTTAGCATCCCCAAGCCCATGCAAATAGTCTCTGATCTGTACTGCTACCAGTTTGTCATTCTCCCATACCCATCCATTTGATCCGAGCAACTCATTCATGAGGTAGAAAAATAAGCATAAAATTAGTGCACCATATTTGAAAGAGGTTTTCTTATCCTTTTTAATCTTTTGTATGTTTTCCATTAATTGGCTCAAAAGAAGTTCATAGAGATCATATTCTGCATTTTTCCTCAGCATCTCATAGGTTGTATATATTGCAGTTTCGGATACTGAATTCTCCCTACTGGAGTGATATATCTTGTAACCTATTATCATAGATGTAAATTTGATGTCCGGGTCAGTAATATCTTTAATAGTCATTGCCCTCTTATCAAACTTTGATCCGGTGGCCTCAGTTACAATGTTGTTTTTGATAGATTTGAGGACAGGTATCCCTCTGCAGGAGCATAAGCCAGTTACTGCCCTAATTGCCTCCTTTGTGATATTGCAAGGTCTGTTCAGCCATAGGAAGTTATCATGCATCCTACTCAACACGTATCAGACCCATTCATCTTCTTCAAAGTAGGGGAAATGAATGAATTGATCAAAATGTTTCTCTTGGATGCCCTTATATTCTGGTTTAAGCTTAAATGAATCATCTAACAGTTGTTTGTGATAGATATCTCTTAGTTTGAATTCCCCAAATTCTTCAATACTCACATGTATGTAAACCCTAATATCTTCGGTGTGCAACATGCCATGCGGAACACTAGAGAAGGCTCCTAGGGGATCTACCTCCAAGGATTTGTATGGATGTTTCTTGAATGTGGGGCGAGGTCTATCAGAGATCTCTATTATATTCAGAGTGGCCATTTTTCAAAAGATTTGCAGTGAGATATTGAAAATGAAAAATACCTTATGCACCTTCGGTTACACGGAGTTGGTTGGAATGAATTCTGGATGTAATGAATTCTGCAAATGATCTTTGATGAACTTGAGGAATATCATTCCAGAGATCCACTTTTCATTTCTTCTTGAGTGCAAAATGAACAAATGATTAATGAGAAAACCCTTATATTGCACCACAAACCCTAATATCTGATTGCAATAAATGCTTGACCTACATTATTCTAGTTTGCCTTATTTGGATGACTTGAAGAACCGGATCTGTCCTGATCTATGAACATCATGCAGATCTTCCAACCATGAACAGATTGAGATGACACATCACAAGGACATCCCAAACCCTCTGTCCAATCTGTAGAATAGGACAATGCACTTCCGGATCTCACCAGACCTTTTTGTAACCCTCTGTCACTCCGGAGCATCTATCGAAACTAGTTCTACTTAATCAATCACAACTTCTTCACATGTTTATGTAGACCTCAGAAATCTTAACTAGATCATCTCAAGACTCATATCTACAAACCCCTTAATCCACATCCTCTTCTTGTGCCAATTCTGGTACCAATTGACTGGCTGGGGGAACAAGGTTTTCTTTGTGTCTCCACCTAAGCCAGAGCTCACTTTTTAATTTCTGGAAGGGATATCAGCACCAGAGTTTGGTGCGGATCCAACCTCTATATTCTCTGTAATTTTCTTCACCCAAATCTTGCTCATCTCACTTTTAACTTCATCTGCATTCACTTTTTGTTTACCCTTATCTTGATTCTAATTATGATATACCAGACCTCTTTTGTCCTGATTCTTGTTTCTACAGAATTTTGCACTGTGACCGGATCTATTGCAGATTTGGCAAACAACATTTCTTTGCATATTTGACTGATATCCTTTTGATCTACATTGATTAGCCATATGACCTAATCTATTGCATGCAAAGCTTCTACCATTGAATGATTTGTTCATTTGCATATTTCTGCATTCATGAGATTTGTGACCATATCTTTTGCAGTTAAAACACTATCCGGAGAAGGAAGAATTAGTCTGATTCATTCTCTTTCTACACTGATTAGCTTTGTGACCAAAGAGATTACAGTTGTGGTAGTATCCATTAAAAGATGGATATCTTTAAGCATTGGGCTATCTTACCGGAGGTCTTCTAGGCCTGTTCCTTGGATTTTCTGATCCAAAATTCTTCTAACCGGATCCGGAGCTTTCTCCTTTCTCATATCCCAAACCACACTTGTCATCTGCCCTTTTTTGACTTCCAAGAAGAACTTCAAGTTGAGCTGAACTTATGTTGAATTTCTCTTTATATTCATTTGCTGATTGAAGATCCCTTTTGAGAAAGACAATTTGATCCTCAAGTTTTTCTTCATTTTCTTTAGTATCTTCAAGATCAGATTCAAGATGTCTGATAATTTTATCCATTTGGTGGTAATCTTTTGATTTCTCCTTGAGAGATTGTCTTAGATTATCTTCAGTTTTTCTTTCCTCTTCAATCTCTTGGGTAAACTTTATAACTCATGATTCCATTTCATGTCTTACCATGATGACTTCTTTTGATAACTTTTCACATAACTTGGTTTTTTTTAGTCAGCTCTTCATTTGCATCATTAGCTTCACCTTGTCTTGCCAATTGCTGAAGTAGCTCCTTTCTCTTTTTCATAGAGAGACTTAATTTGTCTTTTAGTTCTCTCATGAAATCATTAGCCTGTTTGAGTCTTTCCTTTAATTCATTAACTTCAGAGTTTGATTGTTCAAGATCCTCAAGGGCAGTCTTGAGTTGCTCCTTTAAACCATAAGTATCCATTTGGATTCCTAGATCTTCCTTGAGCTATTAGACTCTGTTGGGAAGAACTTAGCTCTGATACCAATTGTTGATAACTGAGAGGCGGGGGTGAATCAGTTATCCTAATGAATTCTTCTTTCTGAACCTTCTTATTAATCAATGCAGTATTAATTCAATTAAGCAAACACAACCATGAAATGGAAATACACATGATACAATATTTTTGACATGGAAACCCTGTTAAGGGAGAGAACCATGGGGTGATTAACCCAAGATTGTATTCTCTATTAGAAGAATAGAAAAACAAAATGACACTTGCCAATTAGGGCTCACTACCCGAGCACACTGCTCACAAGAGGCACACTGCCTACAAGAGATTCACTATTTATAAAAGGAATGTAATACAATACTTGAACTGATTGGAAGCATCTACAAATGCTGGAGTTCAGTTCTGGTTAAGCTCAGTACACTGATCTACTGCACTTCATCTTTCCTCTTTTCTTTTGCTACTTTCCTTTCACATACCGGACCTTCCTTACTGCTTCTGCTCTATACTTCTACTTTTATTTGCACATCACAACACACAACATCTTTTCTCACAACTAAAGCCATCATGTATATATATCCGCACAAGTGATTTCATCACCTTTCAAGTTGGCACCCGGAATAGTCAATCTTTTCACTAATTCTGATCTGTCGGCTGAATCCTTGCACATCAAGTAATGCGGATCAAGTATATGCTTTTAGAAATCATTAATCATGTTGGCCAAACATGATTCATGCCTTTATAACCTTTACCACCATCAGTAACACATCCAAAAATAGTCTAATGTTCTGTCAGTCAGTTCTTCCTCTGTTCACACTGTCACTCAGGAATCTAGTACTCAACTATTCATATCTTTTTCCTCATCTATCACTGGAGGCTAAAACCTTGGAATCTATCACTCAAGGCAGTCCTCTTGACTTTCCTAAATCTGCACTTCACCAAGATACTTCCTCTGAGAGATTCGGACCTGTCTGTCGGACCTTGCCACATGCTATGTTCTTGTTTATCGGACCACAACAATCTTCATTCTGACTTCCGGTAGAAGCACACCATGTCCTGCAGATGTATGGGATGAACTTTGTTGCCATCAATGACAACAATCATGAATCCATATAGTGTCTCTTGCAAACAGACTCTAGGTGTGACCAACATTTTCTCAAACCAGTGATGATCTACCCTACATCTTGGCTGCCACAACCATTTCTTTGGCTGCCCCTTCATGCTTTGAGAAATTATTTCTTTGCTTGTTGCCCTAATTTTCTGTAATTTGGACTTTGTAAATTTGATCTTTTGTTTTGTTTTTTTTATAATTTTTTGCAAAGCATTTTTAAAATCATGTTTTTTTAGTGTGAGAATAGGCATTTATTGTCTAAAAGCACTAAGCAATCTAAAAGGCAAATCCTAGGGGGCATTTAAAATTAGGTGCATATTTAAGGTTCCTTTTTAATGTATGTGCTTAATTGCAATTTTTGTAACAAGGCTAGGTATTAGCGATTGATTATATCGACCTCCTTAGACCTATCGTATTACATGCTAAAGTGCCCAACTTTTGGGGGTATTTAAGTCTTGTATTTTCATTTGTTGAAGATGAAGGGTTATTCATGCACTAATCTTATAAAGTGCCACTTTGATGTATTATTCTAGGGGGATTTTACATAGGCATTTTGTATATCATTGAACAAACATAAAGTTGAAAGGGGGGTAAACTATCTAAGTCAACTAATGGGGATAATGAGTCATCCATCTTTCATTACCTTGGAAAATGGAAATTACAAGTCCTGGTGCAATGGTATCATGGATTCACCTATTGCCACATCTGTATGGACTTATTCCTGAACCAAGTACATATTGGAAAAAAATTGTATGGGAAAATAAGAATAATCATGACTTAGGATTAATTAGTTTAAGTGTTATGAACCACACGTAGTGGGTTCCTCCAATGAACCTCCATTTCCAAATAATCATGCTATAGACATACTTCTTTCCCTTGATGATGTTAATGATCCTTTCTATGATGATGATAGTGAAGAGGAACTTGCGTATTAGGAAAGTCTTGAGGACACAAAGACATGCCCACTTGCATCTCCTCTCTCTATACCTCCTGCATTGGTAGATATTATGTCACTTCCTACTATTGCTTCATTAGACTCAAGTGTCACTTCTTCAAAATCTTTTGATGCTTCTTTGCAATAGGATATCAGTCTTCCTAGCATTGTTTATTGGGACATATTTCTCCCTAACATTAATTTTTTGTTTGTAGAATCCTGCATTGCTGACATGGAAGCACATATTAAGGACATCAGTCTTCTCTTCAATGATAGTTGGATGAAGCTGCATCTCCATTATCCTCTTCAGATATTCATGTTCTACATTAGTCTACAAATGGTTCCAGATTGTCATCATCTTCATCTATTAGGCATTCACCTAATTTGATTATGGCACCCTTTGACATCGACTAAGCATTCTTGAAAGACATCAAAATGGGCATCATCATCCTTGGATCAAATTCAACATGATTTAGGATCATACATACTTCTTCCTGCATGGAAATACATCCTTCATCTTGAGGTGATTTCATTTCTTCCGAAGGGAAGGAACATTGTTCAGCTTCTTGGATCTACATCTGCATCCTTTGTTGACTATCCAGCCTCACTGTAGTAGGACATGTATTATGTAGGGTCTCATAGACCTTCTATCATTTTCTCTCCTATGAGGGAAATCATATATTGTACTTAGTGAAAGAAGTAGTACTTCACCTATATAATTTTCATGCCTATTTTCTCTCTTTTGGAGGGTAGTTTTTTTTTCCCACAAGGTTTTCTACCTTTCTCCACTTCATGAGATATTACTTTGTAAATGAGTACCTCACCAGGCCTAGAACTTAGGATCCATTCTTCTTGTACCCACCTAAGCTATGCTTAAGGTGGGGTGTTAGTGTATATATATTTCATAAACCTAGGCTTAAGCCTACTTAGGTGTTTCTTTATATAATCTTGACACATGCCTGATTGAGGTATCAAATTTTTTGGATAGTTTAGGAGAGGTGTCATTGAGTTGTCCACTAACTAGCCACCTCACACTACTTTTTAGGGAGGAAACTCACCACCACTCATAGTTGACGAGTCCTTTAATCAACTAACAACTCCCTCTCCTCACCTATTTGTACTCGACTTCTCCAAGTATGCAATGGTTGAATTCATTTGATTTCTATGTGTATTACTTGCAATCTTTAATGCTTGTTTATTGTCTCTATGATTCCATAGTTCCTATAAAACCATATATGAATCCTAGGGTTTTTGGGCCCCTCGAACGTAACAGTGAGCTTTTTTGTGGCCTATGAAGCTTTCTGCAATAAGTCACCCCTAATTTTTTTCCAAAAGGAGCACAAACCTACAACAAAAAGATTACAATTCCTAGAAAAAGTAAGCTAGATAAAGGGACGTAGGTACCACTAAGTGTGCCATAATAAAGAGTGGAAGAAAATGATAAGACAAAAATCAGAAAAAGATAATTCAATAAACACAATACTTTTCACCTCAAATCACTCTTACTCCTCCTAGAGATAAGTAGAGTGCACCCTTGTTCTACTTGATTTGCTTTGTTGATATGCTATGATTGCTCAAATGTGGATTCCTCAATGAACCAGCATAATCTTGCTCATTTGTGAAACTCTAGATCTCCTCATTGAAATCTTCATTAGTTCAAATGAGTTTATTGAAGGGATACTTATATTATCTTGGATGATAGGATGGATGGCTAGGATTAAGTGAGACATAGATCAATACATGGATCAAGGATGAATGGTTGTGATTAATTGTAAATGAATGGATGAGATCAAGTGAGGAGGCATTATGGGAAGGATAGATCCAATCCTCATGTACTCAACTAAGAGTGAAATGAAAAGTGTAGATGGATTTAGTTATTTTTAGATTTTTGTGCAAGTTAGGTGGAGAATAATTAATTAAATAAAATTATTTAATTAATTATAGGATAGGAGTCATGTAGGAAAATTAGAGTAATTAATGGAGTGATGTAGGAAAATTAAATTAATTAAATAAATTTAGTTTTTGATTAGTGTTGTCAATTAGGATTGCACCCTTAGCAAAGATAAACTCAGCTATCCTATTGAAACATGGAAACACTCTCATATTGTGGTTAATCTATGTTGAGAGTGAATCTCCAAAGTGGGTTGGTTCCCCTGGCAGATAACCTAAACTAAAAGACTTACTGAGGAAAAGGGTTTAGAAGGTTAATTGTGAATGAAATCCTAAACTCTAATAGGTGATACACTAGTACTTAACTTATGTATTCACTAATTCGATGCACAATTAGCTTCACAAGGACTTTTATCCTCACAATTTCACTAAAACAAATGCAATACATAAGCAATTTGTATGAAAGTTTGAAAGCTAGAGGTTTGCATGAAGGACAAATAGAAGTTTTTATCACAACTTCAACCCACTAAGCAAGTTAAACATAGAAAAGGATTTCAAAAACTGAATCACAATTAAACATCAAATGCATTAACTACAAAATGAAGCAGAGGCATGAAGTAGGAGGACATTGTTGCTTTATTGATCTGAAAGGAGTAGAAACTGAGTACAAAATGTTTACAAAGCTCTCTACAAGTTAACAAGAGAGGAAGAAATAATATATTGAACTGAGAAAAAAATACATTTTTCTCCAATATATGCCTCCAATGTCTCTAAGATTGAGAATAGAAAAAACTCAGCAAAAAGCTCTCAAAAAGGCAGCCACCTAAGACATTTTTGAGCTCCACAAAAAAACCTCCAAAATAGCACCAAAACTAGCTCCAATTTAGGTATAAAGATGCCTAAATTCTCTATCAAGTGGTCCCACCAAAAAGATACAAAAAATTAGGCTTTGTCTAGTTGGAAACTAAAATGGCAACTCCAAACTACCTAGCTTTTCCTTATTTTACCCAAAGAAAATCAAATCTAGAAAAGAAAGATTTAAAGTAATTTATAAGTATATTGCTTTAAATAATGTTTTATAATGATTTATAGTTAAAATCCTAATTCAGTTTGATTTGATTTTGCAAAAAAATAATACAAGGCTCATATGACTTTCTGCCAAGTATTCGCTATTTGGGCATTTGATTTTTTTATAAAAATCACAAAATGTTTGGAGGCATTATGAAACGGTTCATCTCTTCTCCAAATGGTTGCAAAAAAATAAGGCATTGTTGAAGGTTTGATCTACCCTCAATTTTTGAAAGAACCCTAAGGCATAAAGCCTAGGCATGAGATATACAAAGGGGAACAAATAATACAAGAGGGGTATTAGTTAAGGCATTTGATTTTCAAATCAATGTGATGAAACTACTAACTTGAAATAGGGTAACATGGAGAAAACCCAAAAACGTAACAATCGAAGCCCTAAACTCTCGCGCTCATTTGCATTTTGACTTTTCATGAAATGGGCTCTACTGAGCCGCCACCATGAAGCTAGGGTTTGGACTTGAAAACCTTCTATTTTCCACTATTTCTGAGCAATTCTCTAAGGATTCTATAGGAAAATAAGAGGTAAACTCCTCTTTGTCACAAATTTGAACCATATTTTTCATTTCAACATATTTTTTTCTCCTAAAGTTGTGGCCATCATACGTTTTCTGATACATTGCTTTGTTTCTTAACTATTGTTGGTGATTTGTTGCTTTCTGGCCACCATGAGAGATTGGTTCAAGTTTGACAAGCTGTTTCTTTTGAATACAATCCATTATACCAAATGATGGTAATTCTTTAATCTTTTGAGCTTTGTATTACTATTTTTCAAGATTTCTTAGTGGTTTCAAACCCTCATGAGCTTGAACCTTTTATTTTCTTCAGCATCTAAGGTTTCCTCATACAAATACATGAGGGTTTCACTTTTTGAAACGTAAATTTGTATTCTCTGGTAGCGGCCTGAGAACCCATAATACACTATATTACTTACATTTCCTTTTCTTTGTTTTGATATAAAATAGCTCGATTTGAGCCTAAGCAGTAGCAAAAATAATGCAAATATTTTGAAACCCTTCATGGCCATAGTATCTCATTCTGGGTCTGCAAAAGAAAAAATCTTGCTGTAGACAAGGCCGCCATGAAATCTTAGGGTTTCAATGGTTTTACTTTCATTCTGAGCTCTGTATCTGGGCTCCTTATGCAAATACTTATGGGTTTTTTGAAAACTGTGATGAAAATACACATTCCTGACTGCATCTTAAGAACCCAATGTATATTATATTACCTGCATTTATCTTAGTTTTGCATGAAGAAAACTTGATTTTGAGCTTACCCCACAAAAGAACAATACAAAATTACATTGTGGATATGCAAGTTTTGCACTTGAATGACATGACAAGCCATGGGTGAAGGTTTATTGTTTATGTGTTCTAACAAACATGGCAACAAACCCCTTGTCTAACCTTAATCCTTCACCTTTCAAAACATTGTTTGATGAGATGTGGTGACAACCACCATGAAAGAAAGAGTATGGTTTTATCTCCTTTTCTGCTCCATATGAATTCTATGATGATGTCATTCTTTTTTGCACTTCTTGTAGAAGAACATGAACATTGAGACTTCATTACAAAACTCCCTTCTTGCTATTTCTGAATTGATATATACATTCTGTATGTACTTAGCATGTTCTTCATTTGATCACTGTGATAGTGGGATCATTCTCATCCTCATAAGCTCTTTGTACCCTCTAAATGTTGTACCTGTAGTTCGTATTGTTTTGAACTTGTTTTGATTTGTATAAACTATCACTTTTAGCTTAATGTCATCATTCAAGCATCATGAAATACGCCTTCAGGTGCATTATCCATGCAATGATATATTTGATGTTGATACTCCATTCATTACACTGGATGTTCAACTTAGCATATTTGCATTGGGAAGGTAGAATGCACTTACAGATGCTATGAAGTATTATAACCTTTGTTGTAGTTCATTCCATATATTTGCATACTTCATTGGTTATGATTCCTTCATTCTGAGTATTATTCTATTTTAGCATTACTATCAATCCCCCCTTGAGATTCAGTGGTAGCATGTTGGGCTCAACCCTTGTGCGAGCCCACTTTGCACCACATTCTATGATGTCTTTAGAAATGGATCAGCAAGATGATTTCACCTATAGCTACATAGGAAACAAACATGTTAGATTAAAAATAGTGAAGCTCAATGCTCCTGTGGTATTTCATTTTTTAAAACTCTCTTGCATATAGATGATTTTGTTATCTGACTCAGTACATCATGAACAATGTATTATGTCTCTATTGATGAATCATATAGGAAAAATCATATCTGGAGCTCTAACATATCTTTCTCAATCACTATAGGTTCATTCGAAGGTCGGGAGCAAAGAGGAGCTAGCTGCAATGAAGATCAACTCAAGACTTCAACATGCAATGATAGATATGCCTTGTCCTATTTGCTTCATTTGTTCACTTATTTTTTAGATGGATAGTATATTCTTTCTAATGTATTGGTTCATATATTCCCACGTTTTGTGTGGGATATTTGATCTCTCTTGCTTTCTTTCAATGCAATACTTATCCTATTTTGTTTATATCTCATTTTTCAAATATGAAATGAAATAACTCCTTATCACTCATGAAATCTCTACAAAGCATTGAATGATAAACTAAATTTCTTCTCTTCTAAACCTTTTCCTTTTTCCAAGCATTCTAAACTATGCATAAAAATAACATAGCAAACAAATGTTAAGAACTATTAATCTTAAAATGAAATAAAATTTTCAGCTCCACCAATTTGAGCTGTAGGTCAAAAATTGGTAACAATTAGTTCAACATGAAAAAAGGGTCATGAACCCTATACAAAGTAGCCCCTAGGGCAAAAAGGCCTCAAACATGCTAGAAATGTACATTTATAGCACAAAAACAGTAGACAAAAATCGTGACTAATCAGAAACATAAAAACTAGAAGAACAACTAAAGACTATCAGTTGTCCCATACTTGGCCAAGAGATTGACCATATCCTTATAGTCACTGAGGCTATCCACCCCCACATGTTTGACCTTGTCATCAAATTCCTTAATAGTAGCAACCACCAAAGCCACGTGGTGAAGATCCTTGGTAGCAAATTCTATCATGATCCTCCATTTCTTTTGCATCTTGTCCATCTTAGCCTTGAGCACCACCAGCTCATTAGTTGTCTTAACACACAACAATCATCTTCCCTTCTTCTTTTGGCCCTGGGCTTCCTCATTAGCCTCCTCCGTCTCCTCCAAGCTAGGCTTGTTCAATTCGGCAAAGTAGCTCACTCCATCTTCATGCATAGATTTAGTGGGTGTTCCATCTCCTCCCTCCCCAATGGTATACTCAACAAATTTAGAACCTTCAAAAATTTCCATTCCCTGGCCATTAGAGGATAGGATTTCAGCAATACGGCTGAACCTACGTGCTCCATGAACACCATGCTTACCAATACCACCCCCATCACCACTCCCTACCTACTTAGTTCTTGAATCTAAATCAATGACTTTCACAGGCTCCTCAAACCTATTATAGTCCTCCTTCCTAGTTTTAGCCTTCTTACACTGCGTGTTTCCCTCTTCCTCCATAGCCTTCTGGTCCCTTTTAGCAGACACCCCCATATCCTTCTCAATCTCTTGGTTAGGGGTTTCAAGTTTACCACTGGATTTCTTAGGAGACTTAGTCTTGGAATTAGGAGTACAGGTCCCAACAGGGGTACTACATTCTTCAATTTTGGGACCTCCCTTTAGGTTTTTAGCGGAGATTTTGTGGGTCCCAATAGTTTTTTTGGCTTTACCTTTAACAATAGGAGACAGGGCTGATGGGGTATTCTCAATCAAGCTAACCTTAATTTGTTTCAAGGGGAACAAGTCCAAATGAAAGTGGTACATCCTCAGGATGAGGCCTCAATGAATGGGGATGAGAGGGTAGTTAGGGTTTTTGGCATGAATTTCCTTGGCTGACTTAATAGAGTTCTCTAGAGAAGACAACAGGAAAATGGGGATACTATTCTCCATCATATTCCTAAAGTGATTAAGCAAAGCAAAGTGATAATGGTATAATACCTTAAATCTACCCTCCAAAGTGAAGTATTTCATGACCATTAAGAAAATTTGTCCCCATGGTGCCAGTAGCTTTTCCATTTCAAACCCCCCATGGAGTTTCACAGAAGCCTCACCTTCATAGAAAGAAATCCCCATATTTTTAGGGTCTGGCACCTTGGTACGATGACTATGGTTTTTTCCTTTGGTGGGAAGTCCCATGGCATGCGCTATCACCTCCTCAAAGAATTTGAAAATAAATTTAGTTAGAGAGAATATTGGACACAATTAATTAAATAAACATATTTATTTAATTAATTATACATAGAAGGGTGCGAAGATGAAAGTGTCACAAGATGGTGGATGTTAGTAATGTTTCAAGGACAACGTCAATTTTAATTATATATAATTATGATTAAAATTGACCTTGTCCTTGCGACATTATGAACATCTACCATCTTACTCATGATGCAATGTGAATTATTGTCCACCTAATGTAAAATTTTGTACTCCTTTATTATGATATTGAATTGAAGTAGATCATTATGTACTCATGCTGCAATGTGAATCTCTTTTGGTTATTTACTATCCTAGTTGTGGAATTAAGAGTACACCTTTCCTTTTTTAAAATAAAATATAGGTGTATGATTGGTAAATTTTAGCATTTTTTTAGGTAACAAACTGGTGTTTGTTACATAGAACTTATAGTATTTTCAATTAGTAATATTTTCCCATATTTTATAACTTGAGCTAGAAATAACATCAATTTATAATTTCCTAAACATAGACCATCAACACAGATATCTCGAGAATGCATATTTTCTTTGTGATTTTTGTGGAATATTTTATTTAATATATTTTTACTTTAAATTACTTATAATTTATTTCATGAAACCTTTTTTACATATCTCAATTATTATTATATGTTGAGACAGTCCATCAATGTTGAGGGTGGCCATTTTTTTTAGATTTTTTTTCATATGTGTCGAATAGAGACCTTTATGTTTTGTGAAAAACATATGTTCACTAAAAATGTGCTATAAAAAGAATAGTTAATCAACAAAATATTACAAATTATATTGATTAGTAAGCTCACTTTAAGAGCTATGATTATGCAAATTCTTGTATTATCGTGACATCATTTAATTGTCTAAACCTTGTGTTCAATAAACATTTTTATTGAATACATGATGAGAAAAGGGAGAAAGGTCTACAAAGATGGGGAGTTTGAATGACACATCTTTGATTAAAGGTGTTTTCTATTAACTATTTTTCTTCAAAATTAAAAAATGCCCTCATTTGAACATACTTCACCTTCATTCAAAAGCAACTGACATATAGTAAAATAAAAGAAGTCAACAACAAATAAAACAAGGATAATGTGGCCCAAAAGGAATGACATGAATCATAAGATAAGATTTAAGTGTGAAATGTCACATAGATAGAAGTATGACAATAAAGGAAAAAAGTAAAAATGAAAGGCATATGACCAAAATGAGAAAAGTAGGAGGAAAATATGAGATAAATGGAAGATGCCCCCTATGTGTGGAAAGAAAGGAATAAAAACAAAATACAAGAGGTGAAATGAGCATATCTAAAGGCACAACAAGCATGGCATATGCAAAAATCAAAGTCTCGGAACACATAGGAACCAAATGCTCAAGCACAAATGAGAACGACAAACACAAATAGACTCAAGAACAAAGCTAAATAAGTAGATAAGTATAAATATAAGCAGTAAATAAAAGAGAATTATGCATTTAAATACATAGAAGCATCTCCTAAAAACTCATCCTCCTCAAAAAAGTAGCATCATACTCTACATCCTCAAGTAGGTATTCCTCTTCATTATATTGCACTTTACTCTTAGAAAACACACTTTCTATAAGTGGAACTATAGATTTATCATTTTTTAGTCTTTTATTATCCTTATTGGTACATGCATGATCTATTTTTAATATGGATCATTAGAAGGCATAAAAAGATATAATCCTTAATGCTCAAATACTATTGAATGCACAATGTTTGGCTCTATGGGACTTTCTACTTCTTTGTTTTGATTTATACAAGAAGGTGAAACAATTATAGGTTTATCACGTGGAATATATTGTTGAAGAAAAATAAAACCATGCAATGTCCTTTTTAAACTAGTTCTTAGAACTGATATCCACAACTTAAGATTCATTCACATAAAAAGACAAAGAACAAAATTAAAATGTCTTAACTCTATTATTATTCTTTCTACATCTTATCAATGTCATGTAAATCATATTTTTAGATCAAAATGGAGTTTCTTGGGATTATTTAAAATGTATCTAATGTGAAATGAATAATATTAGATACTATGTTATAAAATTCTCCCTCAACATTAATTACTTTTTTTCCATGTATAAAATTAACACATTCAAGAAAAATGGAAGGTACAACTTTCTATTGTTTTATCCAAGGTCACCCAAGTAAATGTTAAAATGTGTTGGAAAAATGTATGATATGACAAACTATTAAACCTTCTTTAGGTGCATACTTCAAAGATAAGATGATGTACATCCTACACTCTCTGCGAAAATCCCATTTTTTGAATTTTTATCATAACTCCTAAAAGGTCATATGATTATTATTGTACATAATTATTAAAGAAGAACTTTTTGGTGAATACATATACTTATAAAGTAAGGTCAAGAGGATGTTCACTAGGAGAGTGTGCTACATGGAACCACTCACATAGAATGGACCATTATAGTTGTTAGGGGCTATTTCCTCATACACAATGTAATAAATGGTTTAAATATATAAAGGAAGAATGTGTTAATGATTTTCTTGACACAACAACTTTGGAAAAAATTAGTTCCCTTTCAAAAGTGAATTATTTTTTCCTATGTTTTGAATACTAAGTCTTGTCTTATTGAATGAACTTTGAGAAATGATTGAAGACAACATACAATTTTCCTAGAAAGAAAATTTTTTAATCCCTTTTAGGCAATCATTCCAAATCCATTTCCCTTCATGTGTTCATAGAATGAGAGTATATATGAATGAGTGTGTTGCCTAAATGAATGAAAATCAATGTCCTTTTATGCTAGCACATGAAAATAAATTATGGAGATGTGTACATACTTGGTTCTATGTAAGAAAGATAAAGGGGGTCAATTAGCCAAATTTTGATTTTTTAATTTAAATTTAGGTAGGTCAAGTTTGTGCTCATAGGGATGATCTGATTATTATGAACTTAACAAAAGAGAAGATAGATGAATTAGATCATGATAGACATTAACAATCTAGGGATTAATATAGTGAATTAGATAGATACATCAAGTGTATGGGAAGGTGTGTACATAGAAGTGATATGTCTCAAGAAGCATACGATGGTGTGTGAATAAGGGTAAGCTATAACCTAGGTAAATGGGCCTAATTTTCTAGTACAATTTAAAATTTATGATGTACACAAATTAAGACATTGCAAATAATTGGAATGTAGTTTTCACCCTTATAAATTTTTTTTTGCTCATTGAATGCTTTTGACCAGAGCTATGAACTAGTGAGGCCACAACATGAGGGTCCTCATCACCAAGCATGAACACTTAGAAATTAGAACACATCCACATAAGAAGCCAAGAGTCACAACTTAGAATTCCACTATGGAAGACCAAGAGTCACTTAGATGTCCCTATGGGGATTTGAACTTGGGTCTCCTCAACAAGAACCCAATGTTTCAACCAATTAAGCTCAACCCCTTGGCCATTTTTCACCCTTATAATTACATAGAAATAAATCAAAAAATATTTTAAAAAATTTATACGTGAATGATTGAAGATTAAAAAGTTAATTCAACCCAATTTTTTAATTGTTTAACTTCAATGATTTAAGATAAAATAATTCTAACTAATTAAAATTCACATGTTTCAACTTTAAATTTTATTTCTATAGATTTAAATTTTAGTACTATACATCAGTGCATTGAAAGAAAAGAAATATAGAGTGGCCAAAAGGACATGACATGAATCATAAGCTAAGATTTAAGAGTGAAAGGTCACATAGATAGAACTATGACAATAAAGGACAAAGTTAAAATTGAAAGGCACACAACCAAACTAAGAAAAGTAAAGGGAAATTATGAAATAAAATAAAGATGCCCCCTAATTGGAGAAAGAAAGGAATAAATGAAAAATATAGGAGTGAAATGAGCATATCTAAAGGCACAACAAGTATGGCATAGGAAAAAATCAAAGTGTTGGAAACACATAAGAACCAAATACTCAAGCACAAATGAGAAAGACAAACACATATAGACTGAGGAACAAATCTAAATACATGAACAATTTTAAATATAAGTAGTAAAGGAAAGAGAAAGTCACATTTAAATACATTATAAGGTTCTCCTAAAAGGTCATCCTCCTCAAAAAAAATAGAATCATACTCTCCATACTCAAATAGGTATTCCTCTTTATTATATTGCACTTTATTCTTAGAAAACACACTTGTTATAGGTATAACTATAGATTTAGCACTTTTTAATATATTATTGTCCTTCTTGGTACATGTGTGATCTATTTTTCACATGTATCATTACAAGACATTAAAATATCTAATCCTTTATGCTCAAGTACCTTTGAATGTTGGATGTTTGGCTCTTCAAGACTTTCTACTTCTTTGTTTTGCTTCAGAAAATAAGGTGAAACAACTATAGTCATTTCACAAGAAATATATTACTGAAGGAAAATAAAACCATGCCATGTTTTTTCTCAAATAAGTGCCTACAATTAGCATACACAACTTAAGATTCATTCACATAAGAAGGAAAAGCACAAAATAGAATGTTTTAACTCCATTATTATTATTTGTGTATCTTATCAATGTCATGTAAATCATATTTCTAAATCAAAATGGAGCTTCCATGGAGTCTTTAAAATGTGTCTAATGTGTAATGAGTCATATTAGATAATGTGTTGTAAAATTCTCCCTCAACATTAATTACTTTATTGTCATGTATAAAATTTACACATTGGTGTACAATCAAAGGTACGACTTTCTATTGTTTTATCTAAGGTCTCCCAAGGAAAAGTTGAAGTGTGTTGGAAAAATGTATAATATGACAAACTATTAAACCTTTTTATAGGTCCATCCTTCATAGATAAGATGATACATCCAATAGTCTCCATCAAAATTCCATTTGTCATTTTTATCATAACCCCTAAAAGTGCATATGATTATGAAACAAGAAGCTTTTGATCCATATAAGTAGGGTAAACAAAAAGTTCAGTAGGGACCATGCTACATGGAAACCACTCACATAGAATGGACCATTATAGTTTTGAGGGGCTATTTCCTCATCCAAAAATGTAATCAATGGTTTAGATATATAGAGGAAGAAGGTGTTCATGGTTTTCTCGACATAACAACTTTGGAATAAACTAGTTCCCTTTCAAAATTGAATTATTTTCCTAGGATTTGAATATCAAGTATTGTCTTATTGCACTAACATTGACAAATGATTGAAGACAACACACAATTTTCATAGAAAGAAGATTTGTTACTCCCTTTTAAGCACGAAATCCAAATTGATTTCCCTTTTAAATGTTCTTAGAATGAGAGTATATTTGAATGTGTGTGTTGCCTAAATGAATGAAATGAATGTCTTTCTATACTGGCAAATGAAAATAAATTATAGAAATGTACCACGTACATACTTGATTCTATGCAAGAAAGACAAAGGGTGTCAATTAGCCAAATTTTATTTTTTAAATTTAGGTAGGTCAATTTTTTTCTGATAGGGATGATCCATCATTATAAACTTACCCACAGATAATATAGATTAATTAGATCATAATAAACATCGACAATCTAGGGATCGATATGGAAGATTGGATATATGGATCAAGTGTATGGGAACATGTGTGCACATAGGTGAGGAGTGTCAAAAAGCATAGGATAGTGTGCAAACAGGCGTAAGCTAAAAGCTAGGGAAATGACGCTTAATTGTATACTAGAGTGTAGAATCTACGATATATAGGGATCAAGAAATTGCAAATAATGGGATTGCATTTTTCATCCTTTTGATTATATATGGATAAATCAAAAATATAAAAAAATTATACTTAAATGATTGAGGATGAAAAACTTAATTCAATCGATTGTTTGTTAAATTTTTTAACTTCAATGATTTAAGATAAACTAATTCAAACTAATTAAAAATCACTTGAGTCAACTTTAAATTTTATTTCTATAGATTTAAATTTTACTACTATAAATTTTATTTCTATAGATTTCAATTTTACTACTACAAACTTAAATTTTACTACTATAATTCAAACCAATTTAAATTCACTTGATTCATTGGTGCATTAGATTCTGCATAAAATTCCTTCATTACGCCCATTTTTTCATCCTCGAAGCTTTTGCTACTAGAAAGCTAATTGTTTTTCTTATACTGGCTTTATCTATGCTGGACTTTTGGAAGTTGGCCGCCACTAAGAATTCCAAAATAACTCTCAAGATATTTTATTGATGTGGATTGTCCAATGGCTTTTAATCTTTTTATCTATTCTTCAATTTAAATTCTTGGCAATGCGAGACAACCTGAAAAATAATAATAATAATTTAAAAAAAAATTCACAAGTGATGCCATACTTTAATGGTATTCCTAATCAAATTCTTTCAAAGATTCTAGAAACACTTAGAGGATATGAGTCCTACTTGTATCAGTTGGGCCAATAATGTAACAGCGTAAAGGTAAATCCATAAAAATTTTCAAAGTACAAATGAATGTTGATACTAACAGCATATTCACTTCACAAATTAGAAACAGACTCGTTATAAGCATTTGGAATCCATAAACATTTTTTAATGGTATGAAAGCGATGAAAAATCTAATTCTGGCATGATCTGAAAAATCAAGGCTTTTTTAATGTTGTGTTTTTCCGCGTGGATGTTGCCTTTCTTTGGCGACCTTTCTTTGCTTGTATACCCAAGAATATCTCTGTCTTAATCCCTGCAATTATTCTAACAAATACTTTACTTGAATCTATCCACTTTCAAGCAAAGCAATTGTACCAAGTATTCATCTATTTGCATCTGACATAGGCTGATAGGATCTCTTCAATTTCTTTTATAGATGAGTATTAAAATATATAAACGGAGTGAAAAGACAATTAATATATTGTAGAAGTGGATATTATTAGTAGCCTCACAAGTAGTTACCTAAGTGAATTTGTATAAAGATGACTAGAGTGCATGAACCGATCATTATAAATAGAGGTAACCTAAATTAGCCATTATTCTATCGATTAGAATGTTGGAAGAATTTAATCTTCCATCAGACCATTTATTGTAGCCAGCCCTCATGTCAAACTTGGGGATCTCCAAAATCAGCCCCAGCAACCGTTGGCCTGCCAACATTAATTCGGTAGGTGATTTTGAATTTGAAGAGAGAGTTGAGCATCATTTTTTGGCATGAGACAAATAGGAGGCAAAGGTGTTGACCGTAGAAGAGAATGAGAGTTAACCTGTAGTAGCAGAGGTGTAAGGGAATGTTCTAGCAGAGAACACGAGGGTACACACAGGCAGCTATAGAGTTCCTACAGATAGCTCTAGAGATTTAGTTTGTAGCTCCAATGATTGGGGCATATAAAAAAAATAGAGCAGAACTCTGCATGAATTTGTATGAATGCTTTGAATGTAATTTTAAAGGTGGAAAATATACATAATATATATTGCTGTCATTTGTGTTTTATCTCTCTTCTCTGTTTGTGTCTGTCTATTTATTTCTTGTTGTCCATTATTGCTGTAGCACTATTTTTTTGGACAGCAGTCTACCTCTCCTGCTCCCCAACCATCAAGTGGTATCAAAGCCATGTTTTTCTGGGTAGTTAAAAATTTGTTGTGGGTGTTTCATATAAGCCGTAGTTTGTCTAGGCATTATTA
Organism: Cunninghamia lanceolata; assembly: GCA_027924645.1. NCBI lineage: Eukaryota > Viridiplantae > Streptophyta > Pinopsida > Cupressales > Cupressaceae > Cunninghamia > Cunninghamia lanceolata. The sequence goes on from BSBN01000978.1 coordinate 6,180,469, forward strand.
GCCTTCATAGATTTGAGAAGCATGGTAGGTGGAGACAGCAAAGGATGGAAGCAACCACTAAATTTTGATGGATAGAACTATGATATATGGGCTAAGAAGATGAAGATAATACTGGTTGCTAATGACCTATGGGAGTTGGTCATCAATGGGTTCACAGACACCAAAAACCTAGCAGCCTATGCAGCCCTAACTACTGCTCAAAGAAACTAGTTGAAGGAAACAAGAATGAAGGATGCAAAAGCCCTCGGTCTAATTGAGGCAGCCTTGATAGAGGCTGTTTTCCCCCACATTGCAGCAACAAACTACTCAAAATAGGCATGGAAAATATTATAGAACAACTATAAAGGAACTGACAAGGTGGGATCAATGAAACTCTACCTATTTAGAAGAGATTTTGAGACCCTACAGATGAAGGAGAGTGAGTCTATTTTAGATTTTCACACTAGAGTTTCTACCATGCTAAATCAGCTAAGCATAAATGGAGAAACCATGGATAAACAAAAGATTGTTGAGAAAATCCAAAGGAGTCTACCTTCTAGATTTGACCCTATTGTCATAACCATTGAGGAGACTAAGGAATTATCCAAGATGATAGTGGATGTGTTGATGAGTTCATTAGAAAGCCATGAGCAGTGGTTGAATAGATCCGCTCCTTCCCTTGAGCAAGCCTTCAAGGCTCAAACAAATGCAAGAGGTAGGGGAAGAGGAAGAAATAGAAGAGGTAGAGGTCAAAGAAGTAGAGGAAGAAGAAACTCTAGAAGAGGAGTTTCAAATAGCCAAGAAGAGGCAAGCAGCTCACAGCTAAGCTATCAAGAAAACAAGAAGAACAATAGCTCTAATAAGAGGTATGACAAAAGCAATGTTCAATGTTATTACTGTCATAAGTTTGGCCATTATGCTAGTGAGTGTAGAAAGAAAAAAACGTGATCATGGAGGCCAAAATGCTAATGTAGCAAATAAGAACAAGGCTAAAAATGAAAAATAGTCAAATGTTTTTATTGTTTGTAACCTTGCTGGGAGAAGTAGTGACGAAGTATGGTATCTAGACAATGATTGTAGCAACCACATGAGTGGAAATAAAAACTTCTTTGCCTCCATAGATAGCAGCATCAAGATTGAAATAAAAATGGGAAACAATGAGCAAGTTCCTTTCATGGGAAAGGGTACAGTCAACATTCAGTCCAAGAATGGTGAAAGGAGGAAGATCTAGGATGTATATTATGCCCCTAGCATAAAACATAACCTATTGAGCATTGGATAGATGGTTCAAAATAGTTATAAAATCTTGATGGAAAATAGAGAGTGCACAATATTTGACAAAGGAGGTAGTAAGAAAGTGATTGCAGTAGTGCAGATGACAAGAAACATAATGTTTCCTCTTAGGATGCACATAGAGTCTCCAGCGCCATCTCCAGTGCTATCTCTGGCACAGTTTCCATCACTATCTCTAGCGCTCATAGCATTGGGATAGTAATCTGCCTTTAGGACAGTCATCAAAGACCCATCCAAATTATGGCATTTGAGGTATTGGCACTTAAGTTTTTCTGGTTTTGAGTTTATTGTCCAAGAAAGGCATGGTTAGAAGGCTACTAAATATTGTAGAGCCTGATAGAAAATGTGCAGCCTGCATCTTAGGAAAACAACATAGACAACCCTTTCAATTAGGGTATTCTAGGAGAGCAAAAGCACCATTGGAGTTGGTGCACTCAGATTTGTGTGGCCGCATGAAGACTCCCACATTAGGTGGGAATGTATATTTCATGACCTTCATAGATGATTACAACAGAAAAATTTGGGTATATTTTTTGAAGAACAAATCATAAGCCTTCGAGAAATTCAAGTGGTTTAAGGCATCAGCTAAAAAGCAAAGTGGCTGCTACATCAAAGCCCTAAGAATAGATAGAGGGGTAGAGTATATCTCTAAAGAATTTCTAAATTTCTATAGGAATGAAGGTGTACAAAAATAGTTTACAACTAGGTATACTCCACAACAAAATGGAGTGGCTGAAAGAAAAAATAGAACCATTCAAGAGATGGCAACAAGTATGCTGAAAGCAAAAGGACTATCACATGATTTTTGGGGTGAAGCTATAGCAATAACAGTTTACCTATTGAATAGGTATCCTACAACGGTTGTTCATGACAAAATTCCACAAGAGGCGTGGACAAACATCAAATGGAGTGTTGAATACCTAAGAATCTTCAAGTGTGTGGCATATGCATTCATGCCTAAAGAGAAGAGGTAGAAATTTGATGATAAAAGTGAAAAATGTATCTTCATAGGCTATAGTGAAGAGTCAAAAGCCTATAGACTATATAATCCCATCACCAAAAAGGTTGTGATCAGTAGGGATGTTGAATTCATTGAGAATGAAGCATGGAATGGAATGGTGGACAGCACCATGGGTATTTCAGTCACAATACCCCTGGAAGATGAAGAAGCTCCAGAGGATAGCAACTCTAGAGGAACTACGGAGAGCAGCAGCTCGAGGAGAAACTACCATAGAGGATTGGAGAATAGTAGTTCCAGAGGTGTTTAGTAGAGCAGCCCTAGAGGTGGACAACAACATAGCAGCTCTGAAGATCAGCAGCTTTGGAGGTCTGCAACTCTGGAGATTTGTAGGTCCAGAGTTCAGCAGAGTAGCAACTCCGAAGGTCAGCAATACAATAACTCCAGAGGTCAGAACATCAGTAGCTCCGGAGGTAATTCAGATCACACACTCACATCATTGATGCCACGGAGGACAAGAAGTGTGAAGGAGATTTATAACAACACAAGGTATGCTGATATGGATGAGAATTTAGACTTTGAATTATTTTCTTATAGTTGTCCAACTTATTTTGAAGAAGTTCTGAAAGAAGAGAAATGGTGTAAGGCCATGGATGAAGAGTTGGATGCCATAGAGAGGAATGACACATGGCATCTAACTTATTTACCCAAGCGTAAACAAGTGATTGGAGTTAAGTGGGTTTATAAGACTAAGTCTACTATTGAAGGACAGATTGAAAGACATAAGGCAAGGCTACTTCTCAAAGGGTACAAACAATAGCCTGGAAGAGATTATGATGAGACATATGTACTAGTTGCAAGGTTGGAAATAGTTTGGGCAGTCATAGCAATAGCAGCCCAACATAAGTGGAAGGTGTTTCAAATGGATGTAAAGTCAGCCTTCTTGAATGGAGTACTGAAAGAGGAAGTGTATGTGGAGCAACCACCTAGCTATGAAGTCCGAAGGTAAGAGGACAAAGTATATAGGCTCTGGAAAGCCCTCTATGGGCTAAAACAAGCACCTAGGGCATGGTACAATAGAATAGACTCATATTTAATGAGTAATGGCTTTAGCAAAAGCAGCAGTGAGCCCACTCTTTACATCAAAGTAGTTGAAGGTAATATGTTGATTGTTGTTTTATATGTAGATAATCTAATTTTTACTGGCAATAGTAATCTTTTCATTGCTAATTTCAAAGAGGCAATGAAGAATGAGTTTGAGATGACAGACTTAGGTCTGCTAAAAAAAAATTTCGGCATTGAAGTCAAACAAATAGAGCATGGCATATTTATTTCACAAACTAACTATGCCAAACAGATTGTGAAAAGATTTAAAATGGAGAATAGTAAACCTGCCCCTACACCAACAGCTATAGGTTTGAAATTGAGTAAAGAGAATAGTGGCAAGGAAGTAAACCCAATCCTCTACAAGAGCATGGTTGGAAGCCTCATGTACTTGACAGCCACTAGGCCTGATTTGATGTATGCTGCAAGCCTGATTTCTAGGTTCATGGAGAAGCCTAAAGACACACATTCGCAAGAAGGAAAGAGGAGCATGGTTTGAAGCCTCATGTACTTGACAGCCACTAGGCCTGATTTGATGTATGTTGTAAGCCTAATTTTTAGGTTCATGGAGAAGCCTAAAGACACACATTGGCAAGAAGGAAAGAGGATCTTGACATATGTAAATGTCACAATAGGTTATGGCATCTTGTATGATGTTTCTAATGAGTTGAAGTTTGTTGGTTTCATAGATAGTGATTGGGCAGGTAATGTAGATGACTGGAAGAGCACATCCGGCTGTGTTTCATATGGGTTCAGGTATGATATCATGGGCTTCCAAGAAGCAGCCCATTATCTCTCTCTCTCTCTCTTTACAGTAGAAGCTGAATATATTACAGCAAATACAGCAGCATGTCAGGCTATTTAGTTAAGAAGGATCCTTACAGACTTGAATGAGCAGCAAGAAGATGGTACAACCATTCATTGTGAGAATGTTTCATCAATAGCCTTGACAAAGAATCCAATCTTCCATGGATGAAGAAAGCACATTGAGATATGTTATCATTCCATATGGGAGTTGGTAAAATGAGGAGAGATTGAGTTACAGTATTGCAGGTTTGAGTAGTAGTTCATTGACATTTTTACAAAGGCATTGCCAAAAGATTCTTTTGAACGCCTAAGAGATAGGCTTAGCATTGTTGACAACTCCAGAGGTGTACAACTCTGGAAAGAAGACAACTACAAAGGTTCATAGCCAGAAAGACAGCAGTAGAGCTCTAGAGGTTCAACTCTGGAAGGTATGTGCAGCTCCGAAGATGCTCTGGAGATGCAGAAATAGACCTCTAGAGATGCAAGAAGTCAGTTCTAGACATGCAAACAGGGTGCTCTGAAGATGTAGAGAAGAGCTCTGGACATGATACAAAATGACAGAAAAAGCTCCAGAGATCTACTCTAGAAAGGCAAAAGTAAAGGTATAACTCCAGAGATCAGTTCCAGAAAGAAAATTGTTGAATGACATCTGACTTCAGATTAAGGGGGAGTATTGGAAGAGTTTAATCTTCTCTTAGACCATTTATTGTAGCCAGCCCCCGCGTCAGACTTGGGGATCTCCAATATCAGCCCCAGCAACCGTTTGCCTGCCAACATTAATTTGGTAGGTGATTTTGAATTTCAAGAGGGAGTTGAGTACCAGTTTTTGGTATGAGACAAATAGGATGGAAAGGTGTTGACCGTAGAAGAGAATGAGAGTTAACCTGCAGTAGGAGAGGTGTAAGGGAATGTTCTAGCAGAGAATAAGAAGTTTGCAGCAGAGCAGTAGAGAATAGAAGGTTTTGTGTGCAGCAACACAGGGTATGCACAGGCAGCTATGGAGTTCCTATAGACATCTCCAAAGATTTAGTTTGTAGCTCCATGGATTGGGGCATATCAGAAAAATAGAGCAGAACTCTACATGAATTTGTATGAATGCTTTGAATGTAATTTTAAAGGTGGAAAATATATATAATATATATTGTTGTCATTTCTATTTTATCTCTCTTCTCTATTTGTGTTTGTCTATTTGTTTCTTGCTATCCATTATTGTTGTAGCACTATTTTTTTGGACAGCAGTCTGCCTCCCCTGCTCCCCAGCCATCATAGAATTTACCAAAAAAAAATGTTTTGGTTAATTATGTTATTGTGATATCACTTATATGAGATAATGTATGCATGTTCACAAAAAAAATTCTTTAAATAATTTATAAATTATACAATACTTGTATACTTATATTGTAAGAGATTTAATCATAATCATATATTTTTTAAAATTAATTAAATAAATATAATTGTAATGATAAAAATTGTATATTTTATAATTTTTGCACTATGTTAGGCTTGTTTTGGAGTCCACTCCCTAATATGTTTTAGTGTGCACTAATCTTATGCTCCTAGACTTTTCCTTTCATCTGATTGTCAATTCATACATTACATTTCAATACTTTTTTTGACTTGAAACTATGGTCCATATTTTGATCATTTACTCCAAGACATCAATATTGCTCTAGCATCTCACAAGTAAATTCAAAATTTGAGCCATTGGTTTCCTCCCCAGCTACTTGTTGTCCCCCAGTTGTAATGTCTGTCCATCCAAAAAATGATTTTTCCACCCAAATTTCCAATGAATATATGAGAAAACTATTTTTTGAACTACTTATTGTCCAACACATGCATTTTTTCTACTCTCTCTCTCTCTCTCTCTCCACTCTATCTTGGCTATGCTTGGCTAATTAGACCTCCATTATTGTTATTTTCTAGGAGTAGACACTGCTTGATTATCACTAACATCTTCGTGTGTTCACTTCATTTTTCTTCATTTTACTGGTAATACCATTTCAATAAGTTTTTATTCTTCTTTCAATCCAAGACGTCAATGTGATGCTCTAGTATCTTGCATGTAAATTCAAAATTTGAGCCATTGGTTTCCTCCCCAGCCACTTGTTGTCCCCCGGTTGTAATGCTCATCCATCCAAAAAATGACTTCTCCATCCAAATTTCCAATGAATATTGGGGAAAACTATTTTTTGAACTACTTATTCTCCAACACATGCATTTATTCTACTCTCTCTCTGCTCTATCTTGGCTATGCTTGGCTAATCAAACCTCCATTATTGTGATTTTCTAGGAGAAGACATTGCTTGATTAGCAACAACATCTCCATGTGTTCACTTCTTTCTTCTTCATTTTATGGGTAATACCATTTTAATAAGTTTTTATTGTTGTTTGAATCCAAGATGTTAATGTGTTGCTCTAGCATCTCACAAGTAAATTCAAAATTTGAGCCATTGGTTTTCTACTCAACTACTTGTTGTCCCCCATTGTAATGTTTGTCTATCCAAAAAATGACTTTTACATCCAAATTTCCCATGAATCTTTGGAAAAACTAATTTTTGAACTGCCTATTCTCCAACACATGCATTTTTTCTAGTAGGAGCTCTCTCTCTCTCTCTCTCTCTCTCTCTCTCTCTCTCTCTCTCTCTCTCTCTCTCTCTCTCTCTCTCTCTCTCTCTCTCTCTCTCTCTCTCTCTCTCTCTCTCTCTCTCCCCCGTTATGCTTGGCTAGTCAGGCCTCCATTATTGTTGTTTGATAAGAGTAGACACTACTTGATTATCATCGACATTGCCATGTGCTTACTTCTTTCTTCTTCATTTTGCTGGTAATACTATTTTAATAAGTTTTAATTCTTTTTTAAATAATATTGTAGCAATTTCTTTATTGTATTTCCTTCTACAATTCTTTGTGAAAATCCCTCAGTGACTATGACCTCCCTTTGTTAAATCAAATATAAAGAGTAGGGTATTCCACTTTTGTAAACCTAAAGTTTAATTTTTATATAATTGAGTTCATATTGTTGTTCTTAAGTTTAGATGAACTTAATCTTAGGTGTACACAAGTTCCATTTTCCTTTACATCATTGACTACTTATGGAGGTTGAAAGACAAAAATAGAGGGGCTTAACCTAAAATTAAGCTCCTAAGGAACTCAACCTTCCCCCTGTTCTCATTGAAAATACCTAGATCTTCTATCTCTCTTGGAGGGCTTGGTTTGCTCTTCCTTTTCCTTGTGTATTGATGCATTTAATTTAAAATCATTATAATAAGTGTTCTTATAGTCATTTATTTCAGACATATTCTAGTGCACGTTGTCTTGGGTGCTATTGTATCCTTGTGTATAGGTGTTCTTGAGATTCATGCTAGTGTTTTAGTGCTGCAACCTTTCTATAAAACAATGCACAAACTAGACATGATTGTGTAGATTAGATGATAGTGAAACACATTAGCATCTTGGCTAGAAAACTTCTTGGTTTGATTTCTAGGCTCTTCTCTATCTCATCCTTCACATTCTGATATTTTTTTTCTAATTCCATATTGTATTATGTAGTTATTCATATTTTTTTACCAAACTCTCTCTCTCTCTCTTTTAAGCATAGTTTAAATAGGAAGTAAAATTTTTTAGACAAGGTTAAATGGTTTTCTATTAATAAAACTCTAAATTAGTAAAGCCAAAATATTTCCTTTTCTTAATCTTTTATAGTGTTTTAGTGACTAGTTGAAAACTTTAAACAAATCTACATAAAATCAAATTTTTACCTAAATAGTAATCAATTACAAAATAACTAATTTAGATAATTGAGGTGGGATTAACAATAGAGTTTAGATTAATGTGATAACTAAATAAAATGGTAGAGGGATTTAGCTCTATAATTGATGATGCATAAAAGGTGTTGATGCTATTCTAGTGCAATTTGGCACTATCATAAAATTATTTTCAATGGTTTGGTGAATATCTTAGAGTCAAAAGTGCCACATTAAACTTTATAGATTGATATCATGTGTTGTGTGATTGATCCTCTCTCTCTCTCTCTCTCTCTCTCTCTCTCTCTCTCTCTCTCTCTCTCTCTCTCTCTCTCTCTCTCTCTCTCTCTCTCTCTCTCTCTCTCTCTCTCTCTCTCTCTCTCTCTCTCTCTCTCTCTCTCTCTCTCTCTCTAGATCTCTCCCTCTCTCTCCCATGTCCATATCTTTCTCTATCTCTCTCTCCTTCTATCTATGTATATATGTCAATATCCCCCTCTCTCTCTACCCCTTACTATATCTCCCTCTCTCCTTCTATATCTCTCTATATGTCCCATCTCTCTCTCAGTCTCTCTATGTCTACCACTCTCTCTTTCTATCTCTTTGTCTCCCTTTGCCTCTCTGTCTCTCTAACTCTCCCTCACTCCCCCCCTTTATCTCTCTATCTCTCCCTATCTCTATCTCCATGTCTCCTTGTCCCTCTCCTCCTTTCTATTTCTCTATTTGTTTATCTCTCACTCTCAATATCAGTTGTTTTTTTTTTCTTTATTGACTATACAATGTCATCATGAATTATATTTATTCAAATTTTGGTCCTACATTTTTAGGCATGGATGACCAAGCCTAAGGATTAGACCTCTACGATACCTCCCAAAGATGTGCTTTTCATAGTCAATAACATTTTTGAATTTCAACATCATCAAATTTATTCATTTTATAACAAAATTCGATGAAAAAACCACCAAAATGATGAGGTAATTCTTATCCTTCAAACCATATAATTTTTTAAGTATTCTGAATAAGTTAAGGTTTTTTTTTTTTGGAATAGTGTCTTCATATCCCTCAATCACATATTATTGAATTTTCTTTATAACTTGTTATCTACTTATTGAAATTTATAGAAATATATAGGATTTCTCTATGCTTCATTCTTTATGAATTAAAAAAATTACATTTTCAATATTTTTTGTGCAAGTTATGTGATGTGCATGCTCAAAAATGTAATTTTTTGGATACATCAATTTTAAAAATCATTTAAAAAGAACTCAATCAAAAATATAAAAAAATACACTTGTAATACATACTCTTAGCTATATTTCTACCAACTGGTTTTTAAAATTATTGAGTGCAACAAGAAAAAATGAGTTCATGTACTAAACACTATGTTATATTTTGGTGAGAAAAAGAAAACAATTTTGTGTGTGCACAACATTTCACCCTCTTAATCTTAACCATTTTAAGAAAAACTTTAGTAGTTTAGAAACTAGATTTAGAGTACTAAATTTATTGTTCTTATTGTATCTTCAAATTTTGAGTGCATGCATCTTAAATTAATCATTGAAATTTAGGTTTAGCTGATTTCAAGAAAAAAAGTGGCCACTTTTGATGCCCTTTTTGTCCCCCATTTCCATGCACTTACCCTAATCTATAAAATCTTACTTGACCGTATCATTTTTGACTTTGAACTTCCTTCCACCTTTGTCCCTAACAATTGATCATCATTCAAGAACAAAGACATCAAGAATCCCTTTGAAAATTTTCATATCCAACATTGTTTCTTAATACCTTATTATCCATAACCCATTGACCAAGTTGAGCCTTCTAATAAAATGATTCAACAAATATTTTGAAAAACTATCAATAAAGATGGCAAGGATTAGCATTCTTAGTTTTCATATTCTTTATGGGTATATAGGCCATGAAGAACAACACAACGGTAGCAACAATGTCATAAAATCATGATTAGAACTTGACAAAGGAATTTTTAATTGGTCCCATTTAATTTAATATCTTTGATCAATTGTCAAGAAAGACTATTAGGAAAATATAAGGAGAAGAAATAGGGCATGACTAGAATTACTGCCAACATACTTGATGCTACTCATTGTACATTTTTTAAGGTTTTAATGAAGTGCTCATGTCACTCTTCTATTAGGAATCGCTCACAATCCCATATTTATTCATCCCTACTAATATCTATTTCACAATATTTACACTAATTCCCATTAATTTATTTCCTAATTCAAAATATGTAGTTTATCTTTTAGATTGATACTATGAGTTCCAAGGTAGACCTGCATTAGGTTTTTGGAGTGTAGGAATGATCATTAAATCCCAAGAATACAAATTGAAATTTAAACTTTCCTACGCCCTTTGCTAGCTATTGTGAGATGACCTAGCACATGTCCCATCCAAGATGTAATATCATGGTTTTTAAAACATTCATTATGCACTAAATTTCATAAGAGTGGATTATTAGTGCACACTTCAATTCTAACGGGAAATAAAGGTGCTAAATATGCACTATCATTATATAGGCCACCTGCAAGTTTGTGAATATTTTCTTGATTCTTTCTCATCATCATTTATTTAGTCCATAAGAGGTTTTGAGCTAGGAGAACTTGTTCACCTATCAAGTTGGCAAGATCTTTAATGGTGTCTCTAGACACCACCTTGATGACTTAGATATTTTTCAATTGTTCAACCTAGTAAATTCTAGGCAAGTGTTTTCTATTAGATCATTTCTATGTGACCCTACTTAGCTATGCACATTAGCATTAGGGTCACAACAGTCAAAATTAGTCATACAGGGTAGGACATCGATCCACATATTTTTCTATGTCAATTCCAACTCTAAGATTTTCATCATTAATACACAGAGTTTCTTATATGAGTTCTAACTTTGAGATATTCATCAAACTAAGGAAAACAATTTTATAGTAGTGGAAGTTAATGAAATAGCATTGACATCATTTATCCATCATCGATCCTAAAACTATTATCTTTTCTCCTCTTATTTAGTTATTACATTTATTTCAATTTTATTCTCAATTGCAACTCTAATATTTGTGCTAATTGACTACATTTATCTAATTAAACTATATCAATAAGTGTTATCAAATCCTTTACAATATAAGTATGTAATATTTTATAAAGTGCAGGGAAACTTTTGAAATCAAGTGCAAAGATAAATTATTTCAAAATTTTATTTGTAAAGTCTAATTAGTAAAATAATAGCCGACTTAAATTAGTTATATTCATAATGGCCGATTCATCCCATCTGGGCATCCTCATTTTAATTCACTTTTTGATAGTTTAGGCAAACACTAGTGACGGTAGTAAATAACAATGTTCTCTAATCTAACAAGAGACGCAATGTGTCATGTTCCTGCCTTTATGCATTTAATGTTGGTGTAGTATATTGTGAGAAAGGAAAACTTGATGGGATGAGAAAAGGTCATGTGAGTAATGATTTCATATGTCAAATTTAGTCTTGAGACCATCAAATAGAAGATTGAGAACAGAGGAAAAAGCATTAGATGAAAAATGTGCAATGAAATCTTGGATACAAGATAGTCTGAACAGATTATTTCATTATGTATTAAGGACCATAGTTCTTTTTTCTAAATACTTCATGTGTACAGACTGTCTTGATAATTAAAGCAATGGAAATTGTTTAGGATTGCTATAGCAGTACTAATGATTATTGTAAAATAAATGTATATATTGTGCCTTTAATTCCAATTTTTTAAAATCAATTTTCGCTGAAAGTAAACATATACTGGTCAAGTATATGTTAAGAAGCTGTTGTGATGTTCACAACATGCCCCATTATGCTCCTTAGCAAAATGGGGACCCCTGCTGATGTTTGCTTTTTGCTTCTGCTTGTGTTTTTTTTGTTTTCTGGCGGTTTGGTAAAAATGAAGGTCAGGTGCATCATCATCATGATATTGGATAAGGTAGGTCATTATCATGAGGTTAGTTTGTCAAAGTTCATATTTTGTTTCTATGACCTCATATTTAGAAAGAGGTTGAAATTCCATGCAGGTTTGCGTTTTACTTCACTCGAAAATTCTTGCATATGTGAAAGTTATGCACGGTCAAAGTTTTTGTCAAACTTGATATTCGCAGGAGGATCATCATATTTTTATATCCTAAGTCATGTTGTCAAGATCATCATGATCTTGGTCTATCACCTGATAAAAATCATGCAGTCGCAATATTCGGACGTCAATCTTAGGTGGTAGTGCTCTTTACCCGTCAAATGGCCTTAGGCGCATTGTCAGCATCATGATTTCTTTTAGGATGGTCATATGTTATAAACTCGGTTTTGGTTACATGAAGATGATCATCATCATCATATTTGAACCCCCCCCTGATAATATCCTGAGGTTCAAATATCATGATGATATCAACTTTAGGTCAGGGTAAGTTTCCCTGTCGAGTGGTCTTTGTATAGTGAGCATCATCATGATATTTCAACATTACCTAATCTTATCATATCATGCTAATCACCCTTAGAAAATCCACCGTCGGCATATTTGCATGTGCATGTTATAATCCTATCGCAAGGTCATCATCATGATATTTGCTGAAGTTCGAAATATGATGATGACAACTTCATATTCTCCTGATCCCCTTTTGCATAATTATGATCATCATCCTGGTCTTTGACGAGGGTCATTCGCTGAAATTCACTAAGTGATGGAGACATCATCATTATAAATCGATAAAGGGGATCATTATCTTCATATCCTCCTGATCGCCTTTTTTGCAATATCATGATGATAGGTCATCATCATGATATTTGCTGAAGTTCAAAATATGATGATGACAACTTCATATCCTCCTGATCTCCTTTTGCATAATTATGATCATCATCCTGATCTTTCACGAGGGTCATTCGCTGAAATTCGCTAAGTGATGGAGACATCATCATCATAAATCGATAAAGGGGATCATCATCTTCATATCCTCCTGATCGCCTTTTTTGCAATATCATGATGATCACCCTATCTATTCAGAAGAAGGCGATATTTCATTCCTTAAACAGCATGATCATTTTTTTACAATATCACCCTAGCGCAATATCATGATGACCTCAACTCATCCTTGTGGTTCGAAGACAAAATATCATGATGACGTCATCATGATAATTCGATGAGGAGGGTCATCATCATATTGTTTTATCCTGTTATGTTGTCAAGATCATCATGATCTTGTTTGTTTACCCGATATTTCTTAAAGTCCTCCTGCCGATGAAATACAACCTTTCGAAAATATCCTGATGGTTATCATCGTTACATTTTCTCTTGGGTAGGATATTTCCCAAACATGATCCGGTTGGCGAAATATCATGATGACGTCGTGTTCTAAGTTTAACAAAGGCTCGAAATATCATGATGACGTCATCCCGATGTAATAAACGAAGAAGTAAATATCCTGATCATCATCATCATTCCATTTTTCCTTCAACAGGATATTTTTCAAGCAGGATCTGGTTCGCGAAATATGATGATGATGTCTTATTCTAAGTTTGACGAAGAAGCAAATATCCCGATGCTCATCATTATTCTGATCTTTTGAGAGGGTTGCCTTGGCCGCAAAGGGGTCATATTACATTCATCATCCTGATCATGCTCCTTAGGTGACCCGATATTACATTTATCCCCTGATCTTAACGAAGATGACGATGACATCATCATTAGCATTTCAATGAAGCCCGAGTATCATGATGACGTTACCATCATTTTCCTTTCCTCGGCAACATGATCATATTCCATATTCTCCTTTTATTGTTCAACAATATGATGATGATGATGTTGTTCTTTTCCGCAATATGAAGAAGCGAAATATCATGATGATGAAGTAAATATTGACCAACACGTTTTTTTTGACATGCCGATGGCGATGATCATGTCGATGGGCGGGAAATGAAGCGGCGGAATTTTAAATTATTTTTTTTTTGGGTGCCTGTGGCATTTTCCTGGTTAGTGATGATTGACCCAGTGAATTTTGAGTGGTTTGAACGCATTTTGGGTGTGTTTGAGAGTATTTTGGATCTGATTTCCACGATTTTGCACTGTCACGTGGATTTAAACGATTATTTTAATTTCCTGTTGTTTATGTGATAAATGAAATACTTATTGCTTGTGTTGTCTTTATATTGTGCCTCTCTACACTGTAATACTTGAGAACAGGGATTTTTAGGGCTTACACACAGGGATTCTAGGAAAACACAGCAAGTTAGCTTAGCATAGTTTAGAAGTAGAAGATGGAGGTCACCTGTTTGTCTGAAGTAAGGTGCGCGTGGAATGTCTGGTTGCCTTACTGTATCTGTAAAGGTTGTAAGTTCTTTGTAGTATGATCAATGAAACTAAGAGTCATTCCTGCATTGTAAGTCATGTGTGACTATTCGTTTCTAATACAATAGAATCTGGAGTTCTGCATCTGTCTTCTGAGTGTTCTCCTACCCTTCTTTGTATTTTGAAATATCTTCTCTGAGAGCTTGCAATTTTAAATGTATGTTTGTGAAAATGCCCAGAACTTACATTTAGGGTTTTTACTATGGATTTGATCAAATTACTGTGGTATTTACATAGTGCATGACAGAAACAATTAGATCCTTCGGTAGATTAAATGAGGTATAGAGTAGATCTTTCTAACTTTTCCGAACCCATCTGAAATATTTAGCTGAAAACGTAGAAATCCAAAGGAAATTGTCTCAAATTTGAAGAAGCATGTACAACAGAGCTATAAGTAGACAGTGTTCATAAACAGATAAAAAAGAAAGCTGCAAAAAATCCAAGAAAACCCTTTGAAACTTGTAGCACAGTATCATCTCTATGCAAATGAACAGAATACTTGTTGAAATCTATGACCTTTTTGCATATTCTTAGGCCAGTAAACCACAAAACAAACCTAAACTACGTAAGGCCCCTTGAACATTATAGCTTCACATTGACCAACTGAACTTGACCAACCAAACCATTGTAGACTTGGGATTAGTTGAATCTCAAATGATTCCTTCTTATCTTTCAAGTATAGTTTCAGTTCATTATATGTGAATTTTAACTTATTGTTATGATTGCATCCAAACAGTTATTAGCAGTTTTCTGGCGCTAGAAGGAGGGCCAAAAGGCTGTATATTGTAATCATCAATAGTTTTCTGGCGCTAGAGGGAGGGGCAGAAGGCTGTATTTTGTAATCATCAATAGTTTTTGGCGCTAGAGGGAGGGCCTGATTTGGTTTAGGGTCAAAATTTTGAGTTTTGAATGTTGTATTCTGAGATATGTTAGATCTCATAAAATTTCAAAGGCCTAAAGGGTTGAAAGAAGGTGCCATTTTCAATGGACTCACATAGGGATAGTTTTCAAGTTGACATTCCTTGATTTCAGAAAGTTTTGAATAACCAGCTTTATCCTAAAAATCTATATAGCTATGGTTTATTTGGAAGGTGTAGGATACATTAGTCCGCAGAGCATGGTGAGCTTAACTGTCTATCTTTTGTCACAAAATTAGATTTATATTTGAAAGGACTAATTTGTCTGTCAGATGTGTATAAGGCTGAAAGTTGGCAGGAAAACGAGGAGATTATTGAGCGACAGGAGGATGCAGCATCAACGGTCGTCAAATGTGCAGAGGATACAAAGATGGAACTAATGCTAAGAATAAAGGATAGTAAGATCTCTGTCCAGGAATGATGTGATGGTAAGAAAAAAAATTTGTCTTTTTATCAGGATCCAGTTGTGATTAAGGTTAGTGAAAAGTATAAATATCCTAAAAAATGCAGAGAAGAAATCATAGCTCATGCCCCTTTTCTGGATAATAAGCAAAAAGGATTTAATGAAAAAGAAAAGGAAAGTGAGGTTTGTCTTGATATATTTGATAAATATATGGAATTACTAAGGAATATTTGTCAAGAGGAAACCTCTGGGTCTGAGCTGAAAAGTTTTAATGAACATGATTTGGCAAAGAAGTGTAAACAAGCATTGGCAAAATTAAAATGCACTAAAACTGATAAGATCCCTACTGTAGAAACTAGTGAAGTCATAGAAAAGAAAGAAAATCCTAGTGTTACGACCGAGTTCTTTAAATTAAATGATCAAAATCAAGATTGTTGCAGGTCAATAAAATTAGAGTCTTCACTGAATGATAATTGTGAGTCATCTGGTGAACAATTCTTGAAAAAAGAGGATACAGAGGATCATGGAGCTGCTGTACACAATCAGACATTCCCCCCATGCTATGTTGAAAATAAAACAGGGGAGTATTCCTATCAATCTAAAGATGTTGTCCTACCTTTACTCTCAAGTGATTTAGAAATGATTAATTTATGTATGTCAGATTATGATGATGAAGATACTTACTTAAGTGCTGATGTGCAAGAAACTAATGAGAACATTGAGAGGTTTGCTAAATTTGAGGATAAATTGAACATCCAGAATGAAGAAACAAAGCTGGATGAAGATGAATAAATGATACATCTAGAGTCATTCACCTTTCAACTTGAAAAAGGACTAGACATAGAGTTGGGCAATGAAAATGTAGAGTTAAATGAAAAGCCAGCTATTAATAAACAAGTGTGTTCCACAGAGCTAAAGGCACATCAGGTTGTCTCTTTCCTTTGCTTAGTAAACAATGATAAATGCTATTTTGATTATGGAAATTCAAGAGATAGGACCTGCATATGGATTAATCATAAACTTGATGAGCAGCCTCAGTTACTAGTTAAGAGCTATTCTAATAAACACAATGAATCTAGAATATCAGAATTTTTTTCAGAATTCAAAGATAAATCTGCTAGAATGAGAACCATAACTAGTACGCTGTTAGTCCTGTACAACCTAAAGAAATATGCAAGTAGGGGTGTTCTTGGGTCTTGTTCCTGGGTTTCTAATTGCCTTGTAGAGGCTTGTATATAGTTTGGTAGGGTAGTTGTTTTTGTTTTTGTGTTCTTCTTTTGCTGTTTTCCTTTTAGGTTAGTTATTTGTATAGCTTGTCTTCTGTTTGTTTTTGCTTTTTGTTTCTGTTTGTATAGCCTGTTTGTTTGGTTTGTTTGTTGTGTCATCAGCAGGGATCTTTATTTTACTGTAGAGTATTAAGGAGCAAAACTAGCAAGCATTCAAAATAGTATATAATTTAGGATATTCAAGTTAAGCATTTGCAATTTACACATAAGCTGTGACTGTCATGAATGCAGAGAGTTGTTCATCTTCTAAAGTTTTGTATTCAATAGATGTGATTGAGGATTTGAACTAGGTTTCTCACGATGACACACCTAAAATCCTTGGGTTTGTTGAACATACCAGTGTAGATATTAGGTGAAAAATTAGAGGTCACCCTTGCTACCATTACAATTCTCAGGTTAATTTTAGCAAGTGTCCACTCCTTGCATCATGAAGTTACAAATTGCTATATCTTATGAAATCTTTCAAAATTACAAAATAAAGAAAATAAAAATAATAATAATAATAATAAATAAATAAATAAATAAAGCGGATTATACTGAAAATCTAGATTAAGCCATCTAAGTAACTCTACCGAGACTATGGACGCTCGCTGGCAGTGGGGCTCTACTTGGGAGAATTGTAATGATAACTTTGCCGGGGCTATAGACGCTCGCTGGCAGCAAGGGTCTATCCGGTCGGCTATGAGGGAATATCCTCACCTACGTAGGTTAATGTTAGTCACTGGTTTGTTCAATCGATCTTCAAGATGAGGATAATTAATCACATGCACACAACTAAACTGAAGATGGAAATTCATGCATCTTTATTGAATACTTTAAGTCTCAAGCTGAATAGTAATTTGCAGGAAAACATAGTTGGAAGTTATCAGTTCATTTCATCTAGTTTCCTTGAACACTTTGAATTTAATTGTTTTGTTTTGGTTGCTAGTTGTTGTGATGTTCACAACACGCCCCATTATGCTGCTTAGCAAAATGGGGACCCTTGCTGATGTTTGCTTTTTGCTTGTGCTTGTGTTTTTTCTGTTTTCTAGCGGTTTGGTAAAAATGAAGGTCAGGTGCATCATCATCATGATATTGGATAAGGTAGGTCATTATCATGAGGTCAGTTTGTCAAAGTCCATATTTTGTTTCTATGAGCTCATATTTAGAAAGAGCTTGAAATTCCATGCAGGTTTGCCTTTTACTTCACTCGAAAATTCTTCCATATGTGAAAGGTCAGGTGCATCATCATCATGTTGCCAAGATCATCATGATCTTGGTCTATCACCCGATAAAAATCATGCAGTCGCAATATCCGGACGTCAATCTTAGGTGGTAGTGCCCTTTACCCATCAAATGGCCTTACGTGCATTGTCAGCATCATGATTTCTTTTAGGAGGGTCATATGTTATAAACTCGATTTTGGTTACATGAAGATGATCATCATCATCATATTTGAACCCCCCCCGATAATATCCTGAGGTTCAAATATCATGATGATATCAACTTTAGGTCAGGATAAGCTTCCCCGTGGAGCG
Source organism: Cunninghamia lanceolata (assembly GCA_027924645.1). Classification (NCBI taxonomy): domain Eukaryota; kingdom Viridiplantae; phylum Streptophyta; class Pinopsida; order Cupressales; family Cupressaceae; genus Cunninghamia; species Cunninghamia lanceolata. The sequence continues at coordinate 6,198,835 of BSBN01000978.1, forward strand.
GTGTTTGTATAGCGAGCATCATCATGATATTTCAACATTACCTAATCTTATCATATCATGCGGATCACCCTTAGAAAATCCACTTTCGGCATATTTGCATGCGCATGTTATAATCGTATCGCAAGGTCATCATCATGATATTTGCTGAAGTTTGAAATATGATGATGACAACTTCATATCCTCCTGATCTCCTTTTGCATAATCATGATCATCGTCCTGATCTTTCACGAGGGTCATTCGCTGAAATTCGCTGAGTGATGGAGACATCATTATCATAAATCGATAAAGGGGATCATGATCTTCATATCCTGCTGATCGCCTTTTTTCCAATGTCATGATGATCACCCTATCTATTCAGAAGAAGGCGATATTCCATTCCTTAAACAGCATGATCATTTTTTTACAATATCACCCTAGCGCAATATCATGATGACCTGAACTCATCCTTGTGCTTCGAAGACAAAATATCATGATGACGCCATCATGATAATTCGATGAGGAGGGTCATCATCATATTGTTTTATCCTGTCATGTTGCCAAGATCATCATGATCTTGTTTGTTCACCCGATATTTCATAAAGTCCTCCTGCCGATGAAATACTACCTTTTGAAAATATCCTGATGATCATCATCGTCACATTTTCGCTTTGGCAGGATATTTCGCAAACATGATTCGGTTGGCGAAATATCATGATGACGTCATGTTCTAAGTTTAACAAAGGCTCGGAATATCATGATGACGTCATCCCGATCTAATAAACGAAGAAGCAAATATCCTTATCATCATCATCATCACATTTTTCCTTCAACAGGATATTTTTCAAGCACGATCTGGTTCGCGAAATATGATGATGACGTCTTATTCTAAGTTCGACGAAGAAGCAAATATGCGGATGCTCATCATCATCCTGATCTTTCGAGAGGGTTGCCTTAGCCGCAAAGGGGCCATATTACATTCATCATCCTGATCATGCTCCTTAGGTCACCCGATATTACATTTATCCCCTTATCTTAACGAAAATGACGATGACGTCATCCTTAGCATTTCAATGAAGCCCGAATATCATGATGACGTCACCATCATTTTCCTTTCCTCGGCAACATGATCATATTCCATATCCTCCTTTTCTTCTTCAACAATATGATGATGATGATGTTGTTCTTTTCCCCAATATGCAGAAGTGAAATATCATGATGATGAACTAAATATTGACCAACACGTTTTTTTGACACGGCGATGGCGATGATCATGCCGATGGGCGGGAAATGAAGCGGTGGAATTTTAAAGTGTTTTTTTTTTGGGCGCCTGTGGCATTTTCCCGGTCAGCGATGGTTGACCCAATGAATTTTGAGCGGTCTGAACGCATTTTGGGCGCGTTTGAGAGTATTTTGGATCTAATTTCCACGATTTTGCACAGTCACCTGGATTTAAACGATTATTTTAATTTCCTGCTGTTTATGTGATAAATGAAATAGTTATTGCTTGTCTTGTCTTGTAGGCTTGTAGTTGAGGAAGCAGCTGGAAAGTCAACATAGTGACCTCATGGAGGAAGGAAATCCAATCTCAGGAGCAAGAAGATAAGGATAAAGTGCGAAAAGTCAAGGCCATTCAAGTGAAAGATAGAGTTGCAGCTGGAGGTATTACTACAACAGACAAACAGAAGTTATTGCTGAGCTGCCGGAACTTCTTAGAAGGGGCAATATTTTGCCCAGATTTGACACTGGTCAGAGATATTTTGAAGAGCTGGTTCATCTATATTGATTGCTGTAACCAGGGGTTTGAACCAAGGGTTCAGTTAGGTTTTTGCTGTAGTGAGGACAATTAGAATGTCTTTATATTGTGCCTGTCTACACTGTAATACTTGACAACAGGGATTTTTAGGGCCTACACACAGGGATTCTAGGAAAACACAGCAAGTTAGCTTAGCATAGTTTAGAAGTAGAAGAAAGAGGTCGCTTGTTTGTCTGCAGTAAGGTGCGTGTGGAATGTCTGGCTGCCTTACTGTATCTGTAAAGCTTGTAAGTTCTCTGTAGTATGATCAGTGAAACTAAGAGTCATTCCTACATTGTAAATCATGTATGACTATTTTTTTCTAATACAGTAGAATCTGGAGTTCTGCATCTATCTTCTGAGTGTTCTCTTGCCCTTCTTTGTATTTTGAAATATCTTCTCTGAGAGCTTGGAATTTTAAATGTATGTTTGTGAAAATGCTTAGAACTCACATTTAGGGTTTTTACTGTGGTTTTGATCAAATTACTGTGGTATTTACATAGTGCATGACAGAAACAATTAGATCCTTTGGTAGATCAAATTAGATCCTTGTCTGAAATAGCCATGACATAAATTTCTGTATTACAAAATTCTGTAACATAATATTTATAGTTTTTTGAATCATGGACTGTGAATAAGAGATTGTACAAACGTTTTGTTGCAAATTACATATACGTTATATTTGAAATAGGTCTTGACCTATTTGTAAATTCAAGATAGATAGAATGTTGTGTTCACCAAATTGGGGCTTGGTGTATGTCATATAGCACAACTGAGATGCTCAAAATGCTAAGGCTGATAGGCGATTCAACATTTTGTGACTAGGTCGGTCTCTAGAAGGGATCTGACCTAGCTATGAAAATCAATAAGACGCACACACATATATATGCTGCTTTGATGTTCGCTGTGCTGGTGGAATCGTTGAATGTGTTGAACTGTGCAACCTGTTGGACCCTTGTACCTGTTGAACCGTGGAACCTGTTGGACTGTTGAACCTGCTGAACGATTGAACGATTGAACGGTTAAACATTTGAACCTATTGAATTGTCGAAACGTTTAGACACTAAAGATAGATAATTTGCATAATACTCAAGTGCATTGGAATCATAAATTTACCAAGGACCATTAGTCCTAGCCTAAACAAATGATTTGCAAATAATTTTGGTAAGCATTAGAATAATTAAAATATCTTTGCATCTGAAAAAGCATTGGCCATCTATAATATACAGATGTAATAGAGTGAATTATGTACACATACAGGAAGAGAAGGTTCCAAATTAAAAGTTTGAAATATATTTTATATTACAGAATAGGTGATTGGAATTTGTTCAATTGGCAACTTGACCCATAATGATCGTTGCCTCTTCAAATTAGAATAGAATTGCATGATAGTATCTAAGCAGATAGTATTGCTTGGCTGCAAAGGTTTAATCTCATCAACACTTTTTGACAGTAAACTTTTGTATCTTTCAAGCAATTCATAAAAAGGACAGTAGTCAGTTTTCATTACATAATTAGACTAATCCATAATTTAGGGTTGTGTTCATTGCTTTACACACATCTGATTTAAGCTTTTCTATATACATATTGGATCAAAGCTATAGGTTACATATTCACAGTCAAAATGTGCATGCACAGTCATAGTGCTTTTGTATATACATATTGGATCAAAGCTACAGGTTACATATTCACAGCCAAAATGTGCATGGACAGTCACAGTCTATCAAATTACTTAAAAAATAGTTAATTTGACAGACTGTGACTGTGACTTAAAAAACAGTTAATAACATAGTGTGACTACTAAACAGTATTGGTAGTAGAGTATTTACTAAATCAAGGTATAATAAAGTGCATAACTAAAAGATGCTCATTGTTTAACAATTTTGACAACTGGGAGAAAAATATGGCTTTTAACCGTCCAGCAATCGAAATAGATTGGACTTATGACCATTTTTCAGATCTTAATAAAGCTAAGAGACTTTTTACAACACTATGAAGTGTTTGACTAGCCCTCAGTTGCACTTAATTAGTTTTCTATTGAATTTACCCTAGTGCACTTCTTCAGACCCAAAATTATACTGCACGATGGCCATTTTGTCATAAACAGTTCAATTGGGATTTTTGTGAAGCTGCGGCCCATTGGAGGTCTGAGAAGAACTGTTTTATTTTGAGAAGAAAATGAAAGATACACTGGCTCCAGTCATGTCTAGCATTGTGTCATGTATAGGTCCAGTCAGTGAAAGGTATAGAGAATACGATACATCAAAATGCTAAGGTCCTGAAAGAGGTAAGGTAAGGAAAAGAGTTCGGTTAGGTAGGGTAAAATTCTATGTGCAACATTTACATTCATGTGCAAGATATCTTGAGTGGATGTGTTGATTTGTTCATTACGTTTGCAACATTAATACCTAGTCAATTGACAACAATGCTATGTTGCAAGAAATGCAACCAACTCTCTACTTTTTGCCTTTTATTAGACAACCCATCTGCAATGCTGAACAACTGTTGTAGATGGAAAATATGTTATTTCATTTTGAATGGTAATGCAGTGGCCATGGAACAGCAACGGTTCTATTTATGGAGTGTTGTGTTCCATCTAATGGTGTCCTGTTCCAGATGCAAATGCCTAAACTTGTAAAAAAATAAAAAACACTTTAAAATCCTAAAACCATTGTTGAACTTTTATAAAATTTGTACCATGTTTATGTTAATATGTATGAATTTTAGAAGTCAGCTATACCATGAATCTTAAAACCATCACAACAAAAAAAATTTGAAAATTTATGTCTAGAAAACAGACAACATAAACCATATGTATGATAACAGCTATTCACACTTTTAGAAGTGTATAAAAGTCGAGACAACTTGGTGAAATGTGAGTAGTCATTCTCTTTGACAGTTTAGTACACGGTTGGTTGACACGTGAATGGATTCTTCTCCACGACTAAATAGCTGTTGCTTAGATAGAATCAATGCTTTATAGTGTTTAGACACTTGTATATATAGAATTAGATTTTATAGATACCGGAGAGAGAAATGAATATTTTTTAACAATGTGTCATCATATATATACAACTGCCACTACCAGTAAGATCATGCAAAACCAGACACAAAAGTTGACGCCTTCGTGAGGTAAATCAATGAAGCAAGAAAGTTGAAGACGATTTTAGTGCAGATTATCATAGTATGCATAATGAGAGAGAGGTTTACAGCATTCTTATTTTGGTTGAGAGAATTTAAGAAGCTTTCCAATATTTGCTTATAATGAAAACAAAATTTAAGACATATTTGATTAAGGGGTTTGATTTTGTACTCAAAAATACCAATTACATATAAAATTAGGTAAAATGATAGAGTAATGTGTAGTTCAGAGAGTAAAGAGAGTATTAAAGAGGTATCGTGTATAAGATATATTTAACAAAAATGTAGTTTCGTATGCTTTGTGTTCATTCTTCAGGACAACATGCATCAATGATGACATTGGACTTATTCAATGTAAACTGTCCTTTTCTGCTGAAGTCTCGTAACATGAAGATGACTGCTGATTTATCCTTGAGGTATTCGTCATAGCTGATTTGTTGCAGGTCTGGCAGTAGCATTTGGATGATATTGTTGGCGCATGAGCAATGTATTGTCTGTTTGTTGTCTGTTGTCAAAATAGTCTTGAGATAGTGCGAGTAGATATAGGCGACATGTTCCTTGCATCTATCACACTGGGCAGTTTCATTGTCAAGTGCTCCATAGGTATCAAATTTATAATCGCATTTTGAGCAAAATGCGTGGAAAGGACTGGAAAATGCATTAGCTATTTTCAATGTTCCTTGTACCTGCAATACATATGAAAGTATTGTTTGGTTAGGAAGATTTTTTTTTTGTTAATTTTGTTTTAGATTTGCCAGGGAGAAGATTGGAGATTTCAAGAGTTGTTACCTCAAATGTTGAGTGCAGCAAACTGTTTAAGTGATCCAAGGTCCTTTTGTCATTTAATACATCGATATATGTTGACTGGCAAGTGTGAAGCATGTTGTCTTTTGCATTGATCCGTTTGACAATATTTTTGAAAAGGATAAGTGGAAATTCATTGCTTCGGAGCTGTTGTTCGATTTTTACAAAATGGTCCTCAAAATTCCGGTGCATCTGCAGCTGTAGGTGTAAATAGTGTAAGTAAGAAATGAAACTGCAAAAGAGTAATGTATGTTAATTGAAAAGTAGGTTCAAGAACTAGAAACAATTTAAACAAGAAAGGAGACAGTCAAAGCATAAACAAGTACATGTACCTCTTGCATTTGGAACATGTTGTCCACTTTAAATTCCTAATTTTTGCTTTATTTTGAAGCTTTACCGAGACAAACAGCTTTTATTTTTGCATTTGTATTTGATGAAAAAATTGATTTGAAGTAGTCGCCTATTTATGAAGAGATACATTACTCTATGTTCTAAAAAGTATCGAACTGAGTGAATTGTTGACTTATGTGCAATTAACCGGTGTTATGAAATGTTTAGAATTTTACTTAGAGACGTGACATCAAACCATTGTTCATTCCTGCAGATAGCAGCTCTGTGTTGAGGCTTGAATGCATTTCTGTGAATTTAGTTGCTGTTTTTTGTGGCTTATATGCATTTTTTTTTGGCCTTTGAGATATAGCTAGATTAGTGATTCTCAATTGTAGGGTTTGTATCTGATGAAGGATGAGCATTTGTTTTTAGGGTTTGTTCTGGCTAAGGGCGAGCTTGACGTGCACGAGAGGGGAGATAATTAGGATTTGCGTTTACAATTTTCTGTAGTCAGCATGTTTATTTAGGTGGCTAAAAACTAAAAGACAATCTTTTGTAGTCACCCTGTCTTCTTTTTGCGGGGTAGAATTTGAAACTATGTATGTTGGCACTATTTTGTCAACAGTTACTATGTAGAACTACTTTTTTTTTGGACTGATAAAAGGCGCAGAGTCTCATTTTCCCTGTTTTGTGTATTGTGTTTTTATTTTGCTAGTTTGTACACAATGTGTTACACGATTGGTAGAGACGAATTTTAATTATTCCACATATTTTCTCGGACTTTTATTTTTTACGAAGCTGTTATATGTATGTCGTACTGTCAGTTCTTATTGTCAATATTGTTTTATTGTTGTGTATGTGGTTGGTTTTACATTTCCTTTCTGTACTGTCATTGTTGTCAGTAGATTCATACTTGTTCATAACACTTTAGATCAAGTGATTTAGTGTTTACTTTTTTTCCCTGGATTTCTCCTGAAATCTGAATCATTGCAGAGTCCAGACCAGGTATCTAAGGAGAAGAGGGGCACACTGTATTCCACATGGAAAGCAGATTAAAATAATACTTACTTGAGTCTTTAATCAATAATGATCAAACAGTAATCTAATAGCAATGGGACTGAATCTGGATGCTTAATTTTGAACTGGCGAGGCTTAAGGTTGAAAGACAAGTGTCCGCTTATTAGCAGTCTGAGTTCGAAACTTGGATGTTCTAGATGAGCTGCCACAGGGTTTTTCTCCAACTCGTAACTAGTTGGAGCTTTTATGTCAAAACCTCTATTCAGTTGGTGGAATCTTCATAGAAGAGCTTAGGAATTGTTATTGATAAGATAGATGAAGGAATAGGATTAGTTATGGAGGATAATTACATGTGTTTGCGTGAGCCTGTTAACTAAAAGATGATGTTAATTAGGCAAAAGGCTTTTATAAGTGAACTTGAAACAAGAAATCGTTGTCAGGAAACAAGTTTTATTAGTGTGTAAACATTTTTAATTAGCCGATAGGCTTTAGTGTGAGCATTGGTGCCAAAATGGCCGGAAATGTTGTGTGACGCTAGGTAAAAAATCATGTGAGAAAAAGTCTGATGTGGTTTAGATGCGCCCGTCCGGATATCATGTGATTGCTATAATTATTTTTGAAAGGGAAGGGAAGGGAAAACGGTCGAAAGCAAATAACTGAGGCGAGCATATCAAATTGCAAGATCTGAGGTGACCTGTACGGCAGCGCGAACAGAATATAGTAGAATATGGGATTTTATTGCCGTGGGTTCTGTTAGAATGTTTTTGATAGTTTGTGTTATGATGCTTAATGCAAGTGTCTATTTCTTTGAGATTATTCTGTGTTTGTAGTTAAGTGGATTTATTAGCTACAGGTTCATACAATGGAGTTTCAATTGAGTGGTTGCTTTATATGATTTCTCTTAATGTTCGCCTTTTGTCTTATAGTAGACTATCTGCAAGCACAGAAGAATAAGAGATCTTTTGCCATGGGTTGTTTAGGATCTTCTAGGTCACAATTGTGTTACTACGCTTAATGCAGCTATTTATTTCCTTAAGGTTAATTTGTGTTTGTAGTTAAGTGGGGTTATTGGTTATACATATTAATGCAATGTGAATGGAGTTTGAGTTAAGTTGGGGTTCTTATATATGATTGGTGTTAATGAACCACTTTGGTCTTATCGTTATGTTTAACTTTTGCACTAGGATTTTGCAATATGACATATATTACTAGGTTATGTGCCCTATAGGTGATAGTGGTTGGTAAAAATCATTATGTTCGTTGTTACAGAAGATTTTTTTTTTAATATTGAGATGATGAGGTTCAGGGCACAAAGGAAACCCACACTTATTAGAATTTCTGAGCTCAAAGCTTGGCTGCAGAGAAATTCTTTAGAGGGCTATTTGTACTGGTCTCTGAAGACAAGCAATCCATGTTACCTAGGAATTGCAGCTAATTACTAGAGAAATCAATCCGCTATTGTTGACAGTAAATTGTCAAACAGGGTGTGCCCTATAGCGATGAGATATTGGGTGGAAGCTTACATTATTACAGTGTCTTCTAAAAGTATTTTAGAGAGCATTTATTTATCTCAAGTAGCTATACATTAATGTTGATTGGAGAGGCACTTAAGTTTCCTGTCTGAGTTTGAAACTATAGTAATTAAGTCAATGCAACTGTTATGTATGAGACAGACCGAGATTATTCAATACAGATACACCATATGACTTGGGGTGAGTAAGAAAAGTTTGGCTAAAATTCAGCAACAATGGACTTGACCACTCGAAGTGAGATTGGCTAGATGTCGGTCGTAAGCTCACATTATTACAGTGCTTTTTAAAAGTATAGAGGGAACATATATTTCTGAAGTAATTATACAATAATGTGGATTGGATAGACACTTATGTTTTCAATCTCAGCATGAAATCACTGCAGAAGTCATTACAATTTCTTTTGCACTAGAGAGGTCTGGACTCCACAACATGGGTGCACCAAAATAACTTAGTGTAGGCAATTGTTTTCCCAAGAATGTAGCAATATACCGGGCCACTCCAAAATGGGGTAGTTGACCTGCAAATGAGGGCTCTATTTCTCTATTTTTTAATAATCAAAGTCTCATGCTCAGACTTGGAGAGTCTTTACAATTTGATCCATTTTGCACATTAGGGTTGCAAGAAATTACAAGAAATTACAAGAACCCAAAAGGGCTTAAAGTTTAACTTTAGATAACCATTGTTTGCAAATAATGAGAGGAGAAAAATGAATATTATTACAGTGTAGCATGCAGGCAGACTTTTGAGAGAACTTATACAGCGGATCATGAGGGGTTGTGGTCTCAAGTTAACTGAAACATTGTTTTGTTCGAGCTGGGAAGATATGATAAAGAGTTGGAAGAGATAAGCATGTTAAAATATAGTGCAGTTACCATATAAAATAAAATTTTCAAAATGATTTAAAGTTAAAACTAGTATGTGGAACCTTGAAAAGTGTACCTGGGCTTTGTCGAACTCTGAATCTCCATCTTGCACATCGACAATATATTGGAGGCCTATTTTTTTTGCTCTTGTGACCAATACACCTATGGTGCCTGTAGCATATTGTTCGGTACTTGCCAACAATTGTTTTATGGCTGTGCTGGGGATGAATTTATAGTCAATACAAAGTCGTGGAATGATTTCCACTATTGAGGACTTTGTTAGAACCAGTATGCAGTCGCAATCTCCACGATCATAATCTGTTCTAGGTGCAATCTGGAAGTTGGATATGGATAGTCCCGAACCTAGAATTATTTTGTCTTCATAGTGAGCAACGAGATCAGCAGTTACATTTAGCGTAATAGTCATTTCACCTTTTGTGTCTGTGAGGTCTGCGCGTAGTACTTCACGTGTCTTGTTTGTCTTATCCAGTATAGCTTTATACTTCACAATGACATCGCCTTGGAAAATGTTGCCTGCTTTATGTGCATTCAAGTCTTCAATTGAAACTTGATTTTGACTCTTTACTTTTGATCTGGAAAGAACAAAACAAAATTAGTTGAAATCTAGAATCTTGACAAGGTACAGTGTACATGTAACCAAAGAATATTGTTTACCTTTTCAAGTGTTGTTTGTTAATAGTGTCCATTTGCTCTTCTGCTCTTTTGGCATTGTCCATTGTAACCTGTATTTTTTTATCAATTTGTCATTTGCATAAATTTCTGCAGGCAAAATGAAAATATGTTGTTGTTCTAATGTTATATCAGAATATGTAGAATTGGTACTATGGAATAAAAGAATAAGACAATTTGTAGACAGAAGAAAATGAAATTGTATTGAAATGATGAAGCTATGTAATACATATGTCTTTTCTTCATGGACATTAGGGATTGTTTTATTTATTCATTTGATTGACAAGATTTTGAGGGTGTTGGTTTAGATGCTTTTGAACTAAAACAAATGGCATATTTAAGAATATTTAGTTTTTTGAAAGGATTAAAATTAGGGAAAATCAGTGAGGTTGTTGCTGTAATATGCTTTTTATTTGTAAATTTGGATTTTTTGTGTTAGTAAATTGGATGATACATAATTGAACAGTAGTTTGTATATAGATTGGATTTGTCAAAATATGTTTTTTGTTGATTTGGATGTTATTGAACAAAAATAGTTGAGATATTTAAGAACATTGAGTGTTCTGAGAGGGTTGAAATCTTAAAAAAGTAGCAAGATGGTCACTCCAATATGCTTCCGATTTGTAAACTTCAATTTTTTTTGTTAGTGCATTGGTCCATAGATGATCGATCAATGGTCTAGATAGAGCATGACACCTACTTAATAAGAAATGCATATTGTGGTTTTGCATATGATTCAGGAGCTGTTTTTTTTTGTAGTTTTCTGTACACATGTCAATGTTGAAATCTCCCACTAGGTACAAGGTTTTATTTCCATCAATACATGAGAATACTTGCTTGGTGATTGCTATAATATCTGCAAATGGAGCATTGGGCTTGGCATATAAGTTACATATGTTAATTTGATTGTTCATAGAGCTTATTGTTAATGTTATTGCTTCTGTATATGATGTTGAATGTTGCATTGTTTTAGAGACTAATATGTTTTTCTTGGTTATAGACATTAGTCCATGTATATGGTATGTTGAGTAACAATTGAAATCTTTGAAAAGATTATTTGTATGGTAGTCTTGGATATATGTTTCTTGAAGGCATAAGATATCAGATGCCATGATATCAGTGTCATTAATCATGTCTTCAATATGTAGGTGTAGATTGCGAGTGTTTAATGTGCACAATAGTAGTTCTGAATTAGTCTTATGTTTGATATCTCTATTTTCAAATTGCCAGTGTGCTGTTGATTTTAGACGAGACATTTCAAGGACTATTTTTTCTTTTATTTTGAAATTTTGCTTGGTAAGAGGCTTTAACAAGAATAATGTCTGGATTGTTTTTGTCCGCGAAAGTGCTGTATATGTTAATCCATGTTGCCTTATGGCCATAGGATCAAATGCCAAGCCTTGCATTGTGAGTCCTTGAGATCTATGTATTGTTCTAGCACAAGCAAGTTGAATTGGAAATTGTTTTCTAATAGTTATTTTCTTGTTGTTTGAGATTTTTTGTATTGGCCTTGTGGTGCGAAGTACAGGTGTCCATTATTTATCAATGTCATTGTTATAACATTGTGTTAATTTAACACGTTGATGGTGGCCAATGTTTGGGTCATTGAATTCTATCCAAACAATGTCAAAAGCATTGGATATGGTATATGCTTTAAATGTTCCATCTGACCCATTGACTAGACCGTCTTGCGTATCATAATTACCAGCATAAATTTCTACAAGCATGTTTGGTTTCAAAAGTATTTGAGATGGTAAAGACATTGTGTGATTATACAGATGTATTTCATTGTAGTTTTCGTCATTTTCATCAATTGCATTCAGTACAATTAGCTCTCTTGGAACTATTGACAACATATTTTGATTATGTGCATTAACATCTTTCCTTCTGTAAAATAGATAGGGGAATGTTGGGTCGATGGGTGGTGAGTGTAAACAAGTCTGATTCAAGTACTGTATATCATTATCTGTTTGTGAACCTACACGTATTCTATTGAGTATTGCAATAAACTTCTCATCTGTTTGCCGCATAGTTGATTGTAGCTCATAGTATTTTATGTTGTGTTTCCAAAAGTTGTATGGCATTAATTCAGTCAGTGTTGGTGTATTATCAAATACAACTGAATCTAGTACAGGTTGTGCTTGATATAAATCACCACAAAAAATTGTATCAAGATTTCCAAAGTATGTGGTTGGCATTTGCATTATATCTCTTAATCGCTTGTCGATGCAACGTAAAAATGTTGCACCTACCAATGAAATCTCATCTACTAATAGCACACGCAGCTGCTGATAATGCTTTGACATTATATCTAAGATTTCAGTATTCAATGGAACGAATTCTGATTTGTTGAAAGGTATTCGAAATGCTGAGTGTAATGTTACTCCACCTATATTGTAAGCTGCTTTTCCTGTATAAGCAACTACTAGGCCTTTTGGTTTGTCCGGATCACTATCAATGGAGTTATTATATATGCGAAGGAGAGATTGAAATATTGCTTTTGCAGTAAAAGTTTTGCCAATGCCTGCTCCACCTGTTAGAAACAAGTGTAGTGGAGTTTTAATATTTTTTAATTTCTTCAACACAATGTCCTTTACAATTGCTTGTTGTTCACTGTTTAACATTCATCTCAAATTGAAGTATTCAACATTGTCCATAATATGTGGATGTTTTCCAATTTCAAATGCATTAGAGAATTGAGTTTTTGATTTGTTATGCTTTAGTGTTTGAATATCGTCTTCTATGTTGTATGTTTCTTTCTGTGGATTTTGATTTGAAATGATCAATTCATTTGGTATGTGACTATTTTCAGAATAGATTTCATCTATAGCTTTGTCAATATCGCCCCATTTAGAGTTTATGTGGTAATTGTATTTGATACGATTAGTATTAATTGTGTTTTCATGATATGAATAAGCATGCTGCCATGAATGGAAACCATGCTTCAATGTTTTATCATTTATTGTGAAGGGTACATAAAGCAATAAATGCTCTCTGTAATAATTTTCCAAGTCAACATGTTTGTTAAAATTGGTAAAACGTATAATATTTGGTTTAGCTTTGCGGTGCATTGGTTTCCCATCTTTTCTATATTCTGATACGAATTGTGCAAGGCAAATATGTGTGAGTGTTTCAGGTCGTGCTAAATAGTAATCTATTAAAGATCTACAGGCCACATTTTCTGATTCATCTGGTTCACTATTCAATTGTTTTGCAGACTTTAGAACAAAAGTTTGATCACTATCAGCTCTTGTATCAATGAATATACACTTTCTTGAACTATAGTTTAGTGGAAGTGATAGTACGATGTGAACAGCCTGTTGTGTAGACATTTGTTGCAGATTTAGCAATGCATTTCCAAGTCTACTTATCATTTTTATAGCATCGATATTATTTTGTTGATGGTCCCTACGAATTCTTTTAAATGCATTTGTCATTGTTTTATCCACTTTTGTCATGTATGAGCTGCAATACATTGCTGCAGCATATGCATTAAGCACAAATTGTGCATCTGTATTTGCTTTCCATAGCTCTGGTATTTTTTTTGAAAAGCTGTTATTCCATATCTGCGAAGGGTTTCATTTTAAGAAAATTGTAGGCCTATGGATTGTTGATTTTATAGCTGTGATGTAATCATGCTCATTCAAGTTGATGTCTTGTAGAAACATTTGAAAGGAGAATAATTGGTCATAATTAGATTGTTCTAATACGGAAAAGATTTTTGTTGCCATTGGAACAATAATTTCATTATTGTCTTTCAGCGGTTTGAGAACCATAGTTTTTTTCATTGGTGGAAATGGGAAATTGTATTTACAACAGTGCTGTTTTGATTTTCTGCATCGTTTTGTATGATGGTGCCTATGTAGGATAGCTATTTGAGGAGTCAAATCATCAGTGTTACAAGTGATGTATTTGTCAATAAATTGTTCAATATTTGCAAGTTCATCTTTTCCATAAATTGGAGCATCTTTAATCCATAAAAGAAAGTGGTCATGTTCATTGCCACGATTTTGGAATTCAGTTACAGAGAAATAATCCAAGAGCTCTCTGAAGAAAGAGCTATCTGTAAATATCAATTGTTTTAGTGCATTGATTCTATGTTTATAATAGCGTACACATGTTACAGGATCTTTTTTTATGAGATAGAAAATATTTTTCTCATTTTGTATGTCGTATTTTTGTTGTGAAGATGCACAATATGTATTATGCAGGGCTTCAAGTGCTTTTGAAAGGTGTTCCCAATGTTGTTCAGCACTAGTAAATGTAAGGAAAAATGTAGGCGGTCCAAGTTGCCGAATCATTGCAAAGACATTTTTTTTTAATTGATGTAAATAATCCGGAGATATTCTTATTCTTTTAAAGTCAACATATCCAATGTCTGATTTGAGAATCTTCTCTAGGTTAGGTTTGCATTTGACATCTTTTGCTATTAGTTTTCTTCCTTTTAACTGACCTTTTCGTACTCTTATCCACATTGTAGATAAAACTTGATGTATCAATATCTTGACTGTTTTGAAAAATAGATTAGTTGTATGATATGCAAATTGTCTATTGGAATGAAGTAGTTCCCATTGTGCAATTTTTTGATAGGAAAAATTCTTGACAATGTCGTCATTACGTGGGTTTCCAAAGAATAGTGTGGGAAAGTTCATTTCTTCTGCATATTTGTCTTTAAAGATTCCAATAGGATAATGGTTTTCTGCTGGTGCAACCTCTATGTTTTTGTCTTGCATTTCATGTATACATTTAGATTCTGTGTATCCATGGACCAAGGTCTCACAAGGATTTTGCTCATCTGTATCAGATTCTGAACCTGTTTCATTTGTGCAAGGGTCGTCTACTATGCCACTTTCATCGTCTATTTCAAGAGATTGTCTCCAGTGCTTATTTAATTGGAATTTCTCATTTTTGTATAGAGTTGTTTCACTCAATTGGTTCAAAGCTTTCATTATAATAGTCGATCGCACTATCCCCTTCTGATATGCATTTTTATATTGTAGCCATCTTTTTAGCGCAACTGCAATAGTGTATGTTTCATCGACAGAGCGTGGCAATGCATTTTGTACAATGTTCATGTTGACTGGGACATTAATGATAGACCCAGTCAATCCAATTTGGGGTCTTTTGTAACCTAATTCCCATATTTGTGCGAATGCAATTCTCAGTGAAACAAGGCGCTCTTCTAGTTGCGTAAGCATTTTTACGTATTGTAAAGCTATATTCATTTGAATATGGTGTGGTGTTGCATATTTTGGAAGCTTGCATTGTTTCAATGTTTCATGGCATATGCGACAAATACAATTCATCAATACATTGTTATTTTGATTTGTCAGTTTATAATATGTTTGCTTTTCTTTCTCTCTAAAAGCCATAATGTTTTTCTTAAAATGCAATGTCTGACAAATTGCACAAGTATGTATCGGTGTATCTTGAATTTTTTTTTGAAATAATTCTATTGGTGATGCTGACTGTCTAGTTTTCTTGGTTGTATTTTCCATTTGATTATTAGCACGTATTTGTTGTTTGATCTTGCGAAGTGATGTAGTGTTGCTATTTGCAATTTTTTGTTTTCTAATAAAATCACCATCATGATGTTGTTGATTACTGCTTTGAAATTGTTTTAGTTGTCTAGATGTGATACATGGGCTAGCATTGTTTGCTTGTACTAGATAAGGCACAAGCAGCTCAAAATGTCCTTGGATGGGATTTGTATCATGAAATAAGATAGAATATGATTGTCCTTGGGATGACGGATTGAAGTGCAAGTATTTTTTTCCTGAAGTAGTTGACCAAAGGCATATTTGTATGTCTAGCCACTTTGACAACCAACGGATGCAAAACAAGTCACCCCATAGGCCAACTTCATTATTATTTGTAGAATGCATTGCAGAAATACGCATTCTACGCAAGTACTCTTCAACATTTTGTACACCATGCAATTCATGCAATGTACGACTATCCAGTTCATAATTATATGAGGTGATTGCTTCTGGATCACCTTGTGTGAGGCAACTCAAGAAGTGGTCTATAGCTCCATTCCGTAATTGACTTGATGTGTATTGAGAATGAAGAAGTAACTCCAATGAGTCAAATAAGCAATCCCCTACATTGTATTTAAATACTTGAATTCTACACAATCCTTCATTTTTCAATGCATAGTCAATGTTTAGAATTTCAGTCTGAATTGCTAATTTGTATTTCTCTACATCTATGATCTGTTTTTGTTTATCAACTACTGGCACTCTTGTTCTCTTCATTTTTTTGCAAACAAGGACAATTTTGTTGATCCTAGAATATCAAAAAAATGGTGTACCTGTAATATATTCATAACCATTGGTTAGATAGTTTTGATGATTGATAATTACAAAAGGCATATTACAAATGGAAATTAGAAGCAGGCTATTTCCTAAAAGCAATGTCGATATGCAATTTTGAAATGCATTTAGTATTTGGTTTCCTTATTTCAAATCACAAATAAATTCAATGCTAAAATTCTAAGTAGTCAAGGCATTGTTTAAATGTAATGAAAATAATTGTTATTTTTGGATTGTACAAGAAAATAAGGCATTATAATGAAGAAGAGAATTTTGAATGATTTAAAACTAGTGGCAATGGCAATGTTAGATCCATTCACTTGCATTATTTTCTTCAGAAAATAAAGAAATAGAAATCACCATTTGGTAGATAGTTTTGATCATTGATAGCCACAAAAGGTTTATTAAAATTCGAAATAAGAAGCAAGTTTTGATTTGAAAACAGTGTAGACCTGTGACTTTGAAATTCATTTTGTACTTGGTTTTGATATTTCAAATCAGAGGTTTACATTTAAAAATAAATAAATACAGTGTTAAAATACTAAATAGCCAAGCCATTGTTTAAATATTGCAAAAATAATTGTTACGTAGTTGTGTAAATAGTGTAGGAACAATCCTTGGACAACTCTAATGACATCACATATTCTCTGAGCCATAGGCTTCAAATAATTAGCAATTTGCATATATGAATAATATATTGAACATATAAATTAAACAATGGAAGAAACAAACAAACAAGAGATATGAAGGAGCAAATGAACTTGAATAGATGACAATAACATTTTCTAGAGTTGACTATGACTTGGAAATAAAGGTTTTAGTACCTTTTGATAAGCTTGTGCTTGGATTGTAGATGTAGGTGAAGGATTAGAATGATCTGCAAAAGTCTAAGGGATTGTAAACTAGTTGCAATTGCAATACTATATTGATGGGATTGTGTTAATTTCTTTACAAAGTGAAAAGGTATTGTGCATTATTAAACAGTATATGCCTTCAAGTGGTTTTGTCACTTATATAATCATTAATAGAATTTTGCTACTTACAACTTGCAAACTGTGTTATCTATTTATATTTTGATATTGAATTTAACTATAACACGTAAAAATAACAAATACAGTAGACATGGATAGACTGTAACAAGATCCAAAGCTAGGACACCAAACATGTAACATCAAGATTTCTTCAATGCTGGCCTATACACAAAAAAAGATATTATAACTAGTTGTTGAATCTTGCAAATCATATAACTATTACGGGAATATAATTCCAATATTAGTTTTCTTGTTATCAAGTCTTATAGAAAT
Source organism: Cunninghamia lanceolata (assembly GCA_027924645.1). NCBI lineage: Eukaryota > Viridiplantae > Streptophyta > Pinopsida > Cupressales > Cupressaceae > Cunninghamia > Cunninghamia lanceolata. The sequence goes on from BSBN01000978.1 coordinate 6,216,601, forward strand.
CTACACAAAAAAATATTGAAAACTATTAGAAGCACTTTTTACAATTTACTATTGTTATATGTCTTTGCATTCATACTCAATAATAGCTAACTAGCACCAAAGAAGTACAGTAAGACCAATACATAAAATATAAGTGACATGCAAAAGTGTACAGTGTTTTTCACAAATTGCAAATAACTGCCCACATCACTGTTATTACAACTTACATAGTTTTCTAGAACATCGAAGAGATGGCTGCATCTATTTATGATGATTTCATGTTGGAATCATTTGTTATTCTAAAAAAAAAAACACTTTAAAATTCCACTGCTTCATTTCCCGCCCATCGGCATGATCATCGCCATCGGCGTGTCAAAAAAAATGTGTTGGTCAATATTTACTTCATCATCATGATATTTCGCTTCTACATATTGTGGAAAAGAACAACATCATCATCATCATATTGTTGAAGAAGAAAAGGAGGATATGGAATATGATCATGTTGCCGAGGAAAGGAAAATGATGGCAACGTCATCATGATATTCGGGCTTCATTGAAATGCTAAGGATGACGTCATCGTCATTTTCGTTAAGATCAGGGGATAAATGTAATATCGGGTCACCTAAGGAGCATGATCAGGATGATGAATGTAATATGACCCCTTTGCGGCCAAGGCAACCCTCTCGAAAGATCAGGATGATGATGAGCATCGGGATATTTGCTTCTTCGTCGAACTTAGAATAAGACGTCATCATCATATTTCGCGAACCAGATCGCGCCTGTTGAAGGAAAAATGTGATGATGATGATGATCAGGATATTTGCTTCTCCGTTTATTAGATCGGGGTGACGTCATCATGATATTTGGAGCCTTTTTTAAACTTAGAACATGACGCCATCATGATATTTCGCCAACCGGATCATGTTTGGGAAATATCCTGCCGAAGGGAAAATGTGACGATGATGATCATCAGGATATTTTCAAAAGGTTGTATTTCATCGGCAGGAGGACTTTACGAAATATCGGGTGAACAAACAAGATCATGATGATCTTGACAACATGACAGGATAAAACAATATGATGATGACCCTCCTCATCGAATTATCATGATGACGTCATCATGATATTTTGTCTTCGAAGCACAAGGATGAGTTGAGGTCATCATGATATTGCGCTAGGGTGATATTGTAAAAAAATGATCATGCTGTTTAAGGAATGAAATATCACCTTCTTCTGAATAGATAGGGTGATCATCATGATATTGCAAAAAAGGCGATCAGGAGGATATGAAGACAATGATCCCCTTTATCGATTTATGATGATGATGTCTCCATCACTTAGTGAATTTCAGCGAATGACCCTCGTGAAAGATCAGGATGATGATCATAATTATGCAAAAGGAGATCAGGAGGATATGAAGTTATCATCATATTTCGAACTTCAGCAAATATCATGATGATGACCTTGCGATAGGATTATAACATGCGCATACAAATATGCCGAAGGTGGATTTTCTAAGGGTGATCACCATGATATGATAAGATTAGGTAATGTTGAAATATCATGATGATGCTCGCTATACAAAGACCGCTCGACGGGGAAACTTACGCTGACCTAAAGTTGATATCATCATGATATTTGAACCTCAGCATATTATCAGGGGGGGGGTTCAAATATGATGATGATGATCATCTTCATGTAACCAAAACTGAGTTTATAACATATGACCCTCCTAAAAGAAATCATGATGCTGACAATGCGCCTAAGGCCATTTGACGGGTAAAGGGCACTACCACCTAAGATTGACGTCCGGATATTGGGACTGCATGATTTTTATCAGGTGATAGACCAAGATCATGATGATCTTGACAACATGACTCAGGATATAAAAATATGATGATCCTCCTGCGAATATCAGGTTTGACCAAAACTTTGACCGTGCATAACTTTCACATATGGAAGAATTTTCGAGTGAAGTAAAAGGCAAACCTGCATGGAATTTCAAGCTCTTTCTAAATATGAGGTCATAGAAACAAAATTGCCCACATAAATTTAAATGTGAATCTCTAAATAATCTTTTGAATTCCCTTTTAGAAAAGGAGTTTATATATCAGAAAACCCTAGCTCAAAATGATTGTTCTGGAAAAAGAAAACTTTAGCTTGGATTCAAGAGATATACGCTACTTTATTATTCATGAAAAACTGCACCTCAAATTTGGAATTCCTGCATACTCCTCCATCTCGCAGTCAAACCGTAGGAATAAACCAAGGGTTTCCCATAAAACTATCCACCCACGAGATGAAATTTAAAGACCAGATCGTATAAATGCGGATCTGAAATTGTCTTTTAAATTTTAAAATAAACTAAAAAGTCAGTGCATAGGAAAACAATAATGCTAGGGTTCCTTTACCCTTGAAACTAAAATTAAACTAGCCTAAAATCTAAATCGTGACAAAAGCAAATGCAATCGCCACCTGTAAACACAATTGCCACCTGTCTCAGAGGTGCACAGCTGTAGCCCTAACAATTTTATCAACACATGCATCTTTTAAGGTTCTCAAATGTGGAACGGAGGTTAGTAGCTTTCAGACAATCTTCAAATGCAACCACATAGAAACAGCTTCAGAGAGGTGATTTGGAATTGGCATCGTTGAGATCAAACAGTTCTAAGAAAATGGATTTTTAGACTTCCTCATTGAGATGAGACAGGTTTAAAGAGGAAGCAGCTGTGCTCAAAGTACAGAAAGTTTATAAAAGCTACCATAGAAGATGGAATCTTGCAGATTGTGCTCTGTACATTCATGTCTACATTGACGAACTCTGGTTCTATACTGTGCCATGCCCAATTTTTTTTCAGTTTTGAAAGTTGAGATCCAACTAATTGGTTGCATGGGCTCGCCGTCTTCACCTCCTTTCTAATGATTTTGCTAATGCCAGTTGTTAAGATTCATTTTTATTTCATCTGTGTCTTGCAAACAAAAATTGGCAATTTTTTGTTCTGATTAGCAGAACTGTCTTTGTTATTAACCTACATTGACCTCTCCCTTCTTTCCCCAATTTTACCTCAGTGTTTTCTTGCTTATAATTTAATTTTGTAGCAACGCCCCTCATTTGGAATATATTTGGCTATTGTTGTTTAGATATTCAGATGGAAACAGTCTATTTTATTTTAACTCTTCATGTCCAGCATTAACCTTTTCCACAGAATTTCACAAAATAGTATTCCAATGTGTGGAGAAGGGTACCAACTAATGTTCTTCTGTCATGAATTCTCTTTCACATATAAATTTGCATTTTCCTTCACAAGATTGGAGCACTTTTTTTGTGGGTATTTTCCTTGTCTGACCATAATCTGTGCCTTTGAACATTACAGGGATAGGATAACATATCCTTATTCTTTCTTTCAAAACAGAATATTTGGTAGAGGACCAAACAAGAGGGCGAGCCTCTGTTCCAAATTGGGATTACTAGCAAATTACTTAAATTCGTTAATACTCTCTGCTTCAAGGTATGAAATTCACACCCTTGCTATGTATAAGTAAGGTCTATAGCACCATCGCCATAAAATTCCAGCGTATTATATGATGGCTACTGAGCGAACTCCGAGCCTCAATCATTCAAACGTAAATTAAACAGTGAACACATGCATGAAATCACTTAAAAGAAACTGTAAGTTGTACCAAAGAAATTGCAGAGTAGAAAGTTGCAACAGAATATAAGTAGATGCTTTACAGCTTGAATATATACAATGTATCTGGAAATGAAACAAGTAATACTGCATATAGCATGAGCACTTGTATAGTTAGTTCTTCCTGCAACCTTCTTTGTTATTTAGTGACACAGTTGCATAGCTACTTTTATGTTCCCAAATCATGAATTTGTCAATATATTGAAACTTGGCAATTCATACCTCAATGTCTGGGAATTCTATAATTGATATCCGAGTTTCTAAAATAGAAAACTTAAGTTCTAGAAAGAGATATCTGAACTCTAACAGAAATTTGAGAAAACTGTAAAATTTCTATAACTGAGAGTGCTCTACAATCTAAAACTCATATAATATCTGAAATCTTGAAATTTCTGTGAACAGCAGCACTGGTTTTCTACACGGATTACGAAATAGAAGTCCATATAGAGGCTTACCACAGATGTAGCTTCACAGGCCTCCGGATGCCCACCTTCACTACTCTCTGAGTGCAAACAAATTGAGAAACAACAATCCAAAGCGCATACAAATTGAAAACCTCCGATCAAGACATGACCTGTCATCTTGTAAGGATGATTAAAAATCATTAATTAACATTGCAAATGAAATAAAAATCATTAATTAACATTGCAAACGAAATAAATTCAACAAGCTCAGCGGCGCCGTCACTTTGCACGACCTGTACTTAACTGTATTTTTGTTTATTGGCATCATTCGAAAATTCAATAATTTTTTAAATCATTATTTCATTTTTTACCCTTACTGTTCACACCATAGACCAATCAGAGATTAGATAAATGGTATTTTTTAAATGATTAAATTAAAAAAAAATAATGAACTATAGCATTGTGGTTGCAAATTTTTAGTTCTTTCACATGATTGGACGAATAATTTGAGAAATTGCATCTAGCCGATGCAGTAGTATACCTGCCGAAGGCAGGAACTAATAATTGTCTTCACTTGGTTTATATATTTTAATATTTGTCCATACAAAATTGAAGAGATCGTGGCGTAGGTGCAAATGCCTACTGCGCTGTACTCGTCAATATATTGATTTATACTCGTCAATAGACATCCATGAAAGGAAAAGTAGAATAATTGCAGCATTAAGGTATACAAGGAAAGAAAGGTCGCCAGAGCAAGCCAAACATCCACGCGTCGACACACTATAAAAGAAAGCCATCGCTTTTTCTACCAAAATTAGATCTGTCACACCTTTCTTCTCATTAAAAAATGGTTAAATAAGAATGTGATGTTGGTACATTTGTACTTTAAAAATCGAAAATTCGCATTGTGCAAGCAGATTTTCTAAGGTCGCTCGCTGTTGCCCAAGATTCAAATGCTAGAATATGTATACGTGGCTTCACTCAAAGCGGGGGAGAATTTTATATAGGATGGTTGTGGCTCGGAAAGTCTGGGTTTCCAGATTCTGTTCGATTGTAGTGCGGTCTAGATTTACTTACCTTTACAGAAATTTTATCCTCTTAGACTATCTTTCTAGTTTAAAAGTAAATAGTCGGTGACTTGTCTGTTAATTTAATAATTGAAAGGAGTTTGACCCACAAAATTAACAAACAATTCGCCCAACTCATCCAAAGAGAACAAGATTGGCTATGTCTTAAGTCCTCTAAGCGTTTGATTAGGAGCAAGTCATGAATGTTACATGCTATAAATGATGTGTCGAGTGTTAGCATAAACAAGCATAGGGAAATAGAATTTGGCTCACATTCTGAATACTATCATAGACCTCTGTTGTTCGCAATGGGGCAGCGCCGCTTGGAGGATGACAATTGTGGAGGAGGAGGAAAAAGAGATTAGAAAAGGCCCATGGACATTAGAGGAAGATACCAGGTTAATTGCCTATGTAAGACTGCATGGTGCCGCTGGTTGGAGTTCACTTGCTAAGATAGCAGGTTTGAAAAGAAATGGCAAGAGTTGCAGGATGAGGTGGCTAAATTATCTTCACCCTGAACTTAAGCATGGCACCATTACTCCCGAGGAAGAACGCTTAATCATCAAATTGCATAATAAATGGGGAAACAAGTAATGCCATTTTCAGCTACTATATCGTTTATTGTATGTGTTATTCGATTTCTGACGGTGAAATAATTTTAGAAAGTTGACATCATTTGTGCTGTGTGATGTTTTCTTTTCTTGGGAGGTGGTCTCGCATTGCCCAGAATCTACCAGGGAGAACAGTAACGAGATAAAAAACCATTGGAGAACCCACATCAAGAAGATGTCTCCAAAGCTAATTGGAAGTTGTAGTTGGCGGCCAACTTCCGAAAGTCCAGAACAAATCAAGGCAGTACGAGAAAATAATGAGCCTTCCGGTAGCGAAAGCTTCGAGGATCAGCAAATGGCCGCAATGATGGAATGTTGTGCAGAATCTAATTCACCCAATACTCTAAACCAGGTGAGATGTGATACTTGTGAGTTGCATGATAGTTACCAAGTGTCCTTAACTTCCCAAGAAATGCACCAAGAGTTTATAGAGATATCATCTGATATGGATACTCTGAGCACCATAATAGCTGAGGTGACAGATTCTGCAATGAATGTCTTGTCAGACAGTGAAGAGTTCTTGTGGGATTATAACTCCATCGACTTATGAAATTTATATGATGTACAAAATATGCATCGGTAACGTTCATGAAATTGTGTGCATTGATTTGTATATATTCGATGAATGCGAGCTCCGAGGGTTTCTCTTGTATTGAAGTTGCCAATTTTTTTGTTCTTTTTCAGAAGTAGATTGGATAATAGTGGCACATGCTCAAAACGTGATTTACATTTAATCCAGTATAACATTCATTGATAAATCATAATTGTTCAATTATAAGTTGTAATGGTGAAAAGTCGTCATTATATGGTATGATTTGTCGTTGCAACTATCCGGACTATTTATGAGGTATTAAATATGGTTGTTGTTAAATATTTTTAATACAATTTATATTTAAAATAGAATAGTATAATATTTAAAAAAGGTTTAGGGTGGTATAATGACACACCCACAAAGTTTAATTGGGCCAAGTCTAATACAAGACGACCAACAAATAAATAGGGCCAAGCACAATAAAAAATAAGCAGCTAAAGCAACATCAATATAGAGGGTAGATCCTAATCATCAAGTTTTCTCCACACATCTCCAAGAGCAACATTATCAATAGACTCCCAACTAGTGAGAGCACCTTCTTCTTTAGGAGTATCCTCTGAGGGTTACTGGGCACAAGCCAGAGATATGGCAAGCTACAAGCTAGGAAACTTTCCTGGGTTAGGCCAACCAACACCCCCAGACCCATGAGAAGAGATAGAGGGAAGCCTAGACGGTTGTGACCAACCACCACGAGATGCATTATCCTTGGAACCCTGATGTTGTGGGCCATGAGAGTGGGAACCTTGATCTCTTATGGCGAACTAGATATGCCCATGCTGATGCCCCCTTAGAGGAAAGGCAGAGTCAGGAGAGACCTTGGCAACTGTGTAGGGGGCATTTCCCTAGTGATGCAACAACTCTTGAAGACGAGCAACTTCAAGTTCAACTTTACTGGCTTGCCCCTGAATCTGCATAACCACATTAGAGAAAATCATGGTTTTAGTGTACAAATAAAAGTGAAAATCTAAAGTACAATTAGAAAAGATAGCTACATTTCTATCTTTCTAAATATTGAAAAGAATTTCCACCCTAACAACATTCAAAATCATGGTATGTTTGAGCGGTAGACAAGGCCAATCCCTAGGCAAAACCATATGCCAAGAAAAGGGAACAGGTCGAAAGGGTCTGAAGAAGTCAGGAATCCAATTCGAAGCTCCTTGAGCATGGGGACAAAAACCAAAAGAGATGCTTGATGTTCTCAAGTTGTCCACAAAAAGGATAGTGAGGGTTGAGGATACCCAAATGAGCTAGATAAGTCCCTAGTGGAAGGCTCTAATACAAAATGCATTAGGAAAAATGAGCAAACTTCAATTCCAGCATGAATGACCAAATGCATTGGAACTAATGATGCTAGGTCCCAAGAGAGGATTGGAGCTACCTTTAAAGGTTAAGCTAACCCACCATAAGAAGATGTGGAGACTACCATATATAGCCTTTCTAGGGATTGTAATTCTAAAACAAGGTGTCCATGTACCATTAGTAGTTATAAACACTAAAAAATGTCCATGTCTTGACATAACACCTTTTTGACATGACCTTGTGTGTTTTGCCCTAGGTCCTAGGTCTTCCCACTCATAATTCCAACTTAATCACATTCCTAATTAATTAAATAAACATGCTTTATTTAATTAATTCCCTAATCACATGTCTCACATAATTCAAATTAAATATTTGAATTAATCCATCACCTTTCTTCTCATTCAAACAAGTGTCACATGGTACATCATCCACTTAATCCCTTCACATGTCAAACTAATTTAAATAACATTTTATTTAAATTAGATTCCTTTTATCACAATCGAACACTTGTCCACTTTCCTTTTGTCTCATGTGGGGTAGTACATCTTGCATTTAATACAAGTCACATGTGCAAGCTAATTCAAATATAATATTTGAATTAGATTACTTTCATTCTCCTTCACACACTTGTCACATGACTATGATTTCTTGATGTGCCCATTCATTCCAATCAACCATATCCTATAAATCAAGCCTCTCTTGAGCCATTTGTAACGAATCTTCTTCTAGCATCTTTACTCTACCGAATTTTCCTCTCAATCCATAATCCATCTATTTTGCATCTATCATCATCCATCCATTCATCTATGAATCTCCATATCATTGTTATGCTACAGAATCAAGCAATCAACATTCATCTCTTTGGGTAAAGCTAGAGTTCTTCAGGTTCGGCACTCTCCACCCTATTGATGGATTGTGGGTTAATGTGAAGGTTTGGATTTGTTATCATTTTCCTTCATGTTGATTTCCATGATTTCATTTGGCACACCCAGTGGGACTCCCAAGTCCTAATTTGCTAACTCTTCATTGTGTTTTTGAAGTTTTTTTGGTCAAATAGTTGTATTATAGGTTTTATTACATCTTTCGGTGCCATCTTCCTCCATTTTAGTGCCATTTTCTTTCGTCACAGCACCATTTTGCCGAGTATTAGTGCCATTTTCAATGACTGTGGCACCATTTTCTATGCAGAATTTTGACAAATTGTGGATCAATGTGAAGGTATTACATTGTTTATTTTGCATTTTGTTATCATTTACCTCATACTAATTTCCATGATCTCACCAGTCTTTCCACAAGGGCTTAAAAGACTAGATCCCTATCTTGTGCATTATCTAAGGAGGAATAGCATCAATAATAGCTTGGAAGGTCTCCTAGTTATGACTGGAGAGCTTAAATTTAAGCTTGAACTTAGGCCAAGAAAGAAAATTCTTAGTATCTCTATGAATAAAATTAGGCAAGACAAACTCTTCATTTGAAGAACTTCAAAGAATGTATCCATGGCAATTTCGCCAAGGCTCTATCTTAGAAAATTGTTGTTATATGGAGCCTAATCAGACTCGGAGGTTAAATTTACCCCACTTTTATCAGCACGGTTTCCCCGCAAATTCCTACGGAGTCAAGGGGTAGCACCCCTTGCGGGGGTTTGGGGGCAACACCCTCGAAACCTCACATGGTTTTTTATTATTTTATAAAGGCACCGGGAGTTATTTTTCATTGGCTGACATAAAAAAAAACCCTATTTTTATAACTGACAAAAAAATTGATAAAAGTGGCTAAGGGTTAGGGTTTCTATTGATATTGTATTGTAGCATTTGCAGCGGTATTGAGTTGCAGGGATTGCTAGTTGTAATCATTTGATTTACTGGATAATAATATTAAACTCTCTGTTGGTGGATGTAGCCCATGTTTGGGTGAACTGCGTTAAAACTTGTCTCTCATTGTTATTATTTCTGTGTATTTTCATTCCTTTGTTTAATCTTTATTTGCATTTAATTGATATCTTCTGTCGTCTAACCCTAACAAGTGGTATTAGAGTAGGTTGTGTTCAATTATCATCTGTAGGAAGGTCTCACGATTGAGTGGGAGTTTCATGGTTGAGTGGGAGCAATGGCAGATGAGGATAAATTGAAGGTTGATAAACTCAATGGGTAGAACTATCAGTTATGGAAGATGCAAATGAAGGATTACCTCTATCAGAAGGATTTATGGAGGCCACTGGAAGGAGTCCAAGAAACTGACAGGAATGACGGATGAGGATTGTGAACTTTTGGATAGAAAGGCACTGGAAACCATTCAGTTGTACCTAGCACCATTTGCGGCATTCAATATAACAGAAGTGAAGACAACAAGTGAACTGATGAAAGCTTTGGCTAAATTGTATGAAAAACCCTTAGCCTCAAATAAGGTATTTTTCATGAAGCATTTGTTTAATCTAAAAATGGTTGAAGGTGGATTTATGACAAATCATTTAAATAAGTTTAATACGATTGTCAATTAGTTAACTTCTGTAAAAGTGAATTTTGATGAAGAGGTGAGGGCTCTCTTAGTTTTATGTTCTTTGCCAGAAAGCTGGAATAGCTTGGTAATGGTCGTAAGTAACTATGTCTTTGGTTCAAACACTTTAAAATTTGATGATGTTGTTGGTGTTATCCTTAGCAAGGAAATGTGATAGAAAAGCTTAGGAGGGTCCACATCAGGTAGTGTTTTGAATGCAGAAAGTAGGGGCAGATCAAAGGAGAGAGGAAAAGGTTTTGGAAAAGGTTTTGGAGGTCATGGGAAGTCATGACGAAAATCAAAGGACAAGAGATCCCAATCTAGAGGATAGAAGGATTGTTGGTACTGTGGAAAACTAGGTCATCTGAACAAAGATTACTGGTCTCAAAAGAATAAAGAAGGAGACAAACAAGAACGTAATAAGGAGGCAAATGTGGTAAGTAATAAGTCTAAAGATGATGCTTTGACTCTTTCTCTAGATAATGCTGATGATTCATGGGTTTTAGATTTAGGGGCCTCATTTCATGCTACGCCCCATAGAAGTTATTTTCTTGATTATGTCCAAGGGGATTTTGGGTTGGTTTATTTGGGAGATAACAAACCCTAGCAGATTGTTGGAAAAGGCAAGAATTAAGATTAAGTTGTAGAATGGGAATCATTGGCTACTACAAGAGGTAAGGCACGTTCCAAGGCTCAGTAGGAATTTAATTTCAGCAGGGCAGCTAGCTGAAGAAGGTTGCATTGTTACATTTACTAATAAAAATTGGAACGTTTCAAAAGGTGCCTTAATAGTAGCAAAAGGTGTGAAAGTAGGCACGTTATATCTTTGTACAGGTCATATTGTTCTATCTACTTTAGATGTTGCAGAGAAAAAATAATCAAGTTCAAGAACAATTGGTGCAGCTTCGCAGGAAGAGACTAAAATAGTTGCTACAGGTTCTGAGACAACACTGTGGCATAACAGACTTGGGCATATGAGTGAAAAGAGTATGAAGTTACTTCATTCTAAGAAAGTTTTACATGTTAAAATGTATTAATATAGATTTCTATGAAAGTTATGTATATGGCAAACAAAAGAGAGTTAGTTTTCTCAAGGATGGGAAACAAAAGAAAGATGAAAAGTTGAAACTTGTGCATGTAGATGTATGGGGACCAGCTTAGGTATCTTCTCTCAATGGCTCTCGGTATTATGTTACATTCATAGATGATGTAACTAGGAAGGCATGGATTTATTTCCTTAGGTAGAAATCTGATGTATTTGAAGCATTTGAGAAATGGAGAAGCTTGGTTGAAAATGAGATGGGTAAAAGAATAAAATATCTCAGATCTGTTCATTGTGGTGAGTATTACAACAAAGAATTTGAGGATTATTGTTCCTTTAATGGAATTAGTAGGCAGAAAATGGTTCTAGGGACTTCGCAAGAAAATGGAGTGGCTGAACACATGAATAGGACAATAATGGAGCGTGCAAGGACTATGAGATTGCATGTTGGGCTGCCTTGAAACATGTGGATAGACACTGTCAGCACTACTGTATATTTAATTAATAGAGGTCCTTCAGTTCCTTTATGCTGTGGTATTCCAGAGGGTAAAAGCAAGAAGTTGGGTCCACATATAGGGGAAGTGTCGTGCAAAAAAAAATCCCGACAGGAACGGGTACCCGTTTTAAGGAAAATGGGTACCCGTTTAGCAACGGGCACCCGAGCCTAGAATGGGTACCCATTATAAAACGGGTACCCGTTTCCAAAAATAGTAAAAAAACAAAAACGGGTACCCGTTTTTGTTTTTTACTATTTTTGGAAACTTTCCAAATATAGTAAAAAACAAAAACGGGTACCCGTTTCTATTTTTTACTATATTTAGAAACTTTCCAAAAATAGTAATAAATAAAAACGGGTACCCGTTTTTTTTACTATTTTAGAAACGGGTACCCGTTTTAAAATGGGTACGCTTTTTGTTTCGTTTTAGGTTCGGGAAAGGCATGGGTAGCCGACCTTGAGCCTTGGACCTACAAGTATTTCTCTAAGTATAGAACCAGAGGAAAGACTGACTTCACCTATATGGCTGATGACATTTTTTCTGAATTTTTTTACGAAATTAAAACCCATTACAGATCATAGTGTCTAGTTTTCAAATATGTAATTTTTTTTGGATTGGACTTGTTTTTCTATTTATTATTTAATTTATGAGCAAACTGGTCCAAAAACTTGAAATGACAGGTGTTTGTATTTTTTTAATAACTTTTAATTTTTAAATTTTTTTTTAAAAAAAAATTATGTCATCAATCTACACATCATTCTTTACACAATGAAAAAATAAATTTAATTTTATGATTTTTTTTGCTCAAATTATGTTGGCCGTACACGAGGGGTTTTCAAAAGTATCAATTAAGCCTAATAAAAAATTAATAAAAAAAAATTATTCAGAAAAAAAATATAAAAAAAATATCCTCATCAAACTTCACTATACTACACATCTTTTCCCAAAAGGATTTTGAAAAATAATTTTATTTAGGTCAAATTATGTTGGCCGTACACATGCATGGTATGGTTAAAAAAAGTCACTTTTAAATAGTGGTTTTTAGAAATGCCTATTGAAAATTAATTTGTATCATCTGGGTATTGAAAAAAATTACATATTTGGAAACTAGACTCCGAGTACTACATTTTATATGTAGTGACTTTTTTAAAGATTCCATCTCTAAGTGCTTCAAATTTTAAGTTCAAATATGACAAATTTTGAAAATAAGGGAAAACACTTCCACTTTTTGGCCAAAAAGTGGACCCAACTTCTTGCACTTACCCCAGAGGAAGCATGGACAAGTAAGAAGGTCAGTTATTCTTTTCTCAAAACCTTTAGATGTGAAGCATTTACATATGTAGGTTCTGAAAATAGAACCAAGCTGGATACAAAATCAAAAAAATGTACTTTTATTAGATATGGCATTGATGAATTTAGTTATAGGCTTTGAGATTTTGAAGATCAGAAAATTGTGAGAAGCAGGGATGTTGTATTCAATGAGAAAGTGTTGTACAAAGATCAGTTGTAGCAGCATGAGAAGAAAGAAAAGGATTATATGGTGTTGGATGATATTTCAAATAGTGATGTTCAAGTGGTTCCTCATGCTTTGCAACAACAACAAAAAATACCACAAACTCCAGTGAATGCTAGATGGTCAACAAGGCTAAGTAGACCTCTTGAAAGGTTCTCTCCTTCTTTGTATTCTATTTTGTTAACAGATGCTAGTGAACCAAAAGGGTATGATGAAGCTATGCAGGTGGATACACAAGTTCAGTGGGAGCTTGCAATGAAAGAAGAAATGGACTCCTTGCTGAAAAATGAGACTTAGGAATTATGTAAGTTGCCTACAGGTAAAAAGGCTTTACCAAACAAATGGGTTTATCAGCTGAAACATGAATATGGAGGTAAGAAAAGATTTAAAGCTAGGTTAGTTGTAAAAGGATTTGCACAGAAAAAAAGGCATTAATTTTGATGAGATTTTTTCTCCGATTGTTAAGATGACTTCTATTCGCACTATTTTAAGTATTGTGGTTGCTGAAGATTTGCATTTGAAATAGCTAGATGTGAAAATTGCCTTTCTCCATGGTGATTTGGAGGAGGAGATATGCATGGAACGACCCCATAGATTTGAGGTCACAAGTAAGGAGAAACTAGTGTGCAGATTGAAGAAGAGTTTGTATGGCCTGAAATAAGCACCTCGGCAATGGTATTTAAAATTTGATAGTTTTAAGGATAAGAAAAGCTACAGCCAGTGTAATTCTAACCATTGTGTTTATTTTAAGAGGTTGGATAATGATAGCTATATTATTTTATATTTATATGTTGATGACATGCTTGTAGCTGGGTCTAACATGGATCACATAAGAGAGTTAAAATAGAAGTTAGCACAGTCATTTGCTATGAAGGATTTGGAGGTAGCAAAATAAATCTTTGGTATGAAAATTTGTAGAGATAGAAAGAACAGAAAATTAACTCTATCTCAAGCTGATTATGTTCAAACAGTGTTGCAGAGATTCCATATTGAGAATGTAAAAGCTGTCGGCACACCTTTGCCTAGTCATTTGAAATTGACTAAGGATATGTGTCCTAAGACACCAAAGGAGGAAGAAAAAATGTCCAAGGTACCATATGCTTCATCTGTAGGAAGTTTAATGTATGCCATGGTGTGCGCGAGACCGGATATTGCACATGCTGTAGGAGTCATAAGCAGGTCTATTAGTCATCCTAGATTGGAGCAATGGAATGCAGTAAAATAGATTCTTAGATGTTTGAGAGGTACATCCATTAAACACTTATGTTTTGGGGGCTCTAATACTGATTTAGTAGGTTATGTAGACTCAGATTTGGTAGGGGATATTGATACCAGGCAGAGTACTACAGGTTATGTCTTTACTGTAGGTGGGACAATGGTGAGTTGGATCTCATGGTTGCAAAAGATGGTTGCTTTATCCACCACGGAGGCAGAGTATGTAGCTGTAATAGAGGCAAGCAAGGAGATGATATGGTTGCAACCTTTCATGGAAGAATTGGGCAAACAATAGGCTAATAGTTATTTGTTTATAGACAGTCAAAGTTCCATACATCTTGTAAAGAATTTTGCCTTGCATTCAAAGACCAAACACATATAGTTGAGGTATCACTTCATTCGGTCAATGTTGGATGATGGACAGTTAAGGCTGGAAAAGATACATAGAGATAAAAAACTAGCGAATATGTTTACAAAGGCAGTGACAAGGGAGAAGCTGAGCTCCTCTTCAGCTTTAGTTGGTTTTCAAGACTAAAAATAACAAAAACAGAACAACAGCGTCTAGGGTGCTTATTTCTAGTGGGAGCTACAGTGTCAATAGTGTTATGATCAGTCTCCAAGTGGGAGATGATATGGTGTGGAGTCTGCTCAGTCTCCAAGTGGGAGATTGTTGTTATATGGAGCCTAATTAGACTTGGAGGTTAAATTTACGCCACTTTTATCATCATAGTTTCCCCCCAAATTCCTACGGGGTCAAGGGGCAGCACCCCTAGTGCACTCTCTGTTGCAATATAGGGCAGGGTCGAGGGGAAGTGCCCCCATGGGGGCTCGGGGGCAACGCCCCGGAAACCTCACACAATTTTTAATTATTTTATAAAGGCACCGAGAGTTATTTTTCATTGGCTGACATAAAAAAACCTTATTATTGTAACTGACAAAAACCTTGATAAAAGTGGCTAAGGGTTAGGGTTTCTGTTGATATTGTATTGTAGCATTTGCAGCGGTATTGAGTTGCAGGGATTGCTGGTTGTAATCAGTTTGATTTACTAGATAATAATATTGGACTCTCTGTTGATGGATGTAGCCTGAGTTTGGGTGAACCACGTTAAAACTTGTCTCTCACTATTATTATTTCTATGTATTTTCATTCCTCTATTTAATCTTTATTTGCATTTAATTGATATCTTCTATCGGCTAACCGTAACAAAAATGACAATAGGATATCACCAAACAGACTTGTGATTAATTGATAAACCATTGTGAAAATCATTCCTTTCCCATCAAAGCCAAGGTTTGATGCTTTCCCAAGCTTTGTAAATATTTCTAATGACAAAAGTACCTTGAATGGTGATAGGCTCCTTCATAGTAAGAAGGGTGCCCAAGTCCAAGCTTTTCCAACCTAGTCATCCTAATGGGACACTAATATAATGGCTGATGAGAACTTTCCAAGCATGATTACCCTCAAGGGCCCTAAAAATCCATTTGGCAATGAGGGAAATGCCTTTTCTATAGATAGAAAGCAAGCCAAGTCCTCTAGCTTCATGAGGAAGGCCACAAAATTCCTAGGCAACACAATGGAAACCTTGATGCCCATCACTAGAAGCCCAAAGAAAATCTCTAAGAAGATTCTTAATTTTCAAGTAGGGGGCACTAGACGGGACCCAACAAGAAGAATAGTAAATGTGTATGGTAGCTACGATTTTAGAGCATATCTGAAACTTACCAACCAATGAAAGAGGCTTGGTTATCTAATATTGAAGCTTTCTCAATTCTATCAGTTACAACCTACCATAACATGAAGGGGGAAGCCTTGAAAGAAGAGGAATCCCCAAAAACTAAAAAACTTCTCCATGATCATTCCATTTCCATCCAAAAGAATCAAGCCAACCTAGTTTAGGAAGGATTGTCTATAGCACTAGTTTTTTTTCCATTGTATGCTCAAGCCACTAGCTTGGTAAGAAATGTCCAAGCACTGAATGGCTTGTTTGAAATTATTCTCCTCCTTAATAAGACTAAGAAAGGATCATTGACAAAATGAGCATTGACTAGCTACTGGGAAGAATTGGGGAGACAAAATCACTTAAAACTAGAATGGGAGACTACTTGAGCCAAAAGGTAACCAAAACATATAATG
Organism: Cunninghamia lanceolata; assembly: GCA_027924645.1. Classification (NCBI taxonomy): domain Eukaryota; kingdom Viridiplantae; phylum Streptophyta; class Pinopsida; order Cupressales; family Cupressaceae; genus Cunninghamia; species Cunninghamia lanceolata. The sequence goes on from BSBN01000978.1 coordinate 6,233,136, forward strand.
CTAGGGCCAAAGCATGTCCTTGATGGATGGATCATTGAAGTTTAAAAGGTTTCAATTGTTGGCCTGTATTGGTGATGTAGGTAGAAGGATTCACAAACAACATTTGAACCATCTAGATGAAATCATAGCCAAATCCAAGCACCTACAACATGGCTAGTATGAAAGGCCATACAATATGATCATAGGCCTTGACAAAGTCAATTTTAAGAAATAAGGCTAGCTAGACTGAGAGTGGTGAGCCTATTACATCCCTTCTTACACAACAAAGATGTTATTGAATAGATCTAGATTTGATGAAACCTATTTGCTCAAGTTGAACTATCAGGGGAAGAATGGATTAAAGCTTGAGGGCTAGAGCCTTGGAAATGTTTATGTACAAGACATTCAATAGAGTGGTTAGCTTTTAATTGTTGATTTCTTTAGGGTTACTAGTCTTAGGTATGAATTTGATGTTGCCTTTGTTAATAAGATTTCCCAAAGAATCAAATTGCAACACTTCAAGATATATTTTGTGCAAATTGTTGCCTATAGTGTCCCAAAATGTTTTGTAGAACTCATAAGGGAAGCCATCTAAGCTAAGGACTTTATCATTGGCCATTGAAAAAATAGCTTTCTAAAGATCCTCTATAGAGAGAAGATTGTCATAAAAGTGGCATTAAGTAATTGAGACTTGGTAAGTAACTACAACTAGATATTGTTGTAAAGAACCCATCCTGGTTGGAGTGTAGGCTTGAGCTGAAAAAAATTTCTCATAATGTTAAACAAAGGCTTGGAGAATTTTAAGCAACTCTTGTAAGATTTGTTGCCCTGCCTAAATCTATATGATAGATCTGGAAGTATGGCAAGCATGTAAGGCTTAGAAAAATTCCTTCATCACTTTATCTCAAATCTTGAGCTAGTAGTTTCAAGATTTGATTTGATCCCCACAAGCTATATGACTATATAAACTATTTCTAGTGTTGTAGCTAAGCAACTCTGAGCTAAGCAGTAGGATCAAATGGCTAAGCCTCTAAAGTAGTGGTGGTAGAAAGGGGACAACTACCACCCATAAATTTAGAGGAAATGTGAGGTATGGGTTATGGCATCATTCCTCCATGTCATCCAGCTGCAACATGCCCAATGTTCTACCAAATAAATTTTACTAAGTTTAACACAAAAGTAAATAGTTCTACATACCAACAATATGAGCAATAATTTTTTTCTTTCTTTTTAAAAGATATATGCACATTCAAGGAACATATTTCAAACTTTATCTTTACATAATCAAATTACATTTCAAAATTACAAGTATTGAATATTTCTCATTTACAAAATTACATAATATGGATACAAAGATACAAATAATCTTCAAAGAGATAAACTGAAAGTGGAGATACAAATGGTTCTAATGTCCATCAAATCCTAGCCACCAACTGCATGAGGAGAAGCATCACTCAAGTGCTTTTCCACCAACCATGAATTAACTGCGGTCCCCTATACATTTACCAAACTGGTAAATAGCCCTACCCTTCGATGAAGGGATTGGTATGGTAACCTCAAAGATTAGCCTATCCTGAGCATGATGGTGTGTCCTACATAAATAGAACTATCATACTATGGCTCCAACCTACAAGTATGATTATCCCTACATAGTATGTAAACCTAGATCATAGTGAACTAACAATGTAAACAATGGCTACTTACACTACTTTGGCCAAAATATTCATCACCCCTAATTCAGAATGGATGTCAAATGTTCACCCATCTTCCTAGCTCGATTTGGTATGACATCAATCACTATACAAAGGTTACTCCCTTTCCCATGGATCAACTAATCCCAGGATTAACCTCACATAACAATTCCAAGTTTACTATGACTCTTCTACCAAAGTAATATAATTTGTAATATATGGTTTTCATAACCTAACTTTTACAATGTAGCAATAGCTAATCATACTTAACTTGATATAGCACATAAATCCAATATAGACACCAATCTCTACTATTGAGACTATTCATACATTCAATACATAATATATTTCTTGTATAAGATATATATACACATCTGATTGAACATAGAAGAAAATACCCAATTTGATACAAAAAGCAACGTAAGCTTATTTCCAAACAATCAATCAAAGACATATAATCCTTTCAAATATAAAATGTACAATGGAGAAGAAATTAGCATGTCTATGAATGCTATGCTCCAATAGATCAGCTGGATTCTTTGCTATTGATTCCTCTAGCTGGCTTAATATCTCCTCCAAGATCAACTCAATTCCCCCTCTTTACTTCTTACTATTCTCCCTCATAAACTCAAGACAATAATAATGCGCAATCAAAATACTAGACTCAGAAAACTGTAGTAGAATAGCATCAACAGTTTGATGGGAAATTGTGTGTCAAATGAATGGAAGAGCTCCTTTATATATATAGAAATCTAAGTATGCCAAGGCTACAAACTAGCTCCTAGATCCGCAACAACTCCTTTGAATTTGACTTAGTAAAAGGAATGCAAAGTGGTAGGCAGAAATTGTTGCATAATGAACACATAATCGACAATAATTGTTGGTGTATAACTCACATGAGTTATTCCTAACATAACCATAGTTAGGCAGTTTTCCTCACATGTGGAAAGACTAATTCTACTCTAAGATTCGTTAGTAAATGTGTTGTCTTATATTTGACACATCACCACTACATTTTAGGGTGGTTGAACCTTGCACTATTCTCTTGGTTCCATTTACGCCACCTTTCCTATTCTCATGGAGACTTGTTCCTCAAGCTTCACCTATTTATACAGGTTCAGTTGTAAATCAATTTAGTTCATTTTCAATACATTGCATTCGTGTTTGATTTCTACTTCGATGATCTTGGACTTCCACTCACACATGGTATCAGAGTGAGTGGAATAGCATCAAATCATTTTCTCATTGATTACATAGCTCTATTGGCGAATATTTGAAACTTCTCTTGCACGCTAGGCTTAACGCGACCTTCTATCACTGCATATCAGGGAAGTACAATTTTGTTTCAAAGCACATTTGAAACTGGTTTGTTTTTGCATGTTATAATTGTCATTGGCAGAGCTCATCAACCCTCACCATAGTGAGGTCAAAACATTACAGAGAAAGCCTCAATAGAGGAATTTTTTCTGTCAAATTTGTGCCTCATACAAAGGCTGATTCATATTTGTTGACGCCACCCCATCCCATGGCCAAACCCATGCTTCTCATGCCTCATCCAAGTGACCATCTATAGGCACTAAAAACCTTTGGAGCCAGCCTCACTTCACCCTTAAATGGACCCAAATGCCCCTGCTGCTATGTGTGATCGGTGCCTCCAAAGAGGCCCAACCCTGTCGCCACCCAAACTGTGGTAGTCACTACCTCTTCCTAGCCATGTTGCTTCTTTTTTCTATGGCATTCTAGCCACATTTCCATAGTTAATGGAGGACACTCAGTTCTCATGCCACACGGTGGACAATATGCACTTTGTCGGGTAGGAAAACAAAGCCAAGTCGTGGGTTTTGAAAGTGCCTTTGTAGACACATAAACTACGATGACCATCAAGTTTAACCCTTGGTCATACTCTACCAGAGGTGGCTTATCTCTTTCCCTTATCATTTTTTCCTCTCCATATATTAGTTTGCAAAAAATTTTAATTTTCAAGCACATTGAAAATTTTTTTTGAAGGTAAATTTTTTTTCCATATGCAAAAATTGTAAAGGCTATAGCTTTCACATACGATCTTGTAATCAAGTCATTCAAAAGGCAAAAGTGCCTATTTTTTTGACCTCTATCATTCTAGCTACTAATTACACTATCATTTTAAAGTGCCAAGTTAAGTTAGGTTTAGAGTTCTTAAATAAACTTCATCTCAAATTGCAAAGCTTGTTGGGAGAGAAACAAAAAGGGAACAATATTGTTGTATGATGTCATGCACTACTTATAAAGTGTCACTTTAAGTGGGGTAGGTAATTAAGAAGAATGTACACAATCATTTCTTCTATCACTAAAGTACCACCTTAAATCCCAAAATTAAGTATTAAAGAAGTTTAAATTGCACCATTTCATCACCTAAAATAAAGTCAAGAGGTAATGGTACGACCTTCATATTTTGACATTTCACATATGGTGAATAAGACAATCATGATGCAACTTCAGAGCCTAGTATCAACACTCAACTCTCAGCTCAGTTGGTTCTTCATAGTAGAAAAAATGAACTCTACTTGATTTCTTAGTATGTAAAAACACTCATATAGTGTCAGATATTGAAAGTGTAAAATTGAAATGTAAGCACTAATATATAAAGTGTAATGGGGGGAACAATCACTTCTCAAAAAATTACACAGATTCTTTATCTCATTCGCATGTGTGCATATGTACATCCTTTCTTTAGTCATTTTGTACATTTCATAGACCTTCACCCTACTATTTTTGTTTTCAAACATGACTTACTTCAATCAGTTTTGCCAAAATCTCTCAACATCAAGGGAAAGGCAAATTTTATGACTTTGACATGCTTCAGGAGTTCTACATATCTACATCAGAATCTACATTGGCATCATCATCATCTAGAGGGGCCATCTAACGTCCTCTCTTTGTTTTCTCTCTTTAGGAGGAAAGTTTTTTCCCATAGGGTTTTCTTTCTTTCTCTGTTTCATGAGAGATGTTTTGTAAATGAGTACCTAAAATGGCGCACAGTTGGGACTCATATTTCATAAACCCACCTAAGCTATGCTTGAGGGAGGGTGTTGGTGTATAACTCACATGAGTTATTCCTAACATAACCATAGTTAGGTAGTTTTCCTCACATGTGGAAAGACTAATTCTACTCTAAGTCGTTAGTAGATGTGTCATCTTATATTCGACACATCACCGCTACATTTGAGGGGGCTTGAACCTTGAGCTATTCTCTTGGTTCCATTTATGCCACCTTTCCTATTCTCATGGAGACTTGTTCCTCAAGCCTCACATATTTATACCAGTTCAGTTGTAAATCAATTTAGTTCATTTTCAATACATTGCATTCATGTTTGATTTCTTCTTCCATGATCTTAGACTTCTGCTCAATCACTAAACTTAGAAATGCAAGGTAACAAATCAGATTCTAGACTCCTATTTAGTTTGCACTACTCAAACATGGTGCCACTCAATCAATGATGCCCCCCCTATTTGCATGCAAGAAGTTTGCAATGAATTGGTCAATGCATTTGCACGTTGGAAATCAGTTTCCTGACACTATATATCAGTACTGCCTTTAATTACATTGCTATGCACTTTATGTGCTTTAATTCTCATATAACAGAAATGCTTGCTCTTTATTTCCAATGCCAAATCCATAGAAATATATACAATACAAATTTATTTCATATGCTTTATTCCTAGCACCATTAAGTATTAATATTCACATTGGTTACCAGGCTGCGCGCCTATATAACAATGCTCTTTAAGTGTTTACTTATATATATAGTTACTTGAAGACAACTTAAAACTCATTAACCAACATATCCACTAACAATGTATGTGCATGAAATTCACATATACACACATCATATAGATATCCTCCGTTCAGTCAATACTCTTATGCCTATGAGCAATATGTTCATGAGCATGCATAGATACGTTTACCTGCATATACTCATGCACGTATTTTCTCATATGTGTAAGTTTATCGTGGACATATATATGTGTATTTGTTCATTCCAAGTTTATACCTTGTCATTTTGCAATTCCAAACTTTATCAAAGAATGCATCAATCGACATTCAGACTAAATCATAATCCTTATTCAAACACTCATAAAATAATATCCTAATAAGCATTCAAGATCATTACCACATATTACTTACCTTTGCCCACACAGACTTGACATAACCTAGACCAAGTAGGATAGTGGTGTGTGCTTGCTTAGTTTAGGCTTCTCTAAAGGTTACCAGACCAAGTCCTTCTCTTGAGTTATAATCCAGAGGAGCAACTTGTTCTTGTATTCAACCTACATCACCACAATAGTACTTAGCTGATCACAATATAATCATATGCTTTATGCATTTCATAACTAGAATCACTTATAATATATCACATTGTATCATTCAATCTTTCAATATATTCACTTCAAGATTCACAATACACATTAATGCAAAGATTTATAAACCATTCATTTATTCAAGAAAATTAACCAATCAATGTAAATAGTAAATAGTTAGAAACACACGAGGTGTAACATATTCCCCACGTTGTGCTCATCATCCCCGATGATTTTTAAGTATCAAGTATGACCATAACATAATCAAGACATAAAAAGTATCCTATCATATAATACATTGTTCTCAAGAGTTTTCAAAATTCACCAAAAATTGCAAAAACTTCTGCTTCATCTCAACATAATCTTCCCAAGTGGCAGAATCTTCTGCATACTGATCCCATTCGACTTTACATTGCAGAACCTGTCTATTATGCGAGTGAAGCTTATACATTTCAAGCACCTTGAGAGGCTCAATTTTTACCACTCCTGGGTCCTGTACCTGTAAAGCATTCCAATCAATAACATGGTTATACCCTGGAACATACTTCTTAAGATACGAGACATGAAAGACATTATGCTTCGTGGCAAGATCTGGTGGTAAAGCAATTCTGTACGCAACAAAATTGACTTACTCTAGAACCTCAAATGGACCTACATAGCGCGGAGCTAGTTTGGATGACTTTCCAAACATTATAGAATTCTTATGGGGTTTTACTCTCAACAAAACCTTATCCCCAACAAAGAAATTCCTAGGAACCCATTTGGCATCTGCATAGCTCTTCTGCCTATCATTAGCTTATGCTAGTCTCTGTTTGATAATCTTGACTTTCTCTTCCATATTTGATAACATTTATGGACCAAGACTTATACTATCTTCTAGCTTATCCTAGCTTATAGGAGTCAGACATTTTTTGCCAAACAATGCTTCAAACGGAGCCATCTTTATTGCAGAATTATAGGAGTTATTATATGCAAACTCGACCAAAGGTAGGTAATCCTCCCATTTGTATTGCTGATGCATGCAATACATCCTTAGAAGATTTTCTAACACTTGATTTACTCTTTTCATTTGCTCATCTCTTTCTAGATGATAAGTTGAACTTATGTCTAGCTATGTTCCAAGTGAAGAAAATAAGGTTTACCAAAATCTAGAAGTTACATGAGCATCCCTGTGAGAAATAATCTTTTCATGAATTCTGTGCAATCTAAAAACCTCTTGAATAAATTTCTGAGCTATTACAAGAGCTCCATCCATTCGATTACCCTGTATGAAATGAGCCACTTTTGTAAGCTTGTCCACAACTACTAGAATGACGTTGTGCTTATTCCTCAACATTGGAAGACCTTGCAAAAAATCCATGCTAATAACTTGCCACTTACTTTCTGGTACATCATGGGGATATAGTAAACCTATAGGATGATGATGTTCTGCCTTTATTTTTTGACATTTTAAATAACTTACCACAAATCTTATGGCATCCCCTTTCATTTCTCTCTAGAAATATAATAGCTTCACATCTACTTACATCTTAGTAACACCAAGATATCTTGAGTATGATCCATTATGTACTTCCTTCCATACCTAGTTCCTTAATTCACCTGAATTAGGTACATAAATTCTTCATTTATACCTCAATAACCCATTGGGTTCAAAGTAAAAACCTTCATATCTTTTATCTTGAAAATTATCTGAGAGTGCTTTCTTGACTTGTTCATAGAACTCATCACTCTTGGATCCTTGGAATACTTGACTTTTGAAGTCCATTTGGATAGATACCATTGAAGATATATGCCTTCTTCAACTTAAAGCATTGGCAATTCTATTCTCTTTTCCCATGATATAGCTAATATTGAAATCATAGTTCTAACCACCTCCTTTGCCTTGCATTCGGATTGGGTTGAGTGAATAGATACTTCAAACCATGATGGTCTATTTTTAATTCAAAGGATTTTCCCAATAGGTAGTGTCTCCACATCTGTAATGCATGAACTACTACTAGTAACTCCAAATCATGCGAAGCATAATTTTGTTCATAAGGCTTTAGATTTCTTGATACATAGGCTATGACTTGACCTTCATGCATTAACACTCCACCTAAACCATCTCCTGATGCATCCATGATAACACCAAAGTTACCCTCTAGATCTGGCACTTTCAAAATTAGAGTCGTGGTCAACTTCACTTTCAGGACATCAAATGCCTCTTGACATTTTTCAGACCATTCAAATTTTTTCGCTTTCCTCTGCAAAGATGTGACATGAAAAGCTATCCTAGAAAATTTTTCTACAAACTTACAATAATACCCAGCCAAATCCATAAAACATCTAACTTCAGGAACATTCTTTAGCACTGGCCATTCAAGCACTACTTTTATCTTAGTTGAATCAAATGCAATTCCTTCCACTGAAATCACATGACCTAGATATTTTACTTCCTTCAGAAATAAGGTACATTTAGAAAGTTTTATGTACAACTTATGCTCTCTTAACCTGCTAGAGTACCATATCTAAATGCTTAAGATGCTCCTCTTTGTCCTTGGAATAAATTAGAATATCATCCAAGAAAACCAAAACAAATTTATCCAAGCAATCTCTAAACATGCTATTCATAAGGTTCATGAATGTTGTAGGTGCATTCGTTAAACCAAATGGTAAAACTGTGGACTCATAATGGTTGTACCTTGTTTTGAAAGCAGTTTTGGAAATGTCTTCATCCTTGATTCTTAACTAGTGATAACCTGACCTTAGATCAATCTTTGAAAACACAGATGCACCTTGCATCTGATAAAAGAGATCATCAATATGTGGAAATGGATACTTATTCTTTATCGTCATTTTGTTGAGAAACTGATAATCTATACACAAATGTAGTGTCTCATCTTTCTTCTTTACAAAGATCACTAATGCTCCCCAAGGTGAAACACTAGGTCTTATTAATCCATTGGATAACAATTCTTCAAGCTGTGATTTTAACTCCATCAATTCTGTTGTCGTCATCCTCTACGGTACTTTGGATATAGGTTCTAACCCTAGAATTATGTGAATGAAGAAGTCAAACACTCTCTTGGGAGGCAATCCAAGTAGTTCTTCTGGAAATACATCCGTAAAATCCCTTAAGACAGGGTATTTCTCCATATCTATCTTTTCTACATCCTCCATCTCTCCGTCCTCAACTTCTTGGAGATCTTGTGGTCTAAAATATGCCACATCATATTGATTGATAAACTCTTTGTATTCCTCAAGTTTTTCTATTTCAACTGCAGAGAGTTGACAACCCTTCTTCTTTTCTCTGTGCATTTACATAGCTGAAATTTGCCATAGCCTGACTTCTCTAGGTGTCCCTTCAAAAGATACCCAGTTCTTGAGACCATCTAGGCATTCTATTGTTTTAGCATGACAGTTAACCTTATCTCTGTGTCTCCAAAACCAATTCATACCTAAGATGGCATCATAAAACCCTAAAGGACCTACATACAAATTAACTTCTGTAGAGAAACTAGGAAGTTCAACCCTTGCTTCGAACAAACATTGGTCCACCTTTGCTCTTGTCTAGTTTGCATATTCAACAACCCAAGACTTTTCCTTATAGCCAGCTCTCTTAGACACTTTACTAGTTACTCTAAGGGAAATGAAATTTTTAGTGGTACCAATATCTATTAAAACAGAGATGGGTATGCCAGATAAAGTACCTGTGACTTCCACTAGAGTGATCTTATATTCTGCTTGTCAGCTATTAACTGCAACATGTATCCTTTGTTGAAAGACATCCTACTATGGTGGAAGAGGATTACCATGAGGTTGTGACCCTGATGGCTTATTGGGGAATTGACTAGCAAAGTGATCTCCACCACAAGTGAAACATCCCTTTACCGGTTCCTTCCTTCCTAAAGTTCTTCTAGATTTACCATTGTTTCTGGCGATATTGTTGAAGTTATTGTTGTTATTTCCTCTTTGACCTCTCCTAGGCTCATTCCAGTTATTCTGAGAATCCTTCTCCCATTGCTTTGGAAACCTTTGTACCTTGTTTGGCTTCCTAGAAACTTGATTGGTTTGAGACCACTTAAACATCTTCTTATTCTTCTCAGGATGATTGACGGTAGACTTGAGCTTTTGCTCTTGCTTAAGAGCTTTTGCATATATAAGATCCATAGTGGTAGGACCATGCATATATACTTGCCCACCTATCTAATTATTCAATCCCATGATGACCTTCCTAATACGGAACCGCTCATTAGCTTGATACATAGGTACATATCTCAAAAGATGTGTAAACGTTTCCCAATATTCACTGACTGAAGAATCTCCTTGCTTGAGACACTAAATATCCGAGAGCTCTTGGTGATAGAAAAGTTGGGGCAACCAACATTTCCAGAATATTTCAACAAATTTAGTCCAAGTGAGCATAGTAGAACTAATCCCTAGCTAAATCTTCTTACTCATCCACCAATTGGATGCTTCACCTGACAACGAGAAAGCTCCCCAAACTAATTTGGTAACTTTAGTGTAGTTTCTAATCTTGAAGTACTTTTCCATTTCAGTGAGCCAAGCCTTAGCTACATCCCCACTGGTACTTCCTTCGAACTTAGGAGGTGTAATTTTCCTCATGTCTCAGGATAACTCTTTAGTCATTCTCCTCGTCTTCATTCCTTCAGATCATGATTAAGATTGAGATTGTGATCCTTCATCCTTATTCTCACTAACTTGTGTGTGGTCATGAGAATTCTCTCCTTCATTCTCACTATTAGGGACTTCTTTTTCTACTCTATCTTTTCCTTTTTTTTGTTCCAAGTTTCCTACTCTATTTCTTATCTCTTCCAACACTGCTAAGATTCGATCCAACTTAGCATCCATGTTTTCCAATCCTTGGCCTATTTCTTCACTTCCTCCAACATTGGTTCTTGTATGAACCATTCTTTCCAAGAAAGTTTATACTTGAAGGTTTCCATTAAGATTATATTCTATGAATGTCTACCTAACATTCTTAAAACATTAAACATTTCAAATAGAATCATCTATTCAAATTTAAAATGTTTGCCATAAAAGAGTACATAAACACAAGTTTTTGATAAAAACACTTTCTTTTATTTAGTATCAATAAGGATTTAAATGTCCTTAGGTTTACATAGAATGACTATTAAGATAGTCTAGTGGAGAGTATCCATCAGATTCACTCTCAGATATGTAACTGAGTGGAGTGTATCCCTCATATTTTGGTTCACAATTATCATCATATGGATAGTAACCCTTAGACTTATCCTCTAACACATAATTTTGGGGAACATACTCCTCCAAATCATCACTTGAAGAAATTACAATTACTTCCACCAAAGGAGGGACATGAGGATCTCTAAACAACATGATGGGACTCATACTATACTCTGAGGGCATATCCCTAGATAGTGGTAAGGATTCCTACTTGGTTGGAGTGATAGAAGGTAGATGGTTCAAGTTGGTAGTGTCTCTCATCCTTCTTTTCTCTTGACTAATTTGGGTGAGGGAATGACTCAATGTCTCCATGTCACTTAACCATATGTCATTATCATCATTTGTTACCTCTATGGTACGAACAATGGCTTCTCTCTCCTTCTTGGTCTTTAGGTAGCGTTCATTCCCAATGACTGACTTTCTTGCAGTCATCTTGAGATGCACCATCTTGGCACAAGAATTCCAAACATTAGACTCTCATAATGTTGGATGGGAAAGCATAGAAAGAACATAGGTTCTAGAGCTAAACCTGGTAGCTCTGATACCATGTGTAGCATGCCCATTGTTCTACCAAATAAATTTTACTAAGTTTAACTGAAAAGTAAAAGTTCTACATACCAACAATATGAGCAATAAATTTTTTCTTTCTTTTTAAAATATATATGCACATTTGAAACATATTTCAAACTTTACCATTCCATAATCAAATTACATTTCAACATTACAAGTATTGAATATTTCTCATTTACAAAATTCCATAAGATGGATACAATGTTACAAACAAGCTTCAAGGAGCTAAACTAAAAGTAGAGATACAAATGGTTTTGATGTCCTTCATCAAATCCTCACTGCCAACTACATTAGGAGAAGCATCACTCAAGCACTTTTTTGCTAACCATGGACTAATGGTGGTCCCCCACACATTTACCAAACTAGTAAACAACACCGCCCTTCAACGAAGGGATTGGTATGCTAACCTCAAAGATTGGCCTATTATGAGCATGATGTTGTGTCCTACATAACTAGAACTATCATACTATGGCTCCAACCTACAAGTATGATTATCTATGCCTAGTATGTAAACCTAGATCACAGTGAACTAATAGTGTAAATAGTAGCTACTTACGCTACTTTAGCCAAAGTGTTCATCACCCCTAATTGAAAGTGGACATCACACGTTCATCCATCTTCCTAGCTCAATTTGGTATGACATCAATCTCTATACAAAGGTTACTCCATTTCCCATGGATCAACTAATCCCAGGATTAACCTCACATAACAATTCCAAGTTTACTATTACTCTTCTACCAAAGTATTACAAGTTGTAATATATGGTTTTCATAACCTAACGTTTACAATGTAGCAATAACTAGTCATACTTAACTTAATATAGCACATAAATCCAATACAGACACTAATCTCTACTATGGAGATTATTCATACATTCAATAAATAATATATTTCTCATACTATATATATATATATATATATATATATATATATATATATATATATATATATATATATATATATATACACCTCTCATTGAACATACAAAAAAATACTCAATTTGATATAGAAAGCAACCCAAGCTTATTTCCAAACAATCAATCAAAGACATATAATCCTTTCAAACATAAAATGGACAATGGAGAAGATATTAGCATTCCTTTTAATGGTATGCTCCAATAGATCATCTCAATTCCTTGCTCTTGATTCCTTAAGCTAGTTGAACATCTCCTCCAAGATCAACTCAATTCCCCCTCTTTACTTCTTACTATTCTCCCTCACAAACTGAAGACAATAACAATGCACAATAAGAATACTAGACTCAAAAAATTGCAGCAGAACAACATCAACAGTTTGATGGAAAATTGTGTGTCAAATGAATGGAAGAGCTCCTCTATATATACAAAAATCTGAGCATGCCAAGGCTACAAAATAGCTCCCAGATTTGCCACAACTCCCTCTTAGAATTTCACTCATTAAAAAGAATGCAAAGTGGTAGGCATAAATCATTGCACAATGAACACATAATGGACATCAAGCACTAAACTCAAAAATGCAAGGTAATAGATCAGATTCTAGACTCATTCATTTTTCACTACTCAAACATGGCTCCACTCAATAAACCAAACCTCCCTATTCTAATGCTGGAAGTCTACAACGAACTAGTCAATGTATTTGCACATTGGAAATTAGTTTCCAAGCACTATATACCAGCGCTTCCTTTAATTACATTTCTATGCACTTTACGTGCTTTAATTGTCATATAACAGAAATGTTTGCTCTTTATTTCCAACGCCAAAACCATAGAAATATATACCATACAAATTTATTGCATATGCTTTATTCCCAATGCCATAGTCTTTGCTATATGCACTAAGTATTAATATTTACATTGGTTACCAGGCTATGCACCTACACACACACACACACACACACACACACACACACACACACACACACACACACACACACACATACACACACACTCCTTAATAAACTCTATTTAAATTATCATTGATATTTAAAATTTACATATTCATATTTGCATATTCTATCAACTACATATGTTTACGTATACCATAAACTATTATATATATCTATATGTATGTAAATGCAAATAGCTATATATATATAATCGCTTGAAAACAACATAAAACTCATTAACCCACATATCCACTAACAACGTATGTGCATGAAATCCACCTATACACACATGCATATAGATATCCTTCCTCCATTTGACACTCTTATGCCTATGAGCAATATATTCATGAGCATGCATAGTTATGTCTACCTATGTATACTCCTGCACGTATTTTCTCATATGTATAAGTTTATCGTGGACATGTATATGTGTACTTGTTCATTCCACATTTATACCTTGTCATTTTGTAATTCCAAACTTTATCAAAGAAGACATCAATCAACACTCAAAATAAATCATAATCCTCATTCAAACACTCATAAAATCATAACCCAATAAGCATTCAAGATCATTACAACAGATTACTTACCTTTGCCTATATAGACTCAACATAACCTAGACCAAGTAGGATAGTGGTGTGTGGTTGCTTAGTTTAGGCTTCTCTAAAGGTTACCAGACCAAGTCCTCCTGAGTGATACTTCCCCTCATTTCCAGAGGAGCAACCTATTCCTGCATTCAACTTACATCACCACAACACTAGTTAGCTGATCACAATATAATCATATGCTTTATACATTTCATAACTAGAATCACTTATAATACATCACATTGCATCATTCAATCTTTCAATATATTCAATTCAAGATTAACAATACACATTAATGCCAAGATTCATAAACCATTCATTTATTCAAGCAAATTAATTAGTCAAGGTAAATAGTAAATAGTTAGAAACACACGAGGTGTAACACTAGCTACCCCCATGCAAGGGATGTGGCGCCAAATTCTAGACACATTGAATAAGAGCCAACATGGCCTTATGATTGAGAAGTGACATGTTAAAAAAAAATTGATTCCTCATGGCTTTGGGCTTGGAGACTTTCCACTCAATACACAAATGTATTTGAAAGTGGTTAGAAAGGAAAAGGTTTGAAAATGGCTCCACTAGTAAGGAATAACAATCGAAAAAGGTGAAGAAAACTTAGGATGACATCATGGCTTGACCAAGCCATTTTAAGACTCTATCAGGGCCAACACCTAAATTGATCCAAGTGTACCAAGTCATATGATCTTGGTGACAACAAACATTGGGAGATCAAAAAGATGCAATTTATTATGCATAACAAACCAAGCCTCTTTTTCACTAGCTTTCCACTTCATTAGCAAGGCTCCACATTTATCATAAGCCAAATCTATCTTATTAAAACCCCTACACAAAACCTAAGTGGTGGTAGTCATTGGATTGGTAATCCGTCTCTAAAGGGAAGATCTTTCTATGGAATCATTGGGACCATAAACATTAATAACATGAAAGGATTTATTATTAATGTAGAAAAGAGCTCACAATGCATGATTGGTGGGGTCACATCCATGATCAACCTATTAGCATTGGTTTGATTTTGAGGGTTTTAGTGTGTCTGCCTAGGTTTGAATGCCATTTCCTAAAACCTATACCCTTCATACCTTTACAAGGAATCCTATTGTTATAGTTTGTCAATGACTCCCCTAGTCGTTCACATGAGGACTTAAGTTACAACTTGTCCCCTGCCTCATTGTATGAATATCGACCCTTTCTTGTTAGATAACTAGCTGCTTCCTATTTTCCATCCCTTTTCTTATGACTTTGAAAATCATACTGTGTGAATATCTACCAAGTGTTGTTTCTTTACTCAGCCTAGCACGCAGCGTGTCTGTGCCGACAACCCCTTTCTATCTCCTTGCAATGTTGCATGAGCTTGACATTTGGCACATTCTACCATTCTTTAGAAGTGCCCAAGTCCTAAGGATTTGGGAATCGAGTGGATGTCGACAGTTGGATGTATCATAGTGACAAAAGTAGATTCACTTATGGGTCCTAAACCCAAAGGACACCATGTGCTCCAATATTGTTGGCCCTGAAGTACAAAAAGCACATCGCGTATGAGGTTTTAAGTCAAAAATGATCAAAAGTGCACAGATGTACGGTGATGCCACCTATCCCCCAGTCAGGTTGGGATTGATGGTGGTCTTTTAATCTCTCCCACCAATGTTGATCTAACGATGAGCACTCCACATAAAGCATTGAAATAGTGTTCAAATAATGAGTGTGTGAATGTGTGGTGAGGACGCATGTCCTCTCCCAAGCAGGTGATTACTGGTGCTGATGTATTTGAGGTCCAACAACTTATTCTTTTGTGCATTTTGTAGTACAAACTTGGAATGTGGGTTTGTGCTATGCGCACTAACCATTGATTTGCCTCCTAGATGTGATCTATAGCCTAGATTCAAATGAAATGATGGGTTGGCAGTGCTTGGTAGATGATGGTTGGAGCTGTCAATGAAAAAACTAAAGGGCATAATTGAGCATGTACTAAATTTTCCTCTGTCATCTAAAAGAAAACTAGATAGGTTTTATGAACAAAGCATCCAAATTTCTAGAGAAAAGATAGATGTGACACTTAGAGTGAAACTGAATATCTTTAATCCTTTAAAGACCTTTTCATGCTGCCATTGTACACCATGATGAGCCTTAAAAAGGATTGATAGAGTGGAAAAGAGATTTTGGAGACCTGATATCTAGGATTGTCAGGACTTTTTCACCTGACATTCAGATTGAAAAAGACAAGGTGCAGTATTAAAAGTGGATAAAATGCGAAAATCAGAGGCTAATCTTAGCATTCTCCTTATGGAAGCAGGGGTTCTGTTAAATTCAATATTTTTTGATCAGATAAGCATGATTGAAAGACTACTAAGTCACAATTGGGCTTTGAAGGAAGTGTTTATAAGTTTGGTACAAATATGTGTAGTGTAGTTCTCAAGTACACTCCCTTCTTAAGTTTCAAGGCTAGTTATCTATCTATTGATAAATTTATTTGATAGATCCTATCTACAGGGGTTTTGAATCAAGGTAGAATGTGGTTTATGTCAAGATTATTGCTCCTCCTTTTCTATGTTTGGGAACAAGTTATGATCTCCAGAAGTAGCCAATTGAAGATTGGGTACATCACTAGTACGTGTAGTTGAGCCAAAATGATTAAAATACTAAAAGAGGAATGTTATTTAGGTGTAGATGTCTTTGTATTTTTGCTATAAATGGAGGCTCTTGTGGGCATTATGTACACCATGCTTTTCCAAAAGCACAACACATAATATTTCCTTTTTGATTAGGATTAGTATGTCATCTAGTTTATTAGGACACACTTCCTTGTTTTCTTGGTTGTTACTATGTTCATATTGTTGATAACTGAGAGGGGGGGGGGGTGAATCAGTTATCCAAATTATTTCTTCTTTTGAACTTTCTTATTATTCAAAGCAGCATTGAATAAACAAACAAACATTACCATGAAATGAGAAACACATGACATAGTATTTTTGACATGGAAACCCGGTTAAGGGAGAAAACCACGGGTGATTAACCCAAAGATTATTCTCTGTTAGAAGAATAAGGAGTTACAAAAATGGCACTTGCCAATTAGGGCTCACTGCCCGAGCATACTGCTCACAAGAGGCACACTGCCTACAAAGAGACACACTATCTACAAAAGAATGTTATATAATACTTGAACTGATTGGAAGCATCTACATATGCTGGAGTTCAGTTCCGGTTAGGCTTAGTACACTGATCTACTGCACTTCATCTTTCCTCTGTTCTTTATTCTGCTATCCTTTCACATACCGGATCTTTCTTACTACTTCTACTCTGCTCTGCACTTATTCGCATACACCATCACAAAATACCACATCTCACAACAAAATCCATCCTCTATACATATCCGCACAAGTAATTTCATTACCTTTCTAGTCGGCATATGGAACAATCTAGTTTCTTACAAACTCTGTTCTGTCGGCTGAATCCTTGCTCACCAAGCAATGCGGATCAAGTATATACTTGTAGATATCATTAATCATGTCGGCCAAACATGATTCATGCCTTCACAACCTTTACCATCAATAGTAACACATCCGCAAAATAATCTGATGCTCTGTCAGTCAATTCTTCCTCTGCTCTCACTGTCTTTCCGGAATCTGGTACTCAGCTGTTCATATCTTTTTCTTTGTCCATCACCGGAGGCTAAATCCTTGGAACATACTACTCAAGGTAGTCCTCTTGACTTCCCCAAATCCGCACTGCACCAAGACACTTCCTCTGAGAGGTCCGGACCAATCTGTCAGACCTTGCCACATGCTTTGTTCTTGTTCACCGGACCACAACAGTTCTTCATTCTGACTTCCGGTAGAGTCACACCATGACTTGCGGATATGTGGGATGACCTTTGTTCCCATCAATGACAACAACCATGAATCCATATAGTGTCTCTTGCCAACAATCTCCCCCTTTGGCATTGATGGCAACACTTAGTGAAAAATGACTAAGTGTTTACACTATGCTCCCCCTTTGCTGATGCTCTATCTTTATATACAATTTTTGAAACTCCCCCTTAGTTGGATTCCTCATTTTTCACTGCTCCTCACTCCCCCTTTGACATCAATGGCAAAGGGTAGGGTCCGCACACCAAAATTTCTAAAAATTTTCTATACATAGCCGCATGTTTACATACTCACATAAACTGAAGAATGTCTGCAAAAGATGTCTTCAGTTGGATCAGTTCTGTAGCCCAACTTTGCTTCATTCTATCCAAAATTGAAATGTGACCACTCAACAAAAATGCAAAAGCTTCTGCCCTCTTGAGATCTGTCGGATCATTTGTTTGGGCGGTAGTCTGAGCATCACTGATGGCCTCATGCATAGTTTCTAACTTAGGGATTATAATCCTTCTAAGTTCTCCCATCAGGTTAGTGATATTCTTCCTTTCCTTCTCAAAGTTCTTTATTGCATTTGTGATTGCAATAGTTTGACATTCTTGATTTACTATGGAGGAAGAGAGAGGATCAAAACTTTGAGACAAACTTTGTAGTTTGTCCTGTTCTGCTTTTATTTTCTTATCAATTTCTACTGTTGCCTTTGACCAGGAGATACAAAATTTGTAAATATCACCGCCATCCTTAAGAACATTTTCTAAGCTCTTTATTCCAATACTCATATTTCTCCTATCATTAGAGATTAATCCTAGTACTTCTGAAAATCTTTTATCCAAAAATTCCTTTCGGACCTTTTCTTCAGCTGATTTTTCTAGAGAATCAAAATGTGTATCAACACTGCTGACTAAGGTTTTGAGATTACCAGAAGAGGAGGCTGTCAGATCTATCTGGATTGATGGCATAATCTTTTCAAGCACTCCAGAAGCAGCCTCTATCAACTCACAGTCTTCCATATGAGACTTTAGGAGTTTTTCATTTGCCTTAGCATTTACAAATGAAGCTATCTTCATTGTCTGTACTGGAGAGAGAGAATCAAAGTCGAATGGGCCTTTTAGAAGCTCCGGTTCATCAATCTCTAATGTTTCTTGGCTCAGAAACTTTTGAACAGTTTGTGCAGTGTCTCTTGCCGGAGACAGATGTTTCTTTTCTTCTACAGTTTTGTCGTTTGGAGTCTTTTCTCCTTCCACATTCTTACCACTTTCAGTTGTGGTTTTCTCTGTTGGATTCTTCTCTTTCTCTGCATCCTTGGTGCTGTCAACCTCTTTTTCTTTTACTGTTGCTTCTTTCTCCTGTAATTTCTCTTCTTCTTGGGATCCGGAGACTGTAGGAGAAGCCAGAGAAGAGATGTTCATCTGTTCAAGTGGCACTTCTTCCGGAGCAGATGATTCCAAGTCCGCAGCTGTTTCTGCACCTAAGTCCTCTATAATAAGAATGCTGAACCTTTTGAATGTATTCTAGAGGATCTCTTCAGTGTCCTTGGCTACTTTGTCAGTCTCACCAAGCATAAGCTGATTCATCCTTGCTTTGCTTCTGAATTCATCCTTGCAGTCTTTGAATATCATATTCATTGTTTTGTGATCAATTGAAGGATATAGCTGAATAGCTATCTGTTCCCTGATCTCAAAGTCTTTTGCCATGGCATTGTTCTTTCTTATTTCTAATTCCTGCTCTAGACTCTTAGGAATTTCAGAGATAATCTCAATAAAAGCTTTATTGTAAATGTTCAAGTACCTAATTATAGCTTCCTGCAGGATCTTTTGATCTACCTCATTGTAGTCATCATAGAATTCAGCCACCGGTTGAAGGTTCCCATCCACAGTGACTGATTTGACTACACTGTCCAGAGACAGGGTGGGCTTTTCAGCAAATTCCTCTGTCATTTCTTCCTTGTCTTGGCCTGAAGAGGGTTTACCGGATCCTTTCTTCTTCTGCTTCTTTATTTCTTTTACTCCCTCATCTGACTCAGTTTCTTCTTCATCCTTTTGGCTTTGATAAGCTCTTGAGGCTTTTGTCTTAGATCTCTTACCGGATCCCTGGACTTCCGGTTTTGAGCTTTTGGTTTTGATAGGTGTAGATCCTTTTGATGATCTGGTCCAGGTTGAGGATTCCACCGGAGCACTTTTCTTGCTTTTCTTTTCTGCCTCTTTCTTTTCTTCCTCAGCTTTTCTTCTCTTTTCCCGGTTGGCATCAAGTGCCTCTTTTGGGATGCCTAGGCCTTGAGCAATATGCTCTACTTCTTTTCTCACCTTCCTCTTTATCTCAGGTTCCCTGAGTTCTACATGGATCTTTACACTCAGCTCCTCAAAGGTTCCAAACCTTTCTGCCTTTGGATCTTTGGGCTGACTTAGCATGTGTTGAATATGCAGCTCCACTATCTGTTCATCCACTTCATACCCCATGGGCATGATCCATACAGTTCTTGGTTCTACTGCCTCCATTAGACACTGATCTATTTCTACCATGAAGCATACTGTGTCTTTGTACTTTTCAACAAGGGATTGGGGTACTCTTTCTCTTGCATGCATCATGCTTTGGAAGTTCTTGAAATATCCCCATAGAGCTGTATTTCTTGCTTTAGCATCCCCAAGTCCATGCAAATAATCTCTGATTTGGATGGCAACCGGTCTGTCATTCTGCCATATCCATCCACTGGATCTGGGAAGCTCATTCATGTAGTAAAAGAAGAGACAAAGGATCATATTGCCATACTTGAAGGAGTTTTTCTTGTCCTTCTTAATCTTCTGCAGATTTTCAAAAAGTTGGTTTACAAGAAGCTCACACAAGTCATAGTCTACATTCTCCTTTAACATTTGATAAGCTGTGTAGATTGCAGTTCCCGATACTGAATTTTCCCTACTGGAGTGATAGATTTTGTAAGCAATTATCATAGATGCAAATTTGACATCCGGTTCAGTGATGTCTTTAACTGTCATAGCTCTCTTGTCAAACTTGGATCCGGTTGCATCACTAACTGTCTGATTTTTGACAGACTTGAGAACACGTAATCTACCGGATGAGTGCAGACCAGTTACAGCCCTAATTGCATCTTTGGTGATCTTGAAGGGCTTGTTCAACCATAGGAAGTTGTCATGCACTCTACTTAGTACATACCAGACCCATTCATCTTCTTCAAAACAGGGGAAATGGATGCACTGTGCAAAGTGTTTGTCCCGGATGGCTTTGTACTGAGGTTTGATCTCAAAGGAGTCATCTATCAATTGTTTGTGATAGATATCCATTAGTTTTGATTCTCCAAAGTCTTCAAAATTCACATGGATGTAAACCGTAATGTCTTCCGTATGCAATACACCATGTGGAACACTAGAGAAAGCTCCTAGTGGATCTACCTCTAAGGATTTGTAAGGATGTTTCTTGAATGTGGGACGAGGTCTATTAGAGATCTTAACTATATTCGAAGTAGCCATTTTTCAAAGATTTGCAGTGAGATATTGAAAACAAAAAATACCTTATGCGCCTTCGGTTATAAAGAGTGGTTGGATTGATTTCTGTATGTAGTGACTCCTGCAAGTGATCTTTGGTGAACTTGATGAATTTTGTTGCAGAGCTCCGCTTTTCATTTCTTCTTAGGTGTGGAATGATCAAGTGATTATTGAGAAATCCCTTATATCATTTCGCAAACCCTAATATCTGTTTGCAATTAATGCTCCACCTACATTATTCCGGTTTGCCTTATCCAGATAGCTTGGAGTATCCTGGATCAGTCTTGATCTATGAACATCATGCGGATCTTTCAATCATGAATAAATCAAGATGACACATTACAAGAACATCCCAAACATTCTATCCAATCCGCAGAGTAAAATAATGTACTTCCGGATCTCTCCGGACCCTTTTGTAATCCTCTGTCATTCTGGAGCATCTCCCGAAATAGGTCTTACTTGATCGATCACAACTTCTTTATATCTTCATGCGGACCTCTGAAATCTTATCTAGATTATCTCAAGACTTACATCTTCAAACCCTTTACTCCGCATCTTGTGCCATATCTGGCACCACTTGATTGGCTGGGGGAACAGGATTTTCTTTGAGTCTCCCCCTGAGCTAGAGCTCACTTTTTAATTTCCGGAAGGAATATCAGCACCAGAGTCTGGTGCGGATCCAGTTTCTATATTCTCTGAACTTTTCTTTACCCAAATCTTGCTCATCTGATTCCTAACTTCATCCGCATTCATCTTTTGTTTACCCTTGTCTTGATTCTGATTATACACCGGACCTCTTTTGTCCTGATTCTTGCTTCTGCAGACTTTAGCATTATGACCGGACCTATTACAGATTTGGCAAATAACATTTCTTTGCATATTTGACTGATAACCTCTTGATCTGCATTGATTAGCCATATGACCTATTCTATTGCATGCAAAGCATCTACCATTGAGTGATTTGTTTACTTGCATATTTCTGCATTCATGAGACTTGTGTCCATACCTTTTATAGTTAAAGCACTGTCCGGAGAAGGATGGATTAGTTTGATTCATTCTTCTTCTGCACTGATTAGCTTTGTGACCAAAGTGATTGCAGTTGTGGTAGTATCCATTGAAAGATGGATATCTTTGAGCACTGGGCTGTCTTACAGGAGGTCTTCTAGGCCTATTCCTTGGATTTTCTGATCCAATATTCTTTTGACCAAATCCAGAGCTTTCTCCTTTCTCATATCCCAAACCATACTTGTCATCTATCTTCTTTTGACTTCCAAGAAGTACTTCAAGTTGGGCAGAACTTATCTTGAATTTTTCTTTATATTCATCTGCTGTTTGAAGATTTCTTTTGAGGGAGACAATTTGATCCTCAAGTTTTTCTTCATTATCTTTGGCATCTTCAAGATCAATTCAAGATGTCTGATAATCTTGTCCATCTAGTGGCATTCTTCTGATTTCTCTTTAAGAGATTGTCTTAGATTGTCTTCAGCTTTTCTTTTTTCTTCAATCTCTTGAGTAAACTTTATAGTTCCTGATTCCATTTCATGTCTTAACATAATGACTTCTTTTGATAACTTTTCACATAACTTGGTTTTCTCAGTCAATTCTTCATTTGTATTGCTTTCTTCACTTTGTCTTGCCAATTGTTGGAGCATCTCCTTTCTCTTTTTCATAGAGAGACTTAATTTGTCTTTTAGTTCTTTCATGAATTCATCAGCCTGTTTGAGTCTTTCCTTTAATTCATTGACTTCAGAGTTTGACTGTTCCAGATCCTCAAGGGCAGTCTTGAGTTGCTCCCTTAAACCATATGCATCCATTTGCACTCCCAGATCTTCCTCAAGCTGTTAGGCTCTATTAGGAGGAACTTAGCTCTGATACCAATTGTTGATAACTGAGAGGGGGGGGTGAATCAGTTATCCAAATTATTTCTTCTTTTGAACTTTCTTATTATTCAAAGTAGCATTGAATTAAACAAACAAACATTACCATGAAATGAGAAACACATGACACAGTATTTTTGACGTGGAAACCCGGTTAAGGGAGAAAACCATGGGGTGATTAACCCAAAGATTATTCTCTGTTAGAAGAATAAGGAGTTACAAAAATGGCACTTGCCAATTAGGGCTCACTGCCCGAGCATACTGCTCACAAGAGGCACACTGCCTACAAAGAGACACACTGTCTACAAAAGAATGTTATATAATACTTGAACTGATTGGAAGCATCTACATTTGCTGGAGTTCAGTTCTGGTTAGGCTTAGTACACTGATCTACTGCACTTCATCTTTCCTCTATTCTTTATTCTGCTATCCTTTCACATACCGGATCTTTCTTACTACTTCTGCTCTGCTCTACACTTATTCGAATACACCATTACAAAATACCACATCTCACAACAAAATCCATCCTCTATATATATCCGCACAAGTAATTTCATTACCTTTCTAGTCAGCATCCGGAACAGTCTAGTTTCTTACAAACTTTGGTCTGTCGGCTAAATCCTTGCTCACCAAGCAATGCAGATCAAGTATATACTTGTAGATATCATTAATCATGTCGGCCAAACATGATTCATGCCTTCACAACCTTTACCATCAATAGTAACACATTCAGAAAATAATCTGATGCTCTGTCAGTCAGTTCTTCCTCTGCTCTCACTGTCTTTTAGGAATCCGGTACTCAGCTATTCATATATTTTTCTTTGTCCATCACCGGAGGCTAAATCCTTGGACACTTCCTCTGAGAGGTCCGAACCAATCTGTCAGACCTTGCCACATGCTCTGTTCTTGTTCACCGGACCACAACAGTTTTTCATTCTGACTTCTGGTAGAGTCACACCATGACTTGCGGATATGTGGGATGACCTTTGTTGCCATCAATGACAACAACCATGAATCCATATAGTGTCTCTTGCCAACACATATTGAGTCAAACACAAGGGGGTGTTTCTACGAAAGGATGGTTTGGGGGAAGGAAAAGTGAGAAGTAGCAGTAGGCAACTTCCTTTTATTTCCCTACTTCTACATGGTGTCATTCTCATGTGAGAAAATGTTAGTTGTTTGGAGACTTCAATAGCTTTGTGCTGTTTAGAGTCTTCAATATGGGCAAAGAGGAGGAGTTGCCTCATTACTCCATCTTCTCCTCCCTCACGTAGATGGCACTCATCAATGACCAGGCTATGACAAATGGACAATATGTCATTAGGATTGTCCAACTGGTGATAAGGAAATAAAACTAAGTTGACAACAATAGTTAGTTGTTTGTCTAGTTCATAGTGACACTTGCATATGTTTTCTCACAATGGAAGTTTCACTTGTTTCTTGTTTTAGTGACACATGGCTACCTTAATAACCTTGAAGGCTATGGCATTTAGAAAACCAAAATTGAAAGATGGGGAGTCATGCAATCGCATAATTGAAAGGATGAAGCATAACATAAAATGGTTATACTTAAATGCCTAAGTGATGTAATGTGGCCCATGGTCTAAAACGATAACAAAATGATTGCTCATTTGTCACGCTAGCAGGTAGGAGCCTATAGGACAAAATGTAGTTTGTCTTTCCACTGTGAAAAGTGATTTGATTCATCAAATGATGGTTTACTCAACATAATGTGGTGACTCATGCTTGTTTCTCAAGGATTGTAAGATACCCCTTGCAGTTATAAAAGGGATGTTCTCATTTCTATCACAGATTCAAAGTTTCTATGTCTATGGTTTTGGCATATTTATTTGTGTTGTGTTAGTCTAGGGAAATAGGGAAAGTTTGATATTAGCAGATACATTTTATGTATCAGAGTTTTGATCAAGATGAACAAATATAATACATGAGTTCTGATTCATTTTGTCTCCAGATGTACTGAAACTCTCTTTGAAATTAATGGAAAGTATAATTAGTTTCATCTCTGTGTTAAGGACATGGTTTGTTCCTTGTTTTTTAGCATCTACTTAAGGGGTTGATTAAATTACTATTACAAGAATTAGGGGTTTGAATACAATATTCTAGATCTCTAAGTGGAATTTAAACTAGAAATCAATTTAGGAATGTATGATGCAAAGCATTGACATAATGGGCATTGTGATCAAATCTATTTGATATATTGGATACATTTGATATCTTAGATAGACTCTGTACCCTAGATTGGCACCAATCAGGATGCTATCACCCTACCATAATCAATCCACTCTTTAATAAATCATCATGAATATCATTTTTTATATATTATCTAGTTTTAGAATGCCTCCTCTCTAGGCGTATAATCCATAGTTGTCAAGAGACATTGCCAAGTTGTTTTGAGTCTCATGAATTCTTGATCCTAAGAAGGGAGCATATCTATCAAACAATACTTTAGCTGTAAACTGGTGGAGAGATTTGTGTATTGTAAATAGGGTGACCCCCTTCATTTAACAAAGCCAAAAGTGCAGGGGACTGTCATTGAATCGACTCCCATTCATTGGCCACTTCCCTAGGACCCTCAATCATAAGTGTGTGGAAAACCTTTAGAGGATTTTAGGTAATCAATTAGAAACACCAACAGATTGGTGACTTTACTAGGGACCTAACAAATTGTCTCATAATCTAAGTCATAGATCAATTATTATATTCCCCTATTTACAAATACCAAAACTCTTGTAGCTCATTATCAAGAAGGCTTTCCTAGTTGAGCCACCATCAGATTGGCAACTCTACAGGGGACCTAACAAATTATGTCTTATCCTGAGTCATAGATCAATTATTATATTCTCATGTTTACAAATACTAAAACTCTTGTAGCTCATTATCAAGAAGGCTTGCTCGGTTGATCCACCAACAGATTGGAGACTCTACTAGGGAAGTTGGGTAGGATAGTGTTTTATCCTTAAATAATTTTGATTCATTTCAAGGTTTCAAGCTGTCTAGTATACCTAGATTCTATGAGAGTTGAGAGTTTCACTTGTTATTTGCATAACAAGCACCATTCTGTGTGTTTATATTATATTTCCCATTCTTCGGTGGCAACTCTGCATGTCTCCAAGCCGATGAAAGCATATCTCGATCTTTTGTGAAGTAATGGTGCTCTGCTAGTCGAATAGACTCAGAAAAGTATTTGATCCCTGAAGATTTTGTCCTCTTTAAATAGGTGGTGACTATGCGAATGAACCTGACCAATTGTTGAAAAATTGTTTCTAGTTATGAAAATGTGTTGCATAGATCTACAAAGTTCCCAATCACTGGTAGAAAATTTATGAGGTTTGTAGTGATTTCTAGGTATTTGGTCCTTTATTCTTGTTTCATCTTGAAAGCAAAATAAATTAGATGTGTAGAAGTTATTTATGAGAATTCATTGTGTAGAATGTTATTCCCATATTGAATAAAGATCTACATTGAAGATAGACTAGTAATCTTTCTACAACTTACAAAAGGATAAGAACATTTTAAGTTAAATTTTGGTAATAAGTAATGTTTAGACAATGGAGGAATAAGGGTTTTCTTGGGAATACTTAAAGCTTTGTTAAGGTGTAGAGCGATGAGAAAGGGGTTGTGAGGGAAATAGACTTTCATTAAAAGTATACTTAAACATGGACTGCTATTCCTTCCATCCTCGTGTAAATCTAATTGTCACAATGCAAAGTACTCAAATGCTTTTATTATGTCCTCTAAGAAATGATTTCTTTATGGAAAGATACTAACCAATAGTTTTCAATGGTATTCAAGGGTATACTAACCATATTCCTAGTGAAGTTAGAAACTATTTGCCCAAGTTTAGTTGGAAGGGTTCTGACTCAGCAAATAAACATCTACAGACTTTCAGTGATCTAATTGGAGATTAGGAGGTTGATGAAGAAGATGTTGTCATTAAATTATTTGTCCAGTCCTTGAAAAAAGATGCAAGGGATTGGTTTACAGATTTGCCTATGCATTGCATTTCTTCATGCCAAGAATTCAGGGCAATATTTATTGATCAATTTGGTGAAAGGGTTGATATGGGTTCATTGATCAACAAACTTGTTCATATTCAAAAGGCTGGAGAGGAGCTAGTTCCAGCTTTCATTCTTAGGTTTACAAAGACAATAAGAGATATTCTAGAGGATATTAGGCCAAATGATGCAATGTGTCTAGTTATATACCTAAGTGCATTTGATGAAGAGTTAAGTTACTTATTAAGAGATAAAAATCCTAGAACAGTTCATCAAGCATATTCTATAGCTATAGATATTGAGAATAATTTGAAGTATTATATAATGAAAAGATAGAGATATGCTAGTATTGATCATGTTAGAACAACTCACTTAGATAAATGGTGTTCATCACAAAATAACAATGACTGTCAAGTCAGCAATATTTCTACTATTACAATTATTTCATCATTACATCATCCAAATCATGGTAAACTCTAGGAAGAATATGAGAAGTATGTATGTAATGTGGATCATATGTCTCTTGTCCAAGCACTGTTTGATAGAAAAAGACATCAAGGAGAATCCTCATATGACTTTTATGTAATGTTTATATGACTATTTTATCTACACTTTTTGAGTGTCATAGACCTGAAAAATTAGTATGCATTGATTTATTTTACAAATCTTATGAATCAGGTTTGAGTGCTCTACCAAAGGAGTTGAAGTCTATTAGGCTTGACCAAATCTGTGAATGGATTATAACTATACAGAAAATTAGAGATAATTATTGTTGGTGATTGTTTTGATTCAATCATAACAATTAGTTAAAATTCACATATAAGGAACCAAAACTAACTTCAAAGATATGAAGGAATCATTTTAAGATTCACTTAATCCCAAGTTTAATATGGCCGGGTATGGCCTGTTGAGCTAATTCAGTTGGTCAATGTGAAGTTGTAATGTTCAAGGGGCCTTACATAATTTAAGGTTGTTTGTCGGTTAACAGGACTCAAACTATGCAAAGAGATCATGAAATACGGGTGTGTTTGTCCATTCTTTGCATAAAAGTGTTACTGTGCTGCAAGATTTTAAATGATTTTCTTGAATTATTACAGCTTTTTCCTTTACACATTTATGAAAACTTGTCTACTTTTAGCTCTATTATGCATACCCTTCAGAATTTGAGACAACTTCCTTTAGATTTCTGCGTTTTAAGCTAAGTATTTCAGATGGGTTGGGAAAAGTTAGAAAGATCTAATCTAAACTTCATCTAAATCTACCAAAGGATCTACTTGTTCTGTTATGCACTATATAAATCATACAACAATTTGATCAAATCCACAGATAAAACCTTAAATATAAGTTCTGAGCATTTTCACAAACATACATTTAAAATTGCAAGCTCTCAGAGAAAATGTTTCAAAACACAAAGAAGAGTAGGAGAACACTCAGAAGATAGATGCAGAACTCCAAATTCTATTGTATTAGAAACAAACAGTCATACATGATTTACAATGTTAGAATGACTCTTAGTTTCATTGATCAAACTACAGAGAACTTACAAGCTTTACAGATATAGTAATGAAGCCAGATGTTCCATGCACTCCTTACTACAGACAACAGGCAACCTCCTTCTTCTACTTCTAATCTAAACTAAAATGTTACAAAACTCTCTGTAGTCCTTGTGTAAAGTTTTACGGTGTAGAGAGGCACAATATATAGACTTTTTGGTTGTCCTCAATACAGCAAAAAACCTAGTTTAAACCTTGGTTCAAACCCTTGGTTACAACAATGAATGCAGGTGAACCAATTCCCAAAATACCTCTGAGTACACGTCCAATCTAGGTGAAAAAATGCCCTTCTGGGAACCCTAGCAACTCAATTTTAACTTCTGTGGTCTGTTGCAGTAATGTCCTCAGCTGCATTTTGTCCTCATCAGTGAATGGCCTTTTGACTTTCTCGCCTTTCGTCCTTATCATCCTCTACTCCTGAGATCAGATTTCCTCTCCTGCGTGATGTCATCGTCATCAAGATTTCAGCTACTCTCCTCAACTGCAAGCCTACAAAAAAAATAGACCAGCAATAAGTACCATTGATTATTGAAACAACAACCCTCAAAACCCATGTTAGATCCAAATGGGGGCTGAGCAAATCTGCGGCTATCGAATCAAAATTTGCAAAAAAAAATGTGTTCATGCTGCGCATACTATGTCAAAAAACTACCGGGTCAACCATCACTGACCAGAAATGATGCATACGCAGGGTCAAAGTGTGTCAAAAACCCTAAAAAACCCTATCACCAAATGTTTCTTGCCTATTGGTGCCAAAAACCTCATCGGTGGGCCCTAAAGATTCTCCACCAATTTCCTGTGTTTGGTTGAAAAATGGCCCCTTTACCTCCCTTTTATTAGAAACAGTGCCCGCAGAGAGTGGCACATGGTGCGTTCCGCGTGACGGGCTTTGAAACTTTGCTTTATGCGGAAGGCGACACTTGTTGCATTCCGTGCTTCCTAGAAACTATCTCGAAACTTACGAAAACTTTAGATTCATGCAGAAGAAGACACGTACACCACCTGCATTGTTGATAGGGGCTACTAAGACTCAGCAAAAGCTCTCCCAAAACTTTTGAGACTCTAATGGAAAGTGACACTTGTCACTCTCCGCACAATTGTTGCAACTGTTAAGGACCTCCGGGGAACTTTAAAACTTGTTTGTAGAAGGTGACACGTGGCATCTTCTGCACAGCTATTGAGGTATTTGGGGCTTGTTGGGTCATCCTTCAGAGTGTGACGCTTGTCACTCTCTGCATTGCTCTGAAACTTTTGGGGACAATTATGGAAGGCACCACGTGGCATCTTCCGCGCGGCTGTTGAAACTGTTAAGACTCCTCTGAAGCCTACGGATGATTTTAAATTCTTAAAGGGGCTCGTCGCGGAAAGTGACAAGTGGCATGCTCCACGTGACTATTAGAAATGCTTGGGGTTTGTCATGGAAGGTAACAAGTGGCACGCTCCGCATGACTATTAGAAATGCTTGGGGCTCTACGTTGGCCCCCTCCCACCTTTTGCAATGCTACTTAGACTCATCCGGAGTGTGACACTTGGCATGCTCCACATAGCCTTTAGAAACACTTAGGAACATTTAACAAAATATTTGAAACCTTGCATTATTTAAACCCTTGTAGTGCATTTTACCAAAATAGGCATAACTTGCAAAATATGGCAAATTTTTAGATGATTCAAAAAGCAACCCTGCTCATTTTTGACAAGGAATCCAACCATATCATGCACTAGCACTCAAAATGCATTTTCTCACTAATTTTATCAAGGTTTACAAATTTCACTCTCTTTTCCCTTACCACCAAGGATAGACCCACAAAAATAGAAGCAAAAAGCAAAGCCACAGCAGGGGTCCCTATTTTGCTAAGGAGTAAAATGGGGCATGTTGTGAACATCACAACAACTAACCACCAAACAAAACAACTAAATTCAAGACCTCTAAGAAAACTAAGTGAAATAAATGCATAACTTCCGACTATCCATCTTGTAAATTATTATTCAGCTTAAGACCTAAGGCATTCAATAAGGGTGCATGAATTTTCATTTTCAGTTTAATTGTGTGCACGTGATTAATAAGCCTCATCTTGAAGATCGGTTGAACAAACCAGTGACTGATATTAGCCTATCTAGATGAGGATATTCCCTCATAGCCAACCAGATAGAGCCTTGCTACCAGTGAGCGTCCATAGCCCCAGCAAGGTTATCGTTACAATTCTCCTAAGTAGAGCCCCACTGTCAGCGAGCGTTTATAGCCCCGGTAGAGTTACTTAGATGGCTTAATCTAGATTTTCAGTATAATCCACTTTATTCATTATTATTTTTATTTATTTTATATTTTTTGATTTTGCATTTTGATTTTTGATAGAGATGTCATAAGATATAGCAATTTGTAACTTCAAGATGCAAGGAGTGGACACTTGTTGAAATTAAGCTGAGAATTGTAATGGTAGCAAGGGTGACCTTAGATTTTTCACCTAATATCTGCACTGGTAGGTTCAACAAACCTAAGGATTTTAGGTGTATCATCGTGAGAAACCTCCTTGAATTCTCAATCACATTTATTGAATACGAAACCTCAACAAGTCAAACAAATCTCTACATTCATGACAGTCACAAGTTATGTGTAAATTGCAAATGATTAACTTGAATATTCTAAATTTTATACTATTTTGAATGGTTGCTAGCTTGCTCCTTAATACTCTAAAGAAAGACAAAGATCCCTGTTGAGGAGACAACAACAAACCACAGACATATGAACTGTACAAAAGCAAAAGAAAAGAAAACTGTACAAATAGAAACAAAACAACAAACAGAAAGAAACAGAAAACAAAACTATACAAACAGCTAACCCAAAAAAAAGAAAATAGCAAAAGAAGAACTATACATTACTTACACTATATTACACCAAAATGGACTGCCCTTTGCCTTAGGCCTGGAAGTAGTGTTTCAAATGTTGGCCATTAACTAGTAATGGCACGTCTTCTCCAGTCAAGGTCTTAAGTCTAAATGTGTTATCTCCTATTATTTCTATGACTTGTAATGGACCTAGCCATAGTTTATCAAATTTTCCATGACTTCCTTTCTTTTCAAGTGCTTTGTCCCAGCACAACACTAAGTCTGATATCCTAAATGTTTTGACTCTTGCCCTTTTATCAAACCACCTTTTAACAACCACTTGATGCTTGGCAAACCTCTCAATGGCTTGACCTCTTTTTTCATCTAATTGCAGCATTTGTACTATCCTGGCTTCCAAATGGTTATCAAAGCCTAGGTACTCATTGGCAAACTTCCAGGTTGGTATTCTCAGATTTACTGGAAGTATGGGATCAGTCCCATAAACTAAATGATAAGGTGTGCTACCTAAAGCCATCTTAAACTTGGTCCTATCTACCCATAATGCATATCTCAAGAGGGTATTCCACTCTCTAGGACTCTTTGCAATCTACTTATTGATTATGTCTA
Source organism: Cunninghamia lanceolata (assembly GCA_027924645.1). Lineage (NCBI taxonomy): Eukaryota > Viridiplantae > Streptophyta > Pinopsida > Cupressales > Cupressaceae > Cunninghamia > Cunninghamia lanceolata. The sequence goes on from BSBN01000978.1 coordinate 6,265,637, forward strand.
ATAAGATTTTGTTTCTTGATTCGGCCAATCAATTACCTTGAGGGTAATAATTTGAAGAAAACATTAAAATGATCTCGTATTCAAATGCCTATTTAGAAAACTTTAAAGAAGAGAAAGCAAGGCCATTATCACATACCAATGAATAGGGAGTTCGAAACCTGGTGATGATGTTTTCTTCAAGAAACTTGATAACTACCTCAGTTGTGGAGAATTTGCAGCAGGTAGCCTCAGTCAACCTTGTACAATAGTATGTCACTGTCAGTATAAATTTGTGTTATGCAGAAGATGGAGGATTGATTACTCTAATAAAATCTAGGCCCCATTGTGCAAACGGTCTTGATTCAATCACAGGCTGTAATGGATTGGCCTGATTCCTTCCCTTATCTACTGTAGTCTGACAGGTGTGGCAACTTCTGATGTGACTCTTAGTATCTTTGAACATCGTGGGCTAGTAATAGCCCGCCCTCAGTATTTTGTGTGTTGTAGCTAGATGGGAACCATGGCTAATTTTGTACTTGTCATGCAATTTTGTCAACACTTTATCTGCTTCAGCTCTGTCTAGGCATCTCAGATAAATTCCATCATGGTTCTTCCTAAATAGAAGACCTCCTTGTACCATATATTTCTGTGCTTTAATCTTCAAAGCTCTCCTCTGAGAATCTTTCATCCTATTTGGGTACTTTCCAGCTATTAAAAAGGTGTTTAAATCATCATACTAGTTTGATGCATTCTAGGAATTCAATACATACTACTATTTTATTAAATCTGGATCTGTATTTGCTATTGTTTGTACCAACACCTGCCCTTTGACCAGCTTCATGGGAATGATTTCCATGTCGAATTCCTGCAGCATGCTGATCCATTTGGCTCTCTTTTCTCTAGGTTTGTTTTGCATCAGCAACATCTTTACTACTGCATCTGGCACTATGGCTTTGATCTGGCTACACAGAATGTAATGTCTAATTTTTTTCATAGCCCTCATTAACATGAATGCTTGTCTCTTAGTGTCTAGATATCTCAACTGTATATCCTTCAGAGTCGCGCTCATAAATGTGATGGGCCTTTCTTCATTGTTTTCACCTTTCTGTGTCAAGGTGGCCACAACTAAATGAGAAGATGCAAAGGAGTATATGTAAAATGAGCTTGTGTAGTCCAGACTTGCAAATACAGGAGCATTAGAAATTACCTCGATATCTTCAAATGCAACCCTAGCCACAGGCGTCCATTCCATCTATGTATCCTTCTTCAACATGGCATTTAACAGCTGCATGATCTATGTAAAACCTATTATAAACTTCAAAACAAAGTTAATTTTACCAAAAAATGATTTCAACTCTTTCCTACTATTTGGTATTTGCAAATTTTTTATGGATTCTATTCTATCTGGATCAATCAAAATTCCATCTTCAGAAATGACATGGCCTAATAATTTACCTTTAGTTACACCAAATATACATTTCTTAGGATTAAGGGAAATCCCATACCTTTCACATCGCTTGAGTATTTTCCTAAGGTCTTCAGTGCGGGTGGATGCATCCTTGGAGTACATAGTCAAATCATCCATATACACAACAATGCACTTACCTGATAATCCATGGAATGCAATGTCCATGGCTCTCTGAAAAGTGGCACCTGCATTGATCAGACCAAAAGGCATTCTCCTATATGCATAATTTCCCCATTTACAAGTGAAGGTGGTTTTTAATCTATCTTCTTTATCAATCAAGACTTGCTTGTAACCTGAGAAACCATCTAAAAAAGACATCATTTTTGCCCCATTTACTACTTGCAACACTTCGTCGATTGGAGGCAGAGGATAATTATCTTTTTCAGATGCTTTATTTAAATTTGTAAAGTCTACGCATAACCTAATGTCTCCGTTTTTCTTCCTCACTAGTACTAAGTTAGCTACCCAAACTAAATGTCTTACTGGGAAAATTATTCCAGCAGACAGCAATTTTTTAACTTCCTCAAAGATTAAAGGCTCTAGAATGGTGTTCACAGGCCTTTGTTTCTGTCTGAATGGTTTAACCTCTGGTCTTAAAGGTATTACATGAGTTATGATGGATGTATCGTATGTTTTCAAGTCTTCATACATCCATGCTATGACATATTTATATTCTTTCAGAACATCTAAAACCTCTTTTCTAATTTTCTCTGAGCAAGCCTTCCCAATTAGTACATTTTGTAGATTTTGCTCTATCCCTAAGTTGTGTAAATCATACTTACCCCCTTCTATTTTGGGCAAGTCCTTCTGTCTCATTACTCCATCAAAGTCAAAGATATGTTCTAATTCAATTACTCCTTTGGGTAAGAAGTTTCTCTTTAAGTTGATTATATCCTCTTCATCCCATGTTATTTCGGGCCTCTCTTGCTCATCAATGATTTGAGCCTTAAAGATCTCATTACAAGTTAGAAAATCAATAATTTGCTGATCCCCCCAAATACCTGAAAGTGTGTAACATTGTCTAGGATACTGGGCACATTAACTAGCTCAACAGCAAATCATCTCAATCTTAACAGTTTCAAGGGTTCTAATGTGCTAGCAGCAACTGCTTGTGCATCTGGTCTGTGGTTCAACTCTCTATGGATGTGCTCTATGTTAAAAGCATCAAATGAATCTATTAAAACCCATACTTTGTGTCTGTAACTAACCATTTTTTTGTAATTGCAGGCATATAGTTTCCTCACTTGTCTGACTACTAGTTCAGAGTCTGAAAATACTCTGATCGTTTTGACCTTTTTCTTGATGGCCATGACAAGTCCTAAAATTAGGGCCTCATATTCAGCAATATTATTAGTACAGGAAAATTGTAATCTATATGTTGCCAGATGTGATTTACCCTGAGGATCTATGAGTTCAACACCTGCACCTATGCCCTATTTTGATTTGGACCTATCACATTTTAACGTCCACATGCCATCTTTAATTTTCTAACCTTTTATCTGGGCATGCTTTGTCTCTTTTATCACCTGTGGGGTGTTTTCCTGTTCATTCATGGGCGTTTCTGTTTGGTCAACTTGCATATGTGTATTTCCATTTGGTAAATCAGAAAGACAACTACCCTTGTCCTCTATTTCTTCTCCTAAATCTGGAATCAACGCATCTACATCACCCTTAACATATTTTTGTGTTTGATTAGGATTCTCATTTTCCTCTTGTAACTCTACCTTCTTTATGCATTTTTTGTATTCATATTCAATGATGTCTTTGCACATTCCACAACTTTCCTCAGAATGTCGCCTATTGTGGACTCTACACCTATTTTTATACAGTTTGCATTGGACTGGCAGATTTTGTTTAACGCACTCTTCCACCTCTTATCTAATGGCATGACCAAATTTGTCTATTGCATTATTTTCTTCATCTGAAGAATTTCCATCAGACTCAATGAATAATGTTGTCTCCTTGTTGACACATTTTTTTCTAATGTTTAACATCATGATCTCTTCAATCTGTACCCCGTTGTTGGTAATTCTATAAACACCAGGTTCAATAGTAGCATATAATATTTCATTCATTCGATTATACTCTATTATCATGTGTTTCACCCTGGGTTCTGCCTCTATTCTAATCTGGTTTGGGACACCTCTCCAAGGTAGCCACATATGTGAAAAGTCAGTGGCCATATATCCATTTAATGTCTTGGACCAATCTCTACTCAGCACCATTCCATAATTTACGGGTATATCCACTACTTGAATATCAATGATTTGGCTTACCCTAGGGTTTGAAGCTAATTGCATTTGAATGTTCATGAGTTCTCCTATCACGCTAACCTCAATCTTATCTAATTGTGTGACAACCTTGGTAGATTTGGTGGGAGTCAGCCCGAGAGTTTTACATATTCCTAAGGGCATTACGTTGGCTGATGCACTAGAATCTACCATGCAATTGTGTATGTTCTTCCCACACAATCTAACAGTTAACAAGAAAGGGGGAGCATCCCTTTTATCTACATGTATTACTACATTTGTATTGGAAGGCAGCTCAACTTTCTTACTTTTCTCTTTAGCCAGTGAATCTCTGTTAGGAACAATTATATCAGTAGAAACCTCATCGGTCATGGATGTATCTAGAGATTTTATAAAAGCATTTTTGATCCCTGGGGTTTTCAATAATTCATTTAGAGGTATACTAACCTTAATTTTCTTTATTTCTTCTGACAAGTAATTCATTAATCTTATCATCTCTATTGTTTCAGTTTTACTTGTTTGATCCTTTTGTACTACTATTCTGTTATTCATATGCTGATTAGCTTTAAGTATGGTAGGATTGTTGCTGGCATTCTGATCTAGGGCTATGTTGAAGTTGTTCGGAGCAATGGAAGTGGTGAAAGGTCCTCCTGGCCTACGGTCATTCCTTAAATTGTAGGTGTGGTTTTTATTTGCCTGTTGAAAAGCCTACACCTCTTCTATTTCAGTTAATACCTCATTTCAGTTTCAAAGGGAAACTGAAAAGCATTTAACACAAAGGCTGATTGAGGATAAAGACTTTCACAACAGTATGGTCCATCTTCTAGCAATTCATCCTCTTTCTCTTCTATAGTTGCAAAGGTAAACGTTTCTAAGACTAAAGATGTATCATATCCTGAGGGTATTACCTCATTACCCTTGGGAATGAGAAATTCAGAGGTAGGAAGCTGCACATCTATATTAAAAATGCTAGCTACTAAGTGGAACTATGGATAGTCATGCTCAACATGGGTCTTGGGTGGCCTAGGCTGATTCTGATTTATGTTATTATTATTCTAGGTCCTATTATCTATCACTGGTCCTCTATTTTGCATTGGTTGCCCCTAGTTGGGACTTTGATGCTGATTATAGTTTTGGTTCTGATTGTACTACTGATTTTGATTGGAACTATACTTTTGATTTTGGCCTTGGTTGTGATTTTGATTTTGATTTTAGTTTTGGTTGCATCTTCCATAGAGGTTCTCGTTTCTTAGTTGTGTCACTTCGGTGGTTAACCTTTTCAAATGTGTAGTGATCTCTTTGATTTCTTCCTTTTCCTCCTATGCTTTTGCCACAGTTGTATCCCTAGGAGGTTGGAAGAAAGGCTAACCATTATTTTGTCTATTATTAGAAGTGCTACCCGTGTAAGGAGTTATAGCTTGGATTGGGGTAGGACTATACACAGGTGTGTAAGAAGGAACCGGATTTAATAATGGACCGTGGTGCATAGGGGCTTCATTCCATGGTTGTGCCTGATTCTGCACCGCAAAATTTCCTCCATTAACAAATGGGCTATAAGTTGTGTGCCTCATCACTTGGTTCACTGAGGCTACCTCTTTGTAGGCTTTGGATATTGAATCTATGCCAGGTTTTCTTTTAACAAACATGGCAGTTAAAGGATCCAAGGCTGCATAGTACATAGCCAACAAGGTATCATCATCCATGGTGTAAGTGTCTACTAACCTAGAGTAGGCCTTTTGAAATTTGTCATTGAAATTATCAATCAACTCTCCCACTCCCCTTTTTATGGTAGCCAATTTATGATACAGGATGCAAGGATCAATGGGTCCTCTAAATCTTAACAGAAATGTTTCTTCCATAAGTGACCAGGAAGAATTGTAATCATTGGGTAGGTTTACATACCAGTTAGAGGCTTGTTCACTAAAGGTGTAGGGAAATAATCTACACACAACGTCCTCGTGCTCTAATCTAGCCCTAAAACATGGTTCCTTGAATATTCTAATATGATCTTCTGGGTCCTGATATAACTGGTATTTAGGACATATCTTTTCCAGATTTTTGGGCATCTCATGATAATCATTGAAAAATATGTGAGAATTGACATTGAAATAAGCCATTGAAGGTGTTTGAGCTTGACCTCAGCTTGTAGGAATACATGGATTGATTGGTGGGATAGGATTTATAGGAGGACTGAGACCTCCAGGAGTGCTTGAACCAAGATTTAAGGATTGAATAGTGATCTGTCAGGACTCACAATGCTTCGTATGTTAAAAGGTGACCTAGGAGGTGTTCCAGATGAACTTCTTGCTTGCGATATTTTAGGATTCCAAATCAAAGGGTTCTTACTTTGCCTTATATCAGGTAGTTGTACAAAAATATCCCCTAAACTGGATCTAGACCTGGTCACTCTATCACTGTTATTAGCTAGTTTGAAACAAACCCTAATTTAAGTTAGGCCCTCCTTCTAGCGCCAGAGAAACTGTTGGTGATTGTTTTGATGCAATCATAACAATTAGTTAAAATTCACATATAATGAACCAAAACTGACTTGAAAGATATGAAGGAATCATTTTAAGATTCACTTAATCCCAAGTTTAATATGGCTGGGTATGGCCTATTGAGCTAATTCAGTTGGTCAATGTGAAGCTGTAATGTTCAAGGGGCCTTACATAATTTAAGGTTGTTTGTTGGTTAACTGGACTCAAACTATGCAAAGAGATCATGAAATATAGGTGTGTTTGTCCATTCTTTGCATAAAAGTGTTACTGTGCTACAAGATTTTAAATAATTTTCTTGAATTATTGCAGCTTTCTCCTTTACACATTTATGAAAACTTGTCTACTTTTAGCTCTGTTATGTATACCCTTTCAAATTTGAGACAACTTCCTTTAGATTTCTGCATTTTAAGCTAAGTATTTCAGATGGGTTGGGAAAAGTTAGTAAGATCTAATCTAAAATTCATTTAAATCTACCAAAGGATCTACTTGTTCTGTTATACACTTTATAAATCATACAACAATTTGATCAAATCCATAGATAAAACCTTAAATGTAAGTTCTAAGCATATTCACAAACATACATTTAAAATTGTAAGATCTCAGAGAAAATGTTTCAAAACACAACGAAGAGTAGGAGAACTGTCAGAAGATAGATGCAGAACACCAGATTCTGTTGTATTAGAAACAAATAGTCATACATGATTTACAATGTTGGAATGACTCTTAGTTTCATTGATCAAACTATAGAGAACTTACAAGCTTTACAGATATAGTAAGGAAGCCAGATGTTCCACGCACTCCTTACTACAGACAACAGGCGACCTCCTTCTTCTACTTCTAATCTAAACTAAAATGTTACAAAACTCTCTATAGTCCCTGTGTAAAGTTTTACGGTGTAGAGAGGCATAATATATAGACTTTCTGGTTGTCTTCAATACAGCAAAAACCCTAGTTTAAACCTTGGTTGAAACCCCTGGTTACAACAATGAATGTAGGTGAACCAATTCCCAAAATACCTCTGAGTACACATCCAATCTGGGTGAAAAAATACCCTTCTGGGAACCCTAGCATCTCAATTTTAACTTCTGTGGTCTGCTGTATTAATGTCCTCAGCTGCATATTGTCCTCATCAGTGAATGGCCTTTTGACTTTCTTGCCTTTCATCCTTATCATCCTCTACTCCTAAGATTGGATTTCTTCGCCTACGTCATGTCATCGTCATCAAGATTTCAGCTACTCTCCTCACTTGCAAGCCTGCAAAAAAATAGACCAGCAATAAGTACCATTGATTATTAAAACAACAACCCTCGAAACACCTATTAGATCCAAATGGGGGCTGAGAAAAATTGCAGCTATTGGGTCAAAATCTACAAAAAAAATGCATTCATACTGCGCATATTGTGTCAAGAAACTACCGGGTCAACCATCGCTAACTAGAAATGATGCATACGTAGGGTCAAAGTGTGTCAAAAACCCTAAAACACCCTATCGCCAAATGTTTCCCGCCTATCGGTGCCAAAAAACCTCATCGGTGGGCCCTAAAGATTCTCCACCGATTTCCTATGTCTGGCTGAAAAATGGCCCCTTTACCTCCCTTTTATTAGAAACGATGCCTACAGAGAGTGACACATGCAGCATTCCATGTGAGGGGCTTTGAAACTTTGCTTTATGCGGAAGGCGACACTTGTTGCATTCTGCACTTCGTAGAAACTATCTCGAAACTTACGAAAACTTTAGATTCATGCGGAGGAAGACACGTGTCGCCACCTCTATCATTGTTAGGGGCTGCTAAGACTCAGCAGAAGCTCTCCCAAAACTTTTGACTCTCGTGGAAAGTGACACTTGTCACTCTCTGCACGATTGTTGCAACTGTTAAGGACCTCCGGGGCACTTTAAAACTTGTTTGCGGAAGGTGACACGTGGTGTCTTCTACGCAACTGTTGACGTATTTGAGGCTCGGTGGGTCATCCTTCAGAGTGTGACGCTTGTCACTCTCCGTGTTGCTCTGAAACTTTTGGGGACAATTACGAAAGGCACCACGTGGCATCTTCCACGCAGCTGTTGAAACTGTTAAGACTCCTCTGAAGCTCATGGATGATTTTAAATTCTTAAAGGGGCTCGTCGTAGAAGGTGACAAGTGGCATGCTCCATGTGACTGTTAGAAACGCTTGGGGCTCATCATGGAAGGTGACAAGTGGCATGCTCCGCGTGACTGTTAGAAACACTTAGGGCTCTACGTTGGCCCCCTCCCCCCTTTTGCAACACTACTTAGACTCATGCGGAGTGTGACACTTGGCGTGCTTTGCATAGCCTTTAGAAACACTTAGGAACATTTAACAAAATATTTGAAACCTTGCATTATTTAAACCCTTGTAGTGCATTTTACCAAAATGGGCATAACTTGCAAAATATGTCAAATTTTTAGATGATTGAAAAAGCAACCCTGGCTCATTTTTGACAAGGAATCCAACCATACCATGCACTAGCCCTGAAAATGTATTTGCTCACTAATTTATCAAGGTTTACAAATTTCACTCTCTTTTCCCTTACCACCAAGGACAGACCCACAAAAACAGAAGCAAAAAGCAAAGCCACAGCAGGGGTCCCTATTTTGCTAAGGAGTAAAATGGGGTGTGTTGTGAACATCACAACAACTAGCCACCAAACAAAATAACTAAATTCAAGGCCTCCAAGAAAACTTAGTGAAATAAATGCATAACTTATGACTATCCATCTTGTAAATTATTATTCAACTTGAGACCTAAGGCATTCAATAAGGGTGCATAAATTTTTTATTTTCTGTTTAATTGTGTGCACGTGATTAATAAGCCTCATCTTGAAGATTAGTTGAACAAACCAGTGACTGATATTAGCCTACGTAGATGAGGATATTCCCTCATAGCCAACTGGATAGAGCCTTGCTGCCAGTGAGCGTCCATAGCCCCAGCAAGGTTATCGTTACAATTCTCCTAAGTAGAGCCCCACTGCTAGTGAGCATTTATAGCCCTGGTAGAGTTACTTAAATGGCTTAATCTAGATTTTCAGTATAATCCACTTTATTCATTATTATTTTTATTTATTTTATATTTTCTAATTTTACATTCTAATTTTTGATAGAGATGTCATAAGATATAGCAATTTGTAACTTCAAGATGCAAGGAGTGGACACTTGCTGAAATTAAGCTGAGAATTGTAATGGTAGCAAGGGTGACCTCAAATTTTTCACCTAATATCTATACTGGTAGGTTCAACAAACCCAAGGATTTTAGGTGTGTCGTCATGAGAAACCTCCTTGAATTCTCAATCACATTTATTGAATACGAAACCTCAACAAGTAAAACAACTCTCTACATTCATGACAGTCACAACAAGTTATGTGTAAATTGCAAATGATTAACTTGAATATTCTAAATTTTATATTGTTTTGAATGGTTGCTGCCTTGCTCCTTAATACTCTAAAGAAAGACAAAGATCCCTGCTGAGGAGACAACAACAAAACACAGACAGGCGGACAGTACAAAAGCAAAAGAAATGAAAACTGTACAAACAGAAACAAAACAACAAATAGAAGGAAATAGAAAACAAAACTATACAAACAGCCAACCAAAAAAAAAAAAAAATAGCAAAAGAACTATACATTACTTACACTATATTACACCAAAGTGGACTACCCTTTACCTTAGGCCTAGAAGTAGTGTTTCAAATGTTGGCCATTAACTGGTAATGGCATGTCTTCTCTAGTCAAGGTCTTAAGTCTAAATGTGTTATCTCCTATTATTTCTGAGACATGTAATGGACCTAGCCATAGTTTATCAAATTTTCCATGACTTCCTTTCTTTTCATGTGCTTTGTCCCAGCACAACACTAAGTCTAATATCTTAAATGTTTTGACTCTTGCCCTTTTATCAAACCACCTTTTAACAACCACTTGATGCTTGGCAAACCTCTCGATGGCTTGACCTCTTTTTTCATCTAATTGTAGCATTTGTACTATCCTGGCTTCCAAATGGTTATCAAAGCCTAAGTACTCATTGGCAAACTTCTAGGTTGGTATTCTCATATTTACTGGAAGTATGGGATCAGTCCCATAAACTAAATGATATGCTGTGCTACCTAAAGCCGTCTTAAACTTGGTCCTATCTACCCATTATGCATATCTCAATAGGGTATTCCACTCTCTAGGACTCTTTGCAATCAACTTCTTGATTATGTCTAATAACATTTTGTTCATTGATTCGGCCAATCCATTACTTTGAGGGTAATAATTTGAAGAAAACCTTAAAACGATCCTGTATTCAAATGCCCATTTAGAAAACTTTAAAGAGAAAGCAGGGCCATTATCACATACCAATGAATAGGGAGTTCCAAACCTGGTGATGATGTTTTCTTCAGAAAATTGATAACTACCTCAGTTGTGGAGAATTTGTGGCAGGTAGCCTCAGTCCACCTTGTACAGTAGTATGTCACTGTCAGTATAAATTTGTGTCCTGCAGAAGATGGAGGATTGATGACTCCAATAAAACCCAGGCCCCACTGTGCAAACGGTCTTGATTCAATCACAGGCTATAATGGATTGGCCTGATTCCTTCCCTTATCTGTTGCAATCTGACAGGTGTGACAACTTCTGATGTGACTCTCAGTATCTTTGAACATCATGGGCTAGTAATAGCTACCCTCAGTATTTTGTGTGTTGTAGCTAGATGGGAACCATGGCTGGTTCCGTACTTGTCATGCAATTCTGTCAACACTTTATCTGCTTCAGCTCTGTCTAGGCATGTCAGATAAATTCTATCATGGTTCTTCCTAAATAGAAGACCTCCTTGTACCATATATTTTTGTGCTTTAATCTTCAAAGCTTTCCTCTGAGAAGCTTTCATCCTATTTGGGTACTTTCCAGCTATTAAAAAGGTGTTTAAATCATCATACCAGTTTGATGTGTTCTGGGAATTCAATACATACTACTGTTTTATTAAATATGGATCCGTATTTGTTATTGTTTGTACCAACGCCTGCCCTCTGACCAGCTTCATGGGAATGATTTCCATGTCAAATTCCTGTAGCGTGGTGATCCATTTGGCTCTCTTTTCTACAGGTTCATTCTACATCAGCAACATCTTTATTGCTGCGTCTGGCACTATGGCTTTGATCTGGCTGCGCAGAATGTAATGTCTAATGTTTTTCATAGCCCTCATTAATGCGAATGCTTGTCTCTCAGTGTCTAGATATCTCAACTATACATCCTTCAGAGGCGCGCTCATAAATGTGATGTGCCTTTCTTCATTATTTTCACCTTTCTGTGTCAAGGTGGCCGCAACTAAATGAGAAGATGCAAACGAGTATATGCAAAACAGGCTTGTGTAGTCTGGACTTGCCAATACAAGAGCATTAGAAATTGCCTCCTTGATATCTTCAAATGCAGCCCTAGCCACCGGCATCCATTCCATCTGCACATACTTCTTCAACATGGCATTTAATGGTTGCACGATCTTTGCAAAACCTGTTATAAACTTCTGAACAAAGTTAATTTTACCAAAAAATAATTTCAACTCTTTCCTATTGTTTGGTATTTACAAATTTCTTATGAATTCTATTCTATCCGGATGAATCGAAATTCCATCTTTAGAAATGACAAGGCCTAAAAATTTACCTTCAATTACGCCAAATATACATTTCTTAGGATTAAGGGAAATCCCATACCTTTCACATCGCTTGAGTATTTTGCTGAGGTCTTCAGCGTGGGTGGATGCATCCTTGGAGTACATAGTCAAATCTTCCATATACACAACAATGCACTTACCTAATAATCCATGGAATGCAATGTCCATGGCTCTCTGAAAAGTGGCACCTACATTGATCAGACCAAAAGGCATTCTCCTATATGCATAATTTCCCCATTTACAAGTGAAGGTGGTTTTTAATCTATCTTCTTTATCAATCAAGACTTGGTTGTAATCTGAGAAACCATCTAAAAAAGACATCATTTTTGCCCCGTTTACTACTTGCAGCACTTCGTCCATTGGAGGCAGAGGATAATTATCTTTTTTCAAATGCTTTATTTAAAATTTTAAAGTCTATGCATAACCTGATGTCTCCATTTTTCTTCCTCACTGGTACTAAGTTAGCTACCTAGACTAAATGTCTGACTGGGAAAATTATTCCAGTAGACAACAATTTTTTAACTTCCTCAAAGATTAAAGGCTCTAGAATGGCATTCACAGGCCTTTGTTTCTATCTGAATGGTTTAACCTCTGGTCTTAAAGGTATTATGTGAGTTATGATAGACGTATCGTATGTTTTCAAGTCTTCATACGTCCATGCTATGACATGTGTATATTCTTTCAGAACGTCTAAAATCTATTTTCTAATTTTCTCAGAGCAAGCCTTCCCAATTAGTACATTTTATGGATTTTGCTCTATCCCTAAGTTGTGTAAATCATACTTACCCCCTTCTGTTTTGGGCAAGTCCTTCTATCTCATTACTCCATCAAAGTCAAACATATGTTATAATTCAATTGCTCCTTTGGGTAAGAAGTTGCTCTTTAATTTGAATATATCCTCTTCGTCCCATGTTATTTCAGGTCTCTCTTGCTTATCAATGATTTGAGCCTCAAAGATCTCTTTACAAGTCATAAAATCAATAATTTGTTGATCCCCCGAAATACCTGAAAGTGTGTAACATTGTCTGGGATACTGGGCACATTAACTAGCTCAACAGCAAATCGTCTCAATCCTGACAGTGTCAAGGGTTCTGATGTGCTAGCAGCAACTGCTAGTGCATTTGGTCTATGGTTTAGCTCTCTAGGGATGTGCTCTATGTTAAAAGCATCAAACGAATCTATTAAACCCCATACTGTGTGTCTGTAACTAACCATTTTTTTGTAATTGCGGGCATATAGTTTCCTCACTTGTCTGACTACTAGTTCAGAGTCTGAAAATACTCTGATCATTTTCACCCTTTTGTTGATGGCCATGACAAGTCCTAAAATTAAGGCCTCATATTCAGCAATATTGTTAGTACAGGAAAGTTGTAATCTATATGCTGCCAGAGGTGATTTACCCTGAGGATCTATGAGTTTAACACCTGCACCTACGCCCTATTTTGATTTGGACCCATCACATTTTAACATCCACATGCCATCTTTACTTTTTTGACCTTTTATCGTGGCATGCTTTGTCTCTTTTATCACCTGTGGGGTGTTTTCTTGTTCATTCATGGGCGTTTCTATTTGGTCAACTTGCATATGTGTATTTCCATCTAGTAAATCAGAAAGACAACTACCCTTGTCCTCTATTTCTTCTCCTAAATCTAGAATCAAGGCATCTACATCACCCTAAACATATTTCTGTGTTTGATCAGGATTCTCATTTTCCTCTTGTAACTCTACCTTCTTTATGCATTTTTTGTATTCATATTCAATGATGTCTTTGCACATTCCACAACTTTCCTCAGAATGTCACCTATTGTGGACTGTACACCTATTTTTATATAGTTTACATTGGACTGGCAAATTTTGTTTAACGCACTCTTCCACCTCTTGTCTAATGGCATGACCAAATTTGTCTATTGCATTATTTTCTTTATCTAAAGAATTTCCATCAGACTCAATGAATAATTCTATCTCCTTGTTGACACATTTTTTTCTAATGTTTAACATCATGATCTCTTCAATCTGTACCCCGTTGTTGGCAATTCTATAAACACCAGGTTCAATAGCAGCATATAATATTTCATTTGTTTGATTATACTCTATTATCATGTGTTCATCTTGGGTTCTGCCTCTATTCTAATCTGGCTTGGGACACCTCTCCAAGGTAGCCACATATGTGAAAAGTTAGTGGCCATATATCCATTTAATGTCTTGGACCAATCTCTACTCAGCAACATTCCATAATTTACAGGTATATCCACTACTTGAATATCAATGATTTGGCTTAACCTAAGGTCTGAAGCTAATTGCATTTGAATGTTCATGAGTTCTATCATGCTAGCCTCAATCTTATCTACTTGTGTGACAACCTTGGTAGATTTGGTGGGAGTTAGCCCGAGAGTTTTACATATTCCTAAGGGCATTACATTGGCTAATGCACCGGAATCTACCATGCAATTGTGTATGTTCTTCCCACACAATCTAACAGTTAACAAGAAAGGGGGAGCATCCCTTTTATCTTCATGTATTACTACATTTGTATTAGAAGGCAGATCAACTTTCTTACTTTTCTCTTTAGGCGGTGAATCTTTGTTAGGAACAGTTATATCAGTAGAAACCTCGTCTGTCATGGATGTATCTAGAGATTTTATAAAAACATTTCTGATCCCTGGGGTTTTTAATAATTCATTTAGAGGTATACTGACCTTAATATTCTTTATTTCTTCTGACAAGTAATTCATTAATCTTGTTGTCTCTATTGTTTAAGTTTTAATTGTTTGATCCTTTTGTACTGGTGTTCCGTTATTCATGTGCTGATTAGCTTTAAGTATGGCAGGATTGTTGCTGGCATTCTGATCTAGGGGTATGTTGACGTTGTTCGGAGGAATGGAAGTGGTGAAAGGTCCTCCTGGCCTAGGGTCGTTCCTTAAATTGTAGGTGTGGTTTTTATTTTCCTGTTGAAAAGCCTGTACCTCTTATGTTTCAGTTAATACCTCATTTTTAGTTTCAAAGGGAAACTGAAAAGCATTTAACACAAAGGCTGATTTAGGATAAAGAGTTTCACAACAGTATGGTCCATCTTCTAGCAATTCATCCTCTTTCTCTTCTACAGTTGCAAAGGTAAATGTTTCTAAGACTAAAGATGTATCATATCCTGAGGGTATTACCTCATTACCCTTGGGAATGAGAAATTTAGAGGTAGGAGGCTGCACATCTATAATAAAAATGTTGGTTGCTAAGTGGAACTGTGGACAGTCGTGCTCAGCATGGGCATTGGTATTATGAAATTTGCACCAATTTTTGGGTGCTATACTAGCCATTTGGATGCCAGTTGTTTGTTTTACATCGTGATTATCTATATTCTCAAAAGGAGAAGCTAGAGTACCATTGTTGGGCCCAGTGTTCCATGTCTTGGCTGGCCTAGGCTGATTCTGATTTCTATTATTATTATTCTAGGTCCTATTATCTATCACTGGCCCTCTATTTTGCATTGGTTGCTCCTGGTTGGGACTTTGATGCTGATTATAGTTTTGGTTCTGATTGTACTGCTAATTTTGATTGGAACTATAGTTCTGATTTTGGCCTTGGTTGTGATTCTAATTTTGATTTTAGTTTTGGTTGCCTCTTCCATAGAGGTTCTTGTTTCTTAGTTGTGTCACTTCGATGGTTAACCTTTTCAAATGTGCAGTGATCTCTTTGATTTCTTCCCTTTCCTCCTGTGCTTTTGCCACAGTTGTATCCCTAGGAGGTTGGAAGAAAGGCTGACCATTATTTTGACTATTATTAGAAGTGCTACCTGTGTAAGGAGTTATAGCTTAGATTGGTTAGGACTATACACAGGTGTGTAAGAAGGAACCGGATTTAATAATGGAGCGTGGTGCATAGGGGCTTCATTCCATGGTTGTGCCTGATTCTGCACCGCAAAATTTCCTCCATTAACAAATGGGCTATAAGTTGTGTGCCTCATCTCTTGGTTCACTGAGGCTACCTCTTTGTAGGCTTTGGACATTGTATCTATGTCGGGTTTTCTTTTGACAAACATGGCAGTTAAAGGATCCAAGGCTGCATAGTACATAGCCAACAAGGTATCATCATCCACGGTGTAAGGGTCTACTAACCTAGAGTAGGCCTTTTGAAATCTGTCATTGAAATTATCAATCAACTCTCCCTCTCCCCTTTTTATGGTAGCCAATTTATGATACAGGATGCAAGGATAAATGGGTCCTGTAAATCTTGACAGAAATGCTTCTTCCATAAGTGACCAGGAAGAAATGTAACTGTTGGGTAGGTTTACATACTAGTTAGAGGCTTGTTCACTACAGGTGTAGGGAAACAATCTACACACAATGTCCTCATGCTCTAATCTGGCCCTAAAACATGCTTCCTTGAATATTCTAATATGATCTTCTGGGTCCTGATGTAACTTGTATTTAGGACATATCTTTTCTAGATTTTTGGGCATCTCATGATAATCATTGAAACATATGGGAGAATTGACATTGAAATAAGCCATTGCAGGCATTTGAGCTTGACCTGAGGTTGTAGGAATACCTAGATTGATTGGTGGGATAGGATTTATAGGAGGACTGAGACCTCCAGGAGTGCCTGAACAAAGATTTAAGGATCTAAATAGTGATCTGTTAGGACTCACAATGCTTTGTATGTTAAAAGGTGAGCCAGGAGGTGTTCCAGATGAACTTCCTGCTTGCAATATTTTAGGATTCCAAATCAAAGGGTTCTTACTTCACCTTATATCAGGTAGTTGTAGAAAAATATCCCCTGAACTGGATCTAGACCTGGTCACTCTATCACTGTTATTAGCTAGTTTGAAACAAACCCTAATTCAAGTCAGGCCCTCCTTCTAGTGCTAGAGAAATTGTTGGTGATTGTTTTGATGCAATCATAACAATTAGTTAAAATTCACATATAATGAACCAAAACTGACTTGAAAGATATGAAGGAATCATTTTAAGATTCACTTAATCCCAAGTTTAATATGGCCGGGTATGGCCTGTTGAGCTAATACAGTTGGTCAATGTGAAGCTGTAATGTTCAAGGGGCCTTACGCAATTTAAGGTTGTTTGTCGGTTAATTGGACTCAAACTATGCAAGGAGATCATGAAATACGGGTGTGTTTGTCCATTCTTTGCATAAAAGTGTTACTGTGCTGCAAGATTTTAAATGATTTTCTTGAATTATTGCAGATTTCTCCTTTACACATTTATGAAAACTTGTCTACTTTTAGCTCTGTTATGCATACCCTTTCAAATTTGAGACAACTTCCTTTTAGATTTCTGCATTTTAAGCTAAGTATTTCAGATGGGTTGGGAAAGTTAGAAAGATCAAATCTAAACTTCATTTAAATCTACTGAAGGATCTACTTGTTTTGTTATGCACTATATAAATCATACAGCAATTTGATCAAATCCACAAATAAAACCTTAAATGTAAGTTTTGAGCATTTTCACAAACATACATTTAAAATTGCAAGCTCTCAGAGAAAATGTTTCAAAACACAAAGAAGAGTAGGAGAACACTCAGAAGATAGATGCAGAACTCTAGATTCTGTTGTATTAGAAACAAACAGTCATACATGATTTACAATGTTGGAATGACTCTTAGTTTCATTGATCAAACTACAGAGAACTTACAAGCTTTACAGATACAATAAGGAAGCCAGATGTTCCACGCACTCCTTACTGCAGACAACAGGCG
The DNA here is from genome assembly GCA_027924645.1 of Cunninghamia lanceolata. Taxonomy (NCBI): domain Eukaryota; kingdom Viridiplantae; phylum Streptophyta; class Pinopsida; order Cupressales; family Cupressaceae; genus Cunninghamia; species Cunninghamia lanceolata. Next base: position 6,283,194 of record BSBN01000978.1, read on the forward strand.
ACCTCCTTCTTCTACTTCTAGTCTAAACGAAAATGTTACAAAACTCTTTGTAGTCCCTGTGTAAAGTTTTATGGTGTAGAGAGGCACAAATATAGACTTTCTAGTTGTCCTCAATACAGCAAAAACCCTAGTTTAAACCTTGGTTGAAACCCCTGGTTACAACAATGAATGCAGGTGAACCAATTCCCAAAATACCTCTAAGTACACGTCCAATCTGGGTGAAAAAATGCCCTTCTAGGAACCCTAGTAGCTCAATTTTAACTTCTGTGGTCTGCTGCAGTAATGTCCTCAGCTGCATTTTGTCCTCATCAGTGAATGGCCTTTTGACTTTCTCACCTTTTGTCCTTATCATCCTTTGCTCCTGAGATCAGATTTCCTCTCCTGCGTGATGTCATCATCATCAAGATTTCAGCTATTCTCCTCAACTGCAAGCCTGCTAAAAAAATAGACCAGCAATAAGTACCATTGATTATTAAAACAACAACCCTCGAAACACCTGTTAGATCCAAATGGGGGCTGAGCAAAATCATGGCTATCGGTTCAAAATCTGTAAAAAAAATGTATTCATACTACGCATACTATGTCAAAAAACTACCAGGTCAACCATCGCTAACCAGAAATGATGCATACACAGGGTCAAAGTGTGTCAAAAACCCTAAAAAAACCCTATCGCCAAATGTTTCCTGCCTATTAGTGCCAAAAAACCTCATCAGTGGGCCCTAATGATTCTCCACCGATTTCTTGTGTCTGGCTGAAAAATGGCCCCTTTACCTCCCTTTTATTAGAAACGGTGCCCATAGAGAGCGACACATGGCGCGTTCCGCCCGAGGGGCTTTGAAACTTTGCTTTATGCGGAAGGTGACACTTGTTGCATTCCACGCTTCCTAGAAACTATCTCAAAACTTACGAAAACTTTAGATTCATGTGGAAGAAGACACATGTTGCCACCCACATCATTGTTAGGGGCTACTGAGACTTAGCGGAAGCTCTCCCAAAACTTTTGAGACTCTCGCGGAAAGTGACACTTGTCACTCTCTGCATGATTGTTGCAACTGTTAATGACTTCCAGGGCACTTTGAAACTTGTTTGCGGAAGGCGACACATGGCGTCTTCCACACAGCTATTGAGGTATTTGGGGCTCGGTGGGTCATCCTTCAGAGTGTGATGCTTGTCACTCTCTGCGTTGCTCTGAAACTTTTGGGGACAATTACAAAAGGCACCACGTGGCATCTTCCGCACGACTGTTGAAACTGTTAAGACTCCTCTGAAGCCCACAGATGATTTTAAATTCTTAGAGGTGCTCGTCGCAAAAGGTGACAAGTGGTACGCTCTGTGTGACTATTAGAAACGCTTGGGCCTCGTCGCGGAAGGTGACAAGTGGCATGCTCCTCGTGACTGTAAGAAACGTTTGGGGCTCTATGTTGGCCCCCTCCCCTCTTTTGCAATGCTATTTAGACTCATGCAGAGTGTGACACTTGGTGCACTCCGCATAGCCTTTAGAAACACTTAGGAACATTTAATGAAATATTTGAAACCTTGCATTATTTAAACCCTTGTAGTGCATTTTACCAAAATGGGCATAACTTGCAAAATATGATGAATTTTTAGATGATTCAAAAAGCAACCCTGGCTCATTTTTGTCAAGGAATCCAACCATACCATGTACTGGCACTCAAAATGCATTTTCTCACTAATTTTATCAAGGTTTACAAATTTCACTCTCTTTTCCCTTACCACCAAGGACAGACCCACAAAAATAGAAGCAAAAAGCAAAGCCACAGCAGGGGTCCCGATTTTGCTAAGTAAAATGGGGCGTGTTGTGAACATCACAATAATTATGTATGACTGACTTAAATAAACAAGAGAGGGATTTGACATGTGTGAATGAAGCATATCTAGAAGAAAATGAAGATTTCTATTATAGTGAGGAAGTTGGAATATACCAAGACTCACATTGTTGTAGTCTTGTGAGTCAAATGGTAAATGTATGCTTAGAATTTCAGTATGATGAATCAACCCAAGTGAGTGGTGATGTTGATGTAGTTTTTGTAAATGTCCAATCTGAAGAACAAGAATTGGAAAACCTGTTTGGTGTCTTCCAAACTTTTGATTTTTTCAAATGATTCAGTAGCGTTAATCATTTTGTTACAGGCAGTTGAACACATAAGGATGAGGTGAATTGTTGTGTGTTGGAAAGTGATTATGATGATAATAACAATGTTGTGGACACTCATGTGCAATTTATTAATGGTGTTATTTAAGACAAAAGATTATGCATTCAGTTTAAAGAGATTGAACATAGTTTTAGCATTAAATAGTCTCCTTCCTATGTTAACTATGATGAAAGTGATGATGGGTAAGTGCAAAAAGATGGGGGGCCAAAAAGTGGCCAAAATAATTTGAAAAAAAATTAAGGCATAACGCGAGCGCGTTATAACGCGCTCGCGTTATAATGCGCTCGCGTTATAACGCGCTCGCGTTATGGGCTGCTATAAATGAAAAAAAAAGCAACTCAATTTCATTTCTCCCATTTTCTCCTCTGCCCGCGGCCTCCAAACCCTCAAAAACGCGCTCGCGTTCTGCAAAACACCAATCAACGCAAAAATCTTGTCAATTCATCGCCAAAATGCCACCGCGACGTCGAGCACGCCAAAGAGGTGAGTTATCTTTATTTTTTTGTTTGAATTTCTTTCTATATAGGTAGGTTTTTGTTGATTTTTAATGTATATTTCGTTAATTGTCAGGAAATGTTAATGCACCTCCTCCTCCTCCTCCTCCTCCTCAAAATCCACAAAATCCTGAGGAGGAAATACCTGCAGAACAACAACCTCCTCCATTCATTCCTCGACATGCCCCTAGAACACAAGATAATATAATAGGGCAAATTAAAAACAACAAGAAACAAATTGAAGATATAATTGCAAGGTTGAAAGATCCTTCCACTTCAACCTTGCATAGGTCCACACTTGCTGAATCTCTTGAGTCTATGTTAACAAATATAAATTCAATTAGCAAGCAAATAACTAGTTGGACCGATAAAAAGAGAGAGTTTAGAGATTACTATGCAGATAAATTATCATACCAAGATGTCAAAAAATTACAAATTACAAAAGTAGACTTGTGTTCAATTTTCACAAACCCACAAACAAATCAACCTCCACCCATTACATGCAAGAGGTTCCCTATCCATTGGTACAACAACCAAGTGATAAGGGACAATTTCGAGCAGAGGTGGTGGATGGTTTTTGACCATCCTTCATGCAATAACAATGAGGTCCCGCAATACTTTTTGAGGAAACTCTACTCCGAGTTTGTCCTCAATAAAGTGCCAAACTACTTTGATATGCGGGACTTCCAGGGTAGAGGTGGGGACTCAGCACAGGATAGACCAGGGGCACGTCTTGACCCACAGCGGGTAGTGAGACGAGTAATCAGCAGACCAGCCCACGAGCATGTTTCTATCCCTTCCATTGTGAAGGAGAGTGTTGAGGTCGATACACTGAGGTCGATTAGTGCCTTGACCCAGAGCATCATAGAGCATGCTGATCCTGCAACACAGAGTGGGTTGGGAGATAGTGCGAGGAGTAGGGTCCCATCGCATACTTGCCAGGCTTGCAGGTCAGCCTGTGGTTATGACCCCATGGATAGTCAGGACGCAGGTGCACAGGCTACATCTGCAGCTGAGCAGATGGTGATGACAGATACCCTCCTGAGTGAGACTTTCGGCCTTGATACTCAGGTAAATATTAGCAAGTTTATTGAATTTAATTTATTAAATTTTATTTTTGAAATACAAGATTAACTAATTTAAATTGATGATTTTAATGAAATTTTAGGGTCATAGCGTCGATGCAGTTTTCAGTGGTTCTCCACCTACATTTTTCACTAGATCATCTACTGTTGAGGTATGTAACTAGTAAACAATTATAAATATTACATGTGAATAGCATCGTTATATGAATGGTATTCTAATTTCTGATTTTGGATGTTGAATAGGTTAACACTGTAGATTTCATGGCAACACCTGCCAGCGGTGGTGGACTTCAAAGCTTTACGGAGGTAATAAAATAAATAGTTTAATGAATGAATTGTACTTACTAAATTTTTGTATGTGATTTGTGTGTTTTATTGTGTGTACTTCCATGTTTAGATGAGCGTGTGTGTATGTTAGGAGCTATGATTTGCATCACTATTATAGTTTTCGTAATTGAATAATGTTGTTTTATTTCCAGATGATGCAGGCTGCAGATACACCTCCCCATGTTCATAGGGCAATGGAGCAAGGTGTGGCCTCTGCGATTCATAGCTCTATGGCATTGACAGGGGTATGAGGCAGATTAGTAAATTTCAATTTACATTCATTATTATAGTTGTCTATTTTTGAAAAATCAAAAGATTATTGATTTGAAGTTTAATTTCTATCTGGATGGTTTCTATAGGACATGACATCACCAGGGCCTTTTCCTGCTACTGAGGCAAGTGAGCAGACAGATTATATGTTAGCGGTAAGTGATTATTTTGTTAAATGTTTCATTTTTTTATAACATGTAATTTCTATATATTAATATCTATACTTTTTTTTGTAACAGGTAAAGGTGCAGGAAGAACTAAATAGGAGGAGTAGCCCTCGGGTTCGTAGTAGACCACCCACATGCATGTCTCCATCCCCTAGAAGATCAAAGGCTGCTCGTGATTTATTCTCTTCACCAGCTAGAGGGGAATGACTTTTTATTGTGTTCCTCTGTTGTATGCCTATATGGCATTTGTGGACATATATTTTGTATTGTACATAGTTGACATTGTATGCCTATATGGCATTCTTGTAAGCCTATATGGCTATTTTGTATATATGTTATACTTATATCGACAGATATTGATGTATGCGTATATGGATATTTGGTTAATACAAATCTTTTTTATTGATGGCGTCCATACTTGCATTATAAATCCACTTTTGAATGGATATTTGTAGATGGCTACTTCAAATATTTAAAGTCTGATTGTATTACATAGGATGTTTGCATTTTCTTTGATAGGCTTGATAGACCATGGATTACATGATGGTGTTTGATGGAACAGTATGGTACTAGAAGACTCTAGTTCATTCTTAATAGGCTTGTGATTGATAATACCTTTGCATGATTGCACTTGATCTTGGATCATGGGCATGTTCTTAGGATTTTGATTGCATTATGATGTTTGATGGATAGGCATGGTGTAAGTGTAAGATACCCAACTAGTTCTACGAAAAATTTTCCTTACTTCAACACTTTTACTTGCTAACAATTCATCAACTACTTCAATAACATAAAGATATACATCAAGATAACTATTTGAATGAAACAACATTAGAGTCGGGTACTTGTCTTGTTACTTGATTCAATCAACTTGCAATGTCTTATTACATGGAAAATGCTTTCAATAGCATGAAGTACAACTCATTCAATGGAAATACAAGGACAGGCCTTGAAGCCTTGATGTTACAATGTCTTCCTTACTTGAGCAACATTTGAAGATTTGGAATGTTCAACTCATCACCTCACAAGGTAGGTGCATATTTGAAGGATTTACAAGTTTTTCTGACTTGGGCGCCAAGTTGAGGTGACCTCCTCCTGAAGTTGCGCCTTGTCAACATTAGGTGCCAATTAGAGTTTATGGATGCTCTGGATTGTTTCCAAGAGTAGGTGCCAAAACATCATCATTATGAAAGTGTTTTAAATGCTAGGCGCCCAAATGAGCCCTCTAGAGTCTAGGCGCTCCTTTCATGCATTCTGTGTTCTAGGTGCCAATTGAAAGGAGTGGAGAACAGGGCAAGTACCTTCCAAACTAGGTGTTTCCTTGAGGTGACAAGGACTTAGAAAGTGCGCCTAAGGTGAGTGCCTTGAGTGAAAATGTCTAACAAACATCTTTGAACCCCCTTTCAAGGTTAGGCGCATTCTGGAGGTGGAAACAAGTAGAAGGTGCGCCTTAGCTTCCTTTGTCAATTCTTGCAAGTCTTTGTTGATTAGGAAGGTGGAATACTTCATTGTAGAATGAGCGCCTATCTTCTAATGTCCAAACTACTTCTTCTGGCTCACTCTGTGGCTAGGCGCCAGAGCTAAACTGTTCACACAAGGGAGTGCGCCTAGACTCACTTGATGTTTTCTTACTACTTCAACCCTTGGAAGATGTTCCAAGGTGTTCCCTTTTACAAGCACCTGACCTCCCAAGTTCCTTCATGTGCTATTCCTTGAAGGCGCCAAAACTGAGCTCCAGTGCCATGGGATTGTGCCTAACATCTTTGAAGAGTTTCTAAGCCTTTTGCAAGTTGATATCCCAAACTCATCTTCTAGGCGCAACAGGAGCTTTCCAAAGGAGTTTCCAAGTTTTAGACGCCAAGCGAGGTCATGGGTGAATGGAACTGCGCCTTAGGATATGACTAGATCCTAAGCGTCAGTCTGGAGTTACAGTGGAATTGATATGCGCCTCAACTAGCTTAGGCACCCATTTGAAGTGATTCCTTTAACACTTCTCTGTCAATCTCAACTGCAAGGATGATCTCCTAATCCAATTTTGATCCTCTGGAGATGCAAATAGCTTTACATTTCACTAGGCTCCATCAATGATGATCATCAACCAAAGCGCATTTCAAAGGTGAGATAGGCAAGTGAGGCACCAAACTAGTCCTTAAGACTTATCTCCTTCTATCAAGTCAATTTCAACTATGTGAGAGAGTTCTATTCTAGGCACAAAATGGAAATGTTTCATCAATTGGTGCATCTTACAAAGCTCCCAATTCTAGGCACCAGAGCGAAAGAGTTTTTCCCAACACATGCACCTGGGCTAGGAATTCACCTAAGAGACATCACTTAGCTTTAAAACTTTCAATCTATAGCCATCTGGGCTAGGTGCTCCAATGGAGGATCCTTGAACTCATGCATTAGCGCCTTCTAGTTCTAGGCACCCATTTTGGATGATTCATCCTGATACTAGCGCCCAAAATGACTAGACTCTCTTCATCATCCAATTCACTTAGAAGACTCAAGTTGGAGACTTAGTTGTCTATCCATGTTCTCCGGAAGATTCATTGTACCTCTATGCACTATCTCCTTCAAGGCGCTCCTTAAAATCATTGGAAGTGCTCAGGACTTACCTTAGTCCAAAGCGCCACAATCCATTCCTTAAAGCACAAAGAATTCTCAAAGGCACCCCTATTTACCTCTAAGCACTCAAATATCATTTAGATTCAAGGCGCACATTTAGCTCCAAAACACAAATTTCCATCATCAACCCATCAAGGTGCATCATCTTCCCTTTGTATCCCCTTCAAGGCGCAGACATTCACTTCTTCACACTCAAACTCACTCTCTGGCGCCAGAATAGGTGTATAACTTCAAATAAGGCGCTAATCTTAGGTTTCTAAGTACTTAGTTTGATCTTAAGGCTATCCTTCCTCTAAGCACTCTCTTTAACTCCCTCACTGAAGGCCCTCTGTAAGTTTGGGCGCATTTCATCCCAAGGCGCTTCAACATCATCCAAGGCGCAAATTCACTCTCCAAGACAAGGTGCAAAAAACCCTATCCTAAGGTGCTCAAATCTTGCTTCTAGACCTAGGCGCACAAACATGAGATTAAGGATCATTCTGGCCACCATCACTTCCCTAAAGGTGCAAAATTGGTGTAGATACATTCCATTTATTAAGGATCATTCTGGCGCCCAAATCTTGTCAAAGCAAAGGATCAATAGGTTCTCTCTAAGGCGCACTCCAGGGTTTGATCTTGCAAGACTTCTCACGTCAAAATTTTGACCAAGACACTCAAGGCACTAGTCTTTATCATCTAACCCTACAATGCACTTACTCATTATGATATACTCCTCAACTTTGTATTCAACCTTGCCCAAGGCGCATATTCACTATAAGGCATTCTCACGTTGTCAAGGCTCAGAGGGCTTCAACTTGCTAAAGGGTAGAGGTCTAGGCGCATATCTGACTTGAAGCTCAAGGTGCTCCAACCCTCTTGCTCTGGAATTCCTTCTAGGCACTAAGTGACTTCTCCAATTCCTTGAAAACATTTGAAGTGTTTTACCTTCTCAAGGTGCTCCTTCGAACTTGACTCCAAGGTGTTATAATCTCAAAGGTGCTAACATCATCTCAACCAAAGGCGCTCAATGATTCATCCCATATCTAGGCGCTAAAACACTTAATCAACCAAGTCATTCAAGGCGCCATTCAGTAAACTCATCTTCCATGATATTCCTATCAAGGCGCATATCACTTCTCTCATGGGCTTTAGGCGCTTAGTTGAGTGTTTCAATACTACTTAGGTGCCAAATTTATTTTAATGCACCAAACACAAAGAGCTTTCAAACACTGGGCGCTCACAAAGAGTCTTCCAACCTTGGGCGCTAAATTAGGTCTTTGCAACTATCCAAGGCGCATATCTTCGTTTGAACAACTTATGGTGCCAAGACAACTTCTCATTAGGGCACTCAAAACACTTGTGTTTACATTTGAAGTGCTTTACCTTCTTAAGGTGCTCCAGACTAACCTGACTCCAAGGCGCTCCATCATCATCCTTAAGGCACTAAAAACATCATCTCCACTCTAGGGAAAAACATCATCCAACTCCTTAAGGCACTTCACTGTCAAAGTCTGAAGGCGCTCTACCTAGACCTTTCCCCTAGGCGCTAGAACTCCTAAGCACTCACTAGATAACTCTCTTCTTCAAGGCGCAAATCTTCCTATACTATGATTGCCTCTGAAACGCTGATTAACATGATGTAAGGGTGCAAAGGCTACTCCAATCCTCAATGAGCGCCTAGTTTAAACAAGGAGAAATAAAGCATTCAAAACTATCCAAACGATCATCCCCTTCCCAATGTCTTCACTGCTCCGGAAAACCTTGGCCAAAATGACACATAACAACTCCTATGAGCGCCCTTATGCCCTAGGATCATCTAGTTTGTGCGTCTTGTAATGAGGAGTTCATGTAAGTTTGGAATGAGCGCCTTGAATAAGTGTAAACTAGCCTAGAGAAGGGTATGTGCGCCTTGAGCATTCCAGAGATAACTGTGCGCCTAGAACAATATGAGTGCTCATGATGATGATTAACGCCCTGATGAGACTATGAGCGCCTTTTTCAGGAGATACCTTGTTTGATCATAAAATGCACCTTGAGTCTTGAAGGTTTTGAGCGCCTAGGTGATTTGGATGTTGGGATGTTGGTATGCGCCCAAGATTGAGGTAAGTGAGCGCTTGTAATGGAGGAGAGCAATGAGATGAGGTTTAGCGCCTCCAAGTAAGGTCAGAGGTGAGGTTAGAGGTGAAATGCGCCTTTGGACCATTCTGGCGCCTTGGATGAAGAACCTATATCTTGAGCCCAAGAGGTAAAATTTGCACCTTAGTGGATTTGGAGAGTTACAGAGATTAGAGAAAAGCACCTTGAAGACAGAGTTGTTCAAGGCGCTGTGTGATTTGGTCAAAAACAGGCGCCTAGAGTGAATAGGCTTTCATCCTGACTTAATACACTGCCTCCTTCTGATGATTTTTGGGGCAGCAGAAAACCTTTCACCACGGGCAAATGCCTCAGAGCTATAAAAAATTTAGAGAGGTTATTGTAGAGGCACTCTACATGATCTCGTTGCCTCAGACGGAATGTTTCTAAGTGACACGGTTTTCAAGTAACATCTCGTCAAAGATTGCTGCCTTTTTGCACTTTGGACTCTTCAGGGATATCGTCAGTACAATGTTTGGGTGAGAAATAGGACCATGCCTAGCATAAATGTACCCATTCTGATGCGTTGGAACAATCAGTTTGGTCGCATCAGGAGCAGGACGAAAGTTACAACCCTTTGCAACTTTACACTGCCTCCTTCTGACGATTTTTGGGGCAACAGAAAACCTTTCACCACGGGCAAATGCCTCAGAGCTATAAAAAACTGAGAGAGGTTATTGTAGAGGTACTCTACGTGATTCTGTTGCCTCAAACAAAATGTTTCTAAGTGACACAATTTTTGAGTAACATCTCGTCAAAGATTGCTGCCTTTTTGCACTTTGGACTCTTCAGGGATATCGTCGGTACAATGTAGCTCTGACTATTTCGACATGTTTGGATGAGAAATAGGACCATGCCTAGCATAAATGTACTCATTCAGACGTGTTGGAATAGTCAGTTTGGTCGCATCAGGAGTAGGATGAAAGTTACACCCCTTTGCAACATTACACTGCCTCCTTCTGACGATTTTTGGGGCAACAGAAAACTTTTCACCACGGGCAAATGCCTAAGAGCTATAAAAAATAGAGAGAGGTTATTGTAGAGGCACTCTACGTGATCCCGTTGCCTTAGACAGAATGTTTCTAAGTGACACAGTTTTCGAGTAACATCTCATCAAAGATTGCTGCCTTTTTGCACTTTGGACTCTTCAGGGATATCGTCGGTACAATGTAGCTCTGACTATTTCGACATGTTTGAGTGAGAAATAGGACCATGCCTAACATAAATGTACCCATTCGGATGTGTTGGAATAGTCAATTTGGTCGCATCAGGAGCAGGACGAAAGTTACACCCCTTTGCAACTTTACACTGCCTCCTTCTGACGATTTTTGGGGCAACAGAAAACCTTTCACCACGGGCAAATGCCTCAGAGCTATAAAAAACTAAGAGAGGTTATTGTAGAGGCACTCTACGTGATCCCGTTGCCTCAGACGAAATGTTTCTAAGTGACACGATTTTTGAGTAACATCTCGTCAAAGATTGCTGCCTTTTTGCACTTTGGACTCTTCAGGGATATCCTCGGTACAATGTAGCTCCGACTGTTTCAACATGTTTGGGTGAGAAATAGGACCATGCCTAGCATAAATGTACCCATTCGGATGCGTTGGAATAGTCAGTTTGGTCGCATCAGGAGCAGGATGAAAGTTACACCCCTTTGCAACTTTACACTGCCTCCTTCTGACGATTTTTGGGGCAACAGAAAACCTTTCACCACGGGCAAATGCCTCAGAGCTATAAAAAACTGAGAGAGGTTATTGTAGAGGCACTCTATGTGATCCCATTGCCTTAGACAGAATGTTTCTAAGTGACACAATTTTCGAGTAACATCTCGTCAAAGATTGCTGCCTTTTTGCACTTTGGACTCTTCAGGGATATCGTCGATACAATGTAGCTCCGACTGTTTCGACATGTTTGGGTGAGAAATAGGACCATGCCTAGCATAAATGTACCCATTCAGACGCGTTGGAATAGTCAGTTTCGTTGCATCAGGAACAGGACGAAAGTTACACCCCTTTGCAACTTTACATTGCCTCCTTTTGACGATTTTTGGGGCAACAGAAAACCTTTCACCACAGGCAAATGCCTCAGAGCTATAAAAAACCGAGAGAGGTTATTGTAGAGGCACTCTACATGATCTTGTTGCCTTAGATGGAATGTTTCTAAGTGACACGATTTTTGAGTAACATCTCGTCAAAGATTGCTGCCTTTTTGCACTTTGGACTCTTCAGGGATATCATCGGTACAATGTAGCTCTGACTGTTTCGACATGTTTGGGTGAGAAATAGGACCATGCCTAGCATAAATGTACCCATTCAGATGTGTTGGAACAGTCAGTTTGGTCGCATCAGGAGCAGGACGAAAGTTACACCCCTTTGCAACTTTACACTGCCTCCTTCTGACGATTTTTGGGGCAACAGAAAACCTTTCACCATGGGCAAATGCGTAAGAGCTATAAAAAACTGAGAGAGGTTATTGTAGAGGCACTCTACATGATCCCGTTGCCTCAGATGGAATGTTTCTAAGTGACACGATTTTTGAGTAACATCTCATCAAAGATTGCTGCCTTTTTGCACTTTGGACTCTTCAGGGATATCGTCGGTACAATGTAGCTCCGACTGTTTCGACATGTTTGGGTGAGAAATAGGACCATGCCTAGTATAAATGTACCCATTCGGACGCGTTGGAATAGTCAGTTTGGTTGCATCAGGAGCAGGACAAAAGTTACACCCCTTTGTAACTTTACAATGCCTCCTTCTGACGATTTTTGGGGCAGCAGAAAACCTTTCACCACGGGTAAATGCCTCAGAGCTATAAAAAACTGAGAGAGGTTATTGTAGAGGCACTCTACGTGATAGCGTTGCCTTAGACGGAATGTTTCTAAGTGACATGGTTTTCAAGTAACATCTCGTCAAAGATTGCAGCCTTTTTACACTTTGGACTCTTCAGGGATATCGTTGGTACAATGTAGCTCAGACTGTTTCGACATGTTTGGGTGAAAAACAGGACCATGCCTAGCGTAAATGTACCCATCCGAATGCGTTGGAATAGTCAGTTTGGTCACATCACGAGCAAGACACCAAAAATACAAAGGTTGCTTTGTGCAACTTGACAACATTGACACTTTTTTGCAACATGACTCAAAGACTCAAACTGACCCCAAATGACTCAAAGTGACTTAAAATCACCTTGATTATAGAGGTCAAGGTGCTCCTTATCATTCATTCATTATGAGCACCTTGGGAGAATGGTATATAGGTCATCATCATGATTGGGCGCCCTGGATCCAGAGTGTTGGAGAGATCATCAAATGGTGTCTAGTAGGGTGAGTTATGAGTTTGGTCGCATCAGGAGCAGGACACCAAAAATGCATAACATGATGATGTAAAAATGTGTACATATGTGTAAAAATGCAGGAGGAAATAAAAAAAGACAAACCTTACAAATTAATGTGCATACTTACAACTCAATGTAGCATAACTTTACAAAATCAATGTGAATACTTACAAATTAATCCAATGAACCATCTGGATCTACTCTACTCTTTATTGTGTCAAGTATTGCTTCATGGTCAGACTCACGCACCTTCCACAATATTTTGTTCAAAGGTCTACCCCGATACTTTATCAAATGAACATTGGATGCCACGATAAGGTTCGTGTAATGAAGAATCTTTCGATGCATGTCAAAGTCCTGAAATAGCCAAATATTAACACTCTTATGTGGGTGCCTTCTAAGCCATGTTCCAGTAATAACCACTGATCCTGTAGGGTATTTGATGTTTTCTCCATCTGTAACAGGGGCCTCCAATTTCTTTTTGGCCTTAACACAACGACATAAGTAATAATCTGTTCCCTCTTCATTATCTTCATCTGCAATAACTGCATATACATGTCCTACATTGATATGTGTAGCAAATTAGATGAAATTAGTCAACATTACAAAAACACTACAAAGTAAGATGACATTACCTGGTTGAACTAGATGAAATTAGATGCATATATGTGCCCTATATTACCTGGTTGAACTAAATCTGATATGTGGTCAAAGTCAACTGACGATTCCATCTGTGTTAGTTCCAGTGCCGTCGGGGGTCGATACGTGTCAAGTGGGCTAAGATAACTTAACTGCCATTCGTCAACCCACTCCTTTGACTCGCACTCATCCCAGACTTGAATTGTACAATAAGAACAAAAGCATGACATCTTTCGTGTATGGATACTCCATGAACCTGCAATTGAGCTTCTGAAAGAGTGCATCTCATTTGATCCTGTCAGTGTACAACAATCCTCATATGGTGCAATGTTAGTATCATCTATCAACCAAAAAAATCTATGAACTAAAGACTTACCTTCATTACCTGGACCCATGGAAGCATTACACCACTCGACAATCGATTTTGCATCTGTCAACTTTGCATTGTCTTTATACTTTAACTCTTCTCGTGCTATGGCTCTTTTGATACATGCTCCTGCACCATCATGCTCCCCCTTTACATGCCCGGCCTCACAAAAGTTCCACATATGTTGAATACCTGTAAAATTATGCCTCCTACTTAGCCAATAGAAATTCTGTGAGTTCTTGAATTGTGATGCACAATTATCTGACCATATGATATGCTGACTGAACGATATGCCCCTTCTAGCCAAATCATTATAGAACACTTGAAAGCAACCTTGCACGAACTCCGTAGAATGCATGCGATCATCACTAATATAGAAATGATACTCCCTTATGATCTTTCTGTCATCCTCTGTACTATCATTCGCATGAATGAATGCGATGTGCACAAATATAGAAACCTGTGTGGAGTTGTAATATTGTGATTGCACCTCACGCTGTGGCTGTAGACTATAGTTCTCTGCAAAGTCGATGACTGAAACAATGCTACCAACTGGAAATGTGTCCTTGCATAACTTGAATTGCAAGTCCAACCATCGAGCTCTATGGGCATGTCTTGCATACTCATACACTATGCTGTCACGAAATATAGGCATAAACTGATACACTGGAATCTTTTCAATAACTAATTCACACCTCTTTGCTTCTTTACCATCTTTTGTATTGTATGCCACTGTTTTATACTTGCCAAACTCTACTAGTTCATTTCCAACCGCATGTGTTATTTCCATATGTTCACATATTGGCAAATGTTGCAAGCCACCGCAACGATGACATGTGCCATCCAAGCATAATTTCTTGTAGAATATTTGACCTTCCTCTCTTTCACATAAAATTCTTGATATGAAGTCTCTTGAAGATGTTGGTGGGGCACATATGGCACAACCCTGCAAATCATTGTTAGTATGCATATCTAAACATATAGACCTATAAGCATCAAAATGGTTAGAAAATTCAATATGTAATCTACAACAACAAGTAGTGCATGTGTGATTTATCTTAACATAGAAAGGTTTTAGCATTTCAAAATATCTTTGACAAATTTTAATTTGAGGATACTTCTCTAGAAATTTACCATAAAACTGTGTTTGAGTCTCATCCAAAAAATGCTTTGGATGTGGCTCGCGGTTCTGACTACCAATTCTCCTTCTTACCACATCCCTTTGATTCGGAGATACCCTTATGTAATTCTTCCAAAAGTCTTCAATTAGTGATCTCAATGCTTCAACAATTGGTTTATCTTTTCGTGGTAGTCTCCCCGAGAACGCCCATAATTCATTGGCATTAGTGTCCTCAATTCTTTGGTGTCTTCCAACGGCTCTTGATAAAGTTTTCCTATTAATTCTCAATTTTTGACTTGTCTTTCTAATGAGACGAGCTTTCCTCGTTTGACTACTTACTATAGTCGATGTAATCACACGCCGTGTTGCATTACTATCTTTTGTGCATGAGGTGTTACCCACACTGTCATACGCACTCATTAGATTCTTGACAATAGATTTTTCACTTGAAGCCTCTGATGTTCTCAACCCAAGAATCTTCATGATAGACCTATACTTTATACTTCGCATCATTTCAACGAATAGTTGACATCTTGCAGTCTCATTTAACATTTCAAAGAACAATCTCCAAATCTTATTAGCATATCTTCTACAAGTGCGTTTTGGAATCTTACCTTCTATTGGCTGCAAAATATTCTCATCAATATCAATCAAATACTTTGGCTTTCTATGCAAAATTCTAGGTGGTGTCAAGTTAGGTAAATTCATCTCAACATTAGGAATTTCATCAATATTTAAATGAGATGGGTTAGATGGCATACCTTCGATCGAAGATGGAATAGATGACATACCTTGAGGTTGAGGTGGGAACGATGGCGTACCTCCTTCATCACATGTGAGTGATGATGTACTCTCAACTTGAGATGTAGTAGATGGTGTCCCTACATGTTGTCTTGCGATAAAGGATGTGTCTCCAACTATGGTATTCAAATCTCTCGTACCACGAAGTTTTTGCATTCGTTCTCTTTGTGCCGCCAATACCATATCTCTTTGTGATGGTTGTGGTTCCTCTTCAATTGGTATGTCTTCATTTATCATGTCCAATTTCCTCTTCTCACGAAATTCCCTCATAGCCATTGCTTTCTTTGCATTCTTAGCTTCTATCTCTTCCCGTGTTGGTTTAATTCTTGATCGTTTCCTTGGCATGACGGAGAACTTGTCTGTAGCATATGATAAAGAGACCAATATTAGTTCCTAAGAAATGAATACATGATAATAGTGGGATTGTATTTTTTTTATGTTGTAAGGATTTATTCTTGTATAGTTTGACATCATGGTATGAACTAAGGTTTTGTTTATTACACATAATTATTAAAGAGCCCAAGTGTAGAAAATATACATGGCATCATGTGAGATTGTAGGTTGCTTTCTTGATTGGAAATGTGTCTATTTTAAACATGTATGATAAAGCATGATAAAGTAATTCAATCCGAAATAAGGAAAATGTAAAGAACATGCATGTAAAGACTTGACATACCTAAAAAATGAAGATTTGAATGGAGAGAGTACCCAATTATGTAGTGTTTTTATCTTTTTGCATCAAACTCCTCAACAATTTGAGTTTTTCACCACTTGCTTCCTTTTCAATGTTAAACTCTTAAAATTGAATCAAAATTAACATTGCAATACTACAAAAATTGAAACTTGTATAGATATATATCAAATTTGGTTTGAAAACTATGTTATTTCCTCCTTCTCAAGTTGGCAAAGTAGAAAAGGTGGTGGAAAGATCATGCAAAGGTGGTACAATGTGTCAAATGTGCATGTGAACTTCCCAGTAGCATGAAAGCACTTCTTTTTTGTCAGAGCACGCGCAGAATCAGTAAGAAAATAGAGCATGTGGGCCTGGATCACGGGGGTAACCACTTTTTTACCATTTCAGTAGAAATACAAAACGCGAGCATGTTATAACGCAAGCGCGTTATAACGCGCTCGCGCTATAACGCGCTCACGTTTTGTCCTGCTATAGATCCCTAAACCCCAAACCCTCAACTCTGATTCCTTGACCCTCAACCCTCAATGTCAAATCCTAATCCCTCAACCCTATCCCTAAACCCTCAACCCTCAATGTCAAATCCTAATCCCTCAACTCTCAATGTCAAATCCTAATCCCTCAACGTCAAATCCTAATCGGTCAACCCTCCAACCCTATCCCTAATCCTTACAACCCTCAACCCTAATCCCTCAACCCTTAACTCTGATCCATCAACCCTCAACACTATACCTTAAACCCTAGTCCCTTCAACCTCAACCCTATCCCTAAACCCTTGACCCTCGAACCTCAGCCCTCGACGTTAAACCCTAATCCCTCAACCCTTAACTATGATCCCTCATCTCTCAACCCTAACCCTAAACCCTCAACCCTCAACATCAAACCCTAATCCCTCAACCCTCAACCCTAATCTGTCATCTGTCATCCCTCCACACTCTACTTTAACCCTAATTCCTCGACCCTCAACCCTCGAACCTCAACCCTCAACCCTCAACATCAAACCCTAATCCCTCAACCCTTAACTCTAATCCCTCGACCTTCAACCCTGATCCCAAACCCTAAACCCTCAACGCCAAATTCTAATCCGTCAACCCTTCACTCTAATCCCTCAACCCTAAACCCTATCCCTAAACCCTCAACACTATACCTTAAACCCTAATCCCTCAACCCTAACCCTAAACCTTGTCCCTAAACCCTAATCCCTTCAACCTCAACCCTATCCCTAAACCCTTGACCCTTAAACCTCAGCCCTCGACGTCAAACCCTAATCCCTCAACCCTTAACTCTGATCCCTCATCTCTCAACCCTAACCCTAAAACCTCAACCCTCAACATCAAACCCTAATCCCTCAACCCTCAACCCTAATCTATCATCCGTCATCCCTCCACACTCTACTTTAACCCTAATTCCTCGACCCTCAACCCTATCCCTAAACCCTTGACCCTCCAACCTCAACCCTCAACCCTCAACATCAAACCCTAATCCCTCAACCCTTAACTCTAATCCCTCGACCTTCAACCCTAATCCTAAACCCTAAACCCTCAACGCCAAATTCTAATCCCTCAACCCTTCACTCTAATCCCTCAACCCTAAACGCTATCCCTAAACCCTCAACACTATACCTTAAACCCTAATCCCTCAACCCTAACCCTAAACCTTGTCCCTAAACCCTAATCCCTTCAACCTCAACCCTATCCCTAAACCCTTGACCCTCGAACCTCAGCCCTCAACGTCAAACCCTAATCCCTCAACCCTTAACTCTGATCCCTCATCTCTCAACCCTAACCCTAAACCCTCAACCCTCAACATCAAACCCTAATCCCTCAACCCTCAACCCTAATCTATCATTCATCATCCCTCCACACTCTACTTTAACCCTAATTCCTTGACCCTCAACCCTATCCCTAAACCCTTGACCCTCGAACCTCAACCCTCAACCCTCAACATCAAACCCTAATCCCTCAACCCTTAACTCTAATCCCTTGACCTTTAACCCTGATCCTAAACCCTAAACCCTCAACGCCAAATTCTAATCCCTCAACCATTCACTCTAATCCCTCAACCCTAAACCCTATCCCTAAACCCTCAACACTATACCTTAAACCCTAATCCCTCAACCCTAACCCTAAACCTTGTCCCTAAACCCTAATCCCTTCAACCTCAACCCTATCCCTAAACCCTTGAGCCTAGAACCTCAGCCCTCGATGTCAAACCCTAATCCCTCAACCCTTAACTCTGATCCCTCATCTCTCAACCCTAACCCTAAACCCTCAACCCTCAACATCAAACCCTAATCCCTCAACCCTCAATCCTAATCTATCATCCGTCATCCCTCCACACTCTACTTTAACCCTAATTGCTCGACCCTCAACCCTATCCCTAAACCCTTGACCCTCCAACCTCAACCCTCAACCCTCAACATCAAACCCTAATCCCTCAACCCTTAACTCTAATCCCTCGACCTTCAACCCTGATCCCAAACCCTAAACCCTCAACGCCAAATTCTAATCCCTCAACCCTTCACTCTAATCCCTCAACCCTAAACCCTATCCTTAAACCCTCAACACTATACCTTAAACCCTAATCCCTCAACCCTAACCCTAAACCTTGTCCCTAAACCCTAATCCCTTCAACCTCAACCCTATCCCTAAACCCTTGACCCTTAAACCTCAGCCCTCGACGTCAAACCCTAATCCCTCAACCCTTAACTCTGATCCCTCATCTCTCAACCCTAACCCTAAACCCTCAACCCTCAACATCAAACCCTAATCCCTCAACCCTCAACCCTAATCTATCATCCGTCATCCCTCCACACTCTACTTTAACCCTAATTCCTCGACCCTCAACCCTATCCCTAAACCCTTGACCCTCCAACCTCAACCCTCAACCCTCAACATCAAACGCTAATCCCTCAACCCTTAACTCTAATCCCTCGACCTTCAACCCTGATCCTAAACCCTAAAGCCTCAACGCTAAATTCTAATCCCTCAACCCTTCACTCTAATCCCTCAACCCTAAACCCTATCCCTAAACCCTCAACACTATACCTTAAACCCTAATCCCTCAACCCTAACCCTAAACCTTGTCCCTAAACCCTAATCCCTTCAACCTCAACCCTATCCCTAAACCCTTGACCCTCGAGCCTCAGCCCTCAACGTCAAACCCTAATCCCTCAACCCTTAACTCTGATCCCTCATCTCTCAACCCTAACCCTAAACCCTCAACCCTCAAAATCAAACCCTAATCCCTCAACCCTCAACCCTAATCTATCATTCGTCATCCCTCCACACTCTACTTTAACCCTAATTCCTTGACCCTCAACCCTATCCCTAAACCCTTGACCCTCGAACCTCAACCCTCAACCCTCAACATCAAACCCTAATCCTTCAACCCTTAACTCTAATCCCTCGACCTTTAACCCTGATCCTAAACCCTAAACCCTCAACGCCAAATTCTAATCCCTCAACCCTTCACTCTAATCCCTCAACCCTAAACCCTATCCCTAAACCCTCAACACTATACCTTAAACCCTAATCCCTAACCCCTAACCCTAAACCTTGTCCCTAAACCCTAATCCCTTTAACCTCAACCCTATCCCTAAACACTTGAGCCTCGAACCTCAGCCCTCGACGTCAAACCCTAATCCCTCAACCCTTAACTCTGATCCCTCATTTCTCAACCCTAACCCTAAACCCTCAACCCTCAACATCAAACCCTAATCCCTCAACCCTCAACCCTAATCTATCATCCGTCATCCCTCCACACTCTACTTTAACCCTAATTCCTCGACCCTCAACCCTATCCCTAAACCCTTGACCCTCCAACCTCAACCCTCAACCCTCAACATCAAACCCTAATCCCTCAACCCTTAACTCTAATCCCTCGACCTTCAACCCTGATCCCAAACCCTAAACCCTCAATGCCAAATTCTAATCCCTCAACCCTTCACTCTAATCCCTCAACCCTAAACCCTATCCCTAAACCCTCAACACTATACCTTAAACCCTAATCCCTCAACCCTAACCCTAAACCTTGTCCCTAAACCCTAATCCCTTCAACCTCAACCCTATCCCTAAACCCTTGACCCTTAAACCTCAGCCCTCGACATCAAACCCTAATCCCTCAACCCTTAACTCTGATCCCTCATCTCTCAACCCTAACCCTAAACCCTCAACCCTCAACATCAAACCCTAATCCCTCAACCCTCAACCCTAATCTATCATCCGTCATCCCTCCACACTCTACTTTAACCCTAATTCCTCGACCCTCAACCCTATCCCTAAACCCTTGACCCTCCAACCTCAACCCTCAACCCTCAACATCAAACCCTAATCCCTCAACCCTTAACTCTAATCCCTCGACCTTCAACCCTGATCCTAAACCCTAAACCCTCAACGCCAAATTCTAATCCCTCAACCCTTCACTCTAATCCCTTAACCCTAAACCCTATCCCTAAACCCTCAACACTATACCTTAAACCCTAATCCCTCAACCCTAACCCTAAACCTTGTCCCTAAACCCTAATCCCTTCCACCTCAACCTTATCCCTAAACCCTTGACCCTCGAACCTCAGCCCTCGACGTCAAACCCTAATCCCTCAACCCTTAACTCTGATCCCTCATCTCTCAACCCTAACCCTAAACCCTCAACCCTCAACATCAAACCCTAATCCCTAAACCCTCAACCCTCAACATCAAACCCTAATCCCTCAACCCTCAACCCTAATCTATCATCTGTCATCCCTCCACACTCTACTTTAACCCTAATTCCTTGACCCTCAACCCTATCCCTAAACCCTTGACCCTCGAACCTCAACCCTCAACCCTCAACATCAAACCCTAATCCCTCAACCCTTAACTCTAATCCCTCGACCTTTAACCCTGATCCTAAACCCTAAACCCTCAACGCCAAATTCTAATCCCTCAACCCTTAACTCTAATCCCTCAACCCTAAACCCTATCCCTAAACCCTCAACACTATACCTTAAACCCTAATCCCTCAACCCTAACCCTAAACCTTGTCCCTAAACCCTAATCCCTTCAACCTCAACCCTATCCCTAAACCCTTGAGCCTCGAACCTTAGCCCTCAATGTCAAACCCTAATCCCTCAACCCTTAACTCTAATCCCTCATCTCTCAACCCTAACCCTAAACCCTCAACCCTTAACATCAAACCCTAATCCCTCAACCCTCAACCCTAATCTATCATCCGTCATCCCTCCAAACTCTACTTTAACCCTAATTCCTCGACCCTCAACCCTATCCCTAAACCCTTGACCCTCGAACCTCAACCCTCACCCTCAACATCAAACCCTAATCCCTCAACCCTTAACTCTAATCCCTCGACCTTCAACCCTGATCCTAAACCCTAAACCCTCAACGCCAAATTCTAATCCCTCAACCCTTCACTCTAATCCCTCAACCCTAAACCCTATCCCTAAACCCTCAACACTATACCTTAAACCCTAACCCTAAACCTTGTCCCTAAACCCTAATCCCTCAACCCTCAACCCTAATCTGTCATCCGTCATCCCTCAACTCTAATCCCTCATTCCTAAACCCTAAACGCTATCCCTATTCCTAGACCCTCAACAGGCTCGATACTATACCTTAAACCCTAATCCCTCTACCATCGACACTCTTATTTAACCCTAATGCCTTGACCATTAACCCTATCCCTCAACCTCAACCCTCAACCCTCAACCCTCAACTCTCAACTTTAAACCCTAATTCATCAACCCTAAACCCTAATCCCTCAAACCTAAACCCTATGCCTAAACCATCAACCCTCAACACTATACCTTAAACCCTAATCCCTCAACCCTCAACCCTAAACCTTATCCCTCAACCCTCAACCCTAATCCCTCATCCCTCAACTCTAATCCCTCATCCCTAAACCCTAAATGCTATCCCTATTCCTCAACCCTCAACAGACTCCATACTATACCTTAAACTCTAATCCCTTATCCCTAAACCCTCCAACCCTATCCCTAATCCTTATACCCTCCACACTCTACTGTAACCCTAATTCCTCGACCCTCAACCCTATCCCTAAACCCTTGACCCTCGAACCTCAACCCTCAACCCTCAACATCAAACCCTAATCCCTCAACCCTTAACTCTGATCCCTCGACCTTCAACCTTGATCCTAAACCCTAAACCCTCAATGCCAAATTCTAATCCCTCAACCCTTCACTCTAATCCCTCAACCCTAAACCCTATCCCTAAACCCTAACCCTAAACCTTGTCCCTAAACCCTAATCCCTCAACCCTCAACCCTAATCTGTCATCTGTCATCCCTTAACTCTAATCCCTCATTCCTAAACCCTAAACGCTATCCCTATTCCTAGACCCTCAACAGGCTCGATACTATACCTTAAACCCTAATCCCTCTACCATCGACACTCTTATTTAACCCTAATCCCTTGACCATTAACCCTATCCCTCAACCTCAACCCTCAACCCTCAACCCTCAACTCTCAACATTAAACCCTAATTCATCAACCCTAAACCCTAATCCCTCAAACCCAAACCCTATCCCTAAACCATCAACCCTCAACACTATACCTTAAACCCTAATCCCTCAACCCTCAACCCTAAACCTTATCCCTCAACCCTCAACCCTAATCCCTCATCCCTCAACTCTAATCCCTCATCCCTAAACCCTAAATGCTATCCCTATTCCTAAACCCTCAATAGACTCGATACTATACCTTAAACTCCAATCCCTTATCCCTAAACCCTCCAACCCTATCCCTAATCCTTATACCCTCCACACTCTACTGTAACCCTAATTCCTCGACCCTCAACCCTATCTCTAAACCCTTGACCCTCGAACCTCAACCCTCAACCCTCAACATCAAACCCTAATCCCTCAACCCTTAACTCTGATCCCTCGACCTTCAACCCTGATCCTAAACCCTAAACCCTCAATGCCAAATTCTAATCCCTCAACCCTTCACTCTAATCCCTCAACCCTAAACCCTATCCCTAAACCCTAACCCTAAACCTTGTCCCTAAACCCTAATCCCTCAACCCTCAATCCTAATCTGTCATCCATCATCCCTCAACTCTAATCCATCATTCCTAAACCCTAAATGCTATCCCTATTCCTAGACCCTTAACAGGCTCGATACTATACCTTAAACCCTAATCCCTCTACCATCGACACTTTTATTTAACCCTAATCCCTTGACCATTAACCCTATCCCTCAACCTCAACCCTCAACCCTCAACCCTCAACTCTCAACATTAAACCCTAATTCATCAACCCTAAACCCTAATCCCTCAAACCTAAACCCTATCCCTAAACCATCAACCCTCAACACTATACCTTAAACCCCAATCCCTCAACCCTCAACCCTAAACCTTATCCCTAAACCCTAATCCCTCAACCCTCAACCCTAATCCCTCATCCCTCAACTCTAATCCCTCATCCCTAAACCCTAAATGCTATCCCTATTCCTAAACCCTCAACAGACTCGATACTATACCTTAAACTCTAATCCCTTATCCCTAAACCCTCCAACCCTATCCCTAATCCTTACACCCTCCACACTCTACTTTAACCCTAATCCCTTCAACCTCAACCCTATCCCTAAACCCTTGACCCTCGAACCTCAACCCTCAACCCTCGACGTTAAACCCTATTCCCTCAACCCTTAACTCTGATCCCTCATCTCTCAACCCTAACCCTAAACCCTAAACCCTCAACCCTCAATGTCAAATCCTAATCCCTCAACCCTAAACCCTATCCCTAAACCCTCAACACTATACCTTACACCCTAATCCCTCATCCCTCAACCCTAAACCTTATCCCTAAACCCTAAACCCTCAACCCTCAATCCTAATCTGTCATCCCCCAACTCTAATCCTTTATCCCTAAACCCTAAATGCTATCCCTATTCCTACACTCAACAGAATCGATACTATACCTTAAACCCTAATCCCTTATCCCTAAACCCTCCAACCCTATCCCTAATCCTTATACCCTCCACACTCTACTTTAACCCTAATTCCTCGACCCTCAACCCTATCCCTAAACTCTTGACCCTCGAACCTCAACCCTCAACCCTCAACGTCAAACCCTAATCCCTCAACCCTTAACTCTGATCCCTCGACCCTCAACACTATACCTTAAACCCTAATCCATATCCCTCAACCCTTAACCCTTAAAACTTAAACCCTATCCCTACACCCTCAACACTTGACACTATATCTTAAGCCTTAAACCCTCATCCCTAAAGCCTCAACCCTCAATCCTTAAACCTTAAACCCTAAACCCTATCCCTAATCCCTCTACCCTCAACGTTCTAACCCTAACCTTGACATTAAATGCTAATCCGTCAACCCTATTAAACCCTAATCCTAAACCCTCAACCCTCAACCCTCAACACTATACCTTAAACCCTAATCCCTCAACCCTCAACCCTAAACCTTATCCCTAAACCCTAATCCCTCAACCCTCAACCCTAATCCATCATCCCTCAACTATAATCCCTCATCCCTAATCCCTAAATGCTATCCCTATTCCTAAACTCTCAACAGACTTGATACTATACCTTAAACCCTAATCCCTTATCCCTAAACCCTCCAACCCTATCCCTAATCCTTACACCCTCCACACTCTACTTTAACCCTAATCCCTCGACCCTAAACCCTATCCCTAAACCCTTGACCCTTGAACCTCAACCCTCAACCCTTAATGTCAAACCCTAATCCCTCAACCCTTAACTTTGATCCCTCGACCCTCAACCATAATCTGTCATCCCTCATCCCTAAACCTTAAATGCTATCCCTATTCCTAGATCCTCAACGGGCTCGATACTATACCTTAAACGCTAATCCCTTATCCGTAAACCTTCCAACTCTATCCCTTATGCCTTAACCCTCATGATGAATAGCCTTGAATGTAAAAAAATTTGAGTGGGACATAACGCGAGCGCGTTATAACGCGCTCGCGTTATGTCAAACATGGCAAAAGACAGACTTGCGGGAAAAAATGTAAGGCAAGAAATAACGCGAGCGCGTTATAACGCGCTCGCGTTATTTCTTGCTTTGGGAATCCCAAGCCTTGGGCTTGGGATTTGCTTTGGATTTCCAACCCAAAGGCTTGGAGTGCCTTATGAACAGTCACAGACGTGTTTTTCTGTATTCTTCAAAATTTCACATAATTTCATTCGTGCTAACCCTCAGATTTGCACGTGTTTCAAGGTTGAACAAATCGAACACATGGGTAATGTTAGGCTTTCTCTTAGCTATTTGACGATGTGATTTTTTTCACATTTTAACAATGTTAAGCCTTTCATCTTTAATTTCTTTTGTTTGTGTGTCCGTTTTTATGCAAAAACCACTATTTGGTCTTTTTTTCATTGTAAAATAACTATTCATTCAAATTTCAAAAAAATTACATATTTAGAAACTAGACTCCATTCTACAAATATTAAAAAAATAAAAAAATGATTTTCAATTAGTTTTCAAAATTTTTAGGGGTAGCACGGCCAAAATTCTATTTTTTAGGATGTGTCCACTTTAAAAATTAGTAAAAAATCAAATATTCATCAAAAAATTATCAGAAAAATCAGGCATAAACTACATGCTATTAGCTAATTTCTCACCAAAGAGATTTTAAAAATACCAAAAAAAAGTTGACCTTTTGAGGGAGCCACAAAACATGCTATGTTATGTTTTTTTGACAGAAACAACACCAATTTCTGTGGCTCTCTCTTTTGAACCCCTTAATCTATGCCATTTTCAAAACAAAATAGTAGTTTAGAAAGTAGACTCGGAGCACTATGAACATTGTTTTGGTTGCATCTCTAAATTTTGAGTGTAACTATGCTCAATTTCTCATCCAAGGCCAGTATTTCCTGATTTCAGAAAAAAAGTGGCCACTTAAGACCCCTTTTTGGCCCCCCATCTTCTTGCACTTACCCTGATGATCATTTCTTTGTTGATTATGATTATTCTCATGGAGTGGAAATAGAATTTCTTGCCTCAAATAATGAATACATGTTGATAATACATACATTTGCCTGTGGATGAACAACCTTCCTTCCCTGGTGAGTTTTCAAAATATGGGTTAGAGATGCTAAGTATTGATGGTGTAAATGATGCTGAAAATTTATCTTGATTCTCTTTTAGTGATTATGATGTTTTTGAATATATTGATGCTAGGAGAGTTTTAAGTCCCCATACTGAGAAAAGGGAAGACAAGGTTACCCATGAAGTTTGTTGTAGTTATAACTCTTTTATAATGAATTTCTCTAAGGGGTTAAGGAGAGATGGAAACTTGGGCTTCAAGGATTTAGTGAAAATATAAACATAGTTGAAGATGTGTATTCTTGTGAAGACCATGGTGTGATTATTGATGAAAATATTGCTATGACAACCCAGTCTATTTTGCAAAACATTGAAACACATAGTGATATAGATGAGTTATATTACCCAAATGTAGGTGAATACATATGTTGTGTGGATCAGATCAAAATTTAGCCTGTATATGAGTATTTTCTATTTAGGGCGCCTAAAGAATGTTTACAACATATGGGACAAAATTTAGACCATATTTCTGTTGGATTTAGGATAGACAACTGAGAGGGGGGTGAATCAGTTGTCACCAAAAATCTTGTTCCTTATTCACTTTAAAACCTCTTTATATTTCAATAGCATATCAATGATTCAATCATGAAAGCATAATGCAATAATTCAAGAGAAGAAACACATGTAACACCAAGATTTTATTGTGTAAAACCTAGTTAAGGGAAAAACCATGGGATGACTAACGCAAGATTGTATTCTCTGTTAAAAGAATAAGAAGAATAAAATGACACTTGCTAGTTAGGGCTCACTGCCCAAGCACACTTCTCACAAGAGACCCACTGCCTACAGGAGACACACTATCTATAGAAGAATATGAGTATTACATACTTGAACTGGAGATTATCATCTTCACTATGATTGAGTCAGTTCTATTTAAGCTCAACACCTCTACTCTACTTTTCGCTCTTCACTACTACCTTCTCATCATGACCACAAGGATACATTTGAATGACTTTGCAACTATTATTTATACATGACATTGACTTTCAAATGATCATCAAATTTGGCACAACATACACTTATTTTATTATAGAGAAATTACAAAAATACAACTTGACTTATTACAAAAACTTCATGCACATCACTGCACTATTGGCCACACATAGCTAGGACTTCAATGTTCTTCGAGGAACATGCCATGCTTCGTAAAACATCTTCAAGATCATCCACAACATGCGCAAATAATTTAGTTGGCCAAGACTAGGAAGAACACCATCACCTGAAGGTAAATCTTCAATCACGAGCTCAATCTTCAATGTAGATTGCCAACACAAATTGGACACAATCTAGAGACCCACATAAGCTTTCTTGAATCACCAAGAACATCCGCAACACTTCTGCTTACTGTAATCATTTGTATCTTCATCCAGAACCTCCAGAACATAATTACCCATCACTGTCACATTAGAAGGATTGCTTGTAGACCTCCAAACCATGAACCAATTGAGTTGTCAATTCACATTAGCCTCTGAAACATGCCATCTGATCCGCATAACATGATATTGTATTTCTAGATCTCACCGGACCTATTTGTGTCACTTTGTCACCTCTGAACAGTTACCAGAACTAGTTTTACTCTTATGGCCATAACTCCTCCACATTTTCATGCAGACCTCTCAAATCTTGACTGGATCATCTTCAGACATATATCTACAAACCCTTTGATGTGTATACTATGATCTTTATCTAGCTGGGATCTTCACTTCATAGAGCTTCACTGTCTTCACCATTCTTCTCTATTTCTGATAGGACTAATTTTCTCAATACCCTCAGCATAGAACTTGTCCAATCCTTGACATTAATGCAACAAGAGTATGTTGACATCAATGACAACACCAGTTAGGCCCATACTTGCAACAATCTCCCCCTTTGTCATTGATGGCAACATATATTCCCTTCCTTTACTACTCCCCATTTGATCAGCAACCACTTTTTGTTTTTCACATGTCTTCTCTCCCCCTTTGACATCAATGGCAAAGGGCACATACTTGCAACCATTTCTCATACTTCAGAATCATATTGTCTGCTCCCCCTGAGTAGTAGCCTCCTAACATCAATCTAGATCACAAGATATGATTGTGCGATCCATCAGACTAATGCACATCAGTGCACCTTAATTCAGAACCGGAGGGGTAATAACCCCTAACTTCTCCCCGAGATACTCAAAAGAGTCCTTAAGTAGAGGTTTAATAAAAATGTCTACAATCTAATTCTTTGAGGGCACAAAATCCAATCTGACATCATTCTTGTTCACCTGCTCTTTCAAAAAGTGGAACTTGATGGATATATGTTTTGTCTTTCAATGAAACATGGCATTTTTTGATATGTTTATTGCACTTGAATTATCATAGAAGATTGTTATAGGTTTTTCATACTCGACTCTGATATCTTTTAGCATTTGCTTCATCCACAATACTTGAGTGCAATTGTCTGTTGTAGCAATATATTCTTCTTCTGCAATGGACAGAGATATTGCCTCTTGTTTCTTACTTAGCCAAGAAACCAATCTTTTTCCCAAAAAGAATGCACCACCACTAGTACTCTTCCAACCATCCACATCTCCTGTCCAATCAACATTTGTATATGCATGAAGAGATAAATCATGATCCTTAGGATACCATAATCCATACTCAACTATTCCCTTCAAATATGTAAGAATTCTCTTGATTTCCATGACATGAGACTCTCTAGGATTAGCTTGGAATCTGGCAACAAGACCAACAACATTCATAATATCAGGTCCAGTTTGAGTAAGGTAGAGCAGTCCTCCAATCATTGACCTATACTTTTTTTGATCAGCCTTAGGGGATTCATCATCTTTACTCAGCTTACATCTAGTTGACATGGGAGTATTCATTGCCTTTGAATCTTACATCCCAAATTTCTTCGACAATTCTTTCACATATTTGGTCTGTGATATGAAGATTCCTTTCTTTGTTTGAGTGATTTGCAAACCCAAGAAGAAATTCATTTCCCCAAACATAGACATCTCAAATTCACTTTGCATTTCATTTGCAAAAGTCTTACACATACTATCTTTCCCTCCAAAAATGATATCATCAACAAATACTTCAACAATCAAGATATTTTCATGATCAATCTTAAAATAGAGATTATTGTCAACAGTACCTTTGTTGAAACTAATCTTTAAATTATGTTTCTCTAATCTTCCATACCAGGCTCTTGGGGCTTGTTTGAGTCCATACAATGCCTTCTTCAACTTGCAGACCATATCTCCATGATCAGACAATTGAAATCCTTCTGGCTGCTCAATGTATACCTCTTCTTCCAAATCACCATTTAGGAAAGCTGACTTGACATCGATCTGATATACCTTGAAATCTCTCAAGGTAGCAAAGACAAAAATAATCTAACTGCTTCAATTCTTGCCATCGAAGAAAAAGTTTCTTCAAAGTCAACTCCTTCTACTGGAGAATAACCCTTACAGACCAATTTGGCTTTATTTCTTACTACTTCACCATCTTCATTCAGTTTATTCTGGAAGACCCACTTAGTCCCAATCACACTTTTGTCCTTAGGTCTGGGAACAAGATCCCAAGTGTGATTCTTTTCAATCTGCATCAATTCTTCCTTCATTGCTTTAACCCAACTTTCATTATTGCATGCTTCACTTACTATTTTTGGTTCATTCTTTGAAATCAAACAATACTTCACTAAATCTTGAACAGTTTTTCTTCTTGTTTGAACACCTTTGCTTCTATCTCCTATGATTTGATCTTCAGAATGATTCAGTCTTACATACCTGGGAGTTTTAGGATTTTCTTGCACTTCTTATTCTTGGATAGGTTCATCCAAGCTTGTCTCTTCTTGTATTTCAAGATTCTTCAGATTAGTCTAAATCTAAACTAGAGTTGGGACTTGTTCTCCTTGGTCTGAGACATCATTCTAATCATCTACTTCATACTCATAATACATTGAGGGACTTTCCATGCCTTCATCAACCTTCACATTTGTACTTTCTACAATCTTTCTCAATCTCTTGTTATAACACCGATATGCTTTGCTTTGACTAGAATATCCCAAGAATATTCCTTCATCACTTCTAGCGTCAAACTTTCCAAGGTCTTCATCTCTATTGATATAGCATTTACTACCAAAGACTGGAATACTTCACTGTAGGAGTGATGCCAAACCAAAGTTCATAAGGGGTCTTACCAGTATTGCCTCTGATTTGTACCTAATTAAGAGTATAGACAACAGTGCTAACAACTTCTCTCCAATAGATCTAAGGAATATTTGCTTCAATGATCATGGTCCTAGATGCTTCTTGAATAGTCTAGTTCTTTCTCTCCACTACTCCATTCTACTGTGGAGTCCTTGGAGCAGATAACTGTCTCTTTATCCCATGTTTCTCACAGAATGTTATGAACTCACCAAATGTGAATTCTTCACCTCTATCAGACCTGAGGCATTTTATGTTTATGCTAGTTTCATTTTCTACCATAGCCTTGAATATTTTGAAATTCTCAAGTGCTTCAGATTTCTGTTTCAAGAAAGTCACCCACATCATCCGGGAGTGGTCATCAATTAGCAACATGAAATACCTATCTCCTTGTAGACTCTTGGTTCTTGTCAGACCACAGAGATCAGTGTGCACCAAGTCTAACAATCTGGTTAAAGATTGTTCCTTACTTTTGAATGTGACTCTGTTCTACTTACCCAACTGACATTCTTTGCACAAACTGTTAGCAAGTTTCACCAGTCTTGGAAGATCTCTCACAGCCTGAGTGTTTCTTATCTTGATGATATTATCAAAACTCTCATGACACATTCTCCTATGCGACAACCAAATCTGATCAATTTGAACAAATAAGCAACTTTTGCCAGTACCAACCAAGTGGAAGATGTTACCTTTTGTTTGTGTACTAGATGCAATCTC
Source organism: Cunninghamia lanceolata (assembly GCA_027924645.1). Classification (NCBI taxonomy): domain Eukaryota; kingdom Viridiplantae; phylum Streptophyta; class Pinopsida; order Cupressales; family Cupressaceae; genus Cunninghamia; species Cunninghamia lanceolata. The sequence goes on from BSBN01000978.1 coordinate 6,314,399, forward strand.
AGCTCCAAAGCTTTCAAAGATCTTGCATTTTCCATTTTTGAATAAGAGATCATAACCTTTGTCCACCAACTATCCAACACTGAGAAGATTACGCTTTAGACCTTCAACATATAGAACATCACTAGTTTTGTTCTTTCCATCAAAAGAAATGGTTCCTCTACCTCTAATTCTGCTAGCAGAATTATCTCCAAACTTTACAACTCCACCTTCATATATTTCCAAGCTTAAGAACTTACTCTTGTCACCAGTCATATGGGAGAGCATCCACTATCAATAACCCATTCATCCTTTTCTTCAATCTGAGCAACCAAAGCACTTTCTATTATCTTATGATTGGCAGATTCAATAGGCATTGGATCTTCTTCTTTGATGGCAATAAACACCTAGTCACTTCTGGGTCTTTTTCCTATCTCAGATTCATCATCTGTTACGCCTTTATCACCATCTTCTTGAACATAGTAACACTTCTTCTGAAACCTTGATCTATTAGGGTTTGGCCTTGAAAACCTTTCTAGACATCTTGAGGCAAAATGACCAATCTTATTGTAGGCAAAACATTTGAAAGGTAATTTTCCTTCATACTTACCTGTTGGTCATGATGTTAGTCACAAACAAACATAGAATAAGAGTACACATTAACCTTTATTCATCTTGAAAGATATAGTGAATTCAGAGAATTCATGATCCCAAGTCTCTGGTGATTAGGTCTTAATCGACTGATGTTACTCAATAGTTAATGTGAAGTGCTATTTCCATTTTGGGGCCTTACGTGAAATTACGCCATCATCATGACATTCCTGCAGAAATTCTTTACAGAGAAGTCAAATTATATAGTTATTTGATGGAAAGATGTAGTAATACCTCGATCTTTGCATGAGATTTTCAATTATGCATGCTTTTATTCAAATATGCTAAATATTTGCAATTACCTACGGGATGTCTGCATATTTGCATTATTTGCTTAAGATTATCAATTATTTCCAATTGTGATGGTGAGATGCTCTAAAATTGAAAGAAATTAAAAGAAATACTTCTAATCAAGTTGAACCTTTAGCTTTTGATCCACATACATGCTTGATACTGTCATGAGGAGAAGAAATCAAACCATATGTTCACCAGGACATTCCACAGCTAGACATAGTTGATGCAAACTTAAGAGGATAATGAATGAAAACAATACATGCAACATGATGAGCACTCCAAGGGACGCAGCTAATCAAAACACATATCCAGAATTCAAACACAGATTACTCAGGTTTTACGAAGATTTGTAATCGAATACTCTTCTCTTTCATTAAGTATGCAAAAGACATGTACATATACAGCAGCTTTGAAATGAGCCCTGAATATTTCAGCAAACAAATTTCAATTAAGTTTCGAATGAAAATAACAAGGCATTCCACCACCTTTTATAGAATAAGGTGAGGAATCCGTTACAAGAGATCTACAGATCTGATATGTCAATACAAATCAACGGTCATCATTTCATGACTTGTCAATTTTACAAAATAGTACAAGTTGCCAGCTGGCAACTATCTATATTACTTATGCAAAATATTCCCCTTCATGATGTATCTTCATCCTGCTCTTCAGCTGATTCATGCGGATCATCATCATGTGCATCACTTTCTGAACTTTCACTATCCGGATGATGATGCTGCTGCATATGGGGTTGCATGCTGCTCTAGATCTGTTTGTATGACTGCACAACCTAATCTATTCCTCCGCCATCTTGAGTCTTTGCCTTGATAATGGCGTGCTTGTGTGCCTCATACTTATCCTTTCTGTTATCCAGCTTATTTTCTCTGTCCTACAGTGTCTCATTGTAGGTCTCCATCTTGACCTTGATCCTCATCACCTTATTTATAAACTCTTCTGTCAAGTGGATGACTGGACCATCATCTTCCATCTGGAAGTTACTGCGCAGAGCCTTAAGGGTAGAATCTTCATCTTGATTCTCTATCTTTCCTTCTACCTTGCCCTCTAATGTTTCTAGCATATCTGCTTCAATGCCCATTAAATCATGTAGCCTCATGCTGATCTCCCTCAGCTTATTATTGCATCTCTTGAGGACTCCGCATTCAAACTGTACATTCTTATACCAGATATCCACTAACAATGCAGTATTATTATTTAATACCTGCTTACTAATAAGCAGTTGTGGATTTATTTTCCTTATTTCTCCCAACAGGCTGAGGACTTTCTCTAGTTGATAAGACCTTTTCCTGGTCTGCGTCTGCAATCTGTCCACCTTGGTTTTGGAGTCACTTAATATGCTCCATCTTTTCAAAGATCCCTTCATTATTTCAATAGCATCATCCAATGTGGATGACATCCATTTCCTTATTACGGAAGCCTCATGTTTCATGAGGTCCAGTTTATTTACTTCTTCCTAAGAAATGGCAGTCAATGGGACTGCAGCTTCACCTGTAGTATCTTCAGGGTCGGTTAAACCCTTAATGTATGCATGCAACTGAGCAATGTGCTCTTTATGTTGCTTATTCTTCTCTTTCTCTCTTTTCACTTTCTGAATTAGAGAGTCTATGATGTCCTTTCCCTCCTGACCTTCCTGCTCTTCGTTGGCAAAACCCAAATCAACTGTGCTTATCTGGAATTCATCCACGGTGATTTTTCCTTTCTCCTTCTCTACCGCAGGTACAGCAATCTGTGTGGTCCTTCTTCCTGTCGCCGGATCTCTCTTGATGGCCGATGTCATCCTGGCCTTTCTCCTTGGCTTCATTATATCTGCAGAGAACAGGGTGGAGACGTCGAACTCTTGGATTTCGAGTTCCTCCTCAACATTCACCTCCGTTTCTAACCAAGGAGGCACCTGATCATGCTTTTCAGCATCATGATGCTATTCACCTCTATCCCCTGTTTCCACCAACAAGCATTGTGGAGATGGTGATTTTTCTTTTTCTCCCTCATGATGTTCGCCTTGCTGCGGATCCTGTGGTGCCTCCTCCTGTTGAGGAACTTCCTTTTCTGGGGGAGCATCTTCTTTGTGTGGGGAACCCTGCGGTGTACCAGTATGCAGATCATGATGATCATGATCTTTCTCCTTCATTCCTTCACCTGTCCCCAATTCTTCCCCTTGTGGAGGTTGATCACCCTCCTTCTGTTTCTCTATTTCTGGTGGCATGTCCACCGTATCCGATATCATTGGATCTACCCGAGGTGATAGCGTTGGCTCTGCAGCTGTTATTTGTTCTGTGCCTGCACCATCCACCTCTTGTGCCTTAGCAACCGGATCTTCTATTTCTTCCCTTTTCTCATCAGCCTTTATTTCTTGGACCTCTACTATAGCAGGTCCTGCTGATGTATCTTGTGGGCTTTGTTGGCCTGATTCAAGAGCATGGCCTTCTGCTTCCGCCATCTCTATCTCCTCTATTAGGTGGCCCTTATCAGGTGATCCTGCTGGCTTCTCAGGACTTACATCCTGTTTCTCTGTTAAGTCTACCATTGCAGGACTTGTCACCTTAGCAATCAGTGTGTCCAGCCCTATGTCCTGTGCTACCTGCTCCAGGCTCTTCTCTGGTTCTGGGCTCTTCTCTCGCTCTGCTTCTGCTTGTTTCATCTCCTCAAGCATTGATTGGACAGATGGAGGCTTGTGAGGAGCCACACTGATGCCAGCAGCTGCAAGTGTTTCCATTTCTTGTGTAGCTATATCCTGCACCACCTCATCATCAGACAAGTTTATTGTCTCGTCTAACGAGACATGCCCTTCCACTTGTGTCTGAGATGCTTCCTTCTACTGTTCTTCAGCAAGTTCAGTTTTGAACTTGACAATGGTAGGAAGTGGAACGTTATGCTGAAGTTCCTTCTGCACTTCACTACCTGCCTCCTGTAATTGTGCAGGAGGATGACTTAACTCACCTCTCATGGAGGTTCTTGGTTTCTTAGGTGTGGTAGGAACCAACACCTACGGAGCTCTCCTCTTTCTTCTAATTACCAGTGGAGCTTCCTCCTCTTCTTCAGGCTCCTCCTCCATGAGGATATCTTTTCCTGGTTGCTTGGACAACTGACCCACTTCTTGGGTCTCCATGATTCCAGCCTCTGCTGTCTTGGTTTTCTTGGTCTTTGGAGGAGAATCTGATTCTGATCCTGATTTAGCTGCCTCCTCCGCTGTGAATACTACCCGGTCAATTATGACCCCCTTGGGTCCTTTCTCCACCTTCTTGCCCTTTGTGGTCCTTTTGCTAGGCTGCTGTGGTGGAGGGTTCCTCTCTCCCTTAGTCTTCCTCTTTTCCAGCAGGAAGTCATCATATTCATCTGCAGTGATGTCCTGCCCCTTCTTCTTGTTGTCCACTATGATGGCAATAGCTTTCTTCTTCAATGCCTCTACCTGTGCATCTACCCAAGCTTGGGTCAAGTGTAGGGTTCTGGCAAAGAATGGGTCTAAGGACATATCCTCCTGCATGGTGAGGTCAGGTGCAGAGATGGTATCATTATAAATCTTCTTCTGCTCATATTCATCTGCCATTATCCTGCCGTCATCACTCTTCAGCTACTGGGGGAGGGGCACGCAATCGAATGTCCTGATCTAGTTCAGAGTCAACCTCTGATACCTCCTCCTCCTGGCCTCTGCCTCATCTTCGTAGTCAGCCCAAAAATCTTCTAGGTGCCTCTGGTGAATAGGCTTTCCTAGGATCTTCTGCATTCGGCCGTAAGGATCATATGGTCTCGTTACTGGGAAGGGCAGTAAATTCATCTTATTGAGGGTGACCATCACCTTCTTTATATTGTCAGAGTCAGGGCACATGTAGTTGCCGATGCTAACTAGGAACAAAATTGGTGGCAGCTTCTTGGCATCCTTATACGTTTGTATCATCGTGGAGCCCTGCCTGATAAATTCCATTAACACTACTGCATCAGTAGGATATCTTGGCAGCATCAGGGGATGTCCTTCAAAACCTTCTATCCTGATGTAGGAAAAGGTGGCAAATTGTATGTACCATGCCCCATGCCTGTATACTGCCTCCTGAGCTTCCATGCTCAGTCTTTTAGTTCTATCATCTTCCATGGTCCTTACCAGATGCATAGAAAATGCATCATTGACAAGTTTGTAGTCCTTGATATATTTTGTTCTTTGCAGCTGGGGATGATGATCCCAGATATATGCTGCATTTGTGCCCGTCAATTTTCCATCTGTGACTAGGGCGTCAAAAGTGCCTCTATATGCACAAGAATAAACAATGTAGGAGGTCATGTAGAAGGCACAATCTGAACCTCCCAGGTTCATCAGCTGCTCATGCAGAGCATCGCTAATTATTTGGCCCCACAGTGGCTTGATGTCTGCATACAGGCACATCATTATTATGCCATACATCCAATCTCTAAAATCACCAGTATCAGGCTGGCCAGTCACCCTGTTCAGTAGGGCAATCACATACTAATACTCCTCATTAAAGTCAAACTTGAACATGTGCACGGGGAGCTTGGCCGCTGCATTGTATGTGCTGTTCTCGGCCCGCCAAGCATACATATTCTTTCTGGCCGCCTTCTTGTTGGCCTCATATTCTCTTTCAAACTTCTTCAAGTCTATACTCTTCACTTTATTGCCCATTGGCAATCCAAATGTTTGGGAGAGACCTTTGATGGATAGGTCTGCATACACTCTCCCGTGCTTCACCACTTGCCTCGTCTGAGGGTTATAATTCCAGGTACATTCAATGACTAACTCCGGAGACTCCATAGAGTATGGGAAGCCAGCAGCGTTCCACATACCTGATACAAACACGGCATCCAATACCGGACTTTTATCTTGTCCATCATTCATCTTGGCTGACCAAGCCTCCAGGTTGGTAATCCCCTGATGGGTATCTGTAATTGCCCCATATTTGAACAGGACCCCTCTCTGGGAAGAGAACATAGGCCTGCTAAATTCCTCCTGATTCTTGACTGAGCATTTTTCAGCCATGGGTACCTGCAATTAACAACATTTCTTCTCACAACAGGGACATGCATGTATACATATTGCAACTATCATGCTTATTACATCAATTCCACATTACTTACTTACATGGATACATAGCCGGAGCTTACAACATCATCAAGAAACAACATGATGAGGGTTTCAGTTCACTTACCTGGTTATGCAGATTCTCTTTATACCAGTATATCGTTAAGATACTCTTAATTCAACTGCTGATCACTTCCTTCCTTCTATCTGTGAGCTTGAACTACGCAACGGTAGCTATTATGCGGATATGGAGGCTGGTGCTCTGTAAAACAATTTTAACGCAGGTAAACGTAACAATGGCGGATGAATTACCTTTTAACCTCGCAGTTAGGGTGAATTTAGGGCAACTCTGACAAGTTAGATTGCAATCTTTGATCATTCATGCGAAAACTCAAGATCTCGTCAGGTATTTCATTGGGTTCCGGGGTCGGTGGGAATCACCTACCATATCTGCGCGCATTTAATGATAATGGCGGCAAGAGGAGCGGGGGAGTATCCATATGACAAGATATCATGAGGGCAGGATGATATTTCACAAATATCTGGTTAAGTTTCAATATCATCCTCCCTAGCACTGGAATTATTATCGCTACAAGATTCGGGTGATAACGCACCCCTTGTTTACGTTTTAGCACATCAGGAGGATATTTTAGTTTATCGGGTGATGTTTCGAAATAAAATGATGATGATGAGCCAAGCTTGCTCATCCTCCATTCTGAATATCAAGATGATGTCATCATGATATTCGCTCTTTGTATCGGAATGCTTCATGACGTCATCGTCATATTGGGCGAACGTGATCATGTTTACAAAATATCCTGTCGAAATGTAAATATGATGATGATGTCATCAGGATGTTTGTTTCTTCATTTATCGTATTTAGATGATGTCATCAGGATGTTTGTTTAGGGTGATGTTTCACGTCAGGATGATATTTACGAATATCAGGTTACTTTTCAAAACATGATGTTCGCGATATAAAAGACCGCTTGACGGGAATGACTTACTACCATTTAAAGTTGACGTCAGGATATTTGAACCGCAGGACATTTCGGGGGATGTTTCAATATGATGATGATCTTTAAACAACATGACTCAGATTATAAAATATGACCCCTCCCCTCTTGCGAATATCAGGGTTGACCGAGACTTTGACTGTTCATAACTCTCACATCCTGGTGAATACCAGGGTGACGTAAAAGACAAACCTGCATTAAATTTAATGTTCTTCTAGAATATGAGGTTATAGATACGAAATAGGAATTTTGACAAACTGACCTCATAATGATGACTTACCTCATCTTGACTCAACGTGATGATGCACTTGACTGATTTTTACCATACCATCAGAAAGCAAGAAAAACAAACCAAGCCAAAAGAAGTTGGGTCCCTGTTTTGCCAAGTCAAAATGGGGTGTGTTGTGTAACCACACAACATTACCGGATCCTCGTGGTAGTCTCTTTACAATAAGGGCTTCAAGTTGTTTAGCTTCTAAATCATCTTCTTCAAGATCTCTCCTTACTTTATCATACCATGTTGATTTCCTTGAGGAACTTTCTCCTGGATCATATCTCTGTTTGCCTTTTGTAGAGGCACTAGCTTTAAATGCAGATTCAGTCTTGGGAAGTGCATCAACAAACTCAGCCAACTCAAATGCAGATATCTTAACAACCAATTGATCCCTTGTAATAGTTGTTAAAGATCTTATTTCCTCAATAGCATCAACTTTGTGTTTGTAAGTAGGAGGTGAAGATCTGAGAACTTTGGCAACAATCTCATCTTCATTCAATATTCCACCAGCACATCTAATGCCACATACAAGCTCATTTACTTTTGACATAAATAAAGTGATTCTCATCTTCACTCATCTTCAAGTTTTCAAACTTTCCTTTCAGACTTTGTAGCTTGGCACACTTAACATATTTGTCTCCTTCATATAGAGTTTCTAGCTTTGTCCAAATTTCATAAGAAGTCTTCAATCCCATAAGATTTGTCAACTCTGAATCAGTCAACACACTCAATAGGGATTCTTTAGCTCGAAGATTATTGTCTGCATCTTTGACTTCATCTATAGTTGTTGGACCATTCTTTGGGGGAACATATTTAGTTTTAGTTATGTTCTAGTACTGATCTCCCATGCATTGTAAGTGACATTCCATGCAGCTCTTCCAAAGAGTGTAGTTTGTTCCATCAAATCTTGGACTATCCTTCTTGTAAGTTGACATCTTGGATCTCGTCAAGTGGTTAAGCTTCTTCTAGAGGAACTTAGCTTTGATACCAATTGTTGGATTTAGGACAGACAACTAAGAGGGGGGGTGAATTAGTTGTCACCAAAAATCATGTTCTTTATTCACTTTAAAACCTTCTTATATTTCAACAGCATATCAATGATTCAATCACGAAAGCATAATGCAATAATTCAAGAGCAGAAACACATATAACACCAAGATTTTAATGTGGAAAACCCAGTTATGGGAAAAACCACATGGTGACTAACCTAAGATTGTATTCTCTTTTAAAAGAATAAGAAGAATAAAATGGCACTTGCTAGTTAGGACTCACTACTCAAGCACACTACTCACAACAGGCCCACTGCCTATGGGAGACACACTATCTACAGAAGAATATGAGTATTACATACTTGAACTGTAGATTAGCATCTTCATAATGCTTGAGTCAGTTCCATTTAAGCTCAACACCTCTCCTCTGCTTTTCGCTCCTCTTCACTACTACCTTCTCATCACAACCACAAGGATACATTTGAATGACTTTGCAACTCTTATTTATACATGACACTAACATTGGAATGATCATCAAAGTTGGCACAACATACACTTATTTTATTACAGAGCAATTACAAAAATACAACTTGACTTATTACAAAACTTCATGCACATCACCACATTGTCGGCCACACATAGCTTGGACTTCAATCTTCTTCAAGGAACATGCCATGCTTCGCAAAACATCTTCAAGATCATCCGCAACATGTGCAAATCATCCGGTTAGCCAAGACTAGGAAGAACATCATCACCCGAAGGTAAATCTTCAATCATGAGCTCAATCTTGAATTCAGACCACCAACACAAACTGGACACAATCTAGAGACCCCCACAAGCTTGCTTGAATCACCAAGAACATCCGCACCACTTCTTCTTATTGTAATCATTCACATCTTCATCTGGAACCTCAAGAACATAGTCGCCCATCACTGTCACATTAGAACGATTGCCTGTGGACCTCCAAACCATGAACTAATTGAGTTGTAAATTCACATTAGCCTCCCAAACATGCCACTAGATCTGTAGAACATGGTATTGTATTTCCGGATCTCACTGGACCTATTTGTGTCACTTTGTCACATCTGAATAGTTGTGAGAACCGATTTTACTCTTATGGCCATAACTCCTCCACATTTTCATGCGGACCTCTCAAATCTTGACTAGATCATCTTTAGACATATATCTACAACCCCTTTGATGCACATACTCTAATCTTTATCTAGCTGGGATCTTCACTTGATAGAGCTTCCCTCTCTTCACTGTTCTTCTTTGTTTTTGATAGGACTAATTTTCTCAATATCCCCAACACACAACTCATCCAATCCTTGAGATTAGTGCAACAAGAGTATGTTGACATCAATGACAACACTGGTTAGGCCCATACTTGCAACAATTTTAGTTGATATGTCCCATCTTTGTGATATCCTTCTAGTTAACTTCTTAGACCTAGGATTGAACTATGATTTTAACAAATCAGAGAAAGTGTGTACAAATGTGTTCATTGAACATAAAACATATGAAGTTTTCAAGTTTGATCTGACTGTAAAGGAGAAGGAAAATGTTTGTAATACCATGGATTATCAACATTTTCAGTTCTTAATTCAGCATGATAGAGTTTTAATGGTGCAAGATGATGACCTTGTTGATGCGAATCATTACAAGACTTGGCATGGTATGATAGACAAATGTGTTGTTTTCATGAAATATGGAGATATAATTCAGTTAGAACTTGATTGTAAAATTTAGAGGAACACTAAAGACTTTGACAATGGTAGATTCAAAAGTTTTGTGAGAAATGTGAGGATCGAAGTAAGTATACTGGCTAATTATGATGGTGTTTTCAAATTAGGCTTGGAGTAGTCATTAGAGAACATAATGTTTGACAGGGGGAAGTATTTGTCTCATCTTTTCTGGTGGCCTAAGGCCACCATGTAAAGTTTAAACTTTTGTGAGATAGGGCCATTTAAAGTTGGGTAGTTTCAGAGAATAATTGGGGGCACATGGTTTGCATCCTAGAGGTTTCGGGTTTCTCACACTATCTTGTCAAATAGTCATTCCCAACTAGAGCCATTATTGGCACTAGTTTGATATTTAGGGGTTTAGTGTGTCTACCTAGGTTTGAATGTCATTTCCTAAAACCCTATACCCTTCATACCTTTACAAGGAATCCTATTTTTCTAATTTATCAGTGACTCCCCTCGCAGGTCACCTGAGGACTTAGGTTACTCTTGTCCCCTGCCTCGTTGAATGAATACCAACCCCTTGTTGTTAGAAAACTACTTGCTTCCTATTTGTTGTCCCTTTTGTTATAACTTTGAAAATCTTATTGAGTGAATACTTTCCAATAGTCACTAAGGGCCCCTTTCTATCTCCTTGTGATGTTGCGTGAGCTTGACATTTGGCACATTCTGCCATTCTTTAGAAGTGCCCAGGCCCCGAGGATTTGGGAACTGAGTGGATGTCAATAGGTGGTTGTACCATAGCTATGGAAGGGGATTCACTTGTGGGTCCTAAACCCAAAGGATGCCACGTGCTCCAATATTGTTGGCCACAAAGTATGCAAAGCACATCTTGCATGAGGTTTTAAGTCGAAGAAGATAAAAAATGCACGAATGTGCGATGATGCCACCTATCCCCTAGTCAAGTTGGGATCGACAGTGGTGTTTTAATCTCTCCCACTGACATTAATCTAACAATGAGCACTCTGTGCAAAGCATTGAAATAGTATTTATATCATGAGTTTGTGAATGTGTAGTGAAGACACATGTCCTCTCACAAGTAGGTGATCATTGATGCTGATGTATTTGAAGATGATCCAATGGCTTCACATGCTTTTGCACATTTCGTAGTAGAGATTCAGAATGTGAGTTTGCATTATGTGTGCTGACCATTGATTTGCCTCCCAGACGTGATCTATGGCCTAGATTCAAATGAAGTGATAGGTTGGCGGCACACGGCAGATGATGGTTAGAGCTCTCAAACAAAAAACTAAAGAGTAGAATTAAGCATGTACTAAATCCTCCTCTGTCATTTGAAAGAAAACTAGTTAGGTTTTCTGAACAAAGCATACAAATTTATGGAGCACAACTAGATGTGACACTTGGAGTGAAACTGAGTATCTTTAATTATTTAAAGACCTTTTCATGCCACCATTGCATAGCATGAAGAGTCTAAAAGAGGATAGATAGTGTGGAAAAGAGATTTTAGAGACTTGATATCTAGGATGCTTGAGATTTTTTTGCATGACATTCAAGTTGAACAAGAGAAGGTGGAGTATTAAAAGTGGATAAAATGCTAAAATGAGATGCGGATCTTAGCGTTCTCATTATCAAAGTAGGGGTTTTGTTAAACACAAGATTTCATGATCACATAAGCAGGATTGAAAGAGTAATAAGTCACAACTGGGCTTTAAAAGAAGTGTTTACAACTTTGTTATATATATGTGTGGCCTAGTTCTCAAGTACAATCCCCTATAAAGTTTCAAGGCTACTTATCTAGATGTTGATAAATTGATTTGATAGATCCTATCTACATGGGTTGTTAATCAAGGTAGAATGTGATTGACATTAATATTATTGTGCCTTCTCTTCTACTTTTGGGAACAAGTTATGAAATCCAGAGGTAGCCAATTGAAGATTGAGTACATCACTGGTACAAGTAGCTGAGCTAAAATTATTAAAATACTCAAAGAGGAATGTTAGTCAGACATAGATGTCTTTGTATTTTTTCTATAAATGGAGGCTCTTATGGGCATTGTGTACACCCTACTTTTCTAGAAGCATAATACAAAATATTTCCTTATTTGTTAGGTTTAGTATGTCATCCAATTTATTAGGACATTCCTTGTTTTCTTGGTTGTTACTCTATTCATAAAGAGTCATACACAAGGGGGTGTTTCTAGGAATGGATGGTTTGGGGAAAAGGTAAAGTGAGAAGCATCATTAGACAACTTACTTTTATTTCCCTTCTTCTAGATGGTGTCATTTTCATGAGGGAAAATGTTGGCTATTTGGAGACTTCAATAGATTTGTGTTGTTTAGAGTCTTCAATCTTGGAAAAGAGGAGGATCTACCTCATTACTCCCTTTAATCCTCCATCATGTAGATGGTACTCATCAAAGACCATGGTACGACAAATGGAGTATATGTCATTAGGATGGTCCAACTGGTGATAAGGAAATAAAATTAAGTTGACAACAATAGCTAGTTATTTGTCTAGTTCATAGTGGCACCTACATCTACTTCCTTAGAAAGGAAGTTTCACCTACTTCCTGTTTTAGCGATAGATGGCTGCCTCAAGAACCTTGAAGCCTATGACGTTTGGCAGCCCAAAATTGAAACATGGGGAGTCATGCAAACCCATACTTGAAAGGATGAAGTAAAACATAAAATGGTTATACTTAAGCACCTAAGTTATGTAATGTGACCCATGTTTTAGAAGGATAACAAAATGATTGCTCATTTATCACGCTAGTAGGCAGGAGCATATAGGACAAAATGCAGTTTATCTTTCCACTATGCAAAGTGATTTTATTCCTCAAATGATGGTTTCCTCAACAAAATGTGGTGACTCATTCTTGTTTCTCAACAAATTTAAGAGACCCCTTATAGTTATAAAAGGGTCTTCTCATTTGTATCGACATTTTGAAGTTTTTGTGTCTATGGTTTTAGCATATTGATTTGTGTTGTGATAGTCTAGGGGAATAGGGAAAGTTTGATATTATTAGATACATTTTGTGTATCAGAGTTTTGATCAAAATGAACAAATATAATACATGAATTTTAATTCATTTTATCTCTAGATGTTGTACTAAAAATCTCTTTGAAATTAATAGAAAGTCTGATTAATTTCATCTATGTGTCAAGGACGTGGTTTGTTTCTTGTTTTTAGCATCTTCTTAAGGGGTAGATTAATTTCTTGTTACAAGAATCAAGGTTTTGAATACAATATTGTGGATCTCTAAGTAGAACTTAAACTGGAACTCAATTTAGGAATGTCCGATGTAAAGCATTGACATAATGGGACTTGTGATCAAATCTATTTGATATATTGGATGCATTTGATAGCTTAGGTAGACTTTGTACCCTGGATAGATAGTAATCAGGATGCTATCACCCTACTAGAATCGATCCACTCTTTAAGAAATCATCATGAATATCCTTTATTTTTATGTATTATCTAGTTTTAGAATGTCTACTCTCTAGGCCTATAATCCATAGTTGTCAAGAAACATTGCCAAGTTGTTTTGAATCTCATGAATTCTAGATCCTAAGAAGGGAGTAGATCTATCAGACAATAGTTCAATTGTGAATTGGTGGAAATCTTTGATTATGGTAAATAGGGAGACCCCCTTGGTTCAACAAATCTAGAAGTGTAGGGGACTGCCATTGAATTGACTCCCATTTGTTGGCCATTGCCTTAGGACCCTCAATCATAAGTGTGTGGCAAAGCTATAGAGCATTCTAGGTAATCAGTTGCAAACACCAACATAACCAATAGCTAGTGCCATATAGGAGAGATAAATTTGAGAACACCTTGCCAACCAACTTAATGGTTATTGTAGAAAAATAGCTTGAGGGCCAAATAACTATTTGAAATGAAGCCAAAGAACTATAGAATAGAAATCTAATTTCAACTATTATAACAATCTAGTACAAAACCAAATGGATATTATAAGAAATCAAATCAAAGACACAAAGAAATATAGGAATAGAAGAACTAAACTCATAACACAATGTTTATGTGGTGAAACCCTTTCGAATAAAACATCCACACAAGAAGAGATGCACTAGTCCGTATTAACTTCAATATTGTTTACAATACATAACTAACGACCTCTTCAGTCTTAAATCCAACAATACCCTTTTTTTCAGTCTCAACTCTCTACAACTACACAACCATAATACAATGCCCTTATTAAAAGAGGTTGACTTCTAGGGAAAAAAACCCCTAACATAACTTCTACTGTCAGATCTGTGACCTAATGGTGAATGGTCTAAATTAACTATGAAATTACAATATTTTACAAGGTAATTTTCTAAAAAGGATCTTGAGGGGCATTGCCTCTGAACCCCTGCTAGGGGGGAGACATGACCCCTCATCAAGCACTAGGATCCAAATGTGGCTAAAACAAGACCACTGCTTAGTGAATACATCTTCCCTTATGGAAATTTATAAACAACACTAGGAATAATTAATTACATAGGGTTTACAAGGTTGATGGCACATTAATCCTAACATTCTCCCACTTGACATCATACATTGTAAATTCATCCATAGGAAAACATATAAAAATTAAGCACTAAGAAAAAGGCCGATGTCCTCCCTACACCATGTAAACTTCCCTATGCTCATAGGTTTAGTAAGTGAATCTGTAACATTCTCCTGAGTGTCAATCTTCTCCAACTCAATCTTTTTATTAACAATCAATTCACGTAAAAAGTGGTACTAAACATCTACATGCTTCGTCTGTACATTATGCATAGGATTCTTGGCCAAACATATCACACTCTAGATATCATAGCTAATTTAAATAGTCTTGCAATCAAAACCAATACCTGGAAACAATCTTTTTGACCAAACAACCTCCTTAGAGACATGGATAGCTACCATGTACTCTGCTTCAGTGGTTGACAATGCAACTATATGTTGCCTCTTACTCATCCAACTCACTACTCCTCCAAACACAGTAAATACATACACACTTCTGGACCTTCAAATATCTAAGTCACATGCCCAATCTGCATCAACATAACCATGTATGTCTAATGTCTTTTCCATACTATTAGTACCCACAATAAACCAAGTAGTAATTAGAATTTTCAGCCAAATATCTAAACACCCTCTTTGCATAATTGCAATGATGTCTACCATGGTTAGACATAAACTTGCTCCAAACTCCCATTGCTTGGGCAATATCTAGTCTAGTGCAAATCATTGCATACATCAAACTTCCTATAGCACTAGCATATGGAACGTTAGACATATCCTCTAAATAATATTCATTCTTAGGACACATATCTAATGAAATCTTAGTACCAACTGACAAAGGAATTCTAATTAGATTGCAGTCCTACATAGTAAATCTATTGAGAATAGTATAAACATACCTACTTTGTGATAACCAAAGCTTTTTGTTTACCTGATCTTTCTTGATCTCCATCACGTGAATATACCTAGTTGCTCCTAGATCCTTCATCTCAAATGCACCTGAAAGTTAGGTTTTCAGCTCAATGATGATACCCTTAGTGTTACCAAAAAAATAACATATCATCACAAGGCAATAATCAGTATATGATCAACAATACATTGAACATAAATATAGTGATCCTCTTTGCTTCTAACAAAACCAAATTTTAAAAAAAAGAGTCAAATTTCTAATAACACATTCGAGGAGATTGTTTTAAACCATAAAGAGACCATTTTAATCTACATACCTAGTGTTCTTTCCCTTTTACCTCAAACCATGTAGTTTGTTGCATGTAAATTTCCTCTTCCAAGTCTCTGTGTGAAATTTTTTTTTAACATCTATTTGCTCAATCTCAAAGTCATTAGCACCAACAATAGATAACAAAAATCTAATCAAGGATAATTTAGCAATAGGAGAGAATAGTTTAGCAAAATCAACTCCCTCTCTGGGAGTAGCCCTTGGCCACTAGTTTGGACTTGTACTTCTCCAATGAATCTTCTACTCTGAACTTCTTCTTGAAGACCCACTTACATCTGATGGTGTTTCTACCTTTGGGAAACTGCACAAGATCCCAAGTGTCACATGAGTCTAATACCATCATCTCCTCCCACATGGCCTATTGCCAAGACTCACCATTAACTAAATCAATAGCCTCCCTATAAGATCTAGGTCCATCATCAGTCCTTAACAAATGAATTAAGATCTAGGTTTACCTGATCTTTCTTGATCTTTCTTGATCTCCATCCCTAGAATATGATAGGAGCGACCTGAGTCAATCAGCCACTATTCATTAGACATGACAGTGCAAGAAAAAATCAAAACATCATCACCTAAATCTAAAGACTTCTCTGTGGAGGAATCAAATTGCTTCTTTTTATTCTGGCATTCCTTCCTCACTTGTCCCTTCTTTCTATAGTTCTAACACTTTGCTCTATTCTTTTTCTTGGGAGTCTTGGATCTTCTCTTAGAATTGTCATTGGGTTCGTTCTAATCTTCTTTTGTCTTTTTTTCTAGATCTTCCCCTAACATGGAGTGCGTACTTTGAACTATCCATAGCCTTCTTTCTCATTTGCTGTGCCAATAGAGCCACAACAAAAGCATCTAGTTTCAGATCTTCGAGATTAGCACTAATAGCAAGGATAAAATTTTTGCATAATTTAGGCAAAGAATAAAGTAACATGATACATTTATCTTCTTCATCTATCTTAACATAAACAGAAGACAATTGACTCAAAATGAAATTAAATGTATGCAAATGGTCTTCTATTGAATCAACCTCCTTCATTTTAAATGAAAATAACTTTCCTTTTAGATAAAGTTTGTTTACCAGAATTTTGGCTTGGTAGATCTCACCCAACCATTTCCATAATGCAGATACAGTCTTTCCTTTAGATACATTCAATAGGACAAAATCTCCAAGACACAACTAGATTGTAGCCCGTGCCTTTTTGTTTATCTTGTCCCACATGTCTTAACTAATTGCATCAAGTTTCTTTTCTTTTGTCGCAGCCAAACATTGAGCTCATTATTCAAGTAGATCCTCCATTTTAAACAAGTCCACAAGTCATAACATGTTCCATTAAAGTTTTTGATATCCAATTGAGATGAGGATGCGGCCATGGCTTTTACAAAAAATCTGTAAGACAAATTTAACCAGAACTCCCACTACAACTCAAAAAACCTTCACAATTCCACCTAAGACATAGAACTGGTCAAGCTCTAATACCAAATGTTAGAAATGAAGATGAGAAACTATAGAGTAGAAATTAGATTTCAACTATTATAGTAATCTAGTGTAGAACCAAATGGAGATTGTAGGAAATCAAATCAGCAATACAAAGAAATAGAGAAACAAAAGAACTAAACACATAACATAATTTTTACATGGATAAACCCTTTATAGAAAAAAATCCACACAAGAATAGATGCACTAGTCTATATTAACTTTAATAGAGTTGACAATATATCACTAATGATCTCCTCTTTAGTCTTCAATCCAGCAACACCTATTTTTCAGTCTCAACTCTCTACAACTACATAGGCATAATACAATGCCCTCATTAAAAGGTATTGCATTCAAGGTCAAAAAATCCTAACATAACTTCTACTATCAAAATCTTTGACCTAATGATGAACGGTCCAGATTGACTATGAAATTACATTATTTTACAAGGTAATTTTCTAAAACACATATCTTCAAGGGCATTGCCCCCAAATCCCTGCTAGGGTGGAACATGGACCCCCGTCAGGTACTAGGATACAAATGTTGCTGAAACAAGACCCTTCTTCTCTGCACTTGAAACTTGTCCCTCTAAAAGATCTTTTATTATTCCTTCCATAACCTCCTCTACCTTGTTGATACCTATCTCCTTTGTCTTTACATTAGTTCTTTCCATCTTCCTAACTTTTGTGGTAGGTGTAACAACTCATCCCTTCTTTTTTGTGTGTAACACCATCCCTATGGTAGGTATTATCAATTTTCCTTTCTTCCTTGTATGTTCTTCTATTGCTGCCCCATGATCTTTCTCTTTGAGGTCTTTCCTCTCTTCCTCTTTGTCACATTGGCCTATTCTTGAACCTTCTATTTAATTTATCTTCTACCTTGATCATAAATTGGTATGCGTCATCTATGGTGGTCAACCTAATAAGACTTTTCTCCTCTTGGATACTTTCTCTCAATCGATTGATGTATCTTGCAAAATTCACTATGTCCCATTCTAATGATCAACTTGTGAAACTCTTTAGTGTTGGCAAGAGACACTATATGGATTCATGGTTGTTGTCATTGATGGCAACAAAAGTCATTCCACATATCCGCAAGTCATGTTATATCTCTACCGGAAGTCAGATTGAAGATTGTTGTGGTCCGGTGAACAAGAACAGAGCATATGGCAAGGTCCGACAGATTGGTCCGGATCTCTCAGAGGAAGTGTCTTGGCACAGTGCGGATCTGGGGAAGTCAAGAGGACTATCTTGAGTAGTATATTCCAAGGATTTAGCCTCCGGAGATGGACAAAGAAAAAGATATGAATAGTTGAGTACCGGATCCCTGAGAGACAGTGAAAACAGAGGAAGAACTGACTGACTGAGTATCAAACTACTTTCCGGATGAGTTACAGATGATGATAAAGGTTGCGGAGGCATGAATCATGTTTGGCCGACATAATTGATGATATCTACAAGTATATGCTTGATCCGCATTGCTTGGTGAGCAAGGATTCAGCCGACAGAACTAAGTTTGTAAGAAACTAGACTGTTCCGGATGCCGACTAGAAAGATGATGAAATTACTTGTGCGGATATATATAGAGGATGGATTTAGTTGTAAAGCGTGTGAGTGTGTGAAAAGGATATGCGAACAAGTCCAGAGTAGAGCAGAAGTAGCAAGAAGGATCCGGTATGTGAAAGGATAGCAGACTAAAGAACAGAGGAAAGATGAAGTGCAGCAGATCAGTATACTGAACCTAACCGGAACTGAACTCCAGCATATGCAGATGCTTCCAATCAGTTCAAGACTGTGATTCTTATCACTTTGTAAGACAGTGTGTCTTCTTGTAGGCAGTGAGCCTCTTGTGAGCAGTGTGCTCGGGCAGTGAGCCCTAATTGGCAAGTGCCATTTTTGTAATTTCCTATTCTTCTAACAGAGAATAATTCTTGGGTTAATCACCCCGTGGTTTTCTCCCTTAACAGGGTTTCCACGTCAAAAATACTGTGTCATGTGTTTCTTATTTCATGGTAAATGTTTTGTGTTTGATTTTATGCTGCTTCAATTAAGAGGAAAGTTCATTAAGGGAAATAATTAGGATAACTGATTCACCCCCCCCTCTCAGTTATCAACAATTGGTATCAGAGCCAAGTTCCTCCTAATAGAGCCTAACAGCCTGAGGAAGATCTGGGATTTCAAATGGATGCATATGGTTTAAGGGAGCAACTCAAGACTGCCCTTGAGGATCTTGAACAGTCAAATTCTGAAGTCAGTGAATTAAAGGAAAGACTCAAACAGGCTGATGAATTCATGAGAGAATTAAAAGACAAATTAAGTCTCTCTATGAAAAAGAGAAAGGAGCTGCTTCAACAGTTGGCAAGACAAAGTGAAGAAAGCAATACAAGTGAGGAATTGACTGAGCAAACCAAGATATGTGAAAAGTTATCAAAAGAAGTCATTATGTTAAGACATGAAATGGAATCAGGAACTATAAAGTTTACTCAAGAGATTGAAGAAAAAAGAAAGGCTGAAGACAATCTAAGACAATCTCTTAAAGAAAAATCAGAAGAATGCCACCAGATGGACAGGATTATCAGACACCTTGAATCTGATCTTGAAGATTCCAAAGATAATGAAGGAAAACTTGAGGATCAAATTGCCTCTCTCAAAAGAGATCTTCAAACAGCAAATGAATATAAAGAGAAATTCAAGATAAGTTCTGCTCAACTTGAAATTCTTCTTGGAAGTCAAAAGAGGACAGATGACAAGTATGGCTTGGGATATGAGAAAGGAGAAAGCTCCGGATCCGGTCAGAGGAATCTTGGATCAGAAAATCCAAGGAGCAGGCCTAGAAGACCTCCGGTAAGACAGCCAAATGCTCAAAAATATCCATCCTTCAATGGATACTGCCACAGCTGCAACCATTTTGGTCACAAAGCTAATCAGTGCAGAATGAGAATGAATCAGATTAACTCATCCTTCTCCGGACAGTGCTTCAACTGCAAAAGGTATGGACACAAATCCCATGAATGCAGAATTATGCAAGTAAACAAATCATTCAAAGGTAGATGCTTTACATGCAATAGAGTAGGTCATATGGCTAATCAATGCAGATCAAGGGGATATCAGTTAAATATGCAAAGAAATGTTATTTGCCAAATCTGCAATAGGTCCGGTCATAATGCTAAAGTCTGCAGAAACAAGAATCAGGACAAAAGAGGTCCGGTGTATAATCAGAATCAAGACAAGGGTAAACAAAAGATGAATGCGGATGAAGTTAGGAATCAGATGAGCAAGATTTGGGTGAAGAAAAGCTCAGAGAATGTAGAGGTTGGATCCGCACCAGATTCTGGTGCTGATATTTCCTCCGGAAATTAAAAAATGAGCTCAGGCTCAGGGGGAGACTCAAAGAAGATTCTGTTCCCCCAGCCAAACAAGTTGTGCCGGATGTGGCACAAGATGCGGATTAAAGGGTTTGTAGATATAAGTCCTGAGATGCCTCAGTCAAGTTTTCAGAGGTCCGCATGGAGTTATGAAGAAGCTGTGTTCGACTAAGTTAGACCTGTTCAGGGAGGTGCTCCGGTATGATAAAGGATTACAAAAAGGTCCGGAGAGATCCGGAAGTGCACGATCTTGTCTTGCGGATTGGACAGAGTGTTTGGGATGTTCTTGTAATATGTTACCTAGATTTATTCATGATTTAAAGATCCGGATGATATTCAGTGATCAGGACTAATCCGGGATACTCCAAGCTGTCCAGACATGGTAAACCGGAATAATGCAGGTGAAGCATTTATTGCAGACAGATATTAGGGTTTGCGGAGCAATATAAGGGATTTCTCAAAAGTTATCTGCTCATTCTACACTTGAGAAGAAGCGAATAGTGGAGCTCTGCAACAAGGTTCATCAAGCACACCAAGGATCTCCTGCCGAAGCTATTGCATAAAGAAATCAATCCAACCACTCCGTGCAAACCGAAGGCGCATAAGGTATTCTTCGTTTTTCATTGCCTCACTGCAAATCTTTGAAGAATGGCTACTCCAAACATAGTTAAGATCTCTGATAGACCTCGCCCCTCATTCAAGAAACATCCCTACAAATCTTTGGAGGTAGATCCACTAGGAGCCTTCTCTAGTGTTCCCCACGGAGTCTTACATACTGAAGATATTAGGGTTTACATACACGCAAACATTGAGGAATTTGGGGAATTCAAATTAAGAGACCTCTATCACAAGCAACTGATAGATAATGCTTTTGAGCTCAAACCAGAGTATAAGGGTATCCAGAAGAAACAGTTTGAGCAATTCATTCATTTCCCTAGCTTTGAAGAAGATGAATGGGTCCGGTATGTACTGAGCAGGATGCATGACAACTTCCTTTGGCTAGATAGACCCTGTAAGATCACAAAAGAAGCAATTAGAGCAGTAACTGGTCTATACTCTTCCGGGGGGGTACCTATCCTCAAATCTGTCAAGAACAACGTTGTAACTGAGGCCACCGGATCAAAATATGATAAGAGGGCAATGACCATTGAAGATATTTCGGATCCGGATATCAAATATGCATCAATGATAATAGGATACAAGATCTATCACTCCAGCAGGGAGAATTCTGTATCCGGAACTGCAATATACACAGCATATGAAATGCAAAGAAAGAATGCAGATTTTGATCTTTGTGAACTACTACTAAGCCAATTAATGGAAAATGTACAGAAAATCAAGAAAGACAAGAAGAACTCCTTTAAGTATGGTACTCTCATTGTATGTCTCTTCTTTTACTTCATGAATGAGCTACCCGGAACAAGTGGATGGGTATGGCAGAATGACACACCTGTTGCAGTCCAGATAAGAGACTATCTGCATGGACTTGGGGATGCAAAAGCGAGGAATACAGCTCTATGGGGATACTTCAAAAACTTTCAGAGCATGATGCAAGCAAGAGAGAGAATTCCCCAGTCTCTCATCGAGAAATACAAGGACTCAGTATGTTTTATGGTTGACACTGATCAGTGCCTAATGGAGGCAGTGGAGCCAAGGACTGTCTGGATCATGCCCATGGGGTATGAAGTTGATGAACAGATAGTAGAGCTGCATGTTCAACACATGCTAAGTCAGCCCAAAGATCCTAAGGCAGAAAAGTTTGGAACCTTTGAGGAGCTGAGCGTGAAATTACATGTAGAACTCAGGGAACCTGAGATTAAGAGAAAAGTGAGAAAAGAAGTAGAGCACATTGCTCAAGGGCTAGGCATCTCAAAAGAGGCACTTGATGCCAGTCGGGAAAAGAGGAGAAAGGCTGAGGAAGAAGAGAAAAGCAAAGAAAGTGCTCCGGTTGAAACCCCCACCCGGACCAGATCATCAAAGAGATCTGCACCTTCCACAACCAAAAGCTCAAAACCGGAAGTCCAGGCATCCGGTAAAAGATCCAAGACAAAAGCATCAAGGGCTTATGAAAGCCAAAAGGATGAAGAGGAGACAGAATCAGATGAAGGAGTAAGAGAAGTAAAGAAACAGAAAAAGAAAGGATCCGGTAAGCCCTCCACAGGCCAAGACAAGGAGGAAATGGCAGAGGTAACTGTTGAAAAGCCCACTCTGTCACTAGAGAGCATAATCAAGTCGGTCACGGTGGATGGAAACCTTCAACCAATGACTGAATCCTATGATGACTTCAGTGAGGCAGACCAAAAGACTCTGCAGGAAGCCACAGTTAAATATCTGAACACATACAATAAGGCTTTCATTGAAATCATATCTCTCATTCCTAAAAGCCTAGAGAAGGAAATGGAAGTAAGAAAGAATAATGCTCATGCCAAAGATCTTGAGATCCGGGAGCAGATAGCTATTCAGCTATATCCTCAAATTGATCCCAAGACAATGAACATGATCTTCAAGGACTGCAGAGATGAGTTCAGAAGTAAAGCCAGGATGAATCAGCTCATGCTTGGTGAGACTGACAAAGTGGCACAAGAGACAGAAGAGATCCTCCGGAAGGCCTTCAAAAGGTTCAATCTTCCTGTTGTAGAGGACCTAGGTGCAGAAACAGCTGCTGATTTGGAATCTTCTGTTCCGGAAGAAGTGAGCCCTGAACAGACAAGTGAGGACTTGGGACCCTCTGCTCCAGAAGAAGTGGCCCATGAACAAGCAAGCATCTCTCCTCCGGTTTCCCCTACAGTCTCCGGATCCAAAGAAGAAGAGCAATTGCAGGAGAAGGAAGCAGTGATGACAGACAAAGAGGTTGACAGTTCTAAGACTGCAGAAGAAAAGAAACATCTGTCTCCGGCAAGAGACACTGCACAAACTGTTCAACAATTTTTGAGCAAAGAAACTCTAGAGATTGATGAACCGGAGCTTCTAAAAGGTCCATTTGATTTTGACTCTCTCTCTCCGGTACAAACAATGAAGATAGCTTCATTTGCAAATGCCAAGGCAAATGAAAAGCTCCTGAAGTCTCATATGGAAGACTGTGAGTTGATAGAGGCTGCTTCCGGAGTACTTGTAAAGATCATGCCATCAATCCAAATAGATCCGACAGCCTCCACTTCCGGTAATCTAAAAACCTTAGTCAGCAGTATTGATACACATTTTAATTCTCTAGAAAAATCAGCTGAAGACAAGGTCCGGAAGGAATTTTTGGATAAGAGATTTTCTGAAATATTAGATTTAATCTCTAAGGATAGGAAGATTGTAAGCATTGGAATAAAGAGCTTAGAAAATGCTCTTAAGGATGGCGGTGACATCTACAAATTTTGTATATCTTGGTCAAAGGCAACAGCAGCAATTGACAAGAAAATAAAAGAGGAACAGGACAAGCTTCAAAGCTTATCTCAAAGTTTTGATCCTCTCTCTTCCTCTATAATAAATCAAGAATGTCAGACTATTGCAGTCTTGAATGAAATAAAAAATCTTGAGAAGGAGAGGAAGAACATTACCAACCGGATGGGAGAACTTAGAAGGATTATAGTCCCTAAGTTGGAAACGATGCATGAGGCCATCAGTGATGCCCAGACCACCGCCCATACAAAAGATCCGACAGATCTCAGGCGGGCAGAAGCTTTTGCATTTTTGTTGAGTGGTCACATTTCAATCCTGGACAGAATGAAGCTTAGTTGGGCTACTGAAATGGTTCAACTGCAGACATCCTTTGCAGACATTCTGCAGTATATGTGAGTATGTAAATATGCGGCCATATATAGAAAATTTTTGAAAATTTTGGTGTGCGGACCCTACCCTTTGCCATTGATGTCAAAGGGGGAGTGAGGAGCAGTGAAAAATGAGGAATCCAACTCAGGGGGAGTTCCGGAAATTGTATATAAAGACAGAGCATCAGCAAAGGGGGAGCATAGTGTAAACACTTAGTCATTTTTTCACTAAGTGTTGCCATCAATGCCAAAGGGGGAGATTGTTGGCAAGAGACACTATATGGATTCATGGTTGTTGTCATTGATGGCAACAAAAGTCATTCCACATATCCGCAAGTCATGTTATATCTCTACCGGAAGTCAGATTGAAGATTGTTGTGGTCCGGTGAACAAGAACAGAGCATATGGCAAGGTCCGACAGATTGGTCCGGATCTCTCAGAGGAAGTGTCTTGGCACAGTGCGGATCTGGGGAAGTCAAGAGGACTATCTTGAGTAGTATATTCCAAGGATTTAGCCTCCGGAGATGGACAAAGAAAAAGATATGAATAGTTGAGTACCGGATCCCTGAGAGACAGTGAAAACAGAGGAAGAACTGACTGACTGAGTATCAAACTACTTTCCGGATGAGTTACAGATGATGATAAAGGTTGCGGAGGCATGAATCATGTTTGGCCGACATAATTGATGATATCTACAAGTATATGCTTGATCCGCATTGCTTGGTGAGCAAGGATTCAGCCGACAGAACTAAGTTTGTAAGAAACTAGACTGTTCCGGATGCCGACTAGAAAGATGATGAAATTACTTGTGCGGATATATATAGAGGATGGATTTAGTTGTAAAGCGTGTGAGTGTGTGAAAAGGATATGCGAACAAGTCCAGAGTAGAGCAGAAGTAGCAAGAAGGATCCGGTATGTGAAAGGATAGCAGACTAAAGAACAGAGGAAAGATGAAGTGCAGCAGATCAGTATACTGAACCTAACCGGAACTGAACTCCAGCATATGCAGATGCTTCCAATCAGTTCAAGACTGTGATTCTTATCACTTTGTAAGACAGTGTGTCTTCTTGTAGGCAGTGAGCCTCTTGTGAGCAGTGTGCTCGGGCAGTGAGCCCTAATTGGCAAGTGCCATTTTTGTAATTTCCTATTCTTCTAACAGAGAATAATTCTTGGGTTAATCACCCCGTGGTTTTCTCCCTTAACAGGGTTTCCACGTCAAAAATACTGTGTCATGTGTTTCTTATTTCATGGTAAATGTTTTGTGTTTGATTTTATGCTGCTTCAATTAAGAGGAAAGTTCATTAAGGGAAATAATTAGGATAACTGATTCACCCCCCCCTCTCAGTTATCAACATTTAGTGTGCTCTTTCATAGTCATATCCCTTTGTCTTAGAAATTTCAATTTCTTTAGCAATTATAGCTCATAGTCCATTGTTATAAATTTTCTTTTCAACTTTGCAACCATCCTATTTTTTTATTCTCTCCTTTCCCTTCCTATTTATTTCTAATTGTACTTCTTTCTACCAAACAACAACATGTCCTTTTATCTTGGTCTTTGAAAACCTAACCCTTTTGTGATAATTGATTTCCTCATACTCAAAATACTCACCGATATCATTTATCTAGTCAATCATTTCTTTAGCATTCAATTCACTATAGTAGGTGGAAATCTCAATTCTAGGTCTCTTACCAATTTTTGGAAATGGCCTTGAATACCTTCACTTGATGTGATTATTCTTCTAGGTCTTCTAGATCTTGGACATACTCACTTGCATCTTCTTCTACGTTGCTCTCATCATCATCCCATGGGATTTGAATCCTCTTCTTATCTTCCTCCAAATCTTTCAACTAGATTCTATTCTCCCTTACCTTATTTAATACTTCATCAAACTTTTGAGCAATGTCAACAACATGTTGGACTCTTTGGCATGGTACCTTTCCTAGGATTTGGTGTAAACTACCTAAGGTTGGTGGTCTACCTACACTCACCACTTGCAACTACCTCTCAATCAATAATTTGTTGACAAGCTTCTTGTGTGCTACCTTAGTTCAATGATCTATTCACAAGAAGAACTTTTGGAATATTGGATTTCTCTTGTAAAGATTTGAACCTTACCCTTTGATACCACTTGATTTAGTAATAGATAAAGGATCCAATGAGGCATAGTCCAACCATGCAGTGAAAACTTAAAACACAACACTCACAACAAAGACTCAATCAAGGTAGTAGCATGATCTTTATTGAATCCAAACTACAAAATTATTTTATATTTTTGCAATGGGCTTCCTACATACTAGACCATAGCCATTTGATTACTAGTGTGAAAATTATTACATTCAAATAATATTCAATACATTCTATGACATTTGTATTGTCATCTTTGAACTCCATCTTGAACCTTCATCCTTATGTTCACACTTATACCTCCAACTCTCTACCAAATTATTTCAAACTCTCCTTGATGATCCTAAATGATTGTGAGTGACATACAAATAGTAATCTTGAACCTCTAAATTGATCTATGTCAGCTTCAAGGTGGTACAAAGTTTAATGTTTCATGAAATGTGTAGTTGTCTAGTGTAAATATGTTCTTCAATCAAAGACGTAATAACTAAATTGGGAATCCATGTAGTGCTCAACACTCATCCTTTTGGGTTCAATAAATCTTCACATATACTCTTTTTTTCAGTCCAAACTCAAAATAATCTAATGCAACTGGGAAAGGTTACAACTATGCAAATATGTCAACCTGTTATATATTTAGAAACCAAGTTACACCATTCTATTGATCCAATTCTTCACAAACATGGGTACACCATCCATCTATAATTTTAAAACACTCTCTCAAAACTATGAAACATACTCCAAATTCCTATATTATGAGTTACAAGATTGACCCATATTAGGCTTTTGTGGTGTAGGAATGATCCTAAATCCCAAGACTACAAATTAAAATTTATAGTTTCTTGCACCCTTTTGTAGCTATTGTGAGATGACCTAGCACATGTCTCATCCAAGATATTATATCATAGTATTTAAAATATTCATTGTGCACTTAATTTCATAAGAATGAATTATTAGTGCACACTTCAATTCTAAAGGGAAATAAAGGTATCAAATATGCACTATCATTATATAGGTCACCGAGAAGTTTGTGAATTTGTTTTCTTTAGTCATTCTCATCATGATTTATTTAGTCTATAAGAGGTTTTGAGCTAGGATAACTTTTTCACCTATCATGTTGGCAAGCTCTTCAATGGTGTCTCTACACACCGCCTTGACTTATTAAATATTTTTCAGTTGTTCATCCTAGTAAAATATAGGAAAGTGTTTTCTATTGGATAGTTCATGTGTACCCCTAGTTCTAGTTATACACATTAGCATCAGGGTCACAATAGTCAGGATTAGTCATACAAGGTAGAAAATTGATCCACATATTTTTCTATATCAATTCCAACTCTAAAATATTCATCACTAATTCATAGAGTTTCTTATACGAGTTTTAACTTTGAGATATTCATCAAACTAAAGAAAGCAATATTATGGTAGTAGAAGATCATCATGAAATAGCGTTGACATCATTTATACATCATTGGTCCTAAGGATAATTCCTTCTATCCTCTTGTTTAGTTATTACATTTATTTTAATTTTATTCTTGATTGCAACTTTAATATTTGTGTTAATTGATTGCATTTATCTAATTAGCCTGGAAATAAATAAGTGTCACAAAATCCTTTTAAGTATATAATATTTTATGAAGTGTAGAGAAGCTTTTGAAATCATGTAAGACCAAAACATTAGCTAATGAACTATTTCATTTCTAAAGTTTGATTACTAAAATAATAGCTTATTTAAATTACTTATATTCATAATGGTTGATTGATGCAAGCTGGGCATCATCATGTTAATTCACTTTTTGATAGTTTAGGAAAACACTATCCAGGGTAATAAATAACATATTGTTCTCTAATCTAATAATTGTCTTCACTTGGTTTATATGTTTTAATATTTGCCCATAAAAAAATGAATAGATGGTGTCCTAGGTGCAAAAAAAAATACGTTGTACAATTGCTTTACTTGAGAAAGGATAGATAGAAATATATTATTTTGAACTTGTCAATAGACATCCATGAAATGAAAAGTAGAATAATTGTGGCATTAAGGTATACAAGGAAAGAAAGATCACCAAACATCCATGCGGTGACACATCTGAAACCAAGACCTATCTCAATTAGGTCGGTTCTAATGAGGCGTGTGCACCTCAAACATGCAACACCAATTAGGTTGGCACTAAACACTTCCACAGTGGAAAGAAGTGGAAGTGGACCATGTCAATGGTTAACTAGGACTCAAATCTATATCACCAAGCTACTCATCACATCTACAATCCACAAGGTACCTTCGCAAATGGAGCTAGTAAGCTAGGTTAGACAAACCTGAGCTAATGACCATATCCACACTTCTCCATGTCCAAGAACATCATGTGGACCATCTAGAGAGACACTCCAAAGTATTCATACACCTTCCCAGAATACTTATCATCATCAAAAACTTCTACATCACTATCTCAACCCTCTAAATTAAAAAATGTCTTCAATCTACACATCAAGATCAACTACCACTGTACATCAACACAATAACTAAACTTGCAGAGAAACCCATCACTAGAAACTTCAAGGAAAGCTAGATATAGACTATATAAGCACATCCCCAGATCCACATGACAAGAAGACACAATGTGGAGAAATGTGGAGCAATCTCATTTCTCCCAAACAATCTTCTACATAGGAAGACACTCTATCAAACACACCTTCCACTGAGACACGATCTAGAACCTCAAACTCTGGATATAACACCTCTAAACACCTCTAATCAATACTTCCAAACTGCACAACCATATCTTCAACTAGGAAGTAATGCGGAGCACAATACTAAGAGCACCTCTACAACACTACACACATTTTCATCATTTTTTCTCAAAAGCACTTGGAAACCAAGTGAACCATCTGCTGGAAGTTGACATTAATGACAATAACAGTAAGTTTCCAACACATCTCTCATCAAATCCTCACCATTGATCCTCCTTCCTGGTGGTCTAAAATTGACCTAGTCATGAGGCATTTTCATCAACGATCAATCTTTGAACAACGTCATGCTCCCGAGTCAGGTAACCACATCTTTATCATTTTGATAAAATCCACATTTATGGTGCAACATCTATCAAATCATAGGTAACTTCATTTTGTTTATTCATTTTCTATTCAGTTTCTAGCTTAATCAGAGGTCATATTTAATGTAGATTAAAGGTTTTGAAATGTTGTTTGAAATCTTTGTTTTGGTCTATATTTAGTGTGTACAATGGTAGTAAAAGATCATCATGAAATAGCGTCAGCATCATTTATCCATCATTGGTCCTAAAGCTAATTCCTTCTATCCTCTTATTTAGTTATTACATTTATTTTAATTTTATTCCTATCTTGCAACTTTAATATTTGTGTTAATTGATTGCATTTATGTAATTAGCCTAGATATAAATAAGTGTTACAAAATCCTTTTAAGTATATAGTAATTTATGAAGTGTAGAGTAGCTTTTGAAATGGAGTGTAAGGAAGACAAAGTGTAGAGAATCTTTTGAAATCAAGTGTAAGGAAGATGGAAATATTAGCTAATGAACTATTTCATTTCTAAAGTATGATAAGTAAAATAATAACTTATTTAAATTACTTATATTCATAATGATTGATTCATGCAATCTAGGCATCCACATGTTAATTCACTTTTTGATAGTTTAGGCAAACACTAGTCAGGGTAGTAAATAACATTTGTTCTCTAATCTAACAAGAGATGCATTACGTCAGGTTCCTGCCTTTGCAATGTTGAATAAACTAAATGAATTGTAATTGATAATAAGTATTGCATTACCCTAACCTCAATGTTTTCTTTATTTTGCATGTAGCTTATTTGGAAAACTATGTTATTATTGAAATCATATTGTCACTTTATGGATAATGATATTGATTGATTATTGAATTAATTATTTCAATAATGTAATGTTGTTATTTAGTAAAAGTCTCAATCTAATTATTGTCTTGCCTAACTTTAAAAGAACCAACCATAAAAATTGCCTACTTTAATCTTAAAATTGCATTAGAATCATGAGGTGTCCACTGTAGTGCAAAAATGTGATATCAATCATATCATCATATACATAAGGTAGCTAACATCATAATCCCTTACTAAATTTGAATTCCCAACTGCTGACAAGGTCTTACATGACACAAATGGTCCAGCATAGAAGCATCATATATAGAAAGCTAGCTCTTGTGAACAACCAACAAGTGAACTTGATCATTATGAAAATGAGACCAAAAGAAGATGTAGAATACAAGTCATAGAAGTTTTATCAAATTCTAGGGGTTTGTGAAATATTGTACAAGATTGTCTAATAGTTTGAGGGTCTTCCAAACACATTGAAGCTCGTGAAAATCATTGTAAGAGTACATAACAATGCAAAGAAGCCTATGTAAATCCATAATGCGTAAAGTTTCAAAGCCAAGATAAGAGTCTAAAAGCTTTTTCAAACAATAGGAAGCTATATGAAACATGTCAAAGTCTATTTTTAGTGTAGACTAAAAAGTTAAAAGGTCTATGAATCCATTAAAGGGTCTATCAAGTTATCTTGAAGGTCTATCAAACCTTGCAGACTTGTCAAAACTATTCAAGCCTATATAAGGCCTATAAACACCCTGCATACCCAAAAGAGACACCTGTCAAGTCATGTAAAATTCTAGAGGGTCTATGGAACACCAACAAGGTTACAAAACATGAAGGCCTAAAGAATGGGTATAACAATTTTGAAATACCAAATGGAATGCATGGTGAGTAACAGTGCAAGCATTGAGGAACAACACAATGGGTCTAATACTTTTGTAGAGTATAAAGAGGTTTAAGGAAAGTTTAGAAGTGAATATATATGGTCATATGTGTATTCAATAGAGTACAAGTTAGCATAACAACCTACAAGTTTGTATTCATTAGCAAACCCTGTCAAGAAGTGCTTGAAGGTCTAATCACCATTGTAGGCATGTTCAAGCAATGTGAAGGTCACTAGGACCAATAGACTAAAAATTCATAAAGTTGTGATGTCAAACAGATTAAAACATATTTTGATTTGTTACAAGATCATCAATAGGCTTTAAGGTGGTAGTTTACAGTCCTATTGAAGGAGGACTTGTTCACATGCCCCAAAAGAATAAAAAGCTTCAAAGTAAGATTTCTTGAGGTCATTTTGTGTTAGATAAATAGGTCTAGAGATCACTTTAAGCATTGGTGCATCACCTCAAATTGTTCTAAGTCATTTCTCTCCATCCCTTTCTATTAGTAAGTGTTGGGTGAGTAACAACTCCATATCGCAAAGTATGAAATGTGCAAACTATATAGCCCATATTATGTAGTACATTATCTTCCCTGTACATAAAATAATATACAATCCCACCACTGCCATTTTTACAAAAATTTGCATCCAGTTGTAAGTGTTCCAAAATCATTGAAAGAAGCTGGTTAAATATCAAGTTCATCCTATGAAATTAAAATAGCATCTATTATATGTTCAAATACTATTATTGGAAAAAATGTTTAGATAGTTGAGATATATAGTTCACATGATACTCAATGAATTGTAATTGATAATAAATATGGATTCCCTAATGTCAATGTTTTCTTGCTTTTGTGTGTAGCTTATTTGGAAAATTATGTTATTATTGAAATTATATTGTCACATTATGGATAATGATATTGATTGATTATTATTACTGTACACATTTCATTTGGCTTAATTTGGCATTCATTTGGCCATATTTGGAAGCCTCATTTTATGCACATGGCATAAGACACCTCAGCTAGGTGTGTGTCAGTTAGGAAGAGCCCTTCAAACTCTTTCACTCCACTTAGCTTGCCATATCTACTTGAGATCTCCTTAAGTTATGGGATTGACTCCCCTTAACTCAAGGTTACTCAAGGCTATATGTACTTGTCATATTGACTTCCAATTTACTCCAAATTGTAATTAGCCAAGCATTAGTAGATCTTGTTTCTAACATGGTATCAGAGCAATGCTAATTGCTTGCTAGTTCGTTTGGAGGAAAAAATCTCCTATGTGATGGAATTTTTTGTAAAAAATTGAATTTTTTTTAGAAATTTGACATTTTGCAAGTTTCGTTTATAGATATTTGTTGAATATGCAATTTTTTTTTTGCAAAATCAACTTTTTTGTAGATCTCTGCCAAAATTTTGAGATTTAGGCATTCATTTTTTGGCCTCTCGGCCTGCTTGCCTCTTCCTGGTTCAAGGGTTTCATTCAATAGCCGCTTGTTTTTGTGGATCTCAAGTCCACTTTGGCCCTTGCAGATTTGACGTCCCATTCAAGGACTCATTCTCTATTCATGCCTGCACAAACACTATTCCATGCCCTCTTTCTATTGTAAATGCTGTAGGATTTTTGGGCCATCGACTTGAAGAGGTTTTTAGCATTTAAGAAGGCCCGATCCAGGCCTGCTGGGTGTTGAAATAGCAAGAGAGGGGCTAGTTTCTCTTCAAAAGGCACATGTAGTGTTATTTTGAGGCTCAAAACTAGTGCAAGGCACCTAGGAGCATCTTGACACCTACAAGCACTTTGGTAGCCTTTTTGATAAGTTATGGTTTTTGGTTTAGTGTATGTTTGAAATAAGGCTTTTAGCCATGGATGTAAGGTCCTTTTGTGTAGTCAAGATGATTGGGGTAATCATATAAACCTTAGTCAGTCTTAGTCCACTTGGACCCTAGTTGTGCCACTTAGGCCTAGTAGGTCTAAGGATGATGTTTTGAGTTTATTTGATTGTTTTGGTGTTTTGGCATGTTTAGGAGAGTAGGATAGTTGTTAAGACTCCATTGGACAAGTGAAACCAATCGGTGTCTTTGTTCTAAGGTAAAATGTCATAGTGTCAAGTGTTGTCAATAGTGTTAATGACACATTGACCGGTTGCAACTCCATTTTGGTAGTTGAAACTATTTGGAGAAGTTACACACCGACTTGGATCAGTCTATAATGTTGTTTTCTCACTCTTGTATGGCAGAGAAGTTCCTGTATGGAGTTTTGGACATTGAAACAATAGAAACAATCAGTTTTTCCCTATTTTTCTTACTGTGTACGGCCTGTATGGATTTGCCAAGTGAGCAAATGTACTTTTTCTGAAACTAGACTAAGTTAGGGTTCGAATGCAACAAGTTTGAGGTTCTGAAGTAGTCATAGTGAAAAGTTATTGTAGTTTTAATCCAGACTGGTCTAGAAACCCTATTTTCTAGGGTTTGTCATATAAATCGGGCCCTAGAATGCATTCCAACTAGTGAAAACTCATGAAAATTGGTGAAATGCAGGATAGAGAAGTACTTTACATGATTCCAAAAGAATTTGGTGGGGAAAGGCTATTTTCAATTTTTGGAGTGATGCCCTAGGTCAAGTATCCTTATGTATTTGACCAAATTTGTGTAATTTAATGTTGTAAAAGACAAAATCCTAATAGTGTGAGTGAATGGATGGTGGTTGTGAGTTATTTACGCATGGTAGAGGTGTTCCAAATTCCAATCTCTGATCTATGAACCCAAATTTGACCACTTGCTTTGTAACCTAGCCCTAAACTGATCAATTAGGCGTAGAGACCTAGTAGGTGTTCTAAGTTGCTGGAGTAGAGTTCGAATAGGAGGCTTGGAAGTTTGATAGAGTCCCTTAAAGGGTATCCAAATCCATCATTTACTTGCCTAGTCAATTGGGGTTTTGTCAAGTTGTGTGGAGAAAACTAGATTTGGAGGGCTAGTAGCCTTACTAGTCCAAGTAGAGGTTGGAGAGTTGTGGGAAGTTGGGAATCAAACCAATTGCAAGGAAGGTGTTTGCAAACCTGTCTTAAGGTGTGGAAGGAGCCTTGAGGGTTGGACAATAGCCTAGATACCTAATCCTTCATTTATCCATAGGTGTGACCTTGGTTGGATAAATTGGTGAAGTGGGTGAGTGGGTAGAGAAGACTAAAGCTTTGTTGCTTCCCTTGTTCCACTCTGCATCAGGTGGTATCAGAGCCATCAAAGAGATGGGAGATAGAGAAGAAGAGGAGGAAATTCCTTCAAAGGTGACTAATGCTGAATTGGCAAAGATAGTGAGAGAGCAAGCAACCAAGAACAAAAGGATGGAGGCTGAGATAGAAAAGTTGAAGAAAGATAAGGATAAAAAGAAGAAGCCATAGGTCATCTTGGATTCAGATGAAGAGGATCAAGATGAAGAAAAAGAAGTGCCAATGGAAGAGCCACAAGGAGGCATGTGAGAAAGATAATTCCTAGATGCACTTGGAAAGTTGAGTAGGAAGGACAGTAAGGTAGATCTACCTATGTTTCCTGGTAAGACGAATCCAGAGGAGTGCCTTGATTGGATAGAGGCAATGGAGAACTATGTTGAATGTGAAGAAGTGGCAGAAAATCAGAAAGTGAGGATTGCCAAATCAAGAATGAAAGGGCCAACCTTGAGTTGGTGGAACTTCGTTCAAAATGAGAGGATAGAAGATGATAGGAACCCTATCTCTACATGGAGGAAGATTGTGCTTGAAATCAAGAAGCAATTTGTTCCTGAGGATTATGGAGTCAACTTGCACAAGAAGTTGCAAAACTTGAGACAAAAGGACATGGACATGAGCACATACACAGAGGAGTTTCACAAGATGTCATTGAAAGCTAAGATGCCTGAAAATGAAAAACAGAAGCTTGCAAGGTATCTTAATGGCCTTAAGTTCTCCATTCAAGACGAAATAAGTCTCTTTAACCCTGAGATAGTCCATAAGTGTTTTCAAATGTCATTGAGGATTGAAGGCAAACAAAGGAGAAAAGGTGATTCAAACAGCAGAGGCAGAGGCAATCTAAATTTTAGAGGTAGGGGCAGATTTCAAAATAGAGATAATTTTCCTAGACCTCAAGAAGGTAGATCACAAGAAGTCAGTCAAGGGAAGGCTAACAGAAACAATGCTGATAAGGGTCAGTTTAGAGGGAGAGGTAATGGCAGAGGAAGAAGTGGGGGTAGAGGTCCCAATGTGTTCACTCGAAGGTGTTTCTCTTGCAATCAGATAGGACATCAGTCCTTTAGGTGCCCGGAGAAGATGGGAAACACTACTGCAAATCAAAAAGATAGAAGGGTGCAACTCATTCAAGAGGATGACTGTCAAAGTACCACATCTTATCAAACAACCTCTTCCAACTCTGTAGCACTAGAGAGTGGAGAATGCATCATGTTTAACCTGTCTCTCTTCATGCCAGCCACCAAGGAGCAGCCCCAAAGAAACAATTTGTTTAGAACCACCTGCAAGGTGAAAGGAAAAGTCTGCAAGGTAATAGTTGATTTAGGTTCTTCTAAAAATCTAGCTTCTAATGAAATGGTGAATAAGTTAGGATTGCAAAGGATACCTCATCCTAACCCCTATAGAGTCTTTTGTCTAACCAAGGACCAACAAATTGTGTTGAATGAACAATGTTGGGTTGAATTCAAGATAGGTGAATATCATGATAGGATTCTTTGTGAGATAGTAGATATGGATGCATGCCACCTTCTTCTTGGAAGGCCTTGGCAACATGATACAAGTGCCCAACATGATGGTAAGCAAAATGTAATTCATTTGTCCAAAAATGGTGAAAATTTCACAGTGACTCCTTTGATTGATGACAAAAAGGAAAAGACCATTCCTAGTTCAGTCATGTTAGTAGGTGAAAAGAGTTTTTGGCTAACCTCAAGGAAGAGAAAATGCCATGTTTTGTAGTGGTCATCAAGTCCAAGGATGCAAATCCTAAGAAGGTCAAAGTGTAGCAACCTCTTAGGATGATTGGACCAAAGGAAGTGGAAGAACTATTGGAGAAGTTTCATGATGTGATAGCCGATGAAGGCAAGGATGCCCTTCCACCAAAGAGGGAGATTAGTCATTGCATTGATCTCATCCCTAGATCCACCCTACCAAACCAAGTAGCCTACAAGTTGACCCCAGAGCAAAATGCTGAAGTGGCAAGACAAATCCAAGACTTGTTGGATAGAGGACTTATAAGGAGGAGTATTAGTCCATGTGCAGTACCTACAATACTTGCACCCAAGAA
Organism: Cunninghamia lanceolata; assembly: GCA_027924645.1. Taxonomy (NCBI): domain Eukaryota; kingdom Viridiplantae; phylum Streptophyta; class Pinopsida; order Cupressales; family Cupressaceae; genus Cunninghamia; species Cunninghamia lanceolata. The sequence goes on from BSBN01000978.1 coordinate 6,350,826, forward strand.
GGAAGGAACATGGAGACTATGCACTGATTCTAGGGCCATCAACAAGATTACTATTAGGTATAGATTTCCAATGCCTAGAATAGAAGATTTAATGGATTGCTTGGGTAGGGCTGAGTATTTTACCAAGATGGATTTAAAAAGTGGTTACCACCAAATTAGGATAAAGCAGCGAGATGAGTGGAAAATTGCCTTCAAAACCAATGAAGGGCTATTTGAATGGGTTGTGATGCCTTTTGGCTTGTCAAATGCACCAAGCACCTTCATGAGATTGATGAATGAGGTGCTAAAACCATTCCTTAACAAGTTCATTGTTGTATATTTGGATGATATATTGGTTTTTAGTGACAGTGAGGAAGATCACATAAGACATATTCATCAAGTGCTCAGGAGGCTTCAAGAGGAGAAGTTGAGAATTAACCTTGACAAGTGTGTCTTCCTACAAGAAGAATTGACATTCTTGGGGTTTGTCATCTCTAAGGGCAGCCTCAAGATGGATCCAAGCAAGGTGGAAGCCATTCTTAATTGGCCTACACCTACTACAACCTCTGAGGTAAGGAGTTTCCATGGTTTGTGCAGTTTTTCTAGAAAGTTCATTAGAGGGTTTAGTGCCATTTGTGCTCCACTTGTTGACACCATAAAAGGGGGCAAGAAATGTGTGTTTGTGTGGACAAATGAGGCCAATCAAGCCTTTGAACTGTTAAAGAAGAAAATATTAGAAAAACTGGTCCTTGTGCTACCTGATTTTGATAAGACCTTTGTTGTTGAGTGTGATGCAAGTAAGAGGGCTATTGGGGGAGTCCTAAGTCAAGAGGGGAGGCCTGTAGCCTTCTTTAGTGAGAAGTTAAATGAGGCAAAATAGAACTATTCTACTTATGACCTAGAATTATATGCAATGGTTCAATCATTGAGAAAATGGAGACACTATTTACTACCCAAGGAGTTTGTTGTTTTCACTAATAACCATGCATTGAGCTTCTTGAACAGGCAGCAGAAGTTAAACCATAGGCATATCAAGTGGATGGAGTACATCCAAGCATACACTTTCTTAATAAAACACAAGAAAGGAGTGGCCAATAAGGTAGCCGATGCCTTAAGTAGGAGAAATCTTGTTGTGCAGACCATTCAGTTGGAAAGTATAGGTATTCATGCCATCAAAGATCAGTATGCAGTAGATGAAGACTTCAAAGAACCTTACCTATCTTGCAAAGCCATGACAGGAAGGTATAACACTAATTTTTCTAATTTTTTGATACAAGATGGATATCTTTTCAAGGGTAGTATGTTATGTATCCCAAGAGGGTCTATTAGAGAGTGTATCATTCAAGAGAAGCATTGTGGTAGCATGTCAGGCCACTTTGGCATTGATAAGACCCTAGAATTGGTTAGGAGATACTATTTTTGGCCAAAGTTGCCAACCAATGTAAGAAAGTTTCTAGAAACTTGTCAAATCTGTCAAAGAGCCAAGGGACATACATTAGATGTAGGTTTATACACTCCACTACCTATGCCTTCAAAGCCTTAGGATTCCATTAGCATGGACTTTGTACTTGGTTTGCCTAGGACAAAGAATGGACATGACAACACTTTTGTGGTTGGAGATAGGTTCTCAAAAATGGCTCACTTCATCCCATGTAAAACCACACATGATGCCTCACATATAGCAAGTCTTTTCTTCAAAGAAATAGTCAAATTACATTGTTTACCTTTGTCCATAATCTCTAACAGAGACCCCAAGTTCATAGGACACTTCTGGAGGACACTTTGGAAAAGACTAGGTGCAAACTTGTCATTATCATTAGCCTATCACCCTCAGTCTGATGGTCAGATTGAGGTGATCAATAGGTCACTTGGCAACCTCCTAAGGTGCCTAACTAAAGAGCAGGGTGCTAGTTGGGGTTTAGTTTTGGCTTAGGCAGAGTTCTCATACAATGACACTGTCAACAGAAGCACCGTCCTGTCACCTTTTCAAATTGTTTATGGCACTCACCCAAGGGGCATTTTGGAACTTAGAGAGGTTAGAGGATTTGAAAAGAGTAGTGCATTAGCTGAAGACTTCGTTCAAGTGATGAGAGATGTCCATGAACAAGTGAAACAGAAATTGCAATCCACTTCTCAGAAGTATAAACAGTCTACTGATAGAAAAAGAAGGGATCTGTAGTTTAAAGATGGGGATTTGGTCATGGTCCATCTGGAAAAGGAGAGACTCCCTATAGTTAAATACACTAAGCTATTCATGAATAAGATTGGGCCTTGTGAAGTGCTCAAGAAATGTGGAGAAAATGCATATAAAATCAGACTTCCGGATGGCATTGCTTTGTCCCCAATTTTTAATGTTTCAGACCTTTATCCCTATAGAGGATCTGATCCTCAGACTGCTGATGAAGAAGACCAAACTAATTAGACACTACAAGAACTGATTCCTTCATCTACTGATCAGATTAAGTGCATTTTGGATCACAGGATTGCAAAACAAACTAGGAGGCACACATATTATGAATATTTGGTGAAGTGGCTCAATAAACCTCGGGAGGATGCCACTTGGATGAGTAGAGTAGACATTGAGAAGGCAAGATTCACATTTGACAGCATTCCCAACTCAAGAGACTTGAGTTCTGTTTAACAGTGGGTGTATGGTGCAGGGCACCTAGGAGCATCTTGACACCTACAAGCACTTTGGTAGCCTTTTTGATAAGTTATAGTTTTTGGTTCAATGTATGTTTGAAATAAAGCTTTTAGCCATGGATGTAAGGTCCTTTTGTGTGGTCAAGATGATTGGGGTAATCATATAAACCTCAGTCAGTCTTAGTCCACTTGGACCCTAGTTGTGCCACTTAGGCCTAGTAGGTTTAAGGATGATGTTTTGAGTTTATTTGATTGTTTTGGTGTTTTGGCATGTTTAGTAGAGTAGGATAGTTGTTAAGACTCCATTGGACAAGTGAAACCAATTGGTGTCTTTGTTCTAAGGCAAAATGTCATAGTGTCAAGTGTTGTCAATAGTGTTAATGACACATTGACCGGTTGCAACTCCATTTTGGTAGTTGAAACTATTTGGACAAGTTACACACCGACTTGGATCAGTCTATTATGTTGTTTTCTCATTCATGTACGGCAGAGAAGTTCCTGTATGGAGTTTTGGGCATTGAAACAATAGAAACAGTCAGTTTTTCCCTATTTTTCTTGCTGTGTGCAGCCTGTACGGATTGGCTAGGTGAGCAAATGTACTTTTTCTGAAACTAGACTGAGTTAGGGTTTTGAATGCAACAAGTTTGAGGTTCTGAAGTGGTCATAGTGAAAAGTTATTGTATTTTTAATCCGGACTGGTCTAGAAACCTTGTTTTCTAAGGTTTGTCATATAAATCCCACCCTAGAATGCATTCCAACTCGTGAAAACTCATGCAAATCAGTGAAATGTAGGCTAGGGATGTACTTTACATGATTATGAAAGCATTTGGTGGGGAAAGGCTATTTTCAATTTTTGGAGTGACGCCCTAGGTCAAGTATCTTATGTATTTGACCAAATTTTTGTAGTTTAGTGTTGTAAAAGACAAAATCCTGATAGTGTGAGTGAATGGATGGTGGTTGTGAGTTATTTGGGCATGGTAGAGGTGTTCCAAATTCCTATCCCTGATCTATGAACCCAAATTTGACCACTTGCTTTGTAACCTAGCCCTAAACTGATCAATTAGGCTTAGAGACCTAGTAAGTGTTTTGAGTTGCTAGAGCAGAGTTGGAATAGGAGGCTTGGAAGTTTGATAGAGTCCCTTAAAGGGTATCCAAAGTCATCATTTACCTGCCTGGTCAATTGGGGTTTTGTCAAGTTGTGTGGAGAAAACTAGATTTGGAGGACTAGTAGCCTTACTAGTCCAAGTAGAGGTTGGAGACTTGTGGGAAGTTGGGAATCAAACCAACTACAAGGAAGGTGTTTGTAGACCTATCTTAAGGTGTGGAAGAAGCCTTGAGGGTTGGACAATAGCCTAGATACCTAATCCTTCATTTATCTATAGGTGTGAACTTGGTTGGATAAATTGGTGAAGTGGGTGAGTGGGCAGAGAAGACTAAAGCTTTGTTGCTTCCCTTGTGCCACTTTACATCAAAAACCCTCATCAACTCACATTGGTACCATTTTGGAGGCTTTCTGGTCTTTGTTTCCCTCTGTGAGGTCACCATCTCTACTCAAAACATGCTCTAGCATGGTAGAACAGATGTGAAAGAGATTGCTATCTATCATTTTGATTATGGTTTGCACTCCAGGCAGTTTCACACCCTCCCCACCATTGTCGCTCATGGCCTCTCCAACACTTGATCCAGGTTTATAGCAGCCACAAGTTGTAAGTTGTAGTCTTTAAAGCATTTACCTCTAATGTCTTCAATCCAATCGTTGATCTGGTAGTTAACCTACCTTGGCACCGCCATTTCAACTCAGCAAAATCTACCCCTAAGAACCTTGGCTTCCATTGTTTTGGCTACTGCTCCCCATTTTTTTGCTAATTTGGAGACTTGGAGGTTGATTTGTTGTTGAAAAAGACTACATTTCATTGGCATTTTGGCTCAAGCTATGTTTGGTAGATGAATGGCCTCTCAGAGCGGCCTTTTTTTCCTGTGCCTCCAGCATGCATCATTGTTGTTCATCTATGCAGTCCATGATTTTGCAGTTGCTGGTTGATTTGTTGGATCAGACTTTAAACACCTGGAGGGACACAGCCCAAAAAGTCTAATCACAATGGTTCGTTGGGCAACACATGCTGTAAGTCGTACACAAGGAGTCATTTTTTGGCATGATTACTCTAATTTTGATCCTATTTAGGCTCCAAGGATAGATCGATGGGCCCTTCTTCTGCAGCCTTTGAAGATTCCAAAGCTGCAGTTTGAAGGCCATCCAACTGAACAAGAAGGGAAGTCTCATGGCCTACAAAGAAGGTGGTTTGTAAGGAGAGATGAACTCAAAGTTATCTCATGGTCAGATGTTGTAGTCCCAAATAATGGTGGAAGTTACATTTTATTTTTGTTTTCAAACACCATGATCTTCCATAGGTGGCTGCGTGGAGGCATGCAGAATTGTTTTTTTTCATTGGCTTTGAGATTCTTATTAGGACTCTTTATACTTGGATCTCGCAACAACCTCATAAAGTCATATTGGGACTCTGTCAATGGATTTGCCTAGTAGCTAGTGGTCTATCAAATTATCTTTCTTTCATGTCACTAATATTTAGTGATAGTTAAAATGTATTGTTAACATTTAGTGTTAACTTAATTGTAACCACAACAAAACAAACAATGTAACCACTATCACAGATATAACCATGATATTTGATATTGACCACCAAAACATGCTAGCTCTTCGAAGTTAGTTAACAAACTGCCCAAACAAAAATTGTCAGCATTGTATGTAACTGTAACAATAGAGAGGTTGAGTCATAGGGAAGTTTCTCAAACACAAAATCTTTTGGGATAAAAATATTGAATTATGAGGGGGTTCATAGAGTTGTGTCAAGTGCATTTCAGAGTTGTGCCAAGAGCACTTCCACAGAGTTATGTCAAAGATCACTTCCACTACTACTTCATCATTCTTCAACATTTTTTCTGCAATGTATTAAGATTTGTCAAATACACTTCCATCGAGATGTGTCAAGAACATTTCCACTACACTATCACCTAATGCTACATGTGCATCCAGAGTTGATTCTTTGAGGACTTCCAAAGATTCATCATAGTAGATTTTAGAGTTGCTTCACAGAAGGCTTCCACAAAATCTGCAAAGTAGGATTTCACATTGGACTTGACTTGTAGCCATATGTCATGCAATTGCATTCCACACATGGATCTTGCAAAAATTGCAGGACTAGATCACTTTCAGTTGTATTGTGTCAAGTGCACTTCCATTGAGTAGTGTCGAGTACACTTTCTTATTTTTCTCTCTTTTTGGAGGAAAGTTTTTTCCCAAAGGGTTTTCTTTCTTTCTCCACCTTATGAGAGATGCTTTTGTAGATGGGTAGCTGATAAGGCCTAGTTGCCGGGACCCATCTTTTTCACCCACCTAAGTTGTGCTTAAGGGGGGGTATTAGTGTACACATTTCATTTGGCTTAATTTGGCATTCATTTGGCCATATTTGGAAGCTTCATTTTATGCACATGGCATAAGACACCTCAGTTGGGTGTGTGGCAGTTAGGAAGAGTCCTTCAAACTCTTTCACTCCACTTAGCTTGTCACATCCACTTGAGATCTCCTTAAGTTATGGGATTGACTCCCCTTAACTCAAGGTTACTCAAGTCTATATGTACTTGTCATATTGACTTCCAATTTACTCCAAATTGTAATTAGCAAAGCATTAGTAGATCTTGTTTCTAACAATTATTCAATTAATTATTTCAATAATATATTGTTGTTATTTAGTAAAAATCTAAATCTAATTATTGTCTTGCCCAATTTTAAAAGAACCAACCATAAAATTGCCTTCTTTAATCTTAAAATTGCATTAGAATCATGAGGTGTCCAGTGTAGTGTAAAAATGTGATATCAATCATATGATCATGTACAGAAGGTAGCTAACATCATAATCACTTACTAAATTTAAATTCACAACTACTAACAAGGTCTTACATGAGACAAATGGTCCAACTTAGAAGCATCATATATAGCAAGCTAGCTCTCATGAACAACCAACAAGTGAACTTGATCATTATGGAAATGTACTCTTGTATGCCCAAAAAGTGGTGATCTTCTTGGCTGTACTTGTATAAATTTTGATTTTTGCTTCTATCATCTATCTATGCTCTAGAGATATAGCTTCCCGAACATTGGCCAAACATTTATAATTAGAATCTCTAGAATGTGAATATACAAAATAGCATGCCAATGGATTTAGAAAGAAAAGGCATACCTGGGCATCAGCCCCATAGGATACCAAAACATTCAAAGAATGTGAAAACAACAAACCTGTAATTTGCTTTTGGTGTCCCTTAAGCTTTATGTTTACCTGGTTAATTCAAACAAGTTTTGAAAAGAAACAAATTAGAGGCCACTACTTTTTAAGATGCACTAAATAGGGAAGAAAGAACATGTTATTGAGAGACTCATTGATAGCACATAATCAACTCAAACTTTGGTGAAAGTTCTCAAATTTGTATGCCCCATTCCTCAATAAGAGAATACCCAAAACCATCATAGTGAAATACTTGAAGTAAATGAAAGAAGCCATACAATAACTGATAGTGGAGGTGCCAAGTATTTAGTTGGGTCATTATTACTTTTGTTAGTGTTTCTTTGTTTTCTTTCTATTGAAAGAGTAGTAAGATCTTCCCCTCAGGCGATGTCCTATTGATCTTATCAGTGGCCAGTAGCAATAGATTGGCCTCATGGTAGATCAACCTCCTACTTTAAATGTCTAAGGCCTTCTCTACATCCTTTGGCCTGAGCTAAATAATATTCCTACAATAGCATACCCAAAAATAAGAAATACCCACATATTATTAAGCTAAGCCATGTGTGTCTTTTTTGAGGTTTTCTCCATTTGGGTGTAAAACCATTCATGCAAAAGAATAATATATGTAAATGCATCCAACCTCAAAGGAAGAGATTATTTTATCAAATTTTACAGTAGAAGTCAATGTCTTCTCCCGTCCTTTGCAAATTGGATGTAAAATAATTATGGCATTAGAACGTAAAATTAGTACATTAATCTTAACCCTAGCCTACATATAATACTTTAATTTATTAATATTAGAATCTGATATACTAGCAAATTGATAAATCAAACCTTACTAGAATGTGAATCATCTTCTAGCCTAATTTATTTAGACCTTTTGTTTTTCATTTGGACATGTCAGAATCCTAAGAAATGTGAATAGCCCAAGAAGTAATTCTTTTACTAATTTAACCTGCTAACTAATTTTTCTTAGAGATAGACCTCAAAACCCTAGAATTTGGACCATTTCTGGAAACATACTTCTTTATTTGAAGACTCTTAAATTATTGTAGCTTCCTTGCTAATTTAAAGCATGCCGATGCTTCCATTGTAGAAATCCCGCATGGAAATACCAGAAAAAAGGGAAAATGACTCAATTAGCTCAGCAGATAGAGTTTGCACTACACACGTCTATATAAAGATTATTCTTGAATCCCTAAACTTATGCAATTAGCCTAAAGTTTACCCTGCATATAAATTTCAAATGCACTTTCTTTGAATCGAACACCTCAAATTACTGCAAAAAGAATAACCTACATATTCACAGAGCAGATTGGGTCTTCTCTTTGTAAATCCAATACAAAAAATCCTTAGAGTGTAGTTGAGTTGTCTTAACATCAACATGAGCCTCTGTTAATGTTTGCATTTGCGGACCAAAGACCTGAGCTTGTCTGTGGTGAAATCCATACCCTCAACAATCAAACAAAAGTAACTTTAAACGCCCATATATGAATAAAGCATAGAAAAGCAACAACCATAAAGTGACTGAGCATATAATGCTTACCCTGAAATTTACAAGAACATTCCTGCCCTGAACAACTTTTGCATGAAGCTTAATCTTTCTACAAGCCTAATCCTCATCATTCTGAAGATCAGCTAGAGAATCACAAACACAGGATGCTTCAGATCATCAGAAGCAATCTGCATCATAGTTTTAATAACAAAAAATAATAGCTAAGGGAAAACTACTACAGAATACTAGGCTTGGAAAATATTAAGACCCACCAAAGCAATATGCAGGATAAAGATACTCATATATGTAAAAAGTAAATTATGGAAAATAAACTTGCATCCAATATTTGAAAGTAATTTCAAAGAACATTGAAGCTCAAAGCAATGTGCACAGTTTAACTCTTTGAGATCATAACCAAGTGACACTGCAAATATATTAAACTAGACAGCACAAACAATGACAGTAGATTTATTCACTCCTTATTTTCTCAACTTTGAGTTAGTTAGTTAGTTAGTGTGGGTGTCTATATATATATATATATAAATATATAGTTCTAATATATATATTCAATTAGAACTTAATCTCATTTTACATTGGATAAGTGGTATTGTGGACTACAATAAGTGCCCCTTTGTGGAAATAGAAAAAAGAAAATCTATACAAAGAGTGGAGACTCTTGACAACCTGAGGCTCGGAGAGAAATAGAAAAAGAAAATAGAGGCTCACTCTATAATAACTACTCACTTAACTGATTTATGTAGAAAAGGGTCAACTGCTGCTATTTGTGTCACATAGGTGGTCCCAAGAAACTAGCTCAATTAAAAATTCTTGGCCCAAACAGATGGGAGAAAAAAGCAGGAGTCTTACTAGGGGAGAGTAGTTTCTAAGGTGTGGAGGGCAACTACATTTTACTACACACAAAAGATTTTCTTTTGCCAAGTCAAAAAAAAATCATTGTCCTCTAATTTTAGAAAAGGAACTTTTCACCACATTAACTTCTAAAAGCATTCCCTACATGGACAATCTGTACAGATAATTGAGAAAGAAGATGGGATCATGTAAAGAACCCTATTTTCTCTGCAAGAGTTTCTTAGAGTTTTTAGCTAGAACCCTACGGAAGAACAATGGGTGAGTAAAGATATCCTAAAAGAAAATTTAATGCCCAAAATGCCCAACGAAAGACATACACTACTAAACAATAGCCTGATTAACCAATTCAGTCCTAGTAACCAACAAATAAGCCTGCAAAAATAACTTGACCTAGGATAAATGTACATAGCTAGCAAAATATAAGTGACCAATAAATACATTTGTAAAGTGACAACAAATGCATTTTAACTTAAACTATAAAATGTAGAGAGATCCGCTATCAACCAATCAGTATTAAATCATATGCATAGCTAAATATAAATATAATAGACAAATTTCAACTATAAATTCTAGAAAAATCAACTATTAATTGATTGTCATTTTTCACACAACAAATAATAGAGTACATAAGATTTTTATGGTCCATCCAATTGATTGAAAGGATGCTTCTACAATTTGTTCACATCAAAAGCATTGCGAAAGTTGCCCAATATAAAGAGCCAAGAGATGCCAACAAAGACACCAAAAATGAAGAAGAATGAAAATTGAAACTAGACAGAAGAGGTTTTTCTTTTACATATTTACCTAAAATGCAATAAAACATACATTTGCAAAAGAGTTATATGACACAGTAACTGCAAATACTTTGGAAATGTTAAATCTGTAATGAATGAAAAGATGGAAAGGATGTGTTACTTTGGTTCCCTGTGTTCTCATAACAAGCGTCTTCCCAATGGTCCTAGTGTTCAAGGAAGAAGGAGCCTTTATGTCATAACAATCCTTCTTTGTAAACGGGTCGACTCTGTATATTACCATAACTATTAATTCCTCATGTATCAATTGTAAAGATGCGCTTCTTCTTCCTAGTTTGTTTCACAATCACAACAATAATTAGGGCTTTACATGCAATGAATAAATCCGCAGATACAGTCAAGATAAGAGAAACAAGGAGAAAAAATTACTCGACCGCCATGTTTGGTACTGGTGCAAAAGGGTTTAGTAGCAAGACCGCAACCAACTACAACCAAAAGATTTTAAGCCTCGAACCCTAACTTCGAAAGCGAGCATATATGAGGCAAACGGAAATTAGGGCAAAGATTGGAGTAATAGCTGTCCAAACCCTCTTCCAAAACTCCCATTTTAGCATAGGTTGTTTGTACGTAGGCACGAAAAACAAAACTGATCATTATTGCCTACCTGTGCCAACTTGCCAATTACAAAAAAAATAAAGTTTCAACTATAGTGCTGAGTAATTTTAATATAATTAAAAAAGAAAAATTCGATTTTTAACATTACTGTTCATCTAATTGAACAATAGGACAACAGATAAATTGCATTTATTAAATCATTAAATAAAAGAATTAGCTTTCAACTTTAGGGATTTTACCCAATGAATTTAATACTCAATTATGATTGGTCAACTGAATTGAATTAATGGAATCCACTGATTGCATTAATAACCCTGCCAAAAGAACTAATAATTGTCTTCAACTGTTTTATATATTTTAATATTTGCCCATAAAAAATTGAATAGATGGTGGCATGGGTGCAAATGATAAATACGTTGTACAATTGCTTTACTTGAAAAAGGATAGATAGAAATATATTGTTTTGAACTCGTCAATAGACATCCACGAAAGGAAAAGTACAATAATTGCGGCATTAAGGTATACAAGGAAAGAAAGATCGCCAATTAACATCCACGCGGCGACACACTAATAAAAGAAAGCCATCGCTTTTTTACCAAAATTGGATCTGTCACACCTTTCTTCTCATTAAAAAGATATGACAGAATATGTATACGTGCCTTCACTCAAAGTGGGGGAGAATTTTATATAGGTTCGTTGTGGCTTGGAAAGTCCCGATTTCCAGATTGTATTTGATTACCGCGAGGTCTACATTACTTACCTCTACAAAAATTTTATCCTGTTAGACTACCTTTTTAGTTTAAAAGTAAATGGTCGGTGAGTTGTCTGTTAATTTAATAATTAAAAGGAGTTTGATCCACTAAATTAACAAACAATTCGCCCAACTCATGCAAAGAGAAAAAGATCGGCCATGTGTTATGTCCTCGAAACGTTTCTAGAAAGCATTTGGTTAGGAGCAAGTCATGAATGTTTACATGCTATATATGAAGTGTCCACTGTTAGCATTAACAAGCATAGAGAAATAGAATTTGGCTCACGTTTTGAATACTGTCAGAGCCCTCTGTTGTTAGCAATGGGCAGCGGCGCTTGCAGGATGACAATTGTGGAGGAGGAGGAGGAAGAGATTAGAAAAGGCCCCTGGACATTAGAGGAAGATACCAAGCTAATTGCTTATGTAAGACTGCATCGTGCAGCTCGTTGGAGTTCACTTGCCAAGATAGCAGGTTTGAAGAGAAATGGCAAGAGTTGCAGGATGAGGTGGCTCAATTATCTCCGCCCTGAACTTAAGCATGGCACCATTACTCCCGAGGAAGAACGCTTAATCATCAGATTGCATAATAAATGGGGAAACAAGTAATGCCATTTTCAGTTACTATCTCGTTTACTGTATGTGTTATTCGATTTCTTACTGTAAAATAATTTTAGAAAGTTTGACATCATTTGTGTTGTGTGATGTTTTCTTTTTTTGGCAGGTGGTCTCGCATTGCCCAGAATTTACCAGGAAGAACAGATAACGAGATCAAAAACCATTGGAGAACCCACATCAAGAAAATCTCTCTAGAGGTAATTGGGAATGGTAGTTGGCGGCCAGCTTCCAAAAGTCCAGAACAAATCATGGCAGTAAGAGAAAATAACGAGCCTTCCAGTAGCGAAAGCTTCGAGGATCAGCAATTGGCCTCAATGATTGAATGTTGTGCAGAATCTAATTCATCCATACTCTAAACCAGGTGAGATGTGATACTTGTGAGTTGCATGATGGTTACCAAGTGTCCTTAACTTCCCAAGAAATGCACCAAGAGTTTATAGAGATAGCATCTGATATGGATACTCTGAGCAGCGTAATAGCTGATGCATATGAAGCAGGCATGGTCCAACATAGCCCATCCTTCTCGGATTCTCCAATGAATGTCTTGTCAGACGGGGAAGAGTTTTTATGGGATTATAACTCCATGGACTTATGGAATTTAGATGATGATGTACAAAATATGCATCGGTAACGTACATCAAATTGTGTGCATTGATTTGTTTATATTCGATGAATGCAAGCTCCAAGGGTTTCTCTTGTATTGAAGTCTACCGTTTTTTTTTCTATTTTCAGAAGTAGATTGGATAATACTGTCACATGCTCAAAACGCCATTTACTTAAAATCGAGAATAACTTTGACTGATAAATCATAATTGTTCAATTATTAGCTCATATGGTGAAAAGTACCAATGGTTAAGCTTTTTTTTTTCCTTGAAATAAGATTACTATGTGATATTTTTACAAAGAGGATTGTTACAACTTCTCTCTTAACTACTAAAAAAATTCTAAATTCAAAACACACTTATTTTACCACTTTAAAATTTTAAAATTTATATATTATGTTTAAATAAAACTATTAAATATACTCAAACAAACAATTCTAAAAATCATTAAAATAAAACTATTAAATAGATTGAAATTAAAAATTATCAAGAAGAATGCTTTTGGGTATGTTCATATGTTGTTTCTCCCTGATCACAATCTACTTAAATATCATCTACTTCATCTACTTCATCCAAATAAAAAAGTGGTAAATAGTTGTCTTATTTTTATTGGCAAAAATTGACCTTTGACTATTGAAGTGGATGATGTTTAAGAATAGCCCTCTGATCAATAGATTATTTCAAGATACATTTGTGAAGACTATGAACAAGTAGTAGTCAAAACGAACAAGTTACTTAGTAGACTAAAGATTTATGGTAGTAGAGAAAAATCTAACATGTCCTTCATTATTGTCTATCCCCCCAAGATAGGATAAGGACAAAGATTATATTGTTTATAAAATAGTAGATGTTTATTTTCAAAAACACATACATTTTATTCAATGTACCTAATTTAGTTAGAAAGATTAATGTATATACACATGATGCCTTTTATTTTATATTTTAGATTAAAGAAATAAAACATAAAATTAAATTTTACTTTCATTTATAATTTAATAATATTGACAAGTCAGGTATAAGAGTGCATATTCTTCATTTTTATATTTTTGGTTTATGTCACTTTGTTTAGATATTATAAAATATATAGTTAAAATATTTAATTTGATTTGTGTTGTGTATTAATTGACTTATGTCTCATTCCACATTAGAGAATCATTATTTTACTTTTCCTTGATCCTTCTTATTTGCAATCAAAAGTGTTTTCCTTCATACTATTGTAGACATGGTACTATTCCTTGGACTAGACAATAGATATGGTTATGTCCCTGTATTTAAAATTTAAAATATCTCCTTCCATGATAACCCTTTTAGAATTCTAGTTGTTTCATCATTGGTCTACACACCATTTATTTCAAAATGACTAAGGATTTGTATCTAAGGGCATATACTAGGTAATTTTAAGCATAATGTATTACCAATTATTAGAATCAAGTATCAAGTAGAACTGAACATTATCAAGTACTTACATCAAGTGAGCATCAAGCACTAGTATCATCAATAGCATTCCTAAAAATCATAATAATCACATTCATGGTCTTCTTTCAATCTTATACATAGAAAATAAGGGTCTTGATTCCTATCAAGGAAGTCAATGATCTTCCTTTATCTATAGTGTGTCTTGAAAGGTGCTTTTCAACAGTACCAAGATTTTAGGTGAAGGTAGAGACAGAGGTAAACATGTTCTAATAGGTAATATGAACATAAGGTAGATTCTTATCTCAAGACACAATTGTGCCAAGAGGACTAGAATGGATGTATGAGCTTTTCCTAAACACTAAAAATTTAATATCAATCTATCTTCGTTGTTTGGACATTATTTTAAAGTATCATCGAAATTATATGATATTAGTCATAGCATATTGTAGACACCTAAAATCATTTCATTACTATTCTATCCTCAATCAGGACATCACTTGATCATTTCCTCTATAATTAATTGGATAAATTCCCATTTAGATAATTAATTATCCATTTTCATCCTAGAACTACTTAAATAATTTCAATCATTTATTTAATTAATAAACAATTTTCAAAATTCCAAACCTTGGATAAATAAATTGAATATGTATTCATCTAAAAGTCTCATCCCCATCCCAAAAATTAAATAAATATTCCAATTTTTTTAATTCTCCATTTTGGCCACTTTTCATTAAGTTGGGTACAACCAATTAGTCAATTAATCACACACTTACACATTCTTAAATCATCATTATCCATTTATACATAAGAAAACGAATAAAAAGAAACATGCTAAACTAAGTTAACCTATTTCATTCATAATCTAATGCAATCTCTAATAGAGCTAATAAGGAATGCATAATATAATTGAAGCTAAGTAGTTAGCTACACATGAAACCTTATTCTTTGGATGTACTCTTGATGTTAGATATGTTGATTTATCTTCAATTGACAACATAACTTTGAATAACATGGAGTCTTGGAAATGTCTTGGTTGAGGTCGAATTTATAGATTTTTGGGATGGTGGATGGAGGGCTAGGATTGATTTGGAAGATCAATGGTTTAGGGTTGTTGAGAGGACTAGATTGATGAGAGGCCACTAAGTGACATGATCAGATTGGAGGACTAGAAGAGTCTTTGGATTGAGGGGAAATCAATGGTGGAGGATGGTCTTGGATAAAGTGGATGAATAGGATCAAAGGAGAACAAAAGGTCATTTTGAAAAAAGGAGTTGCCCATCCCTTTGTAACAGACCCATGTGATCATGTACAAAAGCCCATGCCTTTGAACATGTTGGAGGATGTCAAGGGTTTGAATATGTTAATGAAGGGTTAGGAATGTGCAAGTGACTTGGATTAAGGGATTTTAACCAACTTAATAAAAAGTGCACAAAATAGGGAATTAAATAAATAAAAAAATATTTATTTAATTTCGGATGAAGATAGGGATATTAGATAAATAAATATTTTGATTTGTTTATCTAAGGTGGTCTATAGAAGATGGATGGTAAATGATTAATAATCATTTATTTATCAAATCATGACCTTGGCATTAAGAAGAAAAAAAATAAGGCAACAAAATTTTGAAGGTCAAATTGTGACATGCATATCTCTTTCAATTTGGCATTTTTTTCTAATAGTGGGTGGCTTTTTCGAGAACATATTGAAGATAATAAAGTCCAATTTTATGTCATATGGAGTAGATTTATTGGAGTTATTATGAAATTAATATTTCCACTAAATTCACACTCATGGCTACAAATTAGTGAATTTTTCTCAAACAAGGGAAGATCGATCCAAGCATATTCCTAATTTGAAGTCATTGTGAGTAAGTTATTGCAATTTTAGGGTTTTTCATAAACTCATCATATAGGATACAATTTGTGGATTTTTTTGGATTTATTTACATTTTTATAAATCTTGAAAAAAATCATTAGGGCTCTACTTTTTTTAAAAAAATTATGTTAAATAAACTCTAAATTCACCCAACCAAGGTTTGGTCCAAAAAATGACCTTTTACCATATGGGTAAACATGGGCTAGAGTTAAGGGCAAGAATTCCTACACCCTTGGAAAGGCTCTTGATAAAGGTGATTCATTAATAGAAGAGATGTATACCCCATCCATGGAAGATCTAAGGGAAGAAACCAACAAGATAAAGGAGGATATACAACACTTACAAGGAAAATTGGATAGCTCATATAAGGAGATATATCTAGAATACATAACACATTATCATCTATCACTCCCCATATCCAGAATCAATTAGGCTCTCAACTATATTTTTTAAGAAACCAAGGTAGGTTGCTTGGTCACCGAATTTGTATCCAAATTCTAGCCCTCATATGGGATCTTGGAACCTACTGCCAAAGGTGGATATGCATTAGATTTATGACAAGAATCCAAGTTGATTTAGATCAATACAATGGAGAATATTTTTATGTACATCAAATTCCAAATGGGGAAAAAATGACAATGGATTCCTTGTATCTAGAACTAGAGCAATTCATTTGGTACATGTGGCCTTTTCCTCAAAAGAATAATAAGGGTCGCAATGTCATCTAGTCAATTTTTACTAAAGAATTACATTTGAATGAATGACAAGGAACTACTTTAGCCAATAAGAAAAATTGTGCCAAACAAGATTTTTCAAGGGCTATGTTTAGCAATTCCAAAATCTATGAGTTGTTTCTTGGTAGGATCATGGGACACATGCAATATGAGGTGTGCATATTTAAACGATGCCATTTATGTTAGTCTTTTTCCATAGCATGGTGGGTATGGGAAATATTTTTAGCCCCTGGAAGGGATGAATTCACTAGAAAAAAAACATATGAAGACTCATCAACTAGAATCCCTTCAAGCTAGAAGATTGTCTCCTCAACAAATTGAAGAAAAAAAGTCCAAAGGCTTATGTTTCAACTATGATGGTAAATATAGCAGAGGACATAAGTGTGTTAAGAATAAGTTGTTCTACATCTAGGACACTAATGATGAAGAAAAGGAAGAAGACAAGGTAGTAGTGGCTGTAAAATATTTAAATGTCTAACTAACTCACTTTTTTACTACACTTTCAGGTATCAGCACCCCACAGACACTCAAGGTAAGAGGTTATATTAAACAATAGAAGGTAAGATTATTAATTTACTTAGGGAGTACTCATAAAATCAATAATGTGTAGTAACACAATTGAACTATTTCATTTAGTTATGAAATCACAACCCAAAATCTAGAAAGATAAAGGCAAGCACAAAAAGAAGATTGCAAAAGAGAGCATATCAGAATAGTCTAAATAGATTTATCACAACATAGAAAACAATAGGTTAATTTATTGCTTCATTTACTATTTCATCATTCGATCCCAAGCTATTATAATTACCTTCCGAAAATACTCTATTAATTCTCATCTATGTGTTCTCTATGTCTTTGAGAGAAAGGAGATAGGGGGGGGAGAAAGGATTCGTACTAAGCCAATATCTTGTTGTGAATTCAAGGATAATGTTATGGTTTGGCATTATTGCAAGGTAGGTGGCATTAGTCCTTTTCTGGAATGCCTGAATGGTTTTGATGAAAATTTGTCTGTGCAGTTTGCCCTTTCTTGGCATAATCGCAGAGTTACCATGGGTAGAATTGGTTTTGAAATTTCTAAACAAGTCATATCCATGGCGACTGGTCTTTCTACAAAGGGTACTAAGCTACAAAGGAAGGTGGAGGTAGCTGATCATTTGAACCAAAAGCTTTTTCTAGGGAAGGAGAGGAATTAGTTCCCTACCAGGGAGGGTTTGAACGGGCCAAGCTACCAGAGCCATGGGATGAGATGTGCTTTCTTCTCATGAAATACTTCACATTGGAAGGTTGGTTCACTAGGTTTTCTAATTATCACCTCCCTCTACTTAATCATTTAGGCGTAATGCTCTAATTACTTTCCCTTTTTACTTGATGTTATCCCTTGAACACTCTATTTTTAGGGTTAAAGCTAAGATGGATAAGAAACCATCTAAAAGGACTGTCCCTCTGCATCAAGGTCTCATCCTTTGTTTGTTAATTTCCACCTTGCTTTGGAGACATCTAAGCCAATTTACACACCCAGTTGTGAGGCTCCTGCCAATCCTGACCCCCTAATGTTGCCATTTCTAAGGAACCTTGCCCTACCTCTATTTTTAAAAAAAGAAAAGGGGTTTCTTTCTCTATGTCCACTGAGGAGACCACCACGGTGAAGGATATTCATACTCCGGCCTCTAAAGGGAGTGTGAAAAGTAAGAAAAGAAAAACTTAGGGAGCTAGATGATGATATTACTAGGGACTCTGTAGGGACCCATAAATATCTGAGCAGTGACCTTGTGGGACCTGGCCATAAACATAAAGCTAAATTTTCTACTAAAGATAAGAATGTGGGCTTCTCATCTAGGGTGAGGAGGTCAGGCAAGATTATTGGCAAGCCTGCTCCGCAAGCTAAAGTAATTGACTACTCTAAAAGTGCTTCTAAAGCGTCCACTCAGGGGGATGATCAACTAAATTCCAAAGACATCAAATTTTAAGAGATCTCTGAAGAGGATGTGAGTAAGGATGAAGGGAAACAAGTTGATGATTTGAGAGGTGATGATGGTGATCCTATGGACAATGCTGGTGAAGGGGAGACGATGACTATAGAGGAGGTTGGAGAGGAGACTAATGAGGAAGGGGATGACCACAGGCATGATCTTACTGTCCTTAGGGGTCGTGTGGATGATCTGGAGCAGAAGGTTTCTTCTATGGGAGAGCTCTTAAGCAGCATGCTTTGTCGCAAGGTGATTCTTAACCTGTCTTTGATACTAGAAATTGGGACTCGTGCTAAGAGGAGGAGAAATTCAAAAAACGTGATGAAATTGTTGAATTTTTGGCTAAAGGCTAGGATAATGTATCTCCTTAGTTTTGTTACATTTTATGCTGTCTTTCTAATGTTACTTACTATTTGCTAGTTATAGGCTGTATATGTTGTTTATGCTCTTTTTGTTCTTGAGCCCCTATTGTCTCTTTTTGTCTTGTTCTAAGGGTTCGGCCCCTAGTTTTTGCCAAATTATATTGTCAAAAACATAGAAAACAATAGCATGGAAATTACCAAATACAAGCTAGGTAGTGAGTTTAAATAGACTAGAGAGAGGGGTGGAGGTGGCAACACCAACCAATAAGAAGCAACCATATATCATACTCAAGATAGAAAAAGTATCTTCCCAAGATAGCTAATGGATGCTCACTTGTAGGAAGGTGACACCTTATAACCTACTCACCTAATTAAAGTCACTTTATTAACCTAAGCAAGCTTAACAATATGTGTAGGAAAAACCATATGAAAGGAATAAAAAACCTGCATAACTTATGTGGGTGAAAAGATGGATCTCGGCAAATGAAGCCTGACGATATACCCATGTACAATGATATCCCCCCAAAAGAGAAGAAGGCCCCTCCAAAACAAAGGAATAGGAGCCCCTTCATACAAATAGAGAGAGAACACCCCCCAAGAATAGAGAGAAAGAATACAAGGACTAAGAATCCCCCCAGAAGTGAAGCGAATGTGCTAATGGTGGATGCTCTGAACTAGATGGAGAAGATGATCCATGCCTGCCGAACAACATTTCTCCCCTTGGGAAGAAACAAAACCAAAGGTGTATGAAGAATGTCTTCCCATTCTTGAAAGGAATATGAAGGAAGAAAGCTCAAGATGTATGAAATCTCTAAAAACTGCTCATGTGTCTCCATGTTGATGTTGAAGGATGCCATGACCAAATCAGGAGAAAGTGACATAACAGAACCAAGTAGAAACTAAAATAGATCATGATCCAAAGATGAATATATCTCCTTTAAAGACAAGGATGCCTTCTCCAAATGCTTCTCACTGATCTTTAAGCCAATGCCAAACTATGATAAATATTGATATATATTAGGTACCATAAAAGATGCCAGTACTTCTGCAATGAATGTCAACATGAATGATGACTGAGTCAGATGTGTGGACTCATGAGTATCTACAGAAACTATCACTTTAGAAGTAAATATAGGCAAAGAAGGAATAGGAAGGTCTGAATGTGCCCTTGAAACATATGAAGAAGAATCAATTACATCAAAGAGAAGATGAATGCAATCAATAGTGTCTCCTAAATCTGCAATGTGGGACTCTACAAACAAAGATGAGATGTCTGGTAGGAATATACCCAAGGAACTACTTCTGGAAGACTGATATGAGCCTGCTGCACATAATCATTGGAAGTAATGAAAGGAGCTACATTGGACTTAGATAGAGCAACAAGTAATGAAAGAGGATCTATGATATCTCAATGCATGTCATCGGACTACATTATTCATCCCCAAATGATGTGTCCACACAAGATGGATTAGTATCAACATGTGAAATATCTGCTAATGTTGGATTACATGAAGTCTCTGAAGGAAGAGTATCAGGAAAAGTTTCTATGTTATCTGGACATTCAAGTGATTTCCATTCATCAAGCTTCATAACTATCTTAAAATCATATGGTAGAAAAACATCAAGTGATTTTAAATAATCTGCAACAGGATCCTCTGGAAATGGAGACTCATCCAAGTAACCATACATCTCCCAAAGTTTGGTCCAACAAACATGAGGGGAAGAAACCCATGTTAATGTACTCATTGTGTCAAAGTCAACATTTGAACCAAGAAATACTGCTACATGACCATTCTTTTGATGCCATACCATGCTTGCCTGAAATGATATAAGTTGAGGAACAAGTTCATATAGATAGGCCAAAAGATTAAGCCATCTAAAATGTTTCAACATACCATCTCTCCAGGAATTATAGTTACCTCTTTTTAGTTCAACTACAGTTGGATGCTTTGTGATACCCATGATTACTCCTTAAATTTAGTCACACATAAGACCAATTAAGAGACCAAATCCAACAAAAGAAAGAACACCAAGGGACCCCTAAATTACTCAATCAAGAATCCCCACAACAAAAATGATTTGGCACTTTATAGATTAGTGCATTTACAATGATGGAGTTGAGTTTTCTAGAGTTTTACAATGTCCAAAATGAACCCAAATACTGAAAGTATAGAAATATCTTAGAATTAGAACCTCAAAATAGTACCAATGTCTAGTGTTTAGAAAAATATCAACTTTCAAAAAAAGAATTACCTTGATCTGAGATCATATGTGAAAGTTATAGCTGTTTGAAGTTCTAAAAATTGAAACTAGCTATCAAATCTAATGAGAAAACATAATTTCTACAAAAATGGGATCACTTGAGAAAAAAATGGTCACTCTACTATGAATAGAATAAAATTCTACCCTTTTTCAAACACAATTTCACTAAAAAATACCTTCATATGAGTGAGAACGGGCCTCTCGAAGTTCCGGTGCAAAACTAAAAACTGCAATGGTGAGGGGGTCTATTTTAGCTTTCCGATATCATTTTTGCAAAATATATAAGTTGTATGCAAAAAGTAATAGATACCTAGATGGTTTTTTGATGCTGCAAACAAAACCCAAAATGCATTTTTCATTTTGATGTACAAAAGATGTGGATCTAATGTAAAAAAAATGATCCCGACGACCAAAAATGACATGGAAACACTGAATCATCTAACTAAGACAAGAAAAGGCATGCTGCAACCTGCAAGATTGATCAAAACATAGAATATGCAAGCTAATTGTCAGATTTGAGCTCAGAAAGTCTCCAAGAAGATCCAAAAGAACCTGCAACATAAAGCCACATACAAAACCCTCCCAAGAAATTGGTATTTCTATCAAGTTTTTCTGATTCTCTAGGTCATCATCAGTTGCAAGAGAAGAGCATTCTCAAATTTCAAGAGCAACCAAGATCTCAAATCCTAGATCTTCTAAATGACTAACCAAAGGCATTCACCCGCTCTAATACCATGTTAGATTTTGGTATGAAATCACAACCCAAAATATAGAAAGCTAAAGGGAATGACAAAGAGAAGATTGCAAAAGAGATCATATTAGAATAGTCTTAATAGATTGCTCACAAAATAGAAAACAATAGCATGGAAATTACCAAATACAAGCTAGGTAGTGAGTTTAAATAGATTAGATAGAGGGGTGGAGGTGGCAACACCAACCAATAAGAAGCAACCATCTATCAGACTAAAGATAGCAAAAGGATCTTCCTAAGATAGCTAATGGATGATCACTTGTAGGAAGGTGACACCTCATAACCTACTCACCTAATTAAACTCACCAGAGATTTTTTTAGTGCTGAATATTCACCAATTAGTGAATATCACCGATCGACCAAGTCAGAATTGGGGAATAAATCACATCTAATAGGGTGGTCAAATCGCCCAGTTTTTATGTATTGTTGGTCGAATCCATATCCATTCACCATCGATTTATTTTATGAGAATCAATGAAGTAAGATTTTCTCCATAACAAACTATGCATTTCAAATGGGTCGGCTAATATTTTCACCTAGAATTTCGGAAGCAAGTACTAAATCACCTATATATTCACCAATACTATTAAAACAACATTGTGCATCAGGACATGTTTTTCCAACTCCATTAAATTGTCGCTGTGTGTGAGGACCTATTTTTCCAACGCCATTACATGGTCACTATGTGTGAGGGTCCATTTCGCCAATTAAAACTTACAAGTAGTTGATTATGAGGGGCCATTTCGCCAATTTACATTACACCTCCGTGCTAATCTTAGGGCCATATTCACCTTGGAAATTTCAATGTATGTAGTCCATCGAGGTTTGATTCATTGACACTTAAATGTATTCCTTATATAATTACGCAGGATTCGCCAAATCTTTTTGATATACCATATAGAATTCCTATGGAATTCACCAAATATGGAATGATATAAATACAATCAAAAATCTGATTTATTCTTACACATTTTGTTTAGTTCTAAACTTGTGACTTGTGAGCTCTCGATTTAGATTTTGGAAGTTGGAGTTGGCACCTTGAAGTTGATCGTAGGCAAAGTTACAAACTTACAACACATGCATTCCTGCCTTAGCGAATAGCAAGTTAGTGAAAACCTAAACTTAAATGTGAGTGATCATTTCTTCATAGTATTGGTGTTTTAAGATTTCTTTATGGCTTTATCCCTCTTCCATTCTTGATTCAACCTTAAAGAAGATATTTAGTAGGGAATGGGATCTATATTCTATGAGTATGTCCTTCTTAAACAAGAAGACATTTTTTCCAGCTTTTATTCGAAGTGGGAGATCAAGATGTCGAGCCACAAGTGCAACAAGGGTAAGACTCCTGAGGGTGGTGAAGGGACTGTGAGGCCAACAAAATGTATAAAAGGTGGAGTTAGTATACAGTCTTACTTTGGAACTGGCAATGTTCTTGATCCATCAAATCAAGATGGAGCTACACCATCAACTCTTGCACCAAATAATAATGAAGAAGCCATTCACAATACCTCACCACCACCAGAAGGTGGGATTGCCATTGAGTTAAATGAGGATGAAAATACCGCAGAAGATATTCCAAGGGATACCTTCATTAGCCAGAATGAGGATGGCAATACTGTAGAAGATGTTCCAAGGGATACCCTAGTTAGCCAAAATGAGGATGGCAATACTGCAGAAGATGTTCCAAGGGATACCTTGGTTAGCCAGAATGAGGATGGCAATACCGTAGAAGATGTTCCAAGGGATACCTTGGTTAGCTAGACTGAGGATGACAATATAGCAGAAGATGTTCCAAGTGATACCCTAGTTAGCTAGAATGAGGATGGCAATACCACCGAAGATGTTCCAAGGGATACCCTGGTTAGCCAGATTGAGATAATTAACTTGGATGAAAAAGAAAATGCTGGCACTATAGATGATGTTGGCAAGAAGAAAAGAAAAGGCAAATCAAAAGATTCAAAAGTCAAATCAAAAGATTGAAAACTAGGGCGCGAGTGGGAAATGTCAAGGAATTTTTAGCTTGATTAGGTGTCAAAGTACCCATTCATTGAACCAGTTGAGAAAGAAAACAAATATAAACAACCAATAGAATGCAAGTGTGGGATTTGTAGTTGGAAATGTAAAAGACATAATAAATTGCAGCTAAAGATTTACACTATAGAAAAGCATATAGGTAAAGTTTATGAAAAACAAATCATAGATGGAAAGGAAACATCAATAGTAAGATGGAAATTAAATGAAGAATGTCTTCATGTGAAGTATGCTACAAAATATGATGAGCATAAGAAAAGAATGGCGAAGCTTGTTGCAAGTGGAGGTACAATCAAGGCTCAATTTGGAAAAACAATGGAAGGAGCACAACTGGCAAAAACTGTTCAGATGAGTGTTGTTTTTCATAGTTTGTCCAGAAGGTGTCCTATGACAGACTACCCAGAGTATAGTAATTTATTATCTATTTTGAGTGTTCCTCACTATCCTAACACACATTGGTCAATAAACACTAGAAGGGAATGGGTAAACTGTCTCGCTGTGGTGGAAAATCAAGATTTAAAGGAGAATATAAAAGAGTCAAACTTCATTGCATTATCTTTAGATGAAGTTACTCCGGTAGATAATACTTCTTGGGTCTGTATGCATGTGTATACTATAAAAGAACATGTACACTGAGCTCATCTACTCTGTGTTCATAAAATGAAGGACAGTTCAACATCACAACATGTATTTGAACTAGTTAAGAAGTATTTGAATCAAAATGCATGTGTGGATGACTTGACAATTGCCAGAAATTTGGTGTGTGTAAGAGCTGATGGAGCTATAGTAATGCAAGGTCATAGGACCAGTCTTTGCAAAAAATTATAAACTACTTGTACACCATACATGCTTTCCATTCACTGCATGGCCCACAGAATGAATTTAGCATTTAAAATTGTAAGCAAGTTTCCTACAGTATCAAAAGTTGAAAATCTAGTCCGCGAACTCCACTCATACTTTTGCTGAAGTCCCAAATGCTTTGCGGAATTTCAAAATTTTGCTGAGGGAATAACGACAGGAAACAAACTTCTTAACGATGTTGATACTAGATGGATCTCCTTGCATGGACCAGCTCAATGAGTTCTTTCAAAATATCCATCCTTGATTGGAACAATGTACGAGCATCGTAACACAGTAGACAAAGCTCCTAACCTCTTACATAGGTTAAGTGATATAGAGACACTCTTAACTTTAGCTAGTCTTCTCCCCATGCTAGATGAAATGAATAATCTTGTGAAGAAATCCCAAGATAGAACTATGTATACCTATGAGTATAGGAAACTACATAGAATGACATGCATGGCCCTCGATAATATATAGCTAGATCTAACTTCTCAAAGCCCAAATTTTTATAGGTGGCAGATAATTACAAATTTGAATCATCATGAAAATTATTTACAGTTTAATGCAAGCGGGGAGTTATGTGTCTTTGTATGTGGATTTGAGATACCAATGCACCATTGTAAGATAGTCAAGCACTCTATCAGAGAAGTACATTTTAGAAAGGATGATTTTGATGGCATTGTTAAATTTGTTGGTAGTAATTTGAAGGAAATTGCAAGCAATCTTTCAATAGAGATTTATAATCAATTCCCTCAAGATGAAATACTTAATGCCATGTCTATTGTGTATCCTCAATTTTGGGTTCAAGGCCACCGAGATAGCCTAAGCTTTTTTCATGAAAACGTAACTATGTTGACCGCACACTTTTTGAAAAGTGTAGAATGCAATGGACAACAAATAGAAGGAATTATAGATGGAAATAAGCTTAAAGGAGAATGTAGTTGGTTTGCAAGAAGTATGATAGACTAGTTTAATGCCATGGAGAATCCCTTGTGAAATATTGTGTGATTTGATATCAGAATATTTCAAACTTGTTGATTTATGTCAAACAATGATATTGGGTTCGGTGGAAGATGAGAGAGTTTCCAGTGCATTGGGGTTTTTGAAATCAAAGATAAGAAACAAACTAGACAGAAATTTGGAAAATTGCTTGAGGGTGTTAGGAAGTGCGTATAATATCAAAAAATTTCCTTATGAAAGGGTACTTACAATCTGGAAGTCCATATGTGAAAGAAGAGGGTTGTGCAACTCTTCAAGTTCAAACGCTGGCAGTGGTGGGACAAATGATAGTGACACAATGACGGATGAATTTGACTTTGGGACTCAGAATCAAGATGACTATTTTTCTTTATCTGAACGGCAGTTTGAGGACCTGACTCAATTTGGGACAAGGAAGTGAATTAGCAGTTTTTAGGTATTTATACTGCATTTCATTAATTATATTCCAAAATTGTAGTTGATGATATTTTAAATTTGTATTCCTTGAAATTGTGAATCAAATTGAATACATTAACATATTATTAATTATTTCATATTTTAATTATGTCATACTGATAAGTTTTACATGTACTCAATGATCTATCATTCAACTCAATGCTTAATATTTCCTTGCTAAAGTTTATTTGTGCATAAAACATAAAATTTGTAGTAAAGTAGAATTTTGGTTTTTGATTTGATATGGTAAATAAAATTAATTTAACATATTAACAATAGTAGGATATAGAACAATGAACATCAGCAATCATTGAATGTGTATTTAGTAGTTGAAACCAGGGTTTATTTTCAATTGATAAATTAAATAATACAGATAATTGAACATCAACACATTACTGCATTTGAATTTTCTATTGATTTTTAAATGAAAGAGTACATAGAGGCAATGAAAAATCTTGCTCAAGAGTCAAAGACAATTTTGCATAAAGCTAAGTTGGAACTTGGAAAGTTGAAACTCATAATATCAATATCAAATCATTATAACAATTTTTTTAGAAAATTCCACTATTTAGGTGGTGGAATTGTCATTTCTTCTAGCTGATGTTGTCTGACTTGAATTTTTGTTAACAATGGATGATCGAATTTCAATTTGGATCCTGGGTCTGACTTGAATGTTTCAGCCAAATATACATTCAAGAGTATCAGTTGTTTGATGAAATCCAAAAAGTTTACCTCATTTGGGTTCCCAAGAAACTAGTCCAAATCAATCTTCATTGCATCCTCTATCTTCTTTCTGAAATTATCCTTTCCAATGAATTGGTCATTTGTGTCAAAACCTTGTGGCAAACCAAACTTTGTCAAGTTCCTTACCTTTTCATCCTCCTCCTTAATCTTTGTTGCAGCCTCAATCACAAATTCTATTGTTTCACGCATTCTTGAGCACTTTTTAATGATAGATGTCACCTTCATTGTAGCTTCAATCTAATTAGTAATGCCTTTTGAAATTAATTCATTATCACTAGCTTTGTATACTGTTTCTAGAACTTGATTTACAGATTTCTCTTCTGCCTGTAGTTGCAGATTTGTGTTGTCCATTAAATATTTGCTCAGCTTATCAAAATGTAGTCTCATGGCATCAATGACTTGAAAGAATTCACACAATTGATCAAACCTCTACATTATTTCTTCCTAGATCTTTTGTTTCATGTGCCTGATTGTTTGTCTACAAAATTTAGTTAACTTTTTTTGATAAGATTTTATTTCATTTTTTGCTTCCATAAGCTATGCGGCTATTGTTCCATTTTTTGCCTCTCTTTCTCCAATTTTTGTTCCCACTGTTCATTTTCTTTCCCAATGCTTCATCTTAATTTTTCTGAAGTGGATTTTTCCTCATAATATTTCTTTTTTATCTCATCTAACTCTTGCTTCAGTCCATTCAATTCCACCTCTGTTTGTTTATCCTCTTTGCTTGTTGATGTAGAGGCAGATTTTTTTATTCTCATTTCTAATTCATTGCTCTTGTTTTATGCTGCTTTTCTCTTTGCTTTCTCATTTGCTAAATCTGCCTGTAATTTTTCTATTTGATTCTGCAACTTTTTTTTCTCTCTATCATGCTTTTGCAATGATGTGTACACCAATTCATTGTTCTTCTTTGATATATTAATTTTGTCAGTATTTTTTAATCCAGAAAAATCAAATTGCAAACTACTCACCTGAAATTCATATCGATCCATTTGATTTTCTGGTTTATTTTGAACTATGTGAACAACAATTGTGTACTCCATGATTTCTATATTTGTGTCAAATGTGGGTAATATCATGGTTGTTGCAGGATCTAAAGTTACAGCAGACACAGTCTCCATCAATTGCTTCTTATCCTTTTTATACAATTTTGATTTCTTTTTAAAATCTTAAATTTAATGAAAACTCAGGGACACAAGAATAAGGGAATGCTTGAATGGTGAAGGAATGGGAGTACTTGCAATTTCTATTATAGCCACACTAACTGGGGGAGTGCCTAGAAATAATTGCTTTGTAGTGGAACTAGTAGTTGGACTTGGACCTGCCATAATCCTTTGTCTCTTCTGAGTCCCTTGATCACTGAGTGTTTGTGTGGTATCCTGTATTGTTGTCCTCTTGTGTGTAACTTTTTGTTCGACCTATTGTTGTAGCACATGTTGACTAAGTTCTCCACCAATGGAAGTGCCAGTCGCACTAGGCTCTCCACCATGGGCATGTCCAAGTTGTGATTGCATCTGACCATGAGGATTACAATTTGAATCTATAACAAAATCAATTCTTTCAGTTCTACTTGTCTGACCTTGGTGTATTTTATCAGCTGATCCAGCTCTAAGGCCTTGTTTATCAAATGGTTTTCTGGTAGTGGTGACTACATCTATTGCTTTCCAAATGCCTTGTCCTTGGGACCCCAAACCACCACCTTGATAAGCCAACTTTTCTGCTATGACTGCTCCTGAAGTATATGATTTTTTTGTGTTCCAACTTAAACCAAGTTTCTAAATGCTTTGTTCATCCCTATCATCACCAGGTTCATCATCTCTATCACTTTTAGTTTCATCATGTTCACATTCATTGGGATTCTCTATATTCCACAATTTGCTAAACTCTTAATCTTCATCGATTTCTCCATAGTCTGCATCAGTTCTTGGTTCACCTAGATCCTTCCTCATAGACCAAAATGTAGCAATTTTTTACCATGTCCAAGATTTTTTTGTAATAGAATCATCTAGACAATTTGGTATTTTTTTTCTAATAGATGGTTTATCACTTTTTCTATAAAAATTGTTGTACCTCTTGATTTCATTCTCTATTGGTGCTCCTATAATTTGGACCTGGTGCAATGCCACAATTTCTATTGACAACTATTCAAAAGAAATACTTTTCTCAGCAGCAATTTTTTCCATTACAATTTTGACCTCATCCCAGGAATCCTTGTTTCTTAAGTTTTCAAGAAAGGGTTTACTTTGATGTTGAATTCTACTTGCAACATTCCTATTGGCCACAATCATTATTTTAATGGTGTCACATGGATCATACTGACAATAATAGACAACATCAAAATTAAAAAATTTCTAAAGATTTTGTGCCACCTTAAATGATTTTCTCTCGAATGTGAACCCTCCACATGAAAAAGGTAAAGAAGGAAATAAGGTCTTGTTTTGATGATTGACAAAGTGTAGTTCATCAATACTCTGCATCTGCCTTACATATTCCAATGCAAAAACCCTTTTTGTCACATGTATTGGAAGTTTGTATGGCTCTCCTTCTAATCCATAAAATCTTAGCACAATATATTCTCCCAATAAGTACAAATCAGCCAATTGTATTTCTTTTCCTAGTTGAATGAAATCTCTACATGATATAGGCAATCTAGGCATTGGACTATTTGTAATTTCTTGATGCAATGGAGCCAAAAAGTAGTCTACAAAATGATTGTAGTTCCTTTGAGAATCATGTATCCTTATCTTAGTTTTCCAATCATATACTAGAGCCATTTTATTTTCCTCAACATTGCTATAGGGCTAAATCTGAAGCTTGTTGTTCTGAAACATTCCACTAAATTTGAATAGAAAAAAATAGCACAAGTATGTTGTGAACCTAAATGTCTTGGTGGAACCTCCTTTAATCATTAAAAATTGTTTATGCATGGATTGTATAATGTTCTCAATAAATTTATATTTGACATGTACACCATTACCATAATGGATATTATATACCATTTCAAGGAGGCTTGCATCCACTTCCCAATTGCTATCCAGTCTAAGGCAAAATGCTAGCATGGAAATAGTATCCTGAGCCCATGATTTAAAAATTTTCAAAGGATAAGGAGGCTTATGATTATCTTTCAAGATGTTTTTTTCTTCAACTATTTTATTTAGGAAAGAATTTTTGCTCCTTTCATCCATTGCTTCATAATCACTAGCATTCTTTTCTAGGTCAATGTGGACATCTCCAAATTCTTGGGTTGTAAACCCCAACACTTTTCCAAATTCTTCTGCATTAATGGATAAAATTTCTTCTTTGGTATCCTTATTTACAATTGCTCTTTTGTTACCATCATAATTGTGGGCACAGACCATTATAAATTCTGGGCAAGGGAAAACCTCATGTAACATCATGCGCCCTAATCTAGTTACCCATGGTGCATTGATACTATCAACATTCTTTTTCTTGGCAGCCTTATTCTCACATGAAAATTTGAGTTCTGAGGAAAATCTACCATACATGTTAGTATCATAAATATCATGGTATTCATCAATCAAACCTAAGGTTTTAAGTAATTTAGAATAATCTATTTTTTTATTTGTACTTGCTCTGCCTTTCCCAAAAACTTTGTCCAGTCTCCTAGTGGTGGTAGACATGCTTATACAGTGTGAAATTTTTTTTAAGTCTCTCAACCCTAAACACAAAGTTTGACAAAATAAGATTTTATGTAAAAAGTTTGACAAAATAAGATTTTAAGAAATGATGAAACATAACCTAGGGTTTCTATGTTTTGTCTTACCGGCTTTGTTAGAAATGGCATTGCAATGAGAAATCTAAAATCTTCCTGGTGTACTGCAACAAGCAATATGAAATCTCTCCGATGCCCCGTGTGCTGATCCTCTCAACTCTCACTTAAAAATAAAATTTCTTAGTAGTAAAAAGTAGAAACTAGAAAATTTGCTTTTTTTTATGATGTGACTTTTTTAGCAAATGAAACGTCAAGTCAAGTTTCAATGTGTCACTATTAGTACATGTCTAATTGTTGTCTTGCATTAACAGCTCACAATAATCTCCAAACTATTGATCTTTGTAAATCTAAGGGTTTAGGGTGATTTTGGAGATTTAAGTTCGCAAGCCTAGTGTTCTGTACATTTCATTTTGGAATGCAACTAGAACCATCCATCAAATGTTCATCGAACGGTGAGTATTTTATGATATAAATAATAAACATAATCTACATTTCTTCATTCATTTAATGTTCCAAAATTTTGAATAACCTTGAGCTATTTAGATTCAGAAGAAAAACACACACAACTTGGGGAGATAGATAACCATATACATGCAACAAGCATTACTCATTTAAAAACAACATGAAACTGCTAAATTTATGCCACCCAGCAAGATTGTATCTTATTATTCCATCAAAATTTGCCAAGTCTAAAACAACCAACCCTATGAAATGACTCAATGAGCAAGATAGTTCTTTTAAAGATTAGGAACGTGCTATCAACATTGAATACATTGTACTTCAAATTGTTACAGATATAGAGAACAAAAGCTTGTCAATCCTTAGTTCCATATTTGTCATTCCACTCATCGTATGTCTCCTTTATCGGCCAAGGGAATGAAAGTATTTCTTCAATCTGGCCATTATGGCTGACATACCTAGTATCTAGCATACTTTTTATGTGGTTACAGAATCTAGATAGATTCCTTTCAAGAGTGTATAGATTGTCCAATGCTAAGCTCAGTACTTGCATACTCATAGTTGGATCACTTGCAATTACATCAAAACAAGTGGGAATTAATTGATAAAAAAATGTCTACAATCTCATTTCTTCACTTGTCCAAGTCTTTTGTTTTGCCATCACCATCCAAGATGGGAGGTGACCACTTAGTGTCCAACCCTTCAAAACCCCATAACCTCTCTTTCACAATTTAATCAAATTTCAACTGGAAACTAGCCACATCCTGAAAACACTTCAACATGCTAAGCACCTTCTGTATGTCAGAAGGTGCATTGGAATCATACCTGGCACACCTCATAAATTCTTTGACATTTTCAATTCTATGTAACCATTTTTTTTTTAAGCTCAATAGTCTATGTTTGTCAGACTCATGCTTTTCATAGGCTTGTCTCAACTATGAGTAGGATTTCCAACTCTCATCAACTTTGGTCAAAATGTTTGTCGCCTTGTTCTTGATCAAATTGGTGACCATCTCTTTAACCTTGTTATCCTTTTCCTCCTTCAATCTCCTGTTATCCTCCTTCAACTCTCTAATCTCTACAAGGAGAGGCTCTGTATCCACTAGAATAGATTCTATAGTCGGGATCATTGGAGGAGGGGCTGAAGTACTGGCTACCAATGACAATTGCTGCTTCAACATGTTTATCTCTGCAACTACTTGAGAATAATCAAGTTGTAGCTTATTGTAATCCTTTTGCAATTTCTTAGCAGTTGCTTCTGCAAATTGTGCAGTCTGTACATTTAGACTTGCAGCTTGAGGAGCAGGGGTATCAGATAGTCTTTTTATTATTACATCCCCTATCATCTCTCCTAATTGAACCCTAGGCTTTTTGTTGTTTGGGGCTAGAGCCCATATTGCCAATGTTTTGAATTTAGGGTTGAAGGTTGCACTAGAGAGGGCCTTTTCAATCTCTTCCCCTATCACATCTGAATCATCTCTGGTGATTGTATCAAATGCAATCGCATTTGATAGATTCCAGTGAGGTAGAAGCAAAATATTACTTTTTGCTACCAGTGCTCTCCCTTTCTCTAGAGTCATTTTACTTATAGACTGTTGTACTTGTTTTAGGACCCTCTGAGTAATAACATCATACTCCTTTGGATCTTCTCCAGCCTTGGCATCTTTAATTTTCTTCTAAAATTGCTCACTCCTCACTTTCAAAACATAGCTCCTAAATTCAAGAGTATTGACAAATTCAACATCCTCCATAAACTTGTCATGGACCATCACCCTAATATCTTCAATATCAAAATTAGGGTTTCTCATTACTCTCACTGACCTATTCTCTGGGGATGAATAAGGTCTCAGTCTATCGGGTGAATGAGGGCTAGTTTCTTGTGCATGTTACTCCTCCCCCTCTAGGTCAACTACCTCTATCTACTCTGGGTTCTCCAAATCAATAATCTTGGCCCTTTTGGTAGGGGAGGGGCCAACTAATTCCTTCTTTATATCATACTCTCCACTTGAGCTACCAGGCTCATAAGCATATCTCTGTTCTCTTGTAGAGGCAAATGCAATCAACTGTTCTCCATTATCTAGCATTTTCTCAATTCTCTTGATTAGGTCTTGCACTTCTGCAAATGCACTCGGATATGCAAGATTCATGTTTCTCTTCATATTCTCATTGGCCATGATAGTAGCCCACTTGATCCTCAAGTGGTGGACTTCATTTAGAGTAAAACAATTCCTAGCAATGTCCTCATCATAATCCACCTAATGAAAGTACTTGACCCTTCCCTTGTAGTTGTTGACTCTGAATTTGGTTTTGTTGATGAATACCTCAGGGTCAAAACACCTTGGTTGTTCCAAATACATTCCAAAACATTGCATAACTAAATAAATTTGGTCCAACCCACTCTTATCAGGGATCACAAAATCACAAATTTGATGGAGGAAGGGAAGAATGAACCTTTCTTGCAGTTCCTAAAGTGCTTTTTGTTAGTATGCTCATGATAGAACCAATCACCCCCATTATGATCAATTTCAAGGTGGGGAGTCTTGTCCAGAGGTCGTAAGAAATCTGTTACATCAGGATGCAACCTTTCACCCTCTGGCTCCAAAAATCCAAGGATTCTCCTCACAAAATATTCTTCAAAGATGACATAATTTGCTGTGACACAGTGCATATCTAGCATACATGTCCATACATGCACTGGAAGCTTGTTCCCTTGAGCATCTAAATCCTTGACATGCAAATTGGGGTGCCACATCCCTGATAAAACAAATAAGTACATATGGCACAACAAGGAGTACCATATGAATTGAACTTGGACATCCAGTTTAGACAAATTATTTTTGATCTTTGTCATCTGATCATGCATATGGTCAGCTATGAAAGTGACATAATCACATGGTTCCTTGACATCTATTTTCTGAATATCAACAACCATCATCATCAAAGAAATAGACATTCTTTCTAAAGCATCTTTGCGTAATACTTGACACAGACTGTGATAGGTTCTGACAAAATATTCATTAAACATACTGCAATGTAAAAGATCCACCTCGTCATCTGATATCTTTACCAATTTCCCACCAACACCCCTTGGCCTATGCTTTGGTAAGTAATATTCCCTGTAATGTCATTTCACAGTCTGGTATTTTTTCTTGAAAGCCCTGAGGTCAATTTGTTTGCTGGCTGCAAGGTCCAAGTTGAATATAGTGGCAATGTATCATTTAGTAAACTTGATCAATGTTGAACCATTTCCATCTATTACTGTCCTAGTGGGTGGATTATACCTTAATGATGTTGACCTAATTAAGTCAGGGTTGGGGAAAACATTGGGACAAATGAGCTTGGCTAAATCATATTTCTAGGCATGACAGATAGAGGCCTTATAGTTCCTCCTCTTATGCCAATGCTCAAAGAGGATCCAAACTGGGATAGGTAATTTGGCATCCTGACAATTATAGTAGTAGTCAAGAAATCTATCCTCGGCTCTACCTGGGCATTGCAATTTCAAAATTGTTCTAGCGGAACCAAGGAGTTGGATCATAAGATCCTCATCCAAGCTTCGTTTTGAAGTGGAAGGCTGGATTGACTGACTCATTTTTCTTTTATGAAGGTACATTAAGGTTTTTATGGTTGACAATGACCCTAAAAGCTTCAGAATTAACCTATAGTTGGAAAAACCAGGCACAGAGGAGGAACAATTACTTACTGGTTTTTCGAGCTTGTAGAAGCTTGAGACTACTTTTTCCTACTTGTTCTGATGATTTCTTATGAATGTAATCGTGCTCTTGAGAATACCTTAATCCTTGAATTCCTACACAATTCTCTGTATTAATGAATTTCGTGTGGCAAGAATACCTACACAATTCTCTGTATTAATGCACTTTGTGCTGCAAGCACTTCGAAATCTTTCTCTTTTGAAACTTTGAATTTGGGCCATTGATCTTTTCCTTACATTCTGAAATCCATGGTCTTGATTGGCTAACTAGATTTGACAATCTTTGTCACAATTCAGAAAATGTACAAGCTGGATACATGGAAGCACCTTGTAGCATAACACCTGTGATGGCCCACCTCTTACCTACCCCGCACCAACATGCCTCACTTCTGAAAAAAGAGAATGCTATGTGTTGCGATGTCACGACCGCATAGCATAGATTCCAACCAAAGAGATTCTCCTTGCGACGATGCACAACCGTTGGATCAAGTCTTTTGCCAGCTTAGATTTTTTTACATGTGTCATTCTATCGCAGTCACGCAGTGAATATTCTCTCCTAATAGATTCCTCATGCACCCTTGCGCGACCATTAGATTTTACCCTTCCTACAACTGTTGGATCAAATCTTTAGTGGGATAGGATGCCAGCTTTGATTTTTTGACATGTGTCATTCTGTCGCAGCTATGCATCAAATATTCTCTCTTGATAGATTCCTTATGCACCCTTGTACCCATTAGATTTCACCCTTCCTGCAACTGTTGGATCAAGTCTTTAGTGGGATAGGATGCCAGCTTTGATTTTTTGACACATGTCATTCTATTACAGTTACGCAACAAATATTCTCTCTTGACAAATTCCTCATGCGCCCTTGCACGACCATTAGATTTAGCCCTTCTTGCAACCGATGACAATGGGTAACCTCTAGATTATTAGATTAAGGGGCCGGTCAACTTACGAATATTAGGACATGAAGTCATGACTTCACTGACTGACAACCTGCTCGCATATTAACTTCTTAAACAATTAAAAAGTGCACCCTGCTAGCTTGCTAGGTTAACCCATTCCCCACGAAGCCGTGACCGACAAGATTAGGTATAAGGGGTCAGTAAACAACATGGTTTTGATGGCTTAGGTTTCAACCTGGACAACCAGCAACCAGAGGTAGCAAGTCAACATAAGATTACATAGAGGGTTTCTCATATGAAATATTTGGAAATCTAACGGTTCAAGTGTCAAAACCTAGTTATGCAAATATTTCAAGCATCATGCATGTAGATGAACTACACTATCAATAGAAAGTGTAATTTTACTTGTGCATATAAAATTTCATGATTAACTCTATCTAAAAACAACCAAATTGAAATCAAATTAAATCCAAAAAGATTGAGAGTTCACATATACTATAGCTCTCTTAGTTGTGCCAATCTCAAGAGTAAAAAAGTAAACAAATGCCAAGCAACATTAGAAACCTCTAACCATAATAGAGAGTCAGAGACCATCACCAAATCCATGTCAACATATATAAATTAAAGCAAACATATAAGAGGCAACATTAGAAACCTGTAAGTTCTAACCATAATAGAGACCAAATTATATTAATACAAAAAAGATTTACACTTGGGTAATTATATTAATACAAAAAGATTTACACTTGGGTAATTATATTATTACAAAAAGATTTACACTCAGGAAATTATATCAATACAAAAACCACTCTAGCGGCTAGCCCAGGCTCCAAAAAACATAGAGCACCAGAGAGGCTACCATAGTACCATTTAAATCCCTAGCCCCTTGACTGAGCAACTCCTTGAAAAATTGCCACCCTACCACCCCAGCATGAAATACCCAAAAAAGTGGCCTTGAGATCCCGACCACTCCTATGGCCACTGCGAGTAGAATCCCCCATATTCATAATGGTTGCAAAGTATTGAAATGATACCAGAGTATCGTCTATGTCCATTCCAATTGCCCATCGAAGAAAGTGTCTCCCACGAGCCGCCCAAAGCCTGCGCCTTCCGAGTTGTTGCTCATTCATGTTTAGGAGGAACGACTGCCTAGCTATGCCCTCCTATCCCTCCCGCAGCTTCTCTAGGTCTCATGGCCATGGGATATCGACCCCCAATTCTACATCAATCACCAGGTCTAAGTCATCCAAAAGAATATCTGGAGTGAATACCCCCCGTATAATGATCAGTGCATCCACCTTTACCTCTCCTAGGTCAAACAAACAAGCCAGAAAGCAGGAGGAAATATTTGAATTTACCCTATATCTATCCTCAGAGACCAAGAAGTCTTTACCAAGGACCATCTTCAATGCCTCAAGGAAGAATAGGTTTTGCTGGTTACAAATGTTCATCAGTCTGCCATCTTTGATACGGCCCAGAAAGGCGACCTGACACTTATAGTAGTGGAGCCTTATAGGAGTCTCCATGCTATATTTTGAGCAAGCTAGTTGAGTGCCATTTTGCTGGAGACCTCTAGGATTTAATGGAAGATTGTTAATGAACACACGCTTCAACTGACATGCATTTATTCATTTATTCGTTGTCCATATTTTTTGTAGCATCAATCTTCAGCTCATGTAAGGATCGACCATTACCAAAATCTATTTAATAACTTTTCAGATCTATTTAATAAATTAAAAATTAATGCTTGGGAAAAGTATTTTGTAGGCCACCAAGTGAAATCGATATCAATCATTCAATATATAAATTTATAATAATATCATATTTTATATAATATAATATATAATTTTATATTGAAAATTTCATTCTTTGAAACATCTATGATCTGTATACATTGCAATTTCAAACTGTAATTACTTTCAAACCGTAATTACTTCTATATTATTTAGTAAAATTTAACATCACCCTTCAAAAGGATTGGGGAATTACATTGAACATGAACCTCTAACCAACCTCAGTTCTAAACAAAACTCCTATACTTTGACCTTCAAACCTTGCTTTGATCCTCCAAAATCTTTTTGGTTCCTCTTTTTGACAACACGTAATGAATATTTCACTGTAGTCCATAATTATCCTATTAACAAGCAATGGATCCATTACACATTTAATTGTGTACTCATTCACAATGTCAGTGAATGATTCACTATAGAACCTTGCATTATATGTACAAGAAACCACTAGGCATGGGTAACAATAAGGCTAGTAAAGGAGAATTAAATTGATTTTCTCAAGGACACTGGCAATTGAGTTGCAATAACAACTCCATGCGTCAATTCAAATTTTCAATTTCTCATACATACATCCATGTGTGGGAGATTCAACCCACCACCCAGAATAGAATGCATCATTTGCAAATGTTAAAAGTGTCAATTCTTGACACGATCTATTCCACTTGACGAATGCTCGTATTTCTTCATTCCGAGACATGAAAAGTAATAACAACCTCCATAGCCACACACAAACAAAATTTTCCATCATCTTAGATTCTTATTACTATTCTACATCTGTGAACTAAGAACTCTATCACACAATTAAAATCAAAATCATGAATGATCACAAAATAAATACTTGGTAACTTACTTTCTTCGCACAACTGCTATAATGAAAGCCATTACTTTGAACTTTTACAGTCTATTGATTCTTGACCTATCTAAAACTTAGTAATGCAATATAAGTTTGAAACACTAAAGACTATCATATATATATTACATGTACGTCTATGACAAATGGGTAATAAATAACAAGCAACTCTGTTTAATTCATATTGGCTAATCTATATGGTTTGTCATGACTCAGTACTCACTTGCCATTAATGAACTTAATTGCGCATTGGCTAATCTATGTGGTTGAGTGTGTTCAATCAAATCA
Organism: Cunninghamia lanceolata; assembly: GCA_027924645.1. Taxonomy (NCBI): domain Eukaryota; kingdom Viridiplantae; phylum Streptophyta; class Pinopsida; order Cupressales; family Cupressaceae; genus Cunninghamia; species Cunninghamia lanceolata. Next base: position 6,389,602 of record BSBN01000978.1, read on the forward strand.
ATTGTATCACCACTGACCATTTGATGCACCCTATAATGAAAGATGAATGGTTGTAGTTCAATTCCGGAAGGTAGATCTCCAACGCCACACATTGCTAATAAAATCCTCCTAAATCAACTAGCAGTAGTTAGATATTATTCGATCAATGGTTGACATATATATAAAATATATAATATATTTTATTGATTATTGTACAAAGGTGGCAACACGGCAGAGCGTAAGTCCTTGGTTGTAGAACTACAAATTTGGGAAATTAGGTGTGTCAATACTTATGCTATTGATTTGTGATCACCTAACAACCAAAATCTATTAGAATTTTTTCCATTTAATGACATCCATGCTCGAAGTGACCTCTGTCCTTTCTTAATAAATAAGGAATGTCATGAAAAGAATAATTGCACGTATTTGGGAAGGCAATTTATGCATCTCAATTAAATAATTATCTATTAATTTTTTGTTAATCAGAGTCATTGTTACTTGACACTTGTCTCTATTCCGGAGACTTTATGTAGAAAGATGGGTGTGTTAGAACTGTAACCCAAAATGGAACTTCAACTAAAGTCTGATGCCATTCACACAGTATGATTTTTTATTGGCATAACAGTTTATTTCACTAATTAATTTTTTATTGGTTTCAAACTATATTTAAATTCGGCAATAATTTTTTTTATTGCTTTGAAAATTGGTTTAATTCACCAATGTAAATATATTTTCTAGTTTGGAATTAGATTTTAATCGCCAGCAAAAATATTTTCTTATTTTGAAAATAGGTTTAATTTGCCAATGTAAATATATTTTCTGGTTTGAAATTAGATTTTAATCGCCAGCAAAAATATTTTTTTATTTTGAAAATAGGTTTAATTCACCAACGAAAATATTTAATTGGTTTGAAAATAGGTTTTAATCACCAATGAAAATATTTTATTGGTTTTTAAAAAAGTACACTTCACCAGGATTTTCCATAGACCTCTAGCAATTACAAACGATTCAACAAAAAGATTTTTTTTTCCCAGAAAAATGAAAAAATTCACCAATAAAATTAATATTTTTCTCAAGAAGTATACATGATTTGCTAGGTTTATACACCTTCTCTAAGGGGGGGTTCTTAAAGTTATCCTTCAAATCACTTTATTAACCTAAGAAAGCTTAATAATATTTGTAGGAAAAACCTTATGAAAGGAATACAAAACCTACACTAACAATTAGCACCCCACAGACACTCAAGGTAAGGGGTTAGATTAAACAATAGAAGGCAAGATTATTAATTTACTTAGAGATTACTCATAACTTTTGAACAATAATATGTTGGTAACATAGTTGAACTATTTCATTTACCAAACCACAAAATTTTAGCTTATGATTTCAGCTGGAGATGTAGTCAGTTGTTTAGGGATGTCATAGTATTAAACTCACCATGGGAGATGATATGCTTGATTATCCTATGTTTGTTTTTTTTAAGACTGCAAGAATCGAGTAGCCCCCCTATAAACTGCAGTGCACCTGATAAACTTTTTTCACATGACCGGTGATGCTAGCACGACACGCTCTCTAGTACCATAGGGACAGGGGGAAGACTGGACCTTGTGACCTTCTTTACCGCAATGAAATATTTTAGCAAATCAAGCCAAGGCCCCCGCCCTAATTATCCTATGTTTGTTATCCCTATAGCTAGAGCATACATTTTTTGGGGAGTCTAATGGCTCACTATCTTAGAAACAATTGACTAGTTATCTTGTGGCTGCCTTAACTCTTAATTAATTTATATGATTACTAATATGGTCTTATATAGGTAAGTTTTCCTAGGTTCTATCCAAGGCATAAGTAGGGTGTATATATGATCTAGTGGTTAATTTATTATCATCATATTCTTAATTGCGTTCTTATTAATGATAACTCTAAGAAAAGGCCCTTAAAAAATCTTATAAAATCCTACTGAATCTTTCCCTTTTTTGAAAAATATTAATTTTGATTGGTAAATATTTCCCTTTTTCAAAAAAAAAATTCATTTCAATAGTGAATTTATACACATCACTAGAAATTAGTAAAAAATCTCTGTGAATACTAGTGAACACTAGCTATGAAAATTATTTACTATGAGAACTCCTTCCTTGAAAAAACCATCTTTGTTAGCACAATCCTCCCATATATTTTTTTCTTTTTTCCTAATTCTAAACTAGGGTCTTGGGGAAACACCCACTGATAGGGTCAAGGGGTAGTGCCCCTTATGGGGGTTGAAGGGGTAGTACCCCCTCATGGGGTTAAGGGACAACACAAATACACTATAGATAAACCATTGGATGCCACAAGGATTGAATATTTTAAAAATATTATGTGATAAAAATAGTAATCTAAAATATTACATAAATGAATCTACACCTTATATTTTAGTATGATTAGATGGTTGATATTGCATTCCTCAAAGTTTTAAGAATATTTCTTTTAAAATATCTCCTTAGCCTAGAATTTTGGGTAGTTAATCAATGTTTAATAACATGGCCTGAAAGAAATTTTTGGTTGAGGAGACATTTTAAAAGACAAGTACATATAACATTGTAGAATGAAATATCAACCATGTGATCAATATGTAATTGCACAATCAAAAATAAATTGTGGGTTGAGTAAAGAATTTTCATGGCATGTGCTTGGAAACTTGGATAATAAAATTAGAACCTAGTTCATATTAGAAATCAATGGTGGGGAATGAAATGAGAACCATCACATTTGTTACAAGAGCTTTAGATTATCCTTCTTACTATTTGCATAGAATAAAAGAGAACGATTAAGCTAGAAATTATCTAGGGTGGAGTTTACCATACAGAAGAGCCATTGCCAAAGTGGATACCTGCCATAGATTATAGACAAGGTCTTAACTTCTTATGCATGCAAAACTTAAAATAATATTAGTACTAAAATTTTATGCTACCTGTATTCTTAATTATCATAGATTTGAGGTCCTGGATGCCCTAAGTTTTAGAGGTCAAATAATAAAGGAGAGAAAGAGTCACATGAACACTACTTGATAACTTAATTATATAATTTATAAGTGGTAAATCCCACCAAATGTTAATATAAAAGAAAAATTGCCCTAAAAGTATGTGGGAGTTTATTAGTAATGGAGTTATGGCCCCAAAAGTAATAGTATTAATGTAATATTAATGGATACTATGATTATTACATATAATTAAATTAAATCACTAGTGAATTGATATAATCATGCATCAAATACTATGGAAAAATGGTGATCTTAAAGGTTTAATAAATAAATTCCTAGGTGATTTAACTAGGAGTAACTAAAATTTCATAAAAATGTGGCAATTTAGGTAATTTGATAGCTTGTACTATTCACCAAAAGTTCAATCCCCAATTTCATCTATTCACCACTTAGAAAAAATTCACCACTTAAAGAATATGTGGCTCTCATTGGAGATATTTGAAGGTTATCCCCCTTAATGTGGCCTATTATTCTCAAGTATTATCAAGTATTTACAACATTTTTCCTATTATAATCTTGTCTTGTGAAAGTTATTTCATTATAAAACTGCATGCCCATGTTAACATACATCAAAGTGACGACAAAACGTTATGGTAAAATTAGCATCCCAAGCTAATTCCTAGTTATTTTTCTACCTAACTCCATTTGAGTTCCTTAATTATATAGTCATGGTAGGAGGCTTGTAAGAGGGACTATCCATCTATGCAACACATAACAGAAACTCAACCATATATTACAAAAACACATAGTAATTCACATGAAAACACCACATATCATTGGATAGATAACTTGTAGTTTATTACTAAATTACAACCACAAGTTTTCCACAATGGGCCCTCTTACATGCCAAGCCATATGCATTTACTTATACAAGATTACCAAGATTGTATAAATGAAACTATGGAACACCACTTCCAAACTTGCTACAAGCAACCAAATAAGAATTTCCTATATAATATAACTTCATAATTTCACCAAAAACTTGTTGTACTAGCTACACAATGACTCAAACACAAGTAAATTTAATTCTCAAAACTAGAAAACATTGGAATACATATCACATTGGATACCTTCATATTATATCCCACATCTACTATTAGTACAACAAGACTCTATGTCTCTCAAACCTCAGTAGGCCCTACTTACTAAACTTACCTTCTATGCTCCTACTACATCCTAGTTTTTTTCACTTCCCTTCAACCTAGTGAAAACCTTTATTTATATCTTCATCAAGCTCCTCATATGTTCTACACTAGCCTCAAGATGGTACAAGGAATAAAACCAAATGAAACATGCCACTCACTAAATATAACAAACTTACACATTAAAATGATCAAATGGCAGAGAATATCCATGTGTTACACCATAGACCTACACAACAAGTACTTAATACTTCTCAGATTCATCTTTGGCACAAACTAAAAATAAACCTTTTGCAAATAGAAATAGTTCCCACTAGACACATTGTCAAACCATAGGCACTTTGTGAATCAAATCAGTAATCTCAACTTATCTAATCAACCTCAAATTTAAAGTTAAGATAAACAAACCATAAATAAAAATACTACCACAATCATATAAGCTAATTCCATAATATAGTGAAATGTGCTATCTTTTACCACCATAGATTGTTAACCATAAACTCACTCACACAATCTAACTTTTATATACCACAAATTCAGCTTCCTTAGACATGATACTACTCATACATTTTAAAGATTTTTAGGGATGCATGTACATTAGACTCCTAGGGTGAATAAAAGAAATGAGTCCCTCATTTTCTTGGATAGTCCACCACTCCTACCTGGTAATTCCACTTTGTCACTTTTTCAACTCACTCTTTCCATCTCCTCAAGTATGCCTCAAGTGATCCAACTTGAGTATGTTGAAATTGTTGTCATTGATGTCAAAGCAAGGAAAGGGCAAACAATTGGCAAAATGTTCTCAATCAGAACTAACACAAAAAATCTTTAGTAAACCAAATAGTTGCAAGAAATGAGAAGTTTACTGTACTCAGTCAGCAATTGGGAAGAAAACAGAAGTTTAATGTTGTCAGATAAATAGCCTCAGTCTGAACCTATGTAAAGAGTGTCTATCGGCAAATTTGAAAAATTTGAAGTCATATCTATTCTATCTATAATTTGAAATAAAGAAAAACTTTTTATTTAAATGTTATATCGGCAATATGTTATATCAACAAAGTGTTAAGTGTTTGATCTACTTTGCTTGTTCGCTAGTTTGGCAGTTAGCTGATAAGTTGATAAGACAATATGGCTTAGCTTTGACAAAGGTAAAGACTTAGTTTTGAAGAAGAAATCTAGTGTTGTCAACAAAATGTCCCAAAAGCTAACTAGTGATCAAGTTAGCATTTTAGCCAATTTCCCGATAAAGAGAGATAGGCAAGTTGGTGTAAAGGCATTATTTGGCTAAGTTTGAATAATGGAATGGAAGTTTGAAATCGGAGCAAATCACCGATAAATAGGAGTTAATCAAACAAGCCAAGTTTGGAAGTTTTGATTTTTTCCAATAAATTGATAAGTTCGTGATATGGTCTTTTTACCAATGAAGAAGAAGAACTGGCCATGTTTGAAAGTTTCTTCTTTCACTGATATGGTGATAGTTTGTTCCAACATGGATTCACTAATAAAAGATTGTATATTAAGTTCAGAAATGCAAGTTCTAAATAGTGATCTTTTGTGGATGAAATGAAGAACTCAAGGCCAAGTTTCAAAAAAGTTGTTTTTGTTGATGAAGAATGAAGGTAAGTTTGGTAAATTCTAAATTCGCCGATATTAAGGGAAATGAAGATAAGTTTGGGATGGTGTGTTTTTTCCAATAAGGCATCGAAAAGAAAGTTTGAAATATTATACTTTTTCTGCTAAGAGGAGTAAAGGGATAAAAGACAAAAGAGTTAGGAAAAGAGTATTGTTGCTGATAGAAGGAAGGAGTTTTAGTTCTAAAAACTGAAGTTTCACCAACAAAGGAGAATATAGTCTAATTCTGGAGAATTGAAATTTGCTAATATAAAGGTGTTTTTGAAGACTGAGGGCAAAGTTTGAAACAAAGTAAGATGATCGAGTTTTTGCTAATATACATAATGCCCGATTTACCATGTGAATGCATTAAGGATTTGTGGTGAATATTTATTCTAATGTTTTGAGGAGTCGATGAGAAAAAATGATACTATATATTATTGAAGCTTGAAGGTTGAATCAAGTGTAAGAGTTGAACTAGTTTTGGATAGTTGTGGAACAAAGTGAAACTATTTCTATTTAGTTATGGAGTGGTTTTGATAGTTTATCCATTGAAAGTGAATGTGTTTTATACATATTGAATCCATCATGAAAGGTTTGCTCACAATATTGAATATTTTTCTTCACTTTGTGAGAGAAGAGTGAATGTAGAGAGCATAGAGGAAGGAGACAACTATTTTGACAAAAAAAACATAGTGAGTGTGTGATAACAATGTACATTTCAGGTTACAGAAGAACCATTATTGCACGTATAAAACTATAAACTTTAGGGGTTGTAGCCTCTTTGTTTTAGATTGGATTTGAAGCCTCATTGTATTGAGTTGGATCTTATTGTAGGTGTGTGATGTACCTATAGGTGGTAGCCTCAACACATTGCCTTGGGTGTTGATGTACCTTTGATTTGGTGCCTACAAAACATATGTAATCAGTGCTTATTGTGAGGTTGGATTTGAGCAATAGATTCAAGCAACTTTCTCACCATGCTTTTTCCCATTCTACATTTTCCATGTAAATCTGGTGTCTCTTGTGTGTGTGTGGTTTTTATATGTGCTTTCCATTTTTGTTTATTGGTTGCATTTTAAAGTTTTAACATAACTAATTCACCCCCCCTCTTAGTGTATTAGTGTTCTTTCAACAATTGGTATTAGAGCCTCAGGTTCCTTGAAGAAAAGTTTAACCATTTAAGAAAGATCCAGTCTCAAGGACACTATGGCTAGACAAGAGGGTTCTTATTCAAATAAAGCACCATTATTTGATGGATCCAATTAGGCTTTCTAGAAGATTAGAATGGAGACCTATTGAACCTCTCTTGGATATGATATTCAGCAATCTATTGTAAATGGTTACAAACCACTGCCACCATCATCTATTCTCACTACTGATGAGAAGAAAGCCTATGAGAATAATGCAAAAATGAAGAATGCTATATCGTATAGTCTCACCAATACAGAATTTGTAAAAGTTATGCATTGTAAATCTGCCAGAGATGTATGGGATAAGCTTCACAATATCTACGAAGGTGACGATCGAGTCAAGCAAGCGAAACGACAAAACCATAGAAGCAAATTTGAGGCTTTAAAGATGAAAGAAGATGAAAATTTTGTGGAATACGTGCTCAGAGTAGACGAGGTAAGGAATGTGATCATAGGTCTTCAAGAAGAGGTAAAGTATCAAGTGGTTGTAAACAAGATTCTAAGATCTCTCCCACAGAGATTTGACTCTAAAGTCTCTACAATTGAGGAAGCAAAAGATCTAGATAAGCTTACTTTAGATGAATTTTTTGGATCGCTTACATCATATGAGATGAGAAGTGAAAATACAAGCTCAATAACAAGAGAAGCAACATTTAAAACTTTAAAAGCCAAGGAGAGTGAAGTAGGTTCAGAACAAAGTACTAGTTCAGGTGAAGAAGAAGAAAATTTTGTTAGAAAGATGAAGAAAGGCTCTAGCAAATACAAAGCTAAACTACTTTTCAAATGCTTTAGTTGTGGAAAAATTGGTCACTATGCTTCTAATTGTCCTTTAAGTGAAAAATAAAAAGGACATAGTTCTTGAAATCAAGAAATCTCAAAGTATAAAAGAAGAAACTTTAACCAGAAGAAGAGTTTATTTGTAAATAAAGAAAGTAGTTCTTTAGATGATTGTTCATATGCAAGTGAAGAGTATAAAATTGCATTCATGGCTATTAAAATTAAAAAGAATGAAAATACTCCTTTAGAAGATTGTCATGAAGACTCTGATGAGGAAGAAGAGAGTGAAGTTGATCTAGAAGGTGAATTAATTTCTTCTCAAAATGATCTAAGGTTTGAAAGAAAATAAAATAAAAAATACAAGTTAAAAATTGAAGAATCTGATAAACTTGTTGTAGACCTAAAATTGCAGTTGGAGGAATCTAAAAGAATTCAAGAGGTAACTAGTTTGAGTTTGAAGAACAAACTAGATGAGTGTCCGAAATTAGATGTTGAAGTCGTCATGTTGAGGAAGGAGTTAGAAAGGGTGAATGAACAATTACACAGAAGTCTCAAGTTTGAGAAGAGTTCAAAAATTCTTGATCAAATAATCAGTAGTCAAAGATCCTTCTCCAACACGGTTGGGTTAGGATATTCTGAACACAAGAGTTTCAAAGATGTTGTATCTAAAAAGAAAGTAGAAGATATAGCCAAGAAAGCTTATCCCTTCAAAAAGGCAGTTGAAGATCAGGGCAAATGAAGCTCTGCTATGTCTAAGAAACATACAGATTCGATGAAGCTTGGTAGATTCAGAAAGGATAAAAGGACTGAAGAGTTCAAAAAGTGATGCAGAGCATCTAAGACAGCAGCAACATGGTTCATAATTTCTTATGTAAAGGCTCTCAAGATTCACTATTTTCTCACTGAGATCAGACTTCCCATAAAGAAGGCTTAACACAACCACTAATTTGTTCTTGACATACAACAATGAGGGACTCCAGGACACCTATCCCAAGACACTTAACTCCACCTAAGTTTCCATACAACCCACTATGTAGGGTCTGCAGGGTAGCAGTCTCATAGACTATCATAACATTGCTATTCCATTGGGATGATAGCCACACAAACCTCCTTGGAATGACCTCTATCAACACAAACCAAATCACATGCCTAACATGCCTACTGTCTTCATTGACAAAGCAAACAAACTCACCAAACTTACCTATTCCTTCTTTGTAGTGATTGTTGTCCTTCTCCAACTTCCCATATATGGATCTTGGTGGACCATTTCATGGAAAACTCCACCCTACACCTCCTCCTACCCCTGCAACCTTCACAAGCCGAAAGACCAACTATCTTACAACCCATTCCATTGCATAGAAATAGAAAAAAATCAATGGAATGGGGAGATCTCCATCGGTTTATTCAAAAGAACCCTAACTCAGGGTTTAAGACTGCCTATGACAAAATAGTAGTTTACTTGTACCTATTCTGTTGTCAAGACTCCAAACAAAGCTTAAAATAGAGGCACTTCAATCCTCTAACTATCCATTATAAACTTGTTCTTTGACTATTCCGTACAGGTATGGATTTCTCAGAAAAATAGTGAATGTCTTGACTGTAATAGTGGGTTTAAAGAGTAGCTTGGGGAAAACAACAATTTCTTTTACCTATCCTTGTGTCAAGCCTCCATCCAATGCTCAAATCTAGGATATCTCCATCTACTATCTATCTAATATACCTAAGTGCTAAGACAGTTCCGTACAGGAGTACAGTACGGCAGGAAAAAGCGGAGAAACACATAAAAGGCAGGAAAATAGAAGTTTCTTCTTTCTTATCTCATCTCCACCGAATGTATCTTTACAATCAATCCTCCCTTGGCTTAAAACAAGCCTCAACATTTTCCTAAAGTTGAATGGGAGTCCAAGATAACTGCTCACCATCATGCTTTTCATGATTTTTAACTGCAGTCTTAAAGATAGTTTTAGTAATTGTCCATTCTTGGACTGCATTTACTATTTTTATTGTTTAAAAATGCTTTTTAACCTTTAGTTTAACCTTTGGACAAGGTTTTAACATTCTCCCCAAACACTTGACATGCCTCTATAGGCTTACAAGCAATAAGATTACCCCCTACACACATTAGGTGGCTACAAACTTAAGGAGACTCCCTTTTTGCCACATGACTGTCCTCTTGAGGACTTACAACAAGATAATAGTAGATTCATAGTCATTTGGACATAGTCCATTTACAACATGGCTACAAGCCTTATTACAACATTTAGATGGTCTCCAAGACCTTTTTAAACCAAACAAAACAACTTGAACATTAACCAAAACTTAGACATCTAGGTGCTCTTGCACCATACCCCCCGACATGAGGAAAACTCTTGTCCCAAGAGTTAGGGGATCTGCTCCATCCATTCTTCCATCTTGTTGGGATCTTCCTCTAACTAGGAAACATGAACTCTCCAAGAGTAATCTTCCTCCTTCTCCAACCTGCATGGCTCCTATAAATAATGTTAGAACCATAAAACTTATTTTGGTGTCCTTGCCTAGGACCTTGCTGCTGCAATACTTTTGATCTTCTCAACTTGAGATTCTGATTCAATCCTCCCTATACTATCTATTGTCTACCTTCCTTCTTCTGCCTCCTTATAGGACACTCAATGTCCCCAACCTTGACATAACTCAAGTCCCAAACCTGCTGCTCTTTAGGACTGTCATCCACCTTCTGCTGCAACTGTTCCTGCTACTTCCCATCATCCTTAACCTACACATTCAACTTCAATTTCTCTCCAAAACAAATAGTAACATGTTCCTTCTTCTCTTCACAAGGTAAAGGCATCAGTTTGAACTTCTTACCATCTTTGTGCACCACATAGTTATTAGTATAACCATCATGAATTGTTCTCCTTAAATGTTGCCATGGTCTACCCAAAATAATATGCCCACATGTCATTGGAATGACATCACACAAAACATAATCCTGATATGGACCAATTGTAAAATCAACATATGCCCTCTTAGTAACCCTTACTTACTGCTCTTGACTCACCCAAGTGACATTGTAAGGAATAGGATGATCAAAAGTTTTCAATCCCAACTTATGCACCATTTCCCAAGAAACTAGATTATCATGAGAACCTGAATCTACAATCAACTTGCATATCTTTCCATGACTTAAATAGTTAGTTCTGAAAATAGATACGTGTGGTGCTAGCTACATCTTACCTTTCTCCACCATGAGCATTTCTCCAACCATCATTGGAGAGGCTGACGACATTTCTGGTTCTTCTGGCTTCTCCTCGTCTTGTGCCAAGTGAACTCTTCTATCTTTTCTTTTATCAGCATCAACCTTCTTAGGACATTTGAAAAATGTGTGTCCCACCTCATTGCAGTGATAACATTTGTCTGTAAACACTCCTCTTCCTGATCCAAATCTACCTCCACCTCTATATCCACCTCTTTATTCTGTAGACATCTCCTTACCCTTCTAATTATTGTTCTAAACTTCATTAGTAGGTCTGCCCCTACCTCTATATCCTCTTCCACTACCTCCTCGTCTTTCTTACTTCCTCTTCACCCTCTCTTCAGCCCTGATGGCCAACTAAAAACACTCTCCAAGTGATTTTGGTACTGTCAAACCAATCTCGTCTTGCAAGTTGTACCTAAGCCCATTAAGGTATCTTGCCACTTTCTCCTCTTCATCTTCCAATACCCCTCTAATACTAAGCTTATGAAATTGCTCAGTATAGGACATAACATCCATGTCCTTCTATTTCAGATTCTGCCTCATCCTTTTTGTTTGAATGGAGTAATCAGATGGAAGGAATTGATCCTTCATCATATCCTTCACCCTACCCCAAGAAGTGATTCTTGATGCACCTCTAGCCACTCTTTCTATCTGCACACTACTCCACCATGTAAGTGTTGTTCCTCTCAGTTTTGTCTTTACAAATTTGATTTTCTTCTCCTCACTTATCTCCTCATACTCAAAAAAATTTTCCAGGGCATCTATCCACCCTAATAACTCTTCACTATCCATCTTCCCCTAATAGATAGGTAACTCTATGTTTGCCTTTGTTCCACTTCCTTGGACTACCTTAAGCAATCTCACAAATTTCTTCTCTTTAGCATCCAACTCATCCATAGGAGGATTCTCATCTGCATCCTCATCTCCTTCTAACTCATTTTGTTCATCCCTTCTAGGATTCTTCTCCAATGCTTCCAATCTAGCCAAGATTGATGCATTCTCCCTTCTTACTTGCCTGAACTCTCTATCCCTTGTAGCATCCTATTCTCTTCTGTCCCTCAACTTCTTCTCTCTAGCCTCTAAGGCTTCTCTCAACTCATTGTTCTCCCTAGCCATCTAATTCTTAGGAGGCATCCTTACACCTCTCACAAACTCTTACTGTTTCACAAGATCCTTTACTCCCTCAAGGACCTACTAGTGGCTTTGATACCACAAATAATGCAGAGCATCTGGGACATTAGCAACATGGTTCATAATTTCTTATGTAAAGGCTCTCAAGATTCACTATTTTCTCACTGAGATCAGACTTCCCATAAAGAAGGCTTAACACAACCACTAATTTGTTCTTGACACACAACAATGAGGGACTCCAAGACACCTATCCCAAGACACTTAACTCCACCAAAGTTTCCATACAACCCACTATGTAGGGTCTGCAGGGCAGCAGTCTCATAGACTATCATAACATTGTTGTTCCATTAGGATGATAGCCACACAAACCTCCTTGGAATGACCTCTATTAACACAAACCAAATCACATTCCTAACATGCCTACTATCTTCATTGACAAAGAAAACAAACTCACCAAACTTACCTATTCCTTCTTTGTAGTGACTGTTATCCTTCTCCAACTTCCCATATATGGATCTTGGTGGACCATTTCATGGAAAACTCCACCCTACACCTCCTCTTACCCCTGCAACCTTCACAAGCCTAAAGACCAACTATCTTACAACCCATTCCATTGAATAGAAATAGAAAAAAATCAATAGAATGGGGAGATCTCCATCGGTTTATTCAAAAGAACCCTAACTCAGCGTTTAAGACTGCCTATGACAAAACAATAGTTTACTCACACCTAGTCTACTATCAAGACTCCAAACAAAGCTTAAAATAGAGGCACTTCAATCCTCTAACTATCCATTTTAAAATTGTGCATTGATTGTTCCGTACAGGTACAGATTTCTCAGAAAAATAGTGAATGTCTTGACTGTAACAGTGGGTTTAAAAAGCAGCTTGGGGAAAACAACAATTTATTTTACCTATCCTTGTGTCAAGCCTCCATCCAATGCTCAAATCTAGGATATCTCCATCTACTATCTATCCAATATACCTAAGTGCTAAGACAGTTCCGTACAGGAGTACAGTACAGCAAGAAAAAGCAGAGAAACACATAAGAGGTAGGAAAACAGAAGTTTCTTCTTTCTTATTTCATCTCCACCGAATGTATCTTTACAATCAATCCTCCCTTGGCTTAAAACAAGCCTCAACATTTTCCTGAAGTCAAATGGGAGTCCAAGATAACTGCTCACCATCGTGCTTTTCATGATTTTTAACTATAGTCTTAAAGAAAGTTTTAGTAATTGTCCATTCTTGGACTGCATTTACTATTTTTATGGTTTTAAAATGCTTTTTAACCTTTAGTTTAACCTTTGGACAAGGTTTTAACATTCTCCCCAAACACTTGACATGACTGTATAGGCTTACAACTAATAAGTTTACCCCCTACAGACATTAGGTGGCTATAAACTTAAGGAGACTGCCTTTTTGCCACATGACCGTCCTCTTAAGGACTTACAACAAGATAATAGTAGATTCATAGTCATTTGGACATGGATACAAGCCTTATTACAACATTTAGATGGTCTCCAAGAACTTTTTAAACCAAACAAAACAACTTAAACATTAACCAAAACTTAGACATCTAGGTGCTCCTGCACCAAAAAGGAAGATGATGGTTTCATCAAAGTTCACAATGCAAGGAGGAGATTCAAAGATCAATTTGCAAGCCAAGCCAGGTTCATTTATGCATTTGATCATTTTTTTTTCTTGTAATTAGTTTGGCCATAAATCTATAGACTACAAAATTAGACCTTGGAGAATGGATAGGCCTAATTTTGTAAGAAAAAATCATTTTGCCCCTTTAGTTGATATGAATGATATTTGTTATAACTGTAACAACTATGGGCATATAGAATGATATCTATTATAACTATAACTTACACATGAGGAAAAGAGATTTCCTCTTGCAAGGCAAGATAGACCTGCACATGCTTCTATGCAAAAGCAGTGAAAAACACAATCCTCTGCACGTCACATGAATGAGTGTGCACCCACTATTCAGGAAAAAGAAGTAGCAAAGTAGTCTGAGGAAAAGGAGAAAAGTTCAAAAAAATGTTGGGTAGAAAAGAAGGTTGAAAAATCTATGTTAGTCCAAGAATTTTTTCATGCCAAAGGACAAGGCAATCCATGGGTAATAGATAGTGGATGCTCTAGTTATATGGCTAGAGATAAGGACATGTTCACTGTTTTGAGATGATGGTTCTGTTAAGTTCAATGACAACACCACTGCAAAGATAACTGGTAAGGGCATACTATACATAGATGATAAAACTAATGCTCAAGATGTGTTGTATGTAGAGGAATTATAATATAATGTTCTTAGTGTTATCCAGATGTCTAACAAGGGATATAATGTGTTATTTCATTGTAGTGGATGTGAGAGAAGAAAAGATAGCTCTGGCAGACTTGTTTCTAAGGCAAACAGAACAAGCAACAATCTATACCATCTTCAGGAGGCAAAGGGTGAAAGGTCTTTGTTAGGACAAGCTGATGAGTGTTGGTTATGGCACAAAAGGATTGTTCACATCAACTTTGATCATCTAGTAAATATCAACAAGAAAAATGCATTCAGACATTTTCCTAGCACTGACAAGCTAGAAAATTCCTTTTGTAAAGAGTGTTAAGAAGGAAAGCAAACAAGGGTGAGTTTCAATTCAAAGGAGTATTCAACTTGAAAACCTCTTGATCTAATACATATAGACTTGTGTGGACCAACTAGAACCAAAAGCATTAATGGAGAAAGGTACATCATGTTATTAATAGATGATTATTCAACGATAACATGGGTGATGTTTCTTAAAGATAAATCTCAAGCTTTAGAAAGATTGAAAATCTTTAAGGCTAGGGTTGAAAATGAGATTGGATCAAGAATAAAATGCTTAAGGTCTGATAGAGGTGGAGAATTTTTTTCTAATGAATTTGATCAATATTGTGAAAAGCATGGGATTAGAAGATATTTTTCTACTGCTAGAACTCCTCAACAAAATGAAGTGGTTGAGAAAAAGAACAGGAAAAACATAGTCACACTTTCAACCAACTACCTCAGACATTTTCCTAGCATTGGCAAGTTAGAAAATTCCTTTTGTAAAGAGTGTCAAGTAAGAAAGAAAACAAGGGTTGGTTTCAAGTCAAAGGAGTATTCAACTTCAAAACCTCTTGAGTTGATACATATATACTTGTGTGGACCAACCAGAACCAAAAGCATCAATGGAGAAAGGTACTTCATGTTATTAATAGATGATTATTCCAGGATGACATGGGTGACATTTCTTAAAGATAAATCTCAAGATTTAGAAAGATTTAAAATCTTTAAGGCTAGGGTTGAAAATGAGATTTGATCAAGAATAAAATGCTTAAGGTCTGATAGAGGTGGAGAATTTATTTCTAATGAATTTGATCAATACTATGAAAAGCATGGGATTAGAAGACATTTTTCTACTACTAGAACTCCTCAACAAAATGGAGTTGTTGAGAGAAAGAACAAGACTGTCCAGGATATGGCTAGAACAATGTTGAATGAAGCCAAATTACCTGTTAGATACTGGAAGGAAGCATTTCATACTATTGTTTACATTATTAATAGAGGACAGTTAAGAGTACAACATGATAAGACTCCATATGAGTTTTGGATAGACAAACATCCATATGTGAAGTATTTTAAGATATTTGGAAGAAGATGTTTTATAAAAAGAGATAAAGATACCTTGAGTAAATTTGAGCCAAGATTTGATGAGGGAATATTTCTTGGTTATTCAACTACAAGCAAAGCCTATAAATGCTACAATTAAAGGTTGCATAAAATAGTTGAAACTGTGAATGTTAGAGTGGATGAAGATTTCTCTCAGCTATCTCATGGAAATGACTTGTATTAAAGTGTTCCTATTTATGAAGAAGAAGAAGAATCTACAAAAGAAAAATTGCAAGAGAAGAGTGATACTGATGAAGAAGAGAAACCAAAATATACTCTAAAGGCTCCACCCAAGTATGTCAAAAGAAATCATTCTGAGAATCAAATTGTTGGAAATAAATCTGATGGTGTCATGACAAGGAAAAAGTTGAAGCTAGCGCAATAAGAGCTAGTAAACTATTCTTTGTTGTCTAAAATAGAACCTAAATCTTATGAAGAAGCTAGTAAGGATGAAAGTTGGATTGAGGCTACGAAAGAAGAACTTAGTCAAATAGAGAAAAATCAGACTTGGGAACTTGTTCTAAGGCCTACTAATATAAATGTCATCGGCACAAAATTGGTGTTTAGAAACAAACTAAATGAGGATGGGAAGATACCCAAAAACAAAGCTAGATTATTTTGCAAGGGTTATGCTCAAGTTGAGGGCATAGATTTTGATGAGACATTTGCACATGTGGCTAGACTTGAAGCTATTAGAATGTTTCTTGCATACTTAGTTTATAAATATTTCAAAGTGTACTAGATGGATGTAAAGTCTACATTTCTCAATGGATACTTGGATGAGGAAGTTTATATAGAGAACCCTAAAGGATTTCAAATGACTAAAAAGAAATACTATGTGTGCAGATTGATGAATGCGCTATATGGCCTAAAACAACCTCCTGGTATGCCAGGCTGGACAAATATCTTCAATAACAAGGATATAAGAAAGGTATAGCTACGCTCAATCTATATTTTAAACATGAACATAATAATATGTTGATTGTCATTGTTTATGTTGATATATTACTTGGTTGTGATAATGAAAAAATCTGTAAAGAGTTTGTTGATGCTATGCAAAAAGAAATTGAGATGTCCATGCTAGGAGAATTAGCATTCTTTCTTGGTCTATAGGTAAATAAATTAGGCACATGAATTTTCATTTATTAGACCAAGTATGTGAAGGAAATGTTGAAGAAATTCAATATGGAAGATTGCAAGCTAGCTGGTACACCTATGGTCACTAGGTGTAAGATTAGCAAAGATGATGAATCTACCTTAGCAGATCAAACCTTGTATAGGTCTATGATTAGAAGTCTCTTGTATCTCACTGCAACAAGGCCTGATACTATGCTAGCTATTTGCATGGTAGGTCAGTTCCAAGAAGCTCCAAAGGAAACACATGTTAAAGCTATGAAGATGATATTCAGATATTTGAAGAATACAATATATTATGTTTTATGGTATCCTGTTGGTGATGATTTTACTTTAAATGCATACAGAGATGTAGATTGGTCTGGTTGTGTGGATGATAGAAAGAGCACTAGTGGTTTTGTATTCTTTCTAGGTGATAAACTAGTAGCATGGTAAAGTAAGAAATAGTAATCAATCTCTCTGTCCACAGCTGAAGTTGAATGTATAGTTGATGTATCTTTCTATACTCAGATTTTGTGGATGAAACAAACATTGCAAGACATCAAGGTGGATTTTAATGATCTAGTTAAAATTCTTTATGATAACACCAATGCAATAAATGTTATCAACTAGGATTGCACCCATAATACAAAGATGGAAAGTTCAACAATCCTGCATAACATTGGAATATCTTCAAGTTGTGGGTACCCTATAATGGAGATAGACCTCCAAATTATGGGCTTGATCCCTAATGATTTTATAATGAATTAATTATTTCTTTGAAGGAAAAGGATAAAATGCTATGAAATGAATGGACAAAACTAAATTTGAAAGTATGGTGATGCATGTAAATGATGATAAAACTGCAAGCTGATTAACAACTATTCTCAGAAAAACTATTTACACAATTTAGAAATGGCAATTTGATTGCAATAATGTTTCCAAAGAAGGCCAAACAGTTTGTCTTTTTAGAAGGAAAATAAATTTTCACAACTTGAAGAACAAAATCAATATAAGCACAACCTAAGACCTATGATGTGATGTACAATAATGAACAAGACAAAACTAGAGGTTTTGATAGCTAAACACAGTAATTTCATCAAATCATTCACCAAGACACTTTGCATTATTCTAAAGAGGCAAAATTGATAAATTCCAAATGAAAATAGAAGGAAAATATTGCATAAAAGACAAATAACATGTAACTTGTAATCTGCTACACTGTATAAATCTATAAAATGAGTTACAAAAACTTCTTCTCTCTGCAATGCACAAGATAGCAAAATGGCAAGAACTGAGGGAAAAAAGATAAGATTTTCCTCTATAATACAAAAAGAAACCTCCAAGGGACTCTCTTGAGTCAACTATGGTCAACTCCACTCAAAATATCTCTCTCACAAGTACAATAGAAAATCCCTAAAAATAAGGGTCTCAACTGCTCCAAAACAAGCTAAAATAGCTCCAAACTGTCCCTCTCATCCTGTTTGACCATGTAGAACTCCAAACTCACTTTAGTTTTACCATAAATCAAGAAAAACACTCCAAAATACCTTAGTTGCACTTTAGTTTAACTCTCTCTCTATTTTTCATGATTGAGAGGCAAAATTAAACTAAAAATAAAAATTATTAAATACAATCAACATGATTGATTTAATAATTGTTGTGTAATGCATGATTTTTTTCCCCTATGTTTATCACATAACAATTATTAAAGCAATTTGTAGTTCATTGCATTTAATAATTGTCATTTTTTACAATTTATCTATCAATAATGCAAACATGGGGGCTTGGATTAAAACTGAAACATGAAGACACTTAGAGATAAAAGAAAAAAAGGCCGATGATGGCATGGTTCGGTGGTTAAGTTGCTCAGGATGTAGTGGTGGCCACTAGAGTTCAAACCTCCGCTGGGCCAACGAGCTCGCAAGGCTTTATGCCTTCGCTGGGCCAAGGAGCTCGCGGGTTTGAAGTGTTCTTCCTAGGGGATGAGGTCCCCCAGTTGTGGCCTCACCGGTTCATTGCTCCGGGCAAAAGCATTCACGTGGAGCCAGAGGGCGTGTCACACCAGTGTCGCCGGTCACGTTAAAAAGTTTACCAGGCGCATTAAAAAAAAAAGAGAGATAAAAGAAAATAAATCTCCTTCCCTTTGTTCAAACCAAAAAATAATTGCCTAGTTAATTTGAGTCGAAACCCTCCATGCAAGACAAAAAAACTCCATCTCTGCCTAGCCACTATGAAGGTCTTCAAAAGTTAAGTAAAACTAATGCTTCATTCCTACCCCCTATAGCATCACAGTGTTATGACATGAATTTTCCCCTTTTGATTTCAAAAAGTCACACTTGTGAATAGATGCAAGATATGATTAAAAAATAAATCACAACCCTTATGTCTCCCATGCAAACATGCCACATGCATCGACCCCTTCGGCATCATTACTTTCATTGACTTCATAATTTTTACAAAACCTTAGGAAAAACAAAATAATGATAACAACCCTCACGGGCTCCCCTTGTTCAAACACTAGGTTTAATGATTTAAGGTTTTGACCCATGGTGGCATTTGGGAGGTTAATGATTTTCCTACAAAATAAAATAAAAAGCCCATTCTTGGACTAGGGAACTTAGCCAAAAAGAAACTTAACCGTAAAAATTTAGTCATTTTGCATTTTTGCATCTTTGAGTTCTTGCTGCTGTGCTTCCATGAGCTAGGGTTTGAAGCTGCTCTATGTGAGGGTTCTCTGAGGGTTTTGAAGACCCTAAAGCTACTTTGTATGTATGAGGGTACCTCTCTCTACTCTACTGGTAAGTTTTTCACTTTATCTCGATATGTAAGTGATTTGTCTCCTTCGCTGAGTTCTGTCAAACATAAAAGACAAAAAAATGTCTTTATTTCACTACTTCTTAAAGTGCTTTTCTTTATGATATTACTACTCTCAATTGTGAAAACTATAGCATATCATTCCTTTCATGTATCTTTTTTGTATTTACCTCTGTATATTTATGAAGGATCCACCATGTTTTTACTTTACTGGGTTTTTTGGCTCTGTAGAAGATTGATGAAAGATAGAAAAGTTGGTTTTATTTTCCTTTCTGTGGTTATATTATAGCTAGATGTATTCATTCTTTGATGGCTCTATATTTTCTTGAGATGATGGTCGTGGCAACATTGTTTCTTGCATTTTCTTCTCTATTATGGCCCTTCATGCCTTTGGCCAGGAAATCCTCATACAAAAAGAGGAAACCCATTAGGCTTTGTTGCAGAAAAATCTTGTTCGAGCCCTTCATGCCAGCAGTACCTCAAAAAATGTTGTGGTTACTCTTCTGTGAGTTACTTCTTACCTTTTTCCACTTTCTGAGAGAAAATTTTGCATATTCTATGAAAAAGGTGATGAAAACCTAGCACTCGAGCTTCCTTCTATATGGTGATGAAAGAGATGATTTTAAAAAATGTCACTCTGCATTTTTCTTCTTTTCTCATTTTCCTCTATATAGGCATACCTCGACTAGGGCTCGTGGACCTATGAAGGCATTCTCTACTTTTGGGTTTCCTGCTTGATGGGGAAAAAACATCATTGTTTCCCTTACTATGTCATGAATGGCTGCTAGAGTTTATGTTGACATGAATGCCTTCTCTGCTTGCGGCTCCTATTTGTTAGTCAAATACCCATTGCATATTTACACTTCATTCACAAAAAAATGATAAATATTTGTTCTTTCTTTGCTACCCAGCTAATCTTTTCATGGCTATTGACTATTTTATATTTCTTGACAGACTTGGTATATTTCATATCACTGATGGTAGAGCTACCATGGTGACACATGGTTTGTGAAAACTTGCCAGTTCTCAAATCATAACCATAATGATTAAATCTTACTGTCATGATTGTCTTATTGATTTGACACACTTATGACTATTATTTACAATTGTACCATCTTATGCTGATCATATAATCATTTGGAATAGTCATGACATTGACTTCCTGTTGGTGATTAGAGGTTTCTCCACTTAAATATCATCCATCTCAGTGTTTAAAGATTCAATAGAAATTTTACACTTCATTCGCAGCAAAAATGATAAATATTTGTCTCATTTATTTGCCCTTACAAGCTCCTTCATTTGGTATGACAGTCCTACCTTTTGATATGGTTGTTCTAGTCTTCATAATGTTGTTGTTCTTGTGACTACCATAGTGTTCTATTCAATCTCATTGGATTGCTATATCAACTAAGTATTTCATGCTCCCTTGGTATGAATCCTGATGTGGCAGTTTGACTGTTCTCTACTGTAGCATACTCCTTAGCTGTAGTATATTTGTACCATAATGATAACTCTTCTATTACATCTATATACTTGTCACCTATTTTTAGGAACAATCACTGTACCTGAACATTATGGACATTTACGCATTCTACTCCTACAAGTGATTGATTCTTTGTAGGTGACAACATATATTACAAAATCATTGTTTGCAACCTCATATGTTCAATATACCTTTGGAGATGACAAGCTTCGTATGACTATCCTTTCATGCATACATTCACAAATGAAATGTATCTTTCACTGCATTATTTCTACCTATGACTGTGTTTTGAGATGTATCTGTCCCACATGACTTACCTTGCATAAGTGACTACATGCTTGTTGTTTATGACTTTCATTCTATATTCTGACTATCCTTAAGCATATTATTTGGCTATCCTATCTTGAAAATATCTAACCACTGTCTCATATGCATTGTTTCCTCATTCATGGTTTAAGATAACTATCTTAATGTATCTTCCATGAGCTTTGTGACGTTATGAGCCAATGATAGACTCACTCTAACTCTACTCCACTATCCAATCATGGTGGATGCCTTCTCTTAATGGGTTCCAATTGAGGAAATATTTTGTCATTTATGTCGGTAATGTCAACCAACCAACCATTATATGTGATGAGATATATGCTCAAAGTTGATAAATGCAATTCTTTTACACTCTCATCCCTCTTAAAACAAGAGGTCAACATGCTGGGTTCAACCCTTGTGGGAGCCCATTTCCCTCCACATGCTGTGATGTCAAGTAAGATGGAATATCAAATGATAAATGAATCTATACCTGCACAGTGAACAAACAAGTTAGATAAAAAAATAAAGCTTGGTGCTCTTCCTAATGATTTGACTTTCATTTAATGATTTGATTTTGGTTCTCCTGCATACTTCTTATTATTTCTCAACGAATCAAATGCATCATAGCTATAGGGTATATTTCTGTTAATAGAACATATGATGAGATTTATATCTAGAGCTCTAATCCAATCCTTTTGTTATCATGTAGGTTCATCTAAAGATCAACAACAAGGAGGAGATGGAAACAAAGAAGATCAACACAAGATTGTGCCACATGCAATGATGGATATACCTTCTCCTCATGTGTTTTTCTACTTTTATCTTTAGTTGTATAGTATATCTTTTTGTTGCATTAGCTTAGCTACCCCCACAACTTGTGAGGGACATTTAAGCATTCTTTTGATCTCAATCTATTAAACAACAACATTTATGCAATCTTGTATAAATTTTCATTACAGAATGAATGAAAGACAACAATATCATGAAATTTATGTAATTTCCTTCTATTGTAGAACATTGCATAATAAAAACTGAAATCCATTTGAAATCATTCATATGTAATGGTTAAGATTAGCAAAAGTTTGTTGGAGTACCCTTCACCTTTGATGTAATCAACTATTTCAGCTCTACCAATTGAGTTGTAAGTGAAATTTTTGTAACAATAAACATTTCAAAGAATCCAGTTATGCATTCATGGACTAAAAACATATCCATTAAGTATCATTTCCTGTGGGAGAAAGTTGCTGAACAAGAAATCAAATTGGAATATGTGGATACAAAACACCAGCTAGCAGATATCTTTACAAAACACCTTCCAAAGGAGACTTTTGAACAACTCAGGTAGTAGTTAGGATTTGTTCCTTCTGCTATATCTACGTGAATACATAATCTATTCAACCAGGGAGTGTATATCAGAATATTTCTTTATTCCTGGTTCCCAGTTATCCTGTGGGATGATTGTTCTCAGGGGGAGTAAGTTTACATTGTTATATTTTAGTTATTTTTTCTGTGCGTCCCATTGTAATTGATGTCAATGGGGGAGAATTCTACATGATGATGAATGTAGTAAGGGGGAGACAGTTTGGAGTGTGGGGAGATAGTTTGGTTTTGTTTGGTTTTCATGGTCAATGTAGATTTTGGTCAGCTTTAGGTGTTTTGGTTCTATAAGCACAAAAATCATGCACAGCCTCCATGAGGACCCCTGTGATGATTTTAACCCTTGTCATATACATGTAACCATGAAATAATTTCCTTTAAGTAGCCAACCTCTTGATGACATGTCTTCTTTCTTGTCTTGTGTTATTTCCTCTTTGTCATTTTCTCTCTCCCTTTATTTTCGACACTTTTGTGACACTTGTTGATTTGTGTTTTCTAATATTTTAACCATATTCCTAAGCCTTGTGAGCATCTTGTAGGTGAGTTTTCACCTTCACCCTATGTTTTTCATCCTCTGCACCCCCTACAAGCCTTCTAGAGGTCCTTGCTTTCCATCTCCAACTTTCAGTTTTCAGTATCATTCAGACAATCCAAATCTCCCCCTATTATTTCCAGATCTCCCCTAGGTGATCTTATGGTGCAAGTGGAGATTTGGATTCTTGCACATGATTGACTTATTTCTAAAGGCAAAACACCTCATTTTTCTCTTCCCTACCATCTCCCATCATGTTGTTCCTCTAAAAACCTTTTTTTTTCAGATCACCCCCAGGTGACCCATGATCTCCTAGGGGAAACCCTACTAGAAAAAGGGATGACCCTGTTGTGTTTCTGGCCATGGAAAAACTTAAGTTTCTCACTCAAAAAAGCTCCATTTTCACCAATTTTTCTTCCAATTCGCATGATTTTTGATGCCTAATATGGAGTTGACTATTTCATGCACCCACACATTCATAATTAACTCCATTTGATCTTGAATTAAAAACTCAATCAATCTCATGCATCCTTCCAATTCCAATCCTTCTTCAGTGATAAGCGATTATTGATTTATCACTCCTTAGTTAGCAAGGCTCACTAGGTAATCAACCTAGTTCACTCCCTAATCAATCCTTGTTAACTCATCAATCATTTGAGTTAACTTCTCAATCAATGCCCTTCTTGTAACCTATAAATACTACCCTCCCTCAAGAACAAAGGGAGGCAAATTTATTGTGCACACAACTCTTGCTAAGTTTTTGCTCTCCAAATCAGCATTCTAATGCTCAAATAGGATGAAGGTGTCTTTTATTTTATTCATTGTTTAATAAAGCATCATTACACTACTTCAATAAATGCCATTGTGCTCATCAAAATCCCTCATTGAGATCTTCCAAGCTTCAACAGCTTCTTTTGCTTCTTTTTTTGTCTTGTCATCAAGAGGTCTTCCCACTACTTTAAGAGGATTTGAGGTTGCCAACATCAAGGATTTTTTAGGGTAGTGGAGTCACACAAATCTTCATTCTTTTAGGTTCCTCTATTGCTTTATTCAATTGATAGTAATTAGAAAATCAAAATTGCTCTTGGGAATAGTAATTCATTGCTTTTTCCTTTATAGATCTAGAATCTTAGAGATATTCTACATTCTTAGATTAGATTTGTTTACTTGCAATTTTTTTTTTCTAGATTAGTTGCTTCAAAAAAATCAAAAGCCCAAAAACATAGATTAAAATTGCATTAGAAAAAGTCATATTAGCTTGCATTTATATTTCCTTTCATAGATTAAAAAGCGCTTGTCATTTCCAAAAATACTAAAAAGGAACAAAACTAAGTTTGCATATCATTTAGCTTTGCATGCATATAGAAACCTTAGAAAAGATAGAAAAGTTGCAAACCCTCGATACGATCACGAGGTAAACCATGGTTAAACAATTCAATCAAACGCTTGATCACATCACAAGGTAAACAATAAGTCAAAGCATAACTAAACCCTAGGTCAAAACCCTAAGTATAGTTAAGGTTGGTCATTACATAGTTATCTCTATCTTGGCTCACAAATTTGCCTAGGAGTAAGAGGTGAGTGGGTGAGGGCTATCCTCAATGAGATTGAGGAAATCAATCCATGACAACAATAGGAGATATTTACTTTACAACAACCAGTTCCATTTGTCCTCTTATTAATAGAAGAACATAGACAACTTCAAGTATAGAGAGAACTCATTTAATGAGTTGAAAGATAAGAGGACATAAATGAAAGTAACTGCTTACCCACACAAAGGTGGAATAGAAGAAACCCCAATAGGAGAAGAGAAACTAGTGACCCTTTGGGTCACAGAGTTATCTCTAAAACAAATTCCATCAAACAAAACATTCAACTTACCACACAACAAAGGCCACAGAACTTGCCAACCCCTCTCCATGAAGTCTAGCTCTCCAACGAGCTAGACCCCCATCGTGTCTCACCTCCTCTTAACTGGATACTTCCATGAGAGCGAGAGTGACATGGCAGATTACCCTGTGGCAAGGAGGGAAGGGTCTGTGTGCCTGCCAAAATTTGACCTAACAGCCCCAGGCAACCAAAGTCATGATTTTGAGCATACATATTTTGGTGAACCCAACGTGAGAAACATAATCTTTTTGTTTTGTGGCTTGTGTTCCCATTCAACGCTTCAAAAACATTTAGCAAAAGATTCAAAATCTTTTTTCACTATTCTTCATAGCTACTTCCACCACTTCCCCTTCCACCACCTTTACTATCGCTAGCTCCATTTATTCTGCAATGTCTACGGCACCCCTGAATATGAGAAAGCCTAATCTAAACCAAGGGAACATCCCTTCAAGGGAATCAAAGACTCTCTTTTTTGATAGATACGTGCCTCCCCATCCAGATGCACCCATCACAAATTGTTACGAATACGAAGACTTTGATTATGAACAAGATCAAAGAGATCAAAGATAATCTAGGTGTTCTATATATTTCAACAACCCAGTTGGGAACATAATTTGGTCATACCAAATGCACCACATAAATCTAGGAGGATAAGGTCAAAAATACACTGACCCAATCAACCTTCTAGAAGCACATCAAGTACTCATCTTGATGAAGAGGTAAAAAGATTGGAAAAACACTTGCAAGAGCCAAAAGATGCACAAGAAGCCCTGAGAATTGCCTTGCGAAAAGAAGCATGCCATCTTGAACATACTCGAAGAGAAAATCCAAGGAACAAAGAAAGACCTAGAGCTGCCACACCTATAAATTTAATTACAACTCTAATATAAAGTATTAGAATGCTAGAAGTAGAACAAACAACTTCTGAAAGAAGGCAAAAGTCCCATGATGACAATCAAATAGAATAGGACTAGGGGGTATCTCAACCTCCCCCCTACCTCAACTACTATTCAAGGAATGCAAGTAGTAACATATGCCAAAACAGGAATCCTCCCATTCAAAACGTTAAAAACATGCTAGGAAATCCTATCAACCAAATGATGGGATATCAACACCCCTAGCTAGATTCTTGTTAACTACACCTCAGTCACAAAGGACCTTCCTCAAAACATATCTCGAGTACTTGAAGGAGCCTTTCAATAAAAACATAAGAAGCATGCAGCTACCTCAATCAATGCCAGATCTCCCGAAGATCAAAGGAGAAGGAGACCCAAACTCTCACATTAAATCCTACACCACGACAATTAGAGAACTCCTTCCTTGGGATGGGGTTGTAGAAAAAATATTTCCAAAAGCTCTTGAAGGCATAGCTCTGGACTAGTACTATCACTTACTAGAAGCTTCAATTCACTCATTTAGAGAACTAATTGGAGAGTTTGTCATGGCATTTGACATGAACAAACTCATTAAAACAGGGATCAGAGAATTCCTCACAATGAAACATGAGGCAAATAAATCTGTATCCTACTTTGTCACTTGATGGAGGCAAGTCCTTTACTCCTCGACTAGTGCTCCGAACATGGATCATTGAAAACTATGTGACCTCTTCTTACATGCCTTAAACAAGGACATGAGAGAAGACATTCAAAAATTGCCACACAAATCCCATGAAGAAGCATTGGAAAGTGCTTTGAGGATTGACCAAGCCACCATTGATAGTGGTAGAAAGGTCTATGCGTCAAATGGAAAGTTGATGAAGGAAGACACATGAAACAACACCTATGTCATTAAGATCCTTAAAAACAATAGGAATGCAACCATAGATGGGGTGACAAATCAACCCCCAATCAAGAAAGTAAGAGATGACTACAATGGGAGTGATTACTATCCTTCTAATGTAAATGCCATAGACTGACCTAGGAATAATGGGAACTACCCTAGGGACAATTACCAAAATTGGAACTGCAATAGAATCAGAAACATAAATGATGGAAGATATGAAAGACCCCAATACAAGTTCAATTAGTTTTGTTCTTTTCATAGAACAAACAGGCACAATACAAAATCTTGAAGAGAATATAATAGATTGATAACAAGGCTACCAGAAGACCAACAACATTTGTTCATAGAGATGTTCTTGAACCCATAGGAGGTCACACCAGATAACAATGACATAAGACAAAATGAAGCTCTAATAGATCCACAAAGCACAAACATGACAATCTATTAGGACCTGTTTCCAGCACACAAAGACACAAAAACAATGAACCAAAACAAAATAGCTCAAGGTAGTAACCCTGAGGTCCCACCACAACTAGGACAAAAGGGAGAACCTAGGATGATGGGATTAGTCAGGATTATGCACAATGAAGAGGAAGAGGAAGACCATGGGGATGAAAATAAACAAACATAATCATATGAAGTTATCATTTCAGTAGTGGAACCAATACCAGCTCCAATCGGACCTTACGAGCTTATAGAAGATTTAAGGAAGACATATGCTCACATTTCATTCATTGACTTACTCAGGAACTCCCCTTCACATCGGTCAACATTACTAAAAGCAATAGGTCTAAAATAGGTTGACCAAATTGCAGCACCACCTAGTGAGCAAATCAATCATGTGGACTACGACATCAGTCCACCAAATTTTGAACTCAAAGATCTAGAGTTCTTCTTTGACTTATAGTAGATGCCTTCTAAGGTAGAGTTAACATAAAAGGAGACCTTGCACTATATCTTCAAGTATGGATCTATGACACTTGCATCAAGCAGACCTTAATCAATGATGGGGTAGTAGTTAACATAGTTCCTTTCTCCCTACTAGAGAGGATGGGCTATGGACACACTAATATCACCACTTCACAAGATACTCTAAGTGGGTATGATAATCTAAAGGCTACCACCATAGGTAAGATTACCCTTCCAGTGACCTTGGGACCTAAAACCATTCCTACCACATTCTACTTCATAGACAAAGACATGGGATATAATTTTCTTCTTGGAAGACCATGGATACACAGAATGAAAGTTGTGCCATCAACATTATTTGAGGAAGCTCGATTCTTACGTTTAGGGAAAATATATGTCAGAAAGGGAGATCCAGAACCTTTCAGCATGTTGAAATCAAACACACCAAACAAGAGTATATGTATCCCCATAGATTATGAACTCCCTACCAACAAATTGATCTTCCCTAATCCTACACCTCAATCGATATGCATCAAACAAATGGAAATCCCAAAAAAGACCATAAACGCTACAGAGATCAAAACTTTAGAGAATGAGGCATTTCTAAAACAAAATAAAATGATCCCCAAAGAAAAAACAATTGAGATCCTAGAATGGATAGAGCAGGATGGACCACTCCAATTCCCCCTAGAGGTACTCATGATCAACATCCAAGAGGACTACAAACTCTTCCCTTGTATAGAAGAAAAATCATACAAAACTGAAGTTCTAGTGTTTGAGACAACCACGTTAGATTTGAGAAATGTAGACCCACATGCTTTCTCAGACACCTAGGAAGACATAATAGAAAGTTATGCTCCATTGTCACCATTAAGTGAATCACGTGTCCCTGAGACACTAAAAGAAACATAATCTTATGAGCCTCTCACACCAATAGACGAATCATATCAACCATTGACACACATAGAGGAGGCACATTCTATTGACAATGAATCAACTAATGCCATAGGAATGCTACCTAGGATGTTCATGGTGTCTGAGCTACAAGAGAAGCCAACCACCTCTGCCTTAATTCAATCAAATGAACTTGACAAGTGGGAAGTACCTCTAGTACAAATTGAAATGGTTGAAAGACTTCCTAATGAAGATGAAGAAAGTGAAGGTACTTTTCATGGAGAATGGAAGATCAGAATGTCAGTCGGCATGATGACCCTGCTATTTTTGAACTACCAAAGAGTTACATCAGATATGCCATGGACTTAAGACCAGAACCAAATAGGAGGACAAGTATAAGCTTTGTCCCTCTTGATGAGCAAAGGGAGCCACAAACTCCCCTTGAGTTGTTCCAAGTTTTGTAAAGAATCCAAGAGAGACCAGATGTGAAAATCTACATTCAAGAATAATACGACCTGTTAGAAGAGTTATTAAATTGTGAGGAAGTCCTATATTGGACCCCTTCCCATCAAAAAGCCTTTCGAGACTTACTTCGTCTCACACTGCCAAGAGAAACCACCAAGTTGGTAACAATAGAATCAAATGACAAACCCTACATAATAGGAAAACTTGTCCTAAGAAGAGGTAGCACGAAGAATAATAAAAGAAGATGAAAAAGAGATTTTTTAGAAGATTGGAAAGGTCGGTATATGGTCAAAGAAGATGTCAAAAATGGTGCCTATCTCTTGTGCACAATGGAGGGAGAGCAATTTGGTAGAATAGTCAATGCCTTTCACCTCAAGAAATATTGTCTAAAAACCAAAAAAAATCATAAAACACAAAGATACCAAAAAAAAAATCAAAACATCAAAAACAATTTGTTTCTTGCATTTTAGTATCATTCTATTCATCTTGCATTACAGTCAGTGTCTTGCTCTTGTACTATTTTCTTTTTAGTAGAGAGTCTAAGGTTTCCTAGATATGCATCATCCTTTTGGGATGTAGAGATTCCCCATTTTCACAATCACCATATCCCTTTTCATTCCCAATGATTCTAATCAAAGCCTATCTCTTAGCTTTACACTAATCCCAGTCTTCATAAGTCAAGATGTTAGGTCTAAAAAAAGTCAGTATTCAAACCTACAGTGTTCAAACGAAGCTTGCACATCGACCTTCCCAATTCTTCCCTAGTAGTAGAGAATTTTGACCAAATTATGAAAAATTTAGGTGGCGCTCAGCCCCTTATTTTTCCTTGCCAAAAACATCAGGAGGGTCAAAACTCTGAGGGAAACAATCTAAAATTTGAGTGAATAAAAATGAATGAGTGATCAAAATAAGAGTATGAGAGATCAAAGTATTGCATATCAAAATTTCCAAAAGCATTCATTTCTTGAAAAGTCCAAAATTCAAAAAAAATGAGGAAAATTAAGTGAAGCATTCTAGAAAATACAAAAAAAAAAGTGAAAAGCAAAAAAAAAGAGAGAGATATGAAAAAAGAGTGAAAGAGAGAAGATTGTTGAATGTCCGTACTCTTGGGTGGAGATCAGTCTAAGCTCGAAGCCTCAAGGGTGACATTCTAATAGACAAAGTAAAAAGAAAGGTACAAACTGCACACACACTAGCTAAGCAAAACCTAGAGTCTAGTAGTCTCTAGGATCATCTTCTACCTAGGGACCCTTGTTCTTTCGTATTTATCCTTTACCTTGGGTCTACCTTGCTTGCCATCTATGATCTAAGTCTAGCAAACACCAATAAAATGTGTTACTTATCTAAGTTGAAATCTTGTCAGATTTTCTTATCTAGATAAGGATCAGTATTTAGCCTTTAGCAAAGCTCAAAATCAGAAACACTCCATTTGCATTTCTACTCCACACTTGAGTTTTAAAATCCCACCTCACAGCCTCGATTAGGTCTCTTATATCAAGACAACTCACAATCCCCTTAATTGAAAATCATATTAAAGAGTAGTCACATTGTTTGTTCCACATTACATTCATGCCAAAATCAGAAAAAGAGTCAAAGAAATAAAATCAAATGTCATATCTCATGACATTCAGTAGAAGTAAATGTTTCATTTCAGCATCTCTCATATTCTTGCATCTGCATATTGTAAACTGCATCTCATACATATGCCATAGAAAATTACAAATACATGTCATTGTTATCATACTTGCATTGTTAAAAGAGTTGAAAAGGTCAAACATAATAAAAAAGTTCTCAAACCTCCAAAACATGTACAAGTGATGAGTAAAAGTCCAATAGGCAAAAACCATAAACAGATAAACTTTCATAGATACATCCAAAGTCTACTTATATAGGAGAATCAAAGAGCTAGGACAAAACACTCTAGAGGCTCCCCATGCAAGGGGGCACGACTTCAAGAAAAGAATTCAAGGTCGGTTTCCTCTAACGCAACCCTTAGGACTTCGGCTCCTCTGTCTATGAGTACACTTGTCACTCCATGAGACCTATGGGAGCGAGGTGCCCTACTATGAGCATGTGACTATGAAGACCCCGCCATACTAGCATCTTGTCATCTAAAACTGAGATGAGCCATCTCTCATAGAATCTGATTCTCATCCTTAAGCGTGTGAATCTCAGCCTTCAAATTTGCATTCTCTTGACATCCATGGTAGATAGCAGTGAAAATGTCTGTGTGTCTTCTAGTAGTAGGGGGCACACTACGATCAGCTAAAAGATGGTCTTGAGTCAGCTTAGTGAAAGGAAAAGCCAACCCAACATTAATCTCACGATCAAAAGCCCTCCACTAATGGACATTACCTAAAAAAATGAATCAAAAGAGAAAGATGTGTTAGTTCCACACGAAAAGAGAAAGGACAAAGTGTGAAAAATAATGAACAAAACTCACATTGATCACCTAGCTTCCAATCAGGGTCAAGTTGTCACATCACCTCATCCAAATGAGGAGGTCAAAAAATAATAGGAGGACCCTCAGGGATGTCAGGTGCCTCATCTACATCATTGGTAGCATCAAGACCCTCATCCTACACATCATCAGGTAAGCCCTCATCTAACAAATCATCATCATCAGGAATATAGTCCTTGTCAGTAGACTCTAAATCCACAACTACAATGAGAGATCTAAAAGAAGTCCCTTTCTCTTCCCTCTATCCTCATTTGGGAACTCTAGTGGTAAAGACTCCAGGAGTCAAAGGAGTCTAAACAACTAGCCTCTGTCTAATCTCACCCATCTCCTGAATAGACCTATAACAAGTGGACACTGGGAGCAACTCTTCGGGGAAGTCCTCACAAAACTAATGTAAGACATGCTCGACATGATGGGCGTCAACTAGACCATTATGGTCTGAAACCTTAGATACTCCATGATAGTACTATCTGATCTCACCATCATGAGCCCAGGATCCCTCCATGTAACGATAAGGATCATAGATCATATCCTCATTCATAGGAGTAGTGACAGTGGGTAAAGAAGCATCAAAGTGACCCAAATGTATCCATCTAGTTGCTCTCAATAAATGTCTACCCAAAATCAGAATAAGCTTCTGACAGGGCCTAATTTGCTCAAATATCCATGTCATAACCAAAGAATACTAGATAAAAGCAAAGGCTCCTCACCGTGCAATACAATAGAAGTCCCTATAGAACATGGCCAAAATATCTCATCCCCAAGCACAGACTGTGTCCTCCTAAATACCATGAATGATGGGTACCCAAAACCATCTCAAATGAGATGAGGCCTTGTCTCCAGACAACCTCGATGTAATCAAACCAATCAAGAATCTCCTCAAAAGTGGGATGCCAAGTCAAGGCATGGAAGTGAGTTGGACTCCTATCTAATCCCTATGGCAACAAACCCCCATGAACTCTGCCTAAGATGTCTTGTCCTTGAAGGACTCACTAGTAGGAAGAACGAGAGGATGTCCTCTCACAGGATCACCAAGAATATGGTAGACATCAAACGAAGTGATGGTGCACTCTCTAGAGACCTATGGGAACCTAAAAGTGTTCCTATGAACATCCCAGTAGGTCAAAATATCACAACATATGCATGACATGGGGTGAATAATAGGCATGTGACAAACTCTAGCCAGACCTACTCTCCTCAAAATAGTATGATCCTCATTACTCAGTGAAGTGAACATCCCTAAGAGCCACCCCTACTCTTGGTAGGCATTCCATCACATACACATGTCCTACAAAATTAGAAAAGAACATTAGATTAGATCTCATAAATTTGCAAAAATCCTAAAAATCATAAAACTTGTAGAAAATCACAAAAAAATGTATAACCCCTTAAAATTGCAATAAACAAGTGATTACAGTAGTCAAAACAAGTCAGATCAGAGTGAAACAAGTGTCAGAAAACATGAAAATTGAGTTAAAATCAACCCAACAGGTTCACCCCTAGGCGACCTAGATGACTGCAGGATCTCTACCGGGTGACTCTACTGTTCTGCAGGATCTCCCTTGGGTGACCCTATTGTTCTATAGGATCTCCCCTGGATGACCTACCTAACAAAATGAGTGATCCTAGAGGGAGATCCCTCGAACTGAAACTACTCTAAAAACTTCATTTCTCAGCTAATTTCAGAAAAGGAAAGACCTATCCTACTCTAAATGACAAAACAGAGACAATGCAACAAGAAGAATTGACAAAAATAGACAATTCCAAAAGATATTTCACAAACTTCAAACTAGGGCTTAGAGAAGGGTTTTTCACTATTTACATACCAATTCTCCATGGCTAAAGAAGAGGTAGCCATATTTACAATCTCCTCAATGATATCTATCCAATGACTGCTCACACGATCAATTTCGTCGCAGTTTCACTCCAATCTCACGATTTGGCTTACTTTGTTTTCCCTTAGCTTACTTTCATTTATGCATTTTTAGATTAGTTCTTTGCTTTTATGCATCTCTTTTGTGCGTCATTTTGTGTGCATTCATTCCTACAGGTCTAACTAACAAAGGCAAACAACTAGTTGAACTCGAACAATCCATGGTAAGTTCATCATTCCAGTTTTCATTATTCATTTTGATACATTCAAATATCAAACTAACACTAGTTATTGCAAGTACAATTGTGGGAAAATAAACAACAAGTAAGGCCTAGTTTTGGGAATGGTATCTACCTTTTAGGTAGACTACCATACCCATGGGGACAAATATGTAAGCACAAAAATCATGCACAGCATCCACGAGGACCTCTATGATGATTTTAATCCTTGTCATGTACATGTAAGTGTGAAATAATGTCCTCTAAGTAGCAAACCTCTTGATGACATGTCTTCTTTTTTGTCTTGTGTTGTTTCCTCTTTGCCATTTGCTCTCTCCCTTTGTTTTCGACGTTTTTTGACACTTTTGCGACACTTGTCGATTTGTGTTTTCTGAGCTTTAGACCCTGTTCCTAAACCTTGTGAGTGTCTTGTAGGTGAGTTTCCACCTTCCCCCTATGTTTTTCATCCTCTACACCTCGTAGAAGCCTTCTAGAGGTCCCCCCTTTCCATCTCCAAGTTTCATTTTTCAGTTTCGTTCGACCAATCCAAATCTCCCCCTACTATTTTCAGATCTCCCTGAGGAGATCCTGCAGTGCAAGTGGATATTTGGATTCTTCCACATGATTGACCTATTTCCCGAGGTAGAACACCTACTTTTTCTCTTCCCTACCATCTCCCATAATGTTGTTCCTCTAAAAACCTTTTTTTGTCCAGATCTCCCCCAGGCGACCCAGGGTCGCCAACGGATGACCCTACTTGGAAAAGGGGCTACCCTATTGCATTTCCAGTCATGGAAAAACTTGAGTTTCTCACTCAAGAAAGTTTCATTTTTGCCTGTTTTTATTCCAATCCGCATGATTTTTTATGCCTAATATAGAGTTAACTATTTCATGCACCTACACATGCATAATTAACTATATTTCATCTAAAATTAACAACTCAATCAATCTAATGCATCGTTGCAACTCCAATCCTTGTTCAGTGATAAGCTATTATTGATTTATCACTCCTTAGTTAGTTGAGATCATTGGGTGATCAGCCTAGTTCACTCCCTAATCAATCCTTGTTAACTCATCAATCAATTGAGTTAACGTCTCAATCAACCCCCTTCTTCTGACCTATAAATACCCCCCTCCCTCAAGCACAAAGGGAGGCAAATTCATTGTACACACAACTCTTGCTAGGTTTTTGCTCTCCAAATCAACGTTCTAATACTCTCACAGGATGAAGGTGCCTTTTATTTTATTCATTATTCAATCAAGCATCATTACGCCACTTCAATCAATGTCATTGTGCTCCATCAAAATCTCTCATTGAGCTCTTTAAAGCTTAAACAACTTTATTTTCCTTCTTTGTGTCATCTTGTCGTCAAGAGGTCTTCCCGCCACTTCAAGAGGATTCGAGGTTGCCAACATCAAGGATTTATGAGGGTAGTGGAGTCACACAAATCTTTATTCTTTCATGTGACTCTATTGCTTTATTCAATTGATAGTAATTAGAAAATCAAAATTGCCCTTGGGAATAGTAATTCATTGCTTTTTCCTTTATAGATCTAGAATCTTAGAGATAGTTTGCATTGTTAGATTAGGTTTGTTTACTTGCAATTTTCCTTTTCTAGATTAGTTGTTTCAAAACAATCAAAAACCCAAAAACATAGATTAAAATTGCATTAGAAAAAGTCATATCATCTTGCATTTGTATTTCCTTTCATTGATTAAAAAGCACTTGTCATTTTAAAAAATAGTTAAAAAGCACAAAATAAGTTTACATATCATTTAGCTTTGCATGCATCTAGAAACCTTAGAAAAGATAGATAACTTGCAAACCCTCAATACCATCATGAGGTAAACCATGGTTAAATGATTTAATCAAATCCTTGATCACCTCACAAGGTAAAGATAAGTCAAAGCATAACTAAACCCTAGGTCAACTAAACCCTAGATCAAAACCCTAAGTCTAGTTAAGGTTGGTCATTACACATTTATCTCTATCTTGGCTCACGAATGTGCCTAAGAGTAAGAGGTAAATGGGTGAGGGCTATTCTCAACGAGATTGAGGAAATCAATCCATGACAATAGCAGGAGATATTTACTTTACCACAACAAGATCCATTTGTCCTCTTATTGATAGAAGAACATAGACAACTTCAAATACAACGAGAACTCATTCAATGAATTGAAAGACAAGAGGACATAAATGAAAGTAACTTCTTACCCAAAGAAAGGTGGAATAGAAGAAACCCCAATAGGAGAAGAGAAACTAGTGACCCTTCGGGTCATAGGGTTATCTCTACAACAACTGCCATTGAACAAAACATTCAACTTAGCACACAACAACAAAGGCCATAGAACTTGCTAACGCCTCTCTGTGAAGTCTAGCTCTCCAACTAGCCAGACCCCCACCATGTCTCACCTCCTCTCAACTAGCTACTTCCATGAGAGAGAGAGTGACATGGCGGAGCAACCCATGGCAAGGAGGGAAGGGTCCATGTGTATGCTGAAATTTGACCCGACAACCCCAGGCAACTGGAGTCATGATTTTGAGGATTCATATTTTGGTGAACCCAATGTGAAAAATAAAATCTTTTGGTTTTGTGGTTTGCGTTCTCATTCATCGCTTTACAAAAAATTAGCAAAAGCTTCAAAACATTTTTTCACTATTCTTCATAGCCGCTTCTGCTTCCATCACCTTCACTATTGCTTGCTCCATTTATTTTGTGGTGTCTATGGCACCCCCAAATATGATAGAGCCTGATCTAAACCAAGCGAACATCTCTTCAAGGGAACTAGAGACTCCCTCTTTTGATAGATACATGCCTCCCCATATGGATATCCCCATCACAAACTGTTATGACTACGAAGACTCCAATTATGAACAAGATCAAAGAGATCAAAGAGAATCTAGGCGTTCTCTGTCTTTCAACAACTCAGCTTGGGAACACAATCCAACCATACCAAATCCACCACATAAAGATAGGAGGGTAAGGTCATAAATACATCAAACCGATCAACCTTCAACAAGAACATCAAGTACCCATCTTGATGAAGTGGTGAAAAGACTAGAAAAACATTTGCAAGAGGCAAAAGACGCACAAGAATCCCTGAGAATTGCCTTGCAAGAAGAACAAAGAGAAAATGTTGCAAGAGAAGAAGCATACCATCATGAACATACTTGATGAGAAAATCCAAGGAACAAAGAAAGACCTAGAGCCGCCACACCTATAGATTTAATTGAACTTTACTACAAAGGATTAGAATGCTAGAAGTAGAACAAACAACTTCAAAATAGAGGAAAAAGTTCCATGATGACAATCGAATAGAACAGGACTAGAGGGCATCTCATCCTCCCCCCTACCTCAATTATTATTCAAGGAACACAAGAAATGTCATATGCCAAAATGGGAATCCTGCCATTCAAAATGTTAAAAACATGCTAGGAAATCCCACAAACCAAATACTCGGATATCAACACCCCCCAGATGGATTATTTTTTTAACTACACCTCAGTCTCAAAGCACCTTCCTCGAAACATATCTCAAGTACTTGAAGGATTCTCTCAATCAAAACATAAGAAGCATGCAGCTACCTTGGCCATTGCCAGATCTCCTAAAGTTCAAAGGAGAAGGAGATCCAAACTCGCACATTAAGGCCTACACCATGGTGATAAGAGAACTCCTCCCTTGGGATGGGGTTGTATAAAAAATATTTCTAGAAACTCTTGAAGGCATAGCTTTGTGATGGTACTATTGCTTACCAGATGCTTCAATTCACTCATTAAGACAACTAATTAGAGAGTTTGTCATGGCATAACAAACTTGTTAAAATAGGGATTAGAGAATTCCTCACAATGAAACAAGATCCAAATATATCTATATATCACTTTGTCACTCAATGGAGGCAAGTCCTTTACTCCTTGACTAGTGCTCTGAACATGGATCACTGGGAACTATGCAACCTCTTCTTACATGCCTTAAACAAGGACATGAGAAAAGACATTCAAAAATTACCATACAAATCCTATGAAGAAGCATTGGAAAGTGCTTTGAGGATTCACCAAGCTACCATTGACAGTGGTAGAAAGGTCTATGGGTCAAATGGAAATTTGATGAAGGAAGACACATGAAACTATGCCTCTATCTTTAAAATCCTTAAAAACAATAGGAACACAACCATAGACGAGGTGACAGATCAACCCCTAATCAAGAAAGTAAGAGGTGACTACAATGGGAGAGATTACTATCCTCCTAATGTAAATGCCATAGACCAACGTAGGAACAATGGGTACTACACTAGGGACAATTACAAAAATTGGAACTTCAATGGAAACAAGAATAGGAATGATGGAAGCTATGAAAGACCCCCATACGAGTTCAATCAGATTTGTTCTTTTCATAGAACAAGAGGGCACAGTACAGAATCTTGTAGAGAATATAATACATTCATAGCAAGGCTATTGGAATATTAGCAACATTTGTTCATAGAGATGTTCTTGAACCCACAGGAGGTCACACCGGATAACAAGGACACAAGACAAGACCAATCTTGAATAGCTCCACAAACCACAAACATGAGAATCTATCAAGACCCATTTCCTACACATAAAGACACAAAAATAATGAACCAAAACAAAATAGCTCAAGGTAGTAACCCTAAGGTCCCACTGCAACTAGGACAAAAAGGAGAAGATAGGATGATGGGATTAGTTGAGATTATGCACAATGAAGAAGAAGAGGAAGACCATGGGGATGAAAATGAACAAATAGAAGCATACGAAGGTATTGTTTCAGTAGTGGAACTAATACCAGCTCCAATCGGACCTTATGAGCTTATAGAAGATTTAAAGAAGACATATGTTCACATTTCATTCATTGACTTACTTAGGAACTCCCCTTCACATCGCTTAGCGTTACTAAAAGAAATAGGTCTAAAATACCTTGACGAAATTATGCCACCACCTAGTGAGAAAATCAATCATGTGGACTATGACACCAGCCCACCAAATATGGAGCTCAAATATCTAAGGTTCTTTGACTTACAACAAATACCTTACGAGGCAGATTTAACCAAAAAAATTGAGACCCTCCGTTGTATCTTCAAGTATGGATCTATGACACTTGCATCAAGTAGACCTTAATCAATGATGGGGCAATAGTTAACATAGTTCCTTTCTTCCTATTAGACAGGATGGGCAATGGACACACTAATATCACTGCTTCTTGAGATACTCTAAGAGGGTATGATAATCTAAAGGCTGCCAGCATAGGTAAGATTACCCTTAACTCATTTCACCATATTGAATATTGTTGTTCACTTCATGAGAGAGGAGAGAATGTAGAGAGCATAGAGGAAGGAGATAACTATGTTGATGAAAAACACAGAGTGAGTGTGTGATAACAAGGTGCATTTCAAGTTACAAAAGAACCATTATTGCACATATGAAACTATAAACTTCAGGGGTATTAGCCTCTTTGTTTTAGATTGGGATTGAAGCCTCATTATATTGAGTTGGAGCTCATTGTAGGTGTGTGATGTACCTATACATGATAGCCTCAAAACATTACCTTCTGTGTATGACGTACTTGTAGGTTGTAGCCTCAAAAAATTGCCTTGGGTGTTGATGTACATGTGAGTTGGTGCCTATAAAACATATGTAATCAGTGCTTACTATGAGCTTGGATTTGAGCAGTAGACTCAAGAAACTTTCTCACTGTAGTTTTTCCCATTCTGTGTTTTCCATGTAAATCTGGTGCCTCTCTTATGTGTGTGTGGTTTTTATATGTGCTTTCCATTTTTTTTATTGATTGCATTTTAAAGTTTTAACTTACAACGATTCACTCCTCCTCTTAGTGTATTAATTTTCTTTCAATAGAGTACTCCTTTCTCCCACATCATTTATGATTTTGTCCCACTATTATCCTCAACATTACTTGTTCTTTGCTAATATTTAGTCACAGTCCACTTACCCTTGTCAACGACCAGTCCCTCACATTTATCAACCTCTTTCCTAGTCATCACACATCCTTTGATTACGTTTTTCTCTACTGTATATTCCTTAGTATATCTCCTCACACTCCTATTCATCTATCCTATTCTCTATATAGTCTCCTTTTGGAAATCCTCATTCTCATGCCCTCTCCTCTATGTATATTCTTTTACATTTGTGGTACTATAAGTTTTTCCAGCAATGTCACACATATTTGAAATCAACACATATTGTCCCTCCCTAATGCACACACCAATGTTGTAAAATTCTCCTTTAATTACCCTTAGTGGTATCAAGTTCTAATTTGTCCATCCTTCCAAATCACGTATGTGTTATCTCTTCCATCATAAATTGCTTCCCTAATTTGAACCTCACCCAACATTGTTCCTCCACCAAAATATGGTCGCTCCATTGAAACCATCCTATTTGGTATGGGCATAGATGTCTCATCCTCCTCAGTCCCAAATTGTCAACCATATTCACAAATACTAAGTTGTCTATGTTCCCACTATCCACCACAACCTTGTAGCATTTATATCCTACCTTGCATCTAGTTTGAAACAAACTCTTTTTTTGTACTAGCTCATTCCTCCCATCACACCTCAAATATTTATGTTAGACTAATAAATCCTCACATTTAGAATCCCTCTCTAAAGTGGGTGGCCTCTCACCACCAAATAC
Organism: Cunninghamia lanceolata; assembly: GCA_027924645.1. NCBI lineage: Eukaryota > Viridiplantae > Streptophyta > Pinopsida > Cupressales > Cupressaceae > Cunninghamia > Cunninghamia lanceolata. The sequence goes on from BSBN01000978.1 coordinate 6,430,146, forward strand.
AATTCTTGCATTATCATTTATCCTCTTTCCTCAACACTCAAATGCTTTGTCCTTCACCACACCTAAAACAAGTTCACTTATAAGATTTCTACCTTTTCCTTCTCATATCCTCCTCTACCTTATTGAATAGACCCTCCATATTCCCCTTAAGCCTCCCTGTGATGAGTATCTTCTACTATTTCATCATTATGATAGATTACATTATCATTTCTACCTTTTTAGTAGTTTCTATAGTCATCTTCCCTATTCATGTGATAGCTCCTATAATCTTCTTTCTCTCGATGGTCTAATCTTTGGCCTTCTCTTTCACTATAATATTGATAACCTCTCCCATGACCTCTTGTGGTTTCGCCCAATCACAACATCTCATTTTGTTAATTTGGCTCTTCTCTTCTCTTCCTCTCTATTAGTTCCACTTTTCCTCTTACTTTAATTCTAGTTTCTTCTCAGTGGCGAGAACCAAATGGTACACCTCCTTAACCATCTAGATATTGCAAATATCCAACTCCTCTTGGATAGATTCCCTTAATCCATTGACAAACTTGGCCACTTTTTCAGCCCCTTCTTCATGATGTCTTGACTTAACTTTCAACCTATAGTACTCTTTGGTCTATTTCTTGATACTCATATCACTTGGCCACAAATTGTGCAACTCTTTTAGTAATTCATTGGAATGAACTTGGATTTTATCTTTTCAAAGTAGTAATTACAATGAGATATAAATCATTAGTTTATTTTTACATATAAAAATGGTAAATTCTCTTCTCTCTAACATCAATCTATAAAGATAATTATGGGAGTTTTCAAGTGCCATACATAACCAATAATTACAACATAAAGACACTTGTAATTTTTTTTACTTCTTCATTATATATTATAGCGGTTTATTTCTAATTGAAATCAAATTAAATTAAAAATATTCACAAATCCATGAATCTATTATCTACCTCATCAAGCAAAGGGATGTGAAACAACATTAGAAATATCTAACTATAAATGACACAAAACCTACATACACTTATATAAAATTACATATTAAATCTAGAATGTGTAAGTAAATGCTTAACCTTACATATGCAAAAGACAATAGGATTAATTGAAAGAAAAAAATATATATAGAATGGCAAGGCTAATTTTGAGCCCTCCTCTCCCATTTCTTGCTGCTCAAGTACCTTTCCATTTACTTGAAGTATTCCTCACCTTTTATTTTTCACTCTTTCTCCACCTCCTCCTCGAACTTTTCATTTCATACATATGTAGGTTTTATGAAAATCGTTCAATTAAATGCGCATGTTGTCATAGAATAAGTCTTTTCTAGATACACCAATAGTGTATATAAGTAGTAATCTCCATTTCACTCTATGAATATAATTTTATGAAGCCAACATCATAGTCTAGATTGCCAAATACTCAAAACAAAAACAAAACCATTTTTTTATGAACTAAAAATACAACCTTGTTCCTTCATTATTAGTGTAGCTCTGACATGGTGCACCATTATTATAGTGTGAGCCAATTTTTATAATCACTTCATTTAGCATCACAAATAATCTCCACAAGAACATTCTCCTAGCCCTGAATGATGCAAAAAAAATTCATCTCTCACAATAATTTCTCTTGCAACAATATTTGAGATAATCTTCATTGCCTTGTGACAATCAACAAATACTTGAAGGTTCTTAAAAATTTTAATAGTTGTTCTAGGGGGGTTTCTAACAAACCAAAAGCAATTGCCAACTTTTCACTATGGCAGTAGCGAAATAATTCTTTATCCTCCTTTTCCATAGCACTAAGTAAATGTCTTGAATATGAATTTAATACCTTATTACCTTCATCTCCCAAGCCAATTTCTCCAACTTTGCATAAATCTCCTATGTCTATGGATATGATCTATCTCTTATGTGTAAAAGGCACATACCATTTTATGGCCTTCAATCCATCTACATCCAGGGATATTTATAATTACTTTATCTTTCATTAATCTCCTTACCATTTGAACCTCACACCATCTACCCACGTCTTCATGCATGTTTGAGTGAACATAAGTCATAGTATATTTTTAGGGTCCAAATAAAAAAGAAACATCACTATAAATTCTCCTAAGCCTATAATCATATGTGATTTGTAGTGCCAAGAAAACACTTCCACACAACCACTACATGTTCAACTGGCATCTTAATGATAAAGCTTAGGGTGTCCTCAAGATAGCTATCATGAGAAAGAAAGTCAACCAAGCACACATAATGATCAATTGTAGATGTAATGCAATAAGGGTTACTCATGTGATTGAAGCATCTCATGCACTCATCCACTAAACTTGCATGGCTACATGCACATAGAACAAAAGCAAAGCTTATAATGCTAGGATATGTTCTAGAGTGCTTCATTACATCAATCATTTTGAGAACAATCTTATAAAATCCATTTTGTGCATATCTTGGAATTATTGCATTCCATGAGACCACATTTCTTTGAGGCATTTTGTCAAATAGTTCATGTTCCTTGTCTATGATTCCATATTTTGCATACATGTTTGCCAAGACATTTGCAACTATAGAATTTGACAAAATTCCTCTATCATTTATCCTTCGATGGATGCCTATACATTGTTCCAAAGCTACCATTTTGGCACAAGCAGGGAGGATGCTAGCAAAGGTTGTGGAGTTCAGCTTAACACCTACCAATTGTTTTTGCTTGAAAGGTTCTAAAGCCTTTTCAACAAATCATTTTGTGCATATCCTATGATCATGGTATTTCATGAGACCACATTTTTTTGAGACATTCGGTGAGTTGTTCATAGTGCATTTGAGCTGGAGGGGAGAGATTCAAATTAAAATTACTCCTAATTTAAAACTAACCATGAGCGGTAGTAGGTGGGGTAGTCACAGGTTTAAGTCACAATTAGTTGAAGCCTGCATTGATGTGTTGTTAATAGAATTTTCTTAACAATCAAACAGAGTTGGTGAGGGCCCACCAGCCACATCTAAGTCAAATCTTATAGTGTGTTATTTAAACCCAGCCGATATAAATAAGTGTTATTGATGTAGGAGCATCCAAAGGTGTTACGACAATCTTGCATCACCAAAAAATATTTTATGTTGCTTCAATTTTTTGTTTTTGTATCCTTATTACTTCAGTTGGAGCACAGCTTGAAGTTTCTAGTGGTTTTGGACTGTCAAAATTTTCTGAAGGCTAAATATAGTAACTTCTATTTTTAGGAACTTTCCATTTATGTACGTATGGGCTTGAATTTTACACAGAGCTCTAGAATTATAAAATTCAACCTTTGGTGAAAGAATCACCTCAAGATCATTCTTGGGTATAGAGATATTAAGGTTTCAATGTTTAAAAAATACACCAAAAATTTTTCAAAGTTAATTTCAGGGATTTAGATGTCGTTTTTGGTCTCAAAACTTGGCATAATTGACACCATCAGTTACCATAGCGTAGAACACTTCACAAGTTTTCCAATGCATCAAACAGTTCATGAATCAGACACGTTCAAAAATTATAGCTCTCAGAAATTGTGTTACCGGATTCTCAAATTTTAAATTTCAAATAAGAATTTTTTTGGGTGGGAAAATGGACAGCTGGACCTTTATGCACCCAAAAGGGGAGTTGCACTTTCTATAACATACAAAGGTAGTGGAGAAGTGGCGGGAAAGTTATTGATGACACTAATAAAAGGGTAGAGGGGAGTTACAAAGGGCAGACTCCATTAGTGCAGATTGTGGCTCTGATTTGTTGTAATTTCTGATAGAGTATAATTTCTTTGTTGTAAAACTGCCCACGTTGCTGTAGCATGTCATTCCTAATTTTGTACTCCATTTATTGAAGAAATTGTATGCAGCCAAATACAAATTTTAATCAAAGATTTGAAAACTATTGTGCAAACCGTAAAACCTATATTCAGTGCAACAAAAATGATAATGATAAAAATTATTAAACTCCAAATAAAATAGATGTTACTGAAATATTGAAATGTGGTTGCTCATTCTTTGCATAACTCCAATGTGAATGGTGTCAGGGGGTGTGAAATGCTGAATGAAAATGATTTTTATGAAAGTTTGGGTAAAAGGTGGTTTAGGTAGTTAGGTAAATGGTAAGGTAGGTATATTAATGGGTTTAGGTAAATTAACGAGTTTTGGGTTAGTTTTGTAAATAATAAATTAAAGTATTAAGTTTATTTAATTAATTAAAATTAATTAAATCTTATATGGGTGGAGGATTTAGGATAATCAAGGAATAATTAAGGATAATTAAAGATAAATAGGGAAATAGGGTAAACTAGGGAATTGGTCAATTTTAGATGTCTACATTTTGCCCCTCTTTGAGACGATGTTGCGAAGTAATGTCGTTTCAAAGAAGATTAAAACATAGGTTTTTGAAATCAGATTTTGGTTTCGATTGGATTGGATCAGATTGATGGGATCAGATGGGGTTCATAAAAATGAAGGCATATGGGGTTCATAAAAATGAAGGGTTCAGAAAAATGAAGGCAGATGGGGTTCATAAAAATGAAGGATTGGTAGATAATGCCCCCTCAAGAGGATATGCAGGGACAAAGGAGGTGGATAGGCTCTTGAGAAAGGAAATAGAGAGAAGGAGGAAGGAGTTATGCTGATGAAACGTTGAGCAACCTGATGTTTGATATGGCACCTGACGTTATGCACCAAGGTAGAAAGACCAAGGTGATGATGTGTCTTGTGCCCTAGCGTAATACAACCTTGTCGAATGTATGAGGAAGTAAACTTAGGGCATAAAAGTCCTAATGCAAAAAAGGTATGTGTTGACCTTAGATGCACAGGATAACGCAAAAAGCTATTCCAACACACACAAGATATGAATTTTAGCTGGAATGATATGAATGCGATTCAAATGCAAGAAGAAAAGATAACACACACAAGCAAGCAAGCAAGCATGCACAAATGATTCAAAAACAAACAAGGCATTGCCCCTATCAAGCTGAAAACCAATGATCGATTAGATTGATTGATGCTGATAATGATGATGATTGATTGATAGCGTTGTTGATGTGGGAATGATTTATCCCGAGAACAATGCGAGGATTGTGTTGTTGATAGGGGAACGATATATCCTGAGAACAACACTAGGATTGGGAATGATATATCCCATTGATGATGATGATTGATTAGGTTCACAACAAGGCTAGGAACAAGACCGTGGATATGATTGCACAATTTGACCTGATTGATTGACATTGATTGGTATGGAAGGATACTTGCATGTAATTGATTTGATTGGTTGAGGGGATGGATTGATTGATTTTATTTTTGTTGGATATTTGATTTTTTTGTATTTTGGGAATATTGTGATTTTTGTGGCTTTTCAAATGGTATGATTTTTTTGGATTTTTGGCATGGGATTGTGTGTAGATAGCCTTTGAATAGATACCAATGACAAGGGAAAACCAAACCACAAGGCAAGGATCAATAATGAATGGGGATGAACAATAGTGAATACGATAGACAAAAGGATTGGATGAATGGGTAAGAGGATGGGTGATAGGATAAAGGTAGGAGCATGGATGGATAAAAGAATCGGCAATAGGATAAAGGTAGGAATATGGATGGATAAAAGAATCGGCAATAAGATAAAGGTAGGAATATGGGATTGGGGATAGAAGGACAATGAATGGGAAATATATGATAGATGGATGAATTGAACTGAATATGGATGAAAGGAACTGAGGATGTGATCTCGAAGGATTACGTCACATAGGAATAACCTGCCCCCTTCTCTATATTATGCCTTAGGATGTAGTAGGGTGATGCTGATGAGGATATATGATAGGGATAATGGTTGAAAGGGATGAATGGACTTAGTAGTAGATGGATGTATGGAGGATATTTTTAGAAACGTATGGATGGAATTTTGGGTATGACAAGAGGTGTCAACAAACATTTTCAACATTATGCCCCTACTCTTATCAAGATCAAGAGGAAGGGAATATAGATGGATGGTGCAACGAGGAAGGTATGATAGATATGATGGATAAGAATGTCAAGATAAGATGGAAAATGAAAGGATAGGATATGTGATGGGTAGAGAGGATATGAGATGGGATAGATGTGACAACATGCCCCTAGGTGTAAAGCACATAGATAATCATCTACACATGATGCCTGTTTGCCAGGTTTTCATCATGGTACTTATCCAAGGCGCCTGTTTACCAGGTTTTCACCATTGGACGAAATGGTTTCTCTTTACTATTTTGATTTTTTTTTTTTTTTGTAGGAGATAGTCGGATGGAATAGATGGGGGACTCAAGATTTTGTTCCCATAGAAATGTCCCAAGATGGAGAATGCACTGACCATGTCAAATGTCTTTATGGTCATAGATGTTGGTAGGGAATTGCATGAGAGGGCAATGGATTTTGATGTGGATTATGAAAGGTTCATGCAAGGAATGATAGGGGATAGGAGAGTATGAGGTGGACAATGATGGAAGGATAGTGGATGAGGATGGAGTTAACGAGATAGATATGTCTTATGCAAAAGCATGGACCGTAAGATTATGATGGAAGAAATAAGTAGGATAGTAGATGGGAGATGGGAAGATGGATGTATGTGGGAATGTTATGGAGTGGAAGGGAACCAAGACCAACGGTTGCACACACCGAAATAGATTTTGAAGCTTGGAAGGGGGATTTGGGAGTAATGGAGATGCTATCTTAGGGATTTGCCTATTTAGGTCTTTAGGAACCCAAATGGACTTATGAAGTTTAGGATTTTGTGATAGGGAGTGGGATATTTGGGATTTTAGATTTGTGGATGATCCATTTGAACTAGGTACTTTTTGCTTGGGGACCCAAACCATTTTGGTTTTGAAATTATCTTTTTGAGATGTGGACTTGGGTAGCATTTTTGAATTTTGATTTTGTTTTGATTCTTTGCATTGATGCCATATGGCATGAGGATTATTGGGATTTTTTCCTTTATGAGTGGAGGCATCCAAATTTTGAGTTTTGAATCCCATAGGGGTGTTTAGGATAGCTTCATGTTTATTCAATGTGTGCATTTGTTGATCATGATTAGGAATTGTACGGGATTTATGGGAACGGGATGTGTGAATGGATTTGTGGTTAAAGTGATAAGGAGATTGGAGGATGGGAATATTAGGAGTTGGAAGGAGTGAAGGTAAAGTGGATGGAGGGATGTTTGGAGTTGGAAGAAGTGGAGGTAAAGTGGATGGAGGTAGATGAATGGTCACATGCTTTTTGGGTTTGTAGGATGATGGAGGAGGAATGGAAACATATGTTTTATGGGTATGATGAGGTGCACCTAGTTTGGGCTTAGATGGAGTGGATTTAGGAGGTGGAAGTGTGGTACCAACATCTTGAGATTGCTTGCCTTGGGGTGTATAACCAATACCAAACGGTTTTGGGGAGACTTTGACATGAATGGGTTCCAAGTTACCTTGCTCATGAAGGCCTAAGCCTTTACCTTGATAGTTCATGTTTTGGAACATACGATGTGCAATGAGATGCTTATTTTTGAGGATACAAGACATGCGTTCCTTATTGGATGAGGAGGGTGAGGTGACAGATACAGGTTGCTGCCCTCCTAGGGAAGAAGATTCATTTAGGAAGGTAGTAAGAACAATAGGACATGATGGTGGATTTGAAATGGTATCAGATGGTGACGGAGCAATAGGATCTTGATTATGCTCATGAAGATTCAATGTATTTGTTTGATTATCTATGTGCTTGTGGGGACCAAGTGTCTCATCAAGGGAAGTGGATATTGTGGGATGATGGATAGGAGTGGTGGAGGTTTCTTGAACATGGATAGTATTAGGACCGTGAGTGGAAGGAGTGAGAAGCTCTTGATCACAGATAATATCTTGATCATAAAAAAGATATAGGTTATGAACAGGTGGAAAGGAAGAGCTTTGATCTTGATTTGATAAGGGGCAAAGTTGATCATGCTTTAAGTTTGACCCTTGACATAAATCTTGAGTTTGGATAGGAATGGAGGTTTCTTTGATAGATTCAATGTATGGTGGAGAGTGAATTAGGCTTATGGCAGGTGGATCTTCAAGAACATTTGAAGGTTCTTGGATAATTTGTGGACTAGAAGATGGGATTGGAGAAATAGGCATGACATTTAAAGGTTCTTGGATAGGGATTTGATGGCATGAGGATGGTGGTTGATTCCTTGCTAGTAGCCAATGGATCACATCCTTCATTAGTATACGAGTGGATGCACAATATAATGGATGGATAATAAGGGTGGAAGGTGTAGGATTAGAATGCACTAGAGGGATAATGGGATTAGGTGTGATAGGAGTGGGATTAGGATCAGGTTTTGGTTGATGGATCATAGGATTGGGTTTAGGTGGAATAAATGATGGTTTAGACTTTAAGGGTGTTCGAGATTGGCTTAATGGAGTAGGATTTGGAAGGTTGGAAGGATTATATGATGGAGGTTCCATAAAGACGGATGAATGAGGACTAGTGAATGGATTGGTGTATGATTCCAAATTTGAAGTGGTGTCTCCCTTGTCAAAGGTATCATTAAGATGGCTTAAGGACTCATGCTCATGTTGTGGAGGATTTTGAGATGGATATTGAGGAATATTCATGAGATTGGTTGATGTGGAGGGACTAGGTTGGCATGATGATGGGGGTGACTCATAGAATTTAGGTTGAATTTGTTGATGTTGTATGGATGATGGTGGTGAAGGTAACGAAGGGATTGATGAATGAGAAGGCCGGGGGGCCAATGGATTAGGATTGAAATTAGATGGAATTTGTTGTTGTTGCATGGATAAAGGTATGGTGGATGATGTATTAAATGAAGGTTGTGGTTTTTGGGCTAAGATTTGTTGTTGTTGAAGGAGGGCTTGTTGTTTTTGTCTTTGTTGTTGAAGATATAAGGTGAGGGGACTTGGTATGTGTGAAGATGAAGCATGGGTAGGGATCTGGACCTGTGAGGTTTGAGGTAAATTTTTTATCGAATAGGTTTGAGGTATAGATGTGTTGGGTTGATATGAGTGGTAGCTTGGTTGTGATAAAGATTTGTATGAGGTGGATGGAGATGACCCATAGAGTTGAGGTGTTGACGTGGTAGGATGTTGTGAAGATGATTGGGATTGTTGGGCTGATTGGAGTAGCGATTGGACAAATTGTTGTGATTGAGCGAGTTGTTGTTGTAGTTGAAGGACTTCAGGATTAATGGATTTCGAGGTTGAGACTTGGGTAGGATTATAGTTTTGTGAGGTTGAGGGCATGGAAGAAAAATCTTGGGTTGTGTTAAGATGATAAGAATGTTCTTGTGGATAATGCTCATCATAGATATGCTGAACCTCTTGTATTTCCTCATAGTCTGGAGATGATAGTGATGTTGGTGGAGGCCAAAATGGGGAGATATATGGTTCGTGGGTATTGAAATATACATCATGATCTACCAAATTCTCATCATTATTATATCTAGGAGGGCCTCCGCAGAGTATGAGTTTTGGTTTTTGATTTGTCCTAGATTTGTTGATGGTCACAACCATTTTGACATTGACGAATAAGGATTGGACTAGGTGGGAAATGAATTAGGTGGGAAATGGATGGATCAATTGAAAGAGCTCCTTAGGATTCAAAGTGACAAGGTTCCACTTGAGACGTGACACAAAAGGATGATAGGTTCTCAATTTTGAAAGTCAAGTTGATGATATAGGAGACAAGTTGTAGTGATGATGATTAGGTATGCACACACAACAATCATATAAGACACACAACAATTTGATTGTTCTCTTTGATGGCACCTTGATGTTTTGCAAACACTTGTAAACATGCACGATCCTAGGCTTGGAAAGGACAATACTTGTTGAGTTCCCACTTGGTTTTACCCAGCCGCGCCTACTTATGGTGTATAGCTCCAGGAACTTGGGGCACGGGCTCCCCCTTACAGTGCACTCACTTCTCAGGCACACCAAGTTTCAGGTCCTAGGACTCGCAGATCCTGAGGTACCTTACTATCTCTGCCATAAGCCGCGAAAATATGGGACGGCTATCAGAGTTTCCTCCTGTATCAACAAGTATAGGGTTTTTGGCCACTACACAAAAGGGTTCTAGTGAATATCCGGGGTACCGGCACCTTACGAGCATCCAGCAAGCCACTAAAGGCTTTGACTAACCCTACTAGGAGTTTTAATATACATAAGGTACACCTCCTTTCGAGCTAACACTGTACAGTAAGCGCTAATACCGATTAGACTTGGCTTTCGCCTTATCCTCAATTTATATAGCGGGCCGGACGAAAGTCCCGTTTGGGGTCGCAAATGAGTTCTCCTTGCGGATGTGTCTCAAGAGCAGGCCCACTCTAAGGATAACAAAAGCAAGGAAGCACGTTGCTTTTGATCTCTCAGATCGCATGAAATGCAAGGAGAGAGCATACACAACGTCTTTGCCTCACACTTGCATGGGGTTCATTTTAATTCCAAATCCAAATGTGTGGGTGGTTATACAAAATGTCAAAGAAAATACTTTTGATTCTCAAGATCGTCGAATGGCGCAAGAGAAGAGCATACGCATTCAATGACAAAATTGTAAGCCACAAGACATCGCAAACACTTGTTATTTTAACCCTTGCTTATGATGTGATCTAATCTATAAAATGAAGACAGAATGTTTCAAGATTAGATTCTTTGACAAGTGGTCCTGCAAAAAGATTCTTTGACAAGCGGTCCCGCAAAAAAAAAACTAATTAGTAGTTTGAAAATTTTGTCTTTGACAGGCGTAAAGCTGCAAGTAAATGTTAGGACAAGACAAAACAATCCTACAAAAACTCACACAAAAATGTTAAGTGCACGGCAAGAAGAAAATGACTGAATTTCAAAGGATTATACTAGAAAATATGAGATGAGTTTGAAAAAATGACTTTCACCACGACGTAGTTCTCTGAGTCAGCTTTCAGATGCCTATAAAATCATGAAAATCAGATGTAAAATGAAAAAGTTAGGCCCGTTTGAGTAAAACAGCCTCGAGGGTTAGAAATAGTGCTCCGGTTATTTGATCACTGATCGCTGACAGTTTGGTCAAAAAAAAATTTCACATATAGATGGTTGGTTCTGACAGTTGCATTTAATGTTTAGGCATTGATGTTTTTGTGTAACTGTTATACTTATGCCAAAAAGAGCTGATGTTGGCTGTTAAGGTTTTTGAATATCCATGCTACTATGTTAACAATTTGTGACTAAATGGCACCGATATCTGATCTGCAAGCACAAGCAATTTGCTTTTAGAACAAATGTCAAAAATGATTAGAATGATATTTAAAGTTTTTGAAAATAACTAACAATCAACTCTGAAAGTGAACCGCTATTAACATTTAAAGATTAATGCCACCATCCTAATACAAACTCTGCAAAAATCTCACGAAACGAGCATCTCAGAATTGGAAGATGTTTAAGCTGCTGAATGGCGAAAGCTACATGCTAAACTTGAGTTTTTTTCGAGTTAATGCTACAGAAGGTAAATGTCATCAACCAAAACATAATCATAATGAAGATAAGATAATGGTAAAACCTTTTAATGCACAAGACATCAATTTTTTTTTTTTTTTTAAATTCTATAGTTTAAAACGGTTTATACTGTCATTATGAAACAAGCTGAAAGGATAAAATAGATAAGACAAGGACAGTTTTTAAAAAACAAGAACAGTTACTAAAAGAAAACTGCCAGTGATAAAAAGAAAACTGTTATTCATTTTAACATTAAACTCCCCGCTCAAATAAACAAGCACTTGCACCAATAGGAGGTTGAAAAAAAGAAAAAAAATGCCCATAGAGATAACGACTAAGAGGCTCAAAAGTATATGTCCATAGAAGCAACCTACGAATATACCTGCACAAGGAAAACACTGGTAGAAACGAGCTTAGAAATTTTTTTTTTTTTAGCACGAAATCTTTTTGCAATTGAAGACCAAAAATTTTTAGAAAATGAATAGTCAATGGAAACAGCCAGCGAGATTAGAAAATTTTCTGGTGTAGCCTCTTTGTATGGCCTGAGGCAAATTTCTGGAGCATAAATACATCGGTAGGAATAGTGGGCAAGTTAATAAGATTTTCCGGCGTGAACTGTTTATGACAAGAGATTCAAGCAATGCACCAGCACAAAGATCGTCCAAAATGGAAGAAGGCCCCGAGAGGGACGGAAGTGCGGAAGGAAAGTAAATTAGTTCAGCAAACTACATATAAAGACGTGAACTGCAGTAATATCGAGAGAAAGAAACAATAGAACATAAATGTTACCAGCAAACAATGAATAAACAAGATGCTATGCAATAATATTGAAAGAATCGTTACAATTGCTTAGATTAATGCTAACACCAATACGTAGGTAAATTAAAAGAGCACATAATTAAAAAATGAATAACGGCTGGTAGCTTTTTTACAAACCGATGGACAATCCAATGCTCAAACCTGCAACTCCTATGATATCAGCTGATAACTGTAGAAGGAATTAAAAGCTCGAAACTAAAAAAAAAAATTTCAAAATTTTTTAATTTTTCACTTGCATCTACAAAAACTCAACACCAAAACTTACATAAACAATTGATTATCAGAAGATGAGTTCACGTCGGGTTCACCATTGTATGCAGCCAAATACAAATTTTAATCAAAGATTTGAAAACTATTGTGCAAACCGTAAAACCTATATTCAGTGCAACAAAAATGATAATGATAAAAATTATTGAACTCCAAATAAAATAGATGTTACCAAAATATTGAAATGTGGTTGCTCATTCTTTGCATAACTCCAATGTGAATGGTGTCAGGGGGTGTGAAATGATGAATGAAAATGATTTTTATGAAAGTTTGGGTAAAAGGTGGTTTAGGTAGTTAGGTAAACAGTAAGGTAGGTATATTAACGGGTTTAGGTAAATTAACGAGTTTTGGGTTAGTTTTGTAAATAATAAATTAAAGTATTAAGTTTATTTTATTATTTACGGGATGGAATATAAGAATTTAATTAATTAAAATTAATTAAATCTTATATGGGTGGAGGATTTAGGATAATCAAGGAATAATTAAGGATAATTAAAGATAAATAGGGAAATAGGGTAAACTAGGGAATTGGTCAATTTTAGATGTCTACAGAAATAAAAGTTATTTGATTCCTACCTCACATTTTTTTTTAAAAACTCTGTTGTTATACCATGTGTGAGTGTTGGGTGGAGTAGCACAGTATATAATATTTTATAATGTGTTTAAAGAAATTTTTGTGATCAAATCTAAGGACGAATTATTTCAAAACACGGAAACATTAGCTGATGAACTTTTCGGTTGTAAAGTCCAGTCAGTAAAATAATAGCTGATTTAAATTACTTATATTCACAATAGCCGATTCAGGCCTCCTGGACGTCCGCATGTTACTTCACTTTGTGATAGTTGAAAAAAGGTTGCCAAACAACCACGCGCCGACACACAATAGAGGAAAGCTATCGCTTTCTTACGAAAATTAGATCTGCCATACCTTTCTTTTCATTAAAAAACGCTTAAAAATAAAAAATGGTTAAAAACGAGTATGCGTCTAATTTGTCAAGCGAATGTGATCTTTGACTTCATATATTTGTAGTTTAAAAATAAAAAATTCATATTGTGCAAGAAGATTTTTTACGGTCCCAGTTGCCCAAGATTCCTATGCTAGAACATATACACGTGCCTTCACTCAAAGGGGGAGAATTTTTTATAGGATAGTGGTGGCTCAGAAAGTCTGGATTTCCAGATTGTGGTCGATTGCAGTGTGGCGTAGATTTACTTAACTTTACAGAAACTTTTTAATACTATTAGATTACCTTTCTAGGGTACCTTTCTAGATTAAAAGTAAATAGTCGGTGACTTTTTATTAATTTAATAACTAAAAGGAGTTTGACGCACTAAATTAACAAACAATTCGGCCAACACATGCAAAGAGAACCAGATTGGCTATGTCTCATGTCCTCTAAGCGTTTCTAGAAAGAATTTGATTAGGAACCGGTCATGAATGCTTACATACTATATATTAAGTGTCCAGTGTTAGCATAAACAAGCATAAAGAAATAGAATTTGGTTCACATTCTGAATACTATCAGAGCCCTCTGTTGTTAGCAATGGGCAGTGCAGCTTGGAGGATGACAATTGAGGAGGAGGAGGAAGAGATTAGAAGAGGCCCCTGGACATTACTGGAAGATACCAAGTTAATTGCCCATGTAAGACAGCATGGCGCAGGTCGTTGGAGTGCACTTGCCAAGGTAGCAGGTTTGAAGAGAAATGGCAAGAGTTGCAGGATGAGGTGGCTCAATTATCTTCGCCCTGAACTTAAGCATGGCCACATTACTCCCAAGGAAGATCGCTTAATCATCGAATTGCATAATAAATGGGGAAACAAGTAATTCCATTTCCTGTTACTATCTCGCTTAGTGTACGTGTTGTTCGATTTCTGACTGAAAATAATTTTAGAAAGTTTGAAATCAGTTGTGCTGTGCGATGTTTTCTTTTTTTGACAGGTGGTCTCGCATTGCCCAGAATTTACCAGGAAGAACAGATAACGAGATCAAAAACCATTGGAGAACCCACATCAAGAAAATATCTCCAGAGCTAATTGGGAGTTGTAGTTGGCGGCCAACTTCCGAAAGTCCAGAACAAATCAAGGCAGTAAGAGAAAATAATGAGCCTTCCAGTAGCGAAAGCTTCAAGGACCAGCAAATGGCCGCAATGAAGGAATGTTTTGCAGAATCTAACTCACCCACTACTCTAAACCAGGTGAGTTGTGATACATGTGAGTTGCATGATGGTTACCAGGCGTCCTTAACTTCCCAAGAAATACACCAAGAGTTCATAGAGATGTCATCTGATATGGATACTCTGAGCAACATAATAGCTGATGCATATGCAGCAGTTATGGTCCAACGTAGCCCAACCTGCTCATGCTTTTCTGTGACGGATTCTCCAATGAATGTCTTGTCAGACAGTGAAGAGTTTTTATGGGATTATAACTCCATCGAGTTATGGAGTTTGGAGGATGTACAAAATATGCATTGGCAACGTTTGTGAAATTGTGTATTGATTTGTATATATTCGATGAATGCAAGCTCCAAGGTTTTCCATTGTATTGAACTGAACTTCTTTTTTCCCAAGAAGTACATTGGATAATGTTGGAGTATTTAATAATCTGCAGTCAACAATTAATACAGCTGCCCCTTTGTCAAATTTGGGGATCTTCTCAAATCTGCCCCATGCAACCGTTTTGCCTGTCAGCATTTATTTTTGGTAGGTAAGTCTGAATTTTGAAATGGTTCGGCACTAGTTTTTGGTAAGGGTTAGATAAGACAAAAAGGAAGAATATTACGGTTAGTTTTTTGAGAGAGTTTGACATTGAGAAAGGGAACCCTGCAGCAGCAGAAGGAGAATGTGAACAATAGATAGAAGAAGAATATTGCAGCAGAAAGAATGCTTGGAACAATAACATTTAAATAGAGGATTTGTGCAGCAACACAGTGAAGGTACAGACAGCTCCGAAGTTGGAGCAAATCACCAACAGAGCAGCTCTGCATCAAGTGTATGAAATCTTGAATGTAATTTTTGAAAGTGAAAATACAAATACATATATTTCTGTTTTGTGTCATGTACTCTCTCTCTCTCTCTCTCTCTCTCTCTCTCTCTCATGTGTTTGTGTTTATTTTTTTTGTTGTTCACATTGCTGTAGCAATCAATTTTGGATAGCCAACAAAACCCCCTGCTTGCCAACAAGTGGTATTAGAGCCCTATTTTTTGAGGCAGTTAAAAATTGTTTGTGGGTATTTTGGAAAGCCTTAGATTATCTAGGCATTATTAGTCTTCTCAAATTTGTGAAGAATAGGAGGTGGGGACAACAAAAGTTGGCAGCAGCCACCAAACACTGATGGGTAAAACTATGATATATGGGCTAAGAAAATAAAAATTATATTGGTTGCAAATGACCTATGGGAGTTGGTTATTAATGGCTTCACTGATACTATAGACCCAGCAGCATATGCAGCCCTATCTAATGCCCAGAGGAATCAGTTAAAGGAAACCAAGATGAAGGATTCAAAAGCCCTCAGTCTGATTGAGATAGCCTTGGCAGAAGCTATTTTCCCCCGCATTGCAGTAGCAAACTACTCAAAACAAGCATGGGAGATTCTTCAAAATAGTTATAACGGGACTAATAAGGTGAGATTGGCAAAGCTCCAACTACTAAGGAGAGATTTTAAAACCTTGCAAATGAAGGACAATGAGTCCATTTTTTATTTCCACACTAGAGTTTCTACCATGATTAATCATTTTAGAATTAATGGAGAAACTATGGAAGATCAAAGGATTATTGAGAAAATCCTACGGAGTCTACCTTCTAGATTTGACCCTATAGTCATAGCCATTGAAGAGGCCAAGGACTTGTCGAAGATGATAGTTGATGAGTTGATGGGTTCATTACAAAACCATGAGTAGCGGTTGAATAGATCTGCTCCTTCCCTAGAGCAAGCCTTCAAGGCTCAAACCAACGCAAGAGGTAGGGGAAGAGGAAGAAAAAATGAAGGTAGAGGTGAAAGCAACTCTAGAAGAGGAGGCTCAAACAACCAAGAAGATGCAAGTGCCTCATAGCCAAGCTACCAAGTTGAGAAGAAGAACATTAGTTCTAATTAGAAGTATGACAAAAGCAATGTGTAATTTTATTATTGTCATAAGTTTGGTCATTATGCTAGTGAGTGTAGGAAGAAACAATGTGACCATGGAAGTCAAAATGCTAATGTAGAAAATGAGAACAAGGTTAAAAATGAAAAATAGTCAAATGCATTTATTGTTTACAATCTTGTTGAGCGGAGTAGTGATGAAGTATGGTACTTAGATAATGCTTGTAGCAACCACATGAGTGGTAATAGAAATTTCTCTGCCTCCATAGATAGCAACATAAAAACTAAAATTAAAATAAGAAACAATGACAAAGTTTCCATCATGGGAAAAGGTACAGTTTACATTCAAACCAAGCATGGTGAAAGGAGGAAGATCCAAGATGTCTACTATGCCCCAGACATAAAACATAGCCTATTGAGCATTAGACAAATGGTCCAAAATGGTTATAAAATCTTGATGGAGAATCGAGAGTGCATGATATTTGACAAAGGAGGCAACAATAAAGTGCTTGTAGCAGTGCAAATGACAAGAAACATAATGTTTCCTCTTAGGATGCATATAGAGTCTCCAGCGATATCTCTGGTGCTATTACTAGCGTAATTTCCAATTCTATGTCTAGTGCTCACAATAGTGGGATAGTAACAAGCCTTTAGGATAGTCATCAGAGACCCATCCAAACTTTGGCATTTGAGATAAGGACACTTCATTTTTTCTTAGTTTGAGTTTATTGTCCAAGAAAGACATGGTTAGAGGGCTACCAGACATTGTAAAGCTTGATAGAAATGTGAAGCCTGCATATTCGGAAAGTAGCATAGACAACCCTTTCAATCAGGGTATTCTAGAAGAGCAAAAGTACCATTTGAGTTGGTGCACTCAGTTTGTGCGGTCTAATGAAAACCCACACCTTGGTTGGAAATACTTATTTTATGACATTTATAGATGATTATAGTAGAAAAATATGGGTTTATTTATTGAAAAACAAATCAGAAGCCTTCGAGAAATTCAAGTGGTTTAACACCTTAGCTGAAAAGAAAATCAGGCACTATATTAAGGCCCTAAGAATGGATAGAGTGGTAGAGTACATCTCCAAAATAAAATTGAATTTCTACAGGAATGAAGGCATAGAAAAGTAGTTTACAACAAGGTATACTCAATAGCAAAATGGAGTGGCTGAGAGGAAAAACATAACTATCCAAGAGATGGCAACAAGCATGCTAAAAGAAAAAGGATTGTCAAATGACTTTTTGGGTGAAGCTGTAGCAACACTAGTTTACTTATTGAATAGGTGCCTTACAAAGAATGTTCATGATAGGATTCCACAAGAGGCTTGGATAAACATTAAATGGAGTGTTGAACACCTAATAATCTTTGGGTGTGTGGCATATGGATTCGTGCCAAAGGATAAGAGGCAAAAAATTGATGATAGAGTTGAAAAATGTATATTCATAGGCTATAGCGAAGATTTAAAAACCTAGAAACTGTATAATCCCATCACTAAAAAGGTTGCGATCAGCATGGGACATTGAGTTCATTAAGAATGAAGCATGAGATGGAATGGTGGACATCACCACATGTATTTTAGCAATAATAACCCTTGAAGATGAAGAAGCACCGGATGATAGCAAGGTCGGAAGAGCTCTAGAGACCAACAACTTAGGGAGAAACTACCGTAGAGCTTTGGAAAATAGTAGCTCCTGAGGTGTTCAACATAACAGTAGCTTCGAAGGTGTTCACTATAACAGTAGCTCTGAAGGTGTACAATAGTACAATAGCTTCAGAGATCAGTAGCTCTAGAGGTCTACAACTCTAGAGATCTGTAGCTCTAGAGGTCAATAGTACAGTAGCTCCAGAGGTCAAAATAGTAGCAGTTCTGGATTTAAATCAGACCCTACACTTGCATCATTGATGCTACAAAGGGAAAGGAGTGTGAGGGAGATTTATGATAGCATAAGGTATGCTGATATTGATAAGAATATGGATTTTGCTTTGTTCTCCTATAGTGATCCAATGCATTTTGAGGAAGCTGTGAAAGAAGAGAAATAGGGTAAGGCCATGGATGAAGAATTGGATGCTATAGAGAGGAATCACACATGGCAACAAACTGATTTATCGAAGGGTAAACAAGTGATTGGAGATAAGTGTGTCTACAACACCAAAGTCTGCTACTGAGGAAAAGATTGAGAGACACAAGGGAAGGCTTGATGTTAAAGGGTATAAACAATAACCTAGAAGAGATTATGATGAGACATATGCACCAGTTGCAAGGCTAGAAATAGTTTGGACAGTCATAGCAATAGAAACCCAACACAAATGGAAGGTGTATCAAATAGATGTGAAGTCAACCTTCTTGAATGGAGTGCTAAAAGAGGAAGTGTATCTGGAGCAACCATCTAGCTATGAACTCCTAGGGAAAGAGTACAAAGTATATAGGTTGCGGAAAGCCCTCTATGAGATGAATCAAGAACATAGGGCATGGTACAATAGAATAGACTCATATCTAGTGAGTAATGGCATTAGCAAAAGTAGCAGTGAGCCCACACTTTACATCAAAGAAGATTTTGATTGCTGTTTTGTAGGTAGATGATCTAATTTTTACTGGAAATAGTGATCTCTTCATTGCTGATTTCAAAGAGGTAATGAGGAATGAGTTTGAGATGAAAGACTTAGGTCTATTGAAGTATTTTCTTGGCATTGAGGTCAAACAAATAGATCATGGCATATTTATTTCACAAACTAACTATGCCATTTAGATTTTAAAGAGATTTAAAATTGAGAATAACAAACCTGCCCCAACACCAATAGCTACAAGTCTGAAATTGAGTAAAGAGGATAGCAACAAATAAACCTAATCCTCTACAAGAGCATGGTTGGAAGACTCATGTACTTGACAAGTACTAGGCCAGATTTGATGTGTGCAATAAGCCTAATTTCTAGGTTCATGAAGAAACCTAAGGACACACATTGGCAAGCAAGAAAGAGGATCCTAAGATATGTGAATGTCACAACAAGCTATGACATCTTGAATGGTGCATCCAATGAGTTTAAGCTAGCTGGTTTCATGGATAGTGATTGGGTAGGTAATGTAGACGACAAAAAGAGCACATCAGGCTATGTATTCCACATTGGTTCAGTAGCAATTTCATGGGCATCTAAGAAGGAGACCATTGTCTCTCTCTCCATAGTAGAGGATGAGTATATTACAACAAATACAACAACATGTCCATATATTTGGTTGAGAAGAATCCTTGTAGACTTGAAGGAGCAACAAGAAGATTGTACCACCATTCATTATGACAATGTTGCATCAATAGCCTTGACAAAGAATCTAGCCTTCCATGGATGAAGTAAGTATATTGAGATCCATTATCACTTCATAAGGGAGTTGGTAGAATGAGGAGAGATTGAGCTTCAATATTGCAGATCCAAGCAGCAGCTCATTGACATTTTTACCAAGGCATTACCAAAAGATTCCTTTGAACACCTAAGAGAGGCTAGGCATTGTAGACAACTTTGGAAGTGTGCAGCCTCGGAAAGGAGATAGCTCTGGAGGTTCAGCTCTGGAAAGATAGTTACTATTAAGGGAAATTTGGTCAGACAATGAATATGCAATAAACAACATCAAATACCCATAACTCAATAGAATAACAAAACTAAGAAGATTTAAATGAAATGAAGCAATGAATCAAACAATGCAAACCTTCCTTAGATCGGAGCTTCTATTGTTCACCTATTAAAACTGTCCTTGCTTGTATGAAGTAGGGCCCTCAAAGAGTGCACTCCTTTGCTGTGTTCAAGGATATCAATAGTAAATGGCTGTGATGATAAACGTGCAATGAAGATGATCTCAAGCAAATTATATTGGGGTGCCAAAAGCTCACTGGTGAATTTCTACAAAGTAACAATACGAATAGCCTGGATGAATAGAATGGAAGAATGAGGTTCCATTTATAGACTTTGGAGGATGAAGATCAATGGTTGAGATGAAATGAGTAGATCAATGGTTGAGAATGGTTGAGGAATGTGCAACAAATAAAAAGAGGACAAGTGTCCCACTTCCATCATTGGAATATTTGATAATCTGTAGTCAACAATTAATACACCTGCACCCACATCAGATTTGGGGGTCTTCTCAAATCCGTCCCATGCAACCATTTTGCCTACCAACATTTTTTTTGGTAGGTAAGTTTGAATTCTGAAATGGTTGAGTGCTAGTTTTTGGAAAGGGTTAGGTAAGACAAAAAGGAGGAATGTTACAGTTAGTTTTTCAAGAGAGTTTGACATTAAGAAAGGGAACCCTGCAATCGTAGAAGGAGAATGTGAACAACAGATAGAAGAAGAATATTGTAGCAAAAAGAATGTTTGGAACAACAACATTTAAATAGATGATTTATGTAGCAACACAATCAATGTACATGCAGCTCCAGAATTGGAGAGACTCACAAACTAAGCAGCAACTCTGCATCAAGTGTATGAAATCTTGAATGCAATTTTTGAAAGTGAAAATATAAATACATATACTTCTATTTTGTGTCATTTGTTGCCTTTCTCTCTCTTGTGTGTTTGTGTTTGTTAGTTTTTGCTATCCACATTGTTGTAGCAATCTCTTTTGGATAGCTAGCAAAACCCCCTGTCTGCCAACAGATAATACTATCACAAGCTCAAAACACGGTTTACTTTAAATTGAGTATAATTTTGATTGATAAATCATAATTGTTCAATTATAAATTTCTGATGGTGAAAATTCATTCTTTTTGTGCTCGTTTTGACCTAAGTTGTTCAATCTACACAATGTCTAGTGGGCATTGTTGTAAAAGGTGGTAAGCAACATGGCAATGTTTTATTCATCGTGATTGAGTGGATGGGAAATTTGTACATTTTGATATTGTCTACCAATGGGTTAATGCACTTTACTTAAATATAATTTATTTCAATGGTAAACAATGAATCACAATTTTACACCTCATTCATAACAAACAACGGTAAATATTTGTCTTATTTTTATCGGCCAAAATTGACCTTTGACTGTTGAAGTGGATGATATTTAAAAATAGCAAAATTGATGATGTCGACATCATTTGCCTTAGAGATACGAGTTGTCATGGTTATTTCCACTTTGAGAATATATTTATTGTGGCCATGTGTTAGTGAAGCATCCATTCCACCTACTCTCACAAGAGCTTGCATATATTTCATTATCTTAGGTTTGTCCTATAGTTTATTATTATGCAAATTTTCTTGGTAATTCCTAAATTTTGATAGTCTTTGGCTATCAAATATTTTTGTTTATCATCCAATATTTCTTTGTCGTCCACAAAAAACCTAAAACATGTCATCATATTATTCAATTTTTTATTCTTCTTTCACTAAATGCAATGCATTAAACCTCCAAGGTGTGCAATATCTTTCATATAGATTTATCCTTTTATTATTGGTTTTCAATTAGACCATTGTTAAGGGAGGGATTTGAATTTGTGTACCCCTTGTTTTAGACTAGGCTTGCTCTAATTTTCTTGTAAATAACTGTTATTTTCAAAATACTAAAGAAAACACACTAGAAGAAGAATCTATAAACAACCAACACCCAGGGTATACATGGGAAAAAAGATTTTACTAGTTCTATTAATTTTGTGTATTTAATGTTGTTGCACACTCTAATCTATTTTTGTAACTATAGGTGCTGCTACATATATACTCTATTTTTCTTCTCTCTTTTCTTACTCTCAACTTCTGCTAAGTACACACAATATTATTATGACTTTCTTTTTTCAATAATACCAATGTTCAATGTTATTTTGTATGTGTGTTTACACATATATCTATGTGTCTATACATATATACATATACATGTATATGTATGCATGCATGCATACATATGAAGAAGTGAAAATATCTTACTATATTAAGATGTCTGTAGACTTCTTTATCTAGAATAAACCTAATTTATTTTTTCCTATCTTCTAAGTCAACAAATAGGACAAAAAAATCTATAGATAGAAATACTTAATAGTAATAATATTATTGCCTCATAAGATTTATAAAGATCTATAGGAGGATGGAAAAACAAAAACTTTTTTTTGCAAGTGACAAGATAGATGTTCAAAAAAGTTTACATAGAAACCAAGCTTAGAACCAACATTCCCCCTTAAGTTTGATTTTAGAAATAGACTATGCTTGAGTTATCTTTTAGTCTCTCAAAATTCTTCTTTGACAATGGCTTCATGAATATATTAGTATACTAATCTTTTGGCTTACACAATTTCTAGTATAATTTACCATTGTTGATAGCTTCCTTTATGAAGTGATATTTGGTGTCAATGTGCTTTCTTCTTTTGTGAAAAACAAGATTCTTGGACAATGTTATAGTAGAGTTGTTATCACAAATGACCTTTGTTGGTTCCTGATTATCATTCTTGAAGTCTGACAAGAATCTTCTCATCCATACTACTTTCTTGTCATTGATGTGGCACCTACATATTTTTCTTGTACTAATGAAATACATACTATGGGTTTCTACTTTGAGGCCATTGAAACTACGCATGTTCCAAAATAAAAACATAACTAGACATGATTTTCTATCATCAATACTTCCTCACATTCACTATTTCTATAACCAATTAACTTGAAATAATCTAATATTATAAATATAAAATGCCATTACCTTTTGTTACACTAATATATCTAAATAATATTTTCCTATCTTTCTACTAAGAATCATTCGGTGATTCCCTAAACCTTGAAATTAATCTCACTCCATACATGATGTCAAGCCTCATGGTTATCAAGTACATAAAACTAACAACAAGGTCCTTTATCCAAAGTTGGATCTACATTGGACCTCTTATCTTCAATTCCCAATTTCAATTATAGAGCAACTAGTGTCAATGTGTACTTGCGATTCATCTTTCTAAATCACTTAAAAATATGATTGGTATATTTTGATTAGTAGACAAAAATACCATTATTTGATTGGCTTACTTCTATACCTAAGAAAACATTTATTAAACCCAAATAAGTCATTTCAAATTCCTTTTTCATTGTTGATTTTCAAAAGTCAATTGACAAATCTAGTGTAAATTTCAAATCATCCCCATATAAACACAAAATTAGAATTTGACGTTGATTATTAATTTTAATGTATAATGTCATTTCACTACTTCTAATAAATTCATTCTTTAGAAAATAAGAATCAGTCCTGCTATACCAAGCTCAGGGAGCTTGATTGATTCCAAATAGATCTCTCATCAATCTATAGTATTTGTGTTCTTGACCCAAAATTTCATAACTTGGTGGTTACTTCAGATTGTTAGATTCTGTGAAGAGTGATAATCAAAACTAAGATTTGTTGTCATTGATATATCTAATGCACTCTAGTCTACAAATGATTGAAGATTAGAATAGAGGAATGGAGAGATTATCTTGAAAGAGAGAACTCAAGATACAAACTGTAAGAGAATTTTGAGAATACTCACATTACTCTCACTAACTAGAAAAGGCGAGAGGAGAGTGTTATATATAGAAAAATAAGGGTAGATACATCCAAGAGGTGTAATAACTCCAACTAACCAAAATAGGTAGAAGTTTTACCTACTTGGTAAATTCCAAATTACATGTTGTACGTACTCATATTTAAAGACAAATAAATGGCTATTAAAGGTGGCATAAAAATCTAAAATAGGGTGTGAAACTCAACTACCCAAGTGTGGGTGAGAGTGACACATGGAAATGATGGATTATGCCATGTGGTCTCATATTAACCATGTCTAAATAACCTAGGAAAGAAACTAATAATGTGTAGAAAAAAACAAATATCACATAGCATATGGAAAATGGGTCCCAACAAATGAATCTTGATGAGGTGCCTATGTACAATGAATTTCCCTAAAAGACAAGAAGTCCCCCAAAGGAATTACCCCCCACCCCACAAATAGAGAGAGTAAGTGCCCCTAGATTAGAGAGAGTGAAAGTGAAGGTCTAAGAAGACCCTTCCAAAGTAGACACTGGCTCTAACATAGCAATGCACACAAATGAAGTAACTTGCTCTCAATTATGGGTTTGGTAAAGATGTTTGTGATCTACTTTAATGTCCAAATCTACTTGAGATCAATGATGTTTATATGAATTAGCCCACATATGTAGTGCATATGTATCTCAATGTGTTTGGTCCACTGGTGATGGAATAGATTTTTTGAGATCTATATTACACTTTGATTATCAAAAAAGATAACTAGGGGCTTTTTGAATGAAATACCAAACTTAGTGAGAATATTTTGAAGCTAGATGGCCTCAGTAGTGGCATTACCCACCCCTTGATACTCAACCTTTGTAGATGAAAAATCAATTGTAGACTACTTTATGCTGGACCAAAAAACTAGGACGGAACCAAGTGAGAAGTAATACACTGAAGTAGACTTGCAATCTAGAGAATCTCCTACCTAATTAGAATTTGTGTGTCCCACCAATTCAATATCCATGCCCACTATATAGTAAATTCGAT
The DNA here is from genome assembly GCA_027924645.1 of Cunninghamia lanceolata. Taxonomy (NCBI): domain Eukaryota; kingdom Viridiplantae; phylum Streptophyta; class Pinopsida; order Cupressales; family Cupressaceae; genus Cunninghamia; species Cunninghamia lanceolata. The sequence goes on from BSBN01000978.1 coordinate 6,455,288, forward strand.
AATTGTGAGTGCCTTGTACATAGTGAAGTATCCACTTAGTTTCTTTCCAATGCAACTCATGGGGCTCCTGCATCGATTGAGAGACCATGCCAAAAACATATCAAATATCAAGCCTCATGTGAGTTAGGTAGATGAGACTACTAATGATCTATTAGAATAAAGTACCATCAACAATGGGTGAAGAACACTTAGCCTCAATTTTGACCTTGTTGGTTCCTACAACTGATTGTCTAAAACCCCCTAAAGGTTAGCCAATTTCTTATACTTAGGGATTTGAAGTTAGTGGCCAATGAATAGTATTTCAAAAAAAGAGTTGAAAAATCCTCTGCACTTTTGGTTATGCAAGACTAGGGAGGGTGTATCCTTTACAACACCTAAAAATATCTCAAACATTTACTTATGATGTTGTATTAACATAGAAGGTTCTCAATAGCACAAGATTGGCTAAATCCTTTGGTAATACAATTCAAACCATGATTGAAAACTAATATTAATTCAAGCCTATTCTTAAAAGAATAACAGTTATATAGAAATGACTTTAGTTTGTTTGGGATGGATCTAAATCAATGAATTAGCCTAGTGAGGGACCGGTGTCTAATCCAATCAATATCATAGTCAAATTGTATAAAACCAATGTATCATTCAAGCAATATTACCTCCTTACCAATAGACTAATGATAACAACACCTTGTATTAACACCTCTTATACTTGGTAATATAGAAATATCATTTGAAGCTATAATGCAGACAATAGTTAACAAAGTACTTTCCAAGCATTTATTCCTCTCCTTAAGAGAAAGAAAGAGAAAATACACACATTATAGAAAACTGTAAATATGAATTTAAAATATCCTTGATATCTAAAATTCATATCAACTTCATCACATGCAACATAGAAACGATTCCATAACCAATATGATATTTATATTAGATTTCAAAAATTATACTACTCTACAGATTTGAACACAAATTGAGATATAATTTTCTTCTATTTCCATAAATCAAAATACATAGTACAATACTGTCTAAAACCATAGATTTGGAACCTCTACAAAATGGCCTTGATTTCCCATTTATAGAAACATGGGAGCAAACAAGCTACATGCCATGTATACATGTCGTATTTGAATTTGACAAATATTATTCATCTTGTCCTAACATAATATGCTGAAAGGCATCTTTAAGGTATAACAAGACAAAAACACATTCCACCCTATACTATAGTCTAAAGCAACCTAGTGGTCACATCAGAAAACCAAATCATTTCCCAGAGAGGGAATTCCAACTACTTTTTCATATACTAGCCCCACTTCTACTCATGGAAAAAAGGTCATTATAACATAATAGTCTTCCACTAGCATGGCTGACCATATGCATGATGAGCTTAGCTACCCTTCACAAGAGAATACCTGCAAAAGAAAAATTCCTCAGCAACTTTCAAATGGTAGTATCCTCCACCTTACACCACACTCCAGGCACAGGGAAATAACTCCCCATCTTAAAATAGGAAGTCCCCTCCGACATCAATCCTCAACATGTATGTGGAATCCACACACAACAAACCCTGGTGCTGCTAAACTCCCAGCCAAATAGGTAGAAACTCAATAGTGATAACTTGCCCCTCCACTCCCACTTGTTTCACCCAAGATGACAACAATCCTTCCATTGTTGCCTAAGCATTGTCATAACTCTCAGTGCTTGGGGAGGGGAAGAGAGATCAATGATACATCTATGCCACTGAGCCCTATCAAGCAACTTTTAGTAGCATTGATCCACTATAGCTGCCAAACAAGAAACCAAATCCCCTATCCAGGTGAATCCAAAGGATAGCATGGAAATGAAGAGACTATGATGCCTTCTAGCTAGCCTACTAAATTTTTCCTAAACCATCCATACCTTAGGAAAATACACCCTATCCCTTGACTCTGTATGCATAGAGTACCAACCAAGAAAAGAGAGACATAACTCCACAAATATGGGATGGTAGACACAACATTATAAGATAGGACATAATTCACTTGGCTTTATAAACAAGAGAAAATATAAACAAAGGCAAAGAAGGATTATCTTTTTATAGAAAAAAGATGATATCTATGTCTCCTTCATTTCTTGCTATATCCAAGTTATTTCAATACTACCAGCAGTACAATAGTCCTGCTCTTGATTGGAAATTTTGGGGATTTAGCCATAGCCACCCAATAAAGATATGGAGGCATTGACACTCATTTCTTTTTATCACTTTTGGGCTTTGTAAGTCAAAAACATAATCACAACACCTGCTTCTACTAGATAGAGAGAGCCAGCCATTTTTTTTTTATCTCAACACCTTCTCATCATCAGATAATCTGTACATACCTTGCTCAATTCAATAATTTAATGGTAATCCTAAAAAATCCCTATGAAAATGATATCCCACCTAAGTAGAAAGATTATCATGTACAATGGCGGCACAAAGGGGTGCCAAGACCCTCCAATTAACACTAGGACAAGACCAAGAACATGCCTAATCTCCAGTTTCTCATGATTCAAATTAACAACCTAATTTCATCATTTATTATGTTCTACCACTTTGTCAACCCATTCAATCCTAACCATTAGATCCGTTCTTTGAACTAAATCGATGGCCATCAGAAATAGTCGGCATGCCTCGAGGAAGTCGTTTACTAGCTTTGAATCTCAACCATGGATTTATATCAATCAACAATCTTCATAGAAATTCAAAATTCTTCTAGTGAAAACTAACTGGCAGCAAAATGCATGGATCTTATCTGCCATGGTGGCACTTTTCTTCCTCGTGCTAAGTCACTCAAGACTATAGTGAAACCCATGTCCTTGATGAAATATGTTCATTTGTTGCTACCACAAGAAGTGAACACACCATGGCCCATAACATATCCTTCATTGTCCAAGTAAGAGCCCTAAATGCCTTTTGCGAAGGTAGAACCCCCAGTGAAATGCCAAGTTAACATATAAAATTCCCCGTGGACTCTGCAATCCTTCACCAATATTATCCTTGAACACATGATGTCACACAAGCATCACCATGGTGGAAAATAATTTGAGTTTCATCGCACCATCGAAGCCTCAAAATAGTCCAAGCGGGGACAGCCCTTTCCATGAAATGCTTTCACAGACATCACATGGTTGCCAAATCTGACCTCGCGGCAACACTAAATCCCAGAACAAAGCGTGGTGAAGAGGGACATCCCAGTGAAATGAAGGATCCTCCATACATGATAGTGACGTAAGTATCAATTTTAACACATGCATAAAAGTTTCTTTGAAAGAGGGGTCATGCTAGGTTGAATGTTCAAGGGGGACATAAAACATGCCTATCATCCAAATTAAAGATGGAACATTATTTCAATGAATTGGATATATGATAAGAGTTATGGCCATGGGAAAAGGTAGAGCTAGACACAGGGGCCAGTATTTTGATGACAAAGTATACTTAAATGAGAACTTAAGTGACTGAGAATGGGCCGTGGTTAGTCGACAGAGAATTAAAATGAGTGGCTACCAAGGTAACTATGACAAGACTCTAGGTTTTAGAGTTTTATAAGGGTTTTTAGCAACCTTTGAGGAAAGGTACCAGAGGCTAAGAGATGCATCAAAATGCAGATCCAAATAGTGGTTCTAGTTGGGGATAGATGACTACAAGGTCATTATGAGGATCTAGAATCCTTGGTTTCACAGATCAGCATTGAATTTTACCTTGTAACTGCCTAATTCAAAGGGCCCATTTTCATAGATTTGATATCTCATGTGGTATCTCTAAGCCACAACAAAAGAAGAAATAATATCTTCCCCTATCATACATCTTTCTTTCCAATTATCTTATCAAACCAAGGGTAGAGATACAACTATAATTCCGTTGGTGAATATAGTGGATATGCATTGTCATCAAGGGACCTTTGAATTCATCACTAGAAAACTAATTGATACTCAACTAATCACTATAACAAGGATTTGACTGCATCACACCTTTGAACATCATAAATCCACCCCATTGGTCCATTATATCATACTCATCACCATAATAACATATGCAATTGCTGCCATGTGAACTTGAAAATCTATAAACCTGAAGTGAGAAGTGAAATTATTTGTAATCTATTGACTGGATAGCATCAATAACATTATCTTCACCTATTTTATCCATTTTAATTTTGAAAAAATCATAGTTGACACTTTCTTGGAGCTCTCTAGTATATATTTGTTTGGATTGTCTAAAGTCATACTATGGACCCAAGATTGGAAATGTGTGCAGATTAAAAGAAAAAAAATGCCTCACACAAACTATATGATCACTCAAACAATGTTCCCCATATGAAAAACAACATTGCCCACCAACAGGCATGGCTTCTCCTTGAAGTGACAAAAATTCACACCCCCTCACACTTTACAATCATTTCTACTCATTAAGTACACTAGCATGAGATAATGGAAATCCAACCTCTAACAGAACCCAATCCTTGTTGGAACAATTCATTTGTAATCTACATTTCTCTTCTTTAGACTGTTCACTCTCCTCATACTCGAGATTCTCATTTTAAAGGGGATTAACTTAGCCTCAATGAGGATTAGTGTTCCTTATTTCTGGTGGATCCATAGGCCCATTATAAAGGGAATTATACCCTATGTTCATGCTCGATGTAGATACCTCGGCCTCTTCTATATAGAGTTCCAAATCTTCCTCAATATCACTATATTCTGAAGTACTGCAATCAACATTCTCCTCATAGGTATGATCACAATCATCCCTGAAATAGCAACAACCCACACAATTTTTCATTTTATTCTCTGATTGTTCAACACACATATCTAAAATTTCTACCATATCAACATAATCTGAGACATCCAGGTTAGAAAATTCTTCAGATTTCACAATATTATCAACCAACAATGGTGATATTCCAAGATTCATATATTTGTCACACTGCATAGTGTGATCATATGAGAGTGAACTCATGTTATCAATGTCTTGCATGCTAATGTTATCTTCATCTAGAATGAAATTCTCAAATCCCTCATCATGTAAGTCACTATGACCAGTAGAATGATAATCAATATGACTAACCTCATGAGTTGGATATGTATCATTAGGCCTAATGATATCAAGATCATTACTGATAAGGCCATCAATACTAGTAAGGTTGTGATCAAGACAACATACTTTCTTGCACACTTAATGATGAATGCATTATCTTATCAACACCCATATTAGCAGTAGAATTGATCTGACCATTACTATGAAACTTGCCACTCTTGTCATTGTGGATCTTAGCATTCTCTAAAATATCTATCCAATCAAGGACCTGAACAAAGATGCTTGGCTTTAAATTTTTAGGCAATAAACTCACATCCAACCCATACAGTTCACAAAATAGGTCAATACAAATAGACTCCTAAGGACTGAAAAAAATAGGGATATCCATATAAATGTTCAATATTATGGAAAATAAGGAATATCCTGATTCTCCCCCATGTTTGTTTATGCTAAAAAGGGCCTGAACAAAGATCATAAGGTCATCAGTGGATGTATCCTATTGACAATATACTTTGGGCTTCACATAATTAACATTATTAAATAATGAACAAGATGAAACAAGGATACAAATGTTTTGAAATTTATTTCAAATTTCTGACTTGGATCCTTTATCTGCATTGAGTATCCTAGGGCCACAAACACTTGCAGACAAATAACTCTTATGAATTCCATATTTCTAATTGTTCTCAATATTTATAGCCATATCACAAGCTTGATGCAAAGTCATAAGATCCTTATCTCTTAATTGGTAACTCATCCTTTTGTTAAAAGCCCCCAAGTAAACAATTAAAGTGTTGCATCATTTGGTCTAAGAGCCTTAAGAATGTCTCGCAATGTTTTTGCAAACCTCAAGTTGAAAGTCAGAACATGATCATCTTCGTCTTTCTCAATGCTCATAAATTTATTGATTATTGAATTTGCATTGATTCTTTCACCAAATTGATCCATGAAAACTATCTTGATTTCATCCCAAGAATAGATAAAGTCTATTGGAAAATAGGAAAACCAATCTCTCGCATCCCCTTTTAGAGATTGAGCAAACAATATCATGATAACATCTTCAAAATCTACCTCATAATCATCTATTATATTAATGAAATTATATAAATGCTTCCTTGTTGATTTAGACTTCTCACCATTGAACTCTAGTATCTTATCTCTAATCTCAGGTGGTACATGATTTGGGAAACCAAAGATATTGCTGAAAATTATGGCCTTATATCTTTTGCTAATGGAACTTTTTTGATAACATAGGTAGGGGTGCACACTGTGCATTGTTATATTTGAGGCCATATAGAAGGCTTTGGAACTTTTTATTTTTAGTCTTCCTTTACGATAGGACCTCGATCCCTTTTACAAATATAGCTTCCTGTTTTGACTTGCCTAAGATCTTCCAAATGAGTTTCACCACACATGCATACTTTAATACATTACACACATTGTAATCTAGTGACACTACCCTTTTCCTCTCTCTTAGTGTTTATTTTACTTAATAAGAAGCAATATTTTCTCAGAATCTTTCATAAACTACTACATAACAATCCTTCATAAAGACAAGAACATGTGAAATACCTAGACATTTGTCATAGCTTCTACAATTTTTTCCCTTGAATGGAGCCTTAATAGTACCTTATTAGATTCCTTCTTCATAGAGTCACTACCTCTTATTATCAAGGGCCAAACTTCAAACAACACAACACTCTTGAAAGCCCCTTTTCATTCTTATTTTTCTCCAACAATATAGACACAAATTTTCTCAGACACAACTAGTTTTTCTTCTTATCAACTAGTTTAAAAGCAAGTAGAGTTGCCACTCTCTTAAGGGAAAGGTAATACACTACAAATATACAAACTCTACTCACTCATGATAGGCCACTGGACAAATTTCAGCCATTATGAGCAAAGTTCCCCAGTAGAGTCACCAATCTATTGGTTCCTCCAACTGTTAGTCTAAAACCCCTAAAGGTTAGCCAATTTCTTATACTTAGGGATTTTAGCTCAATAGCCAATGAATAGGATTACAACAAAAGAGTTGAAAAATACTCTACACTTTTCATTCTGCAAGACCAAGGTGAGTGTACCATTTACAACACCTAAAAATATCTCAAAGATTTACCTATGATATTGTATTAAAACATAAGGTTCTCAATAGCACTTTACCAAGGAAGTGACTCACTCCACTTAGATTTACTAAATCCTTTGGTAATATAGTTGAAACAATGATTGAGAACTAATATTAATTCAAACCTATTCTTAAAAGAATAAAAGATATAGAAATGACTTTAGTTTATTTGGGATGGATCAAAATCAATGAATTAGGCCAGTGAGAGACCCGTGCCTAACCCAATGGTCACAGAGTCAAATTGCATAAAACCAATGTATCATTCAAGCAATATTTCCTCCTTACTAACAGATTAATGATATCAACACCTTGTATTAACACCTCTTGTACTCGGTAATATAGAAATATCCTTTGAAGCTATAATGCAGACAATAGTTAAGAGAGTACTTTCCAAGCATTTATTCTTCTCCTTAAGAGAAAGCAAGAGAAAATACACACAATATAGAAAATTGTAAAGATGAATTTAAAATATCCTTGATATCTAAAATTCATATCAACTTCATCACATGCAACATAAAAATGATTCCATAACTAGTATGATGTTTGTATTAGATTTGAAAAATAATACTACTCTACAGATTTGAACACCAATTGAGATACAATTTTCTTCTATTTCCCTAAATCAAAACACATAGTACAATACTGCCTAAAATTTTAGATTCAGAACCTCTACAAAATGGCCTTGATTTCCCATTTATCGAAACATAGGAGCAAACAAGCTACAGGCCATGTACAGATGTCAATTTTTTATTTGACAAATCTTATTCATCTTGTCCTAATAGAATATGCTGAAAGGCATCTTTAAGGCATAACAAGACAAAAACACATTACACTCTGCACTATAGTCCAAAGAAACCTTGCGGTCACATCAAAAAACCAAATCATTTCTCAGAGAGCGAATGCCAACTGCTTTGTCACTTATTAGCCCCACTCTTGCTCATGGAAAATAGGTCGTTATAATAGAATGGTCTTCCACCATTGTGGCTAACCATATGCATGTCGATCTTAGCTACCCTTCACAAGAGCATAGCTACAAAAGACAAAATCCTTAATAGCTTCCAAATGACATTATCCTACACCTTACACCACGCTCGAGGCACAAAGAAATAACTCCCCATCTTTCAACAGGAAGTCCCCTCCCACATCAATCCTTAGGCTATATGTGGAAATCACACACAACAGACCTTGGTGGTGCTGAACTCCCAACCAAATAGGCAAAAGCTCAACAATCATAACTTGCCCATCCACTCTCACCTGTTTCACCCAATAGGACAGCACTCCATCCATTGTTGCCTAAGCATTGTCAGAACTCTCATTGCTGGGGGAGGGGAAGAGAGATCAATGATGCCTCTCTACTACTGAGCCCTACCAAGTAACTCTCGATAGCATTGATCCACTATAGTTGCCAGACAGGAAACCAAATCCCCTATTCAGGTGAATCTGAAGGATAGCATGGAAATGAAGAGTGTGATGCTTGCTGGCTAGCCTACCAAATTTTGCCTAAACCATCAATACCTTAGGAAAATACACCTTGTTCCTTGACTCTATATGCATAGAGTACCAACGAGGAAAAGAGAGACATAACTCCATAAATATGGGATGGTTGACATAGCATGATAGGATAGGACATAATTCACTTGGCTTTCTGAATAAGAGAAAATATAACCAAAGGCAAAGAAGGATTATCTATTTATAGAAAAATGTTGATATGTACACATCCTTCATTTAATTATTGCTATATCCAAGTTATTTCAATACTTCCAGTAGTACAATAGTTCCACTCTTAATTGGAAATTTTGGGAATTCGGCCATAGCCACTTGATAAGGAAATGGAGGCACTGACACTCATTTCCTTTTATCACTTTTGGGCTCTGCAAGTAAAAAACTTAATCACAACGCTACTTCTACCAGAAAGAGAGAGCCAAATTTGGCTTTTCAATCTCGACACCTTCTCGTCATCACACAATCTACAGATACCTTGCTCAATTCAAGCATTGAATGACAATTCTGACAAATCCCTATGAAAATGACATCCTACCTAAGTAGAAAGATCATCCTATATAATAGCAGCACAAAGGGGTGTCAAGACCCTCCAATCAACACTAGGATAAGACAAAAAACATGTCTAAAATCTTGTTTCTCATGCTTTGAATTAACAACCTGATTTAATCATTTACTGTGTTCTTCCACTCCATCAATCCATTCTTCAAACTAAATTGATGGCCATCAAAAATAGGCAACATGCCTAGAGGAAGTCGTTTACCAGCTTTGAATCTCAACCATGGATTTATATCAATAAATGATCTTTGTAGAAATTTGAAATTCTTCCAGTGGAGACCAATTAGTAGGAAAATGCATGGATCTTATCCACCATAGTGGCACTTTTGCTTCCTCATGCTGAGTCACTCAAGAATATAGTGAAATCCCTGGCCTCGGTGAAATACATTTTTGTATTGGTACCGCAGGAAGTGAACACACCATGGCCCACAACATATCCTTCAATACTCTATTGAGAGCCCTAAATGCCTTTAGCGAAGGTAGAACCCCTTACAAAATGCCAAGTTAGCATAGGAAATCCCCTTCAGACTCTGTAGTCCCACACTAATATTTATCCCTCAAATAAGCAGGGTCACACGAGCATCACCATGGTGGAAAATAGTTTAAGTTTCGTGGCACCACCAAAGCCTCAGAATAGCTTCAGAGGCTACAACCCTTTCTATAAAGCACTTTTGCAGACATCACATGGTTGCCACATTTGACCTCACTACACTACTAAAGCCTAGAATAAATCCCAACGAAGAGGGGCATCCCAATGAAAGGAAGGATCCTCCATATGTGGCCATGACTTAAGGCTCAATTTCAACACATGCACAAAAGTTTCTTTGAAAGAGGGGTCACACTAGGTTGAATGCTTAAAGGGGACATAAAACATGCCTATCATCCAACTTAAAGATAGAACATTATTCAATGAATTGGATATACGATAAGAGTTAAGGTTGTGGGAAAAGGTAACCATAGGTGCAAGGGCTGGTAATCTAATGGAAAAGGATACTTAAATGACAACTTAAGTGACCAAGAATGGACCATGGTCAGTTAACAAAGATTTAAAATGGGAGGCTACTAAGGCAACTATGACAAGACTCTAGGCTTTAGGGTTTTAGCAAGCTTAAAGGAAAGGCACTAGAGGGCAAGGTATGCATCAAAATGTAGATCCAAATAGACCCATGATAATAGAAATGGTCTTGGTGTAGGCTTATATTCATCCATGTGAAATATGTAGAGCATATCAAGTGTGTACTTAGTTTGTGTCATATAGATATGAGAAGATGATTGAGTGAATTCAATCCCTAAGAAGTAGTACAGAAGAGCGAAGTTTGACATTAGAAAAAGATCATGAAGAACAATTTTCACTTCCTTGATGTTGGATTAATGATTCCTCATGATCAACAAGTCATCAACATAGAGAACCAGAAATATGAAAATATCATCTTACTACAAAATGTATACATTCAGATCATAATGGTATTGAGTGAACCCTACTAACAAAAGGAAGAAATCCATCTTGGCATACTAGGATCGAGGAGCTTGTTTGATGCCATAGAGAGACTTTTAAAATTGGCAAACAAGTGAAGGATCCTGAATGAACACTTGTGGTTTCTATGTGTAGATTTACTCCTAAATGTCACCATGAAGAAAAGCACTCTTCACATCCATTTAATAAACTTCCCAATGATAGGCTATATAACTATAGCAAGGACAAGTCATGCATGGAATTCATCTTAGCAACTAGTGCAAAATTCTTAGAGTAGTCAATCCCAAGCACCAAGGAGAATCCTTTGGTGACCAAGATAGGCTTATTCTTGTCAATTAACCCATCTTCTACAAATTTTGTTTGATAGATCCACTTGCATCAAAAAAGTTTCCTTCCCTTAGGAAGAGTGACTAAATCGTAACTAGGGTTCCTTTCAAATGAACTAAACTATTCTTGCATAGTAACATCCCACTTGGGGACCCTAGAAGCTTCGTAAAAAGACTATGGATCAAAAGTTCAAGCAATGAAGATATGCAGAGCCTAGTGAAATTATGAACTTGGTCTTCTAGTATCTATAGGATCACCAACCTGATAACTTGCTAATTATAAAGTCTCATGAGCCCAAAGAGACCCATAGGGAAGAGAGTCTAAAGGAGAATCATCAACCTTTGAATGATGACTAGGAGAGGAAGGTGGATCCTCAACATCACTGATGCCATCTAAAGTGGAGGAAGAAGACTCCTCATAAAGATCCTTTGAAGAAATATCATCATGTTGTAGTGTCTCTATTGTGATGGTTGATAGATATGTGGTAGGAGAAGAATTGGAAAGGTCCTCCTTAAAATTAACACTCCTCTCAATGAAAAACTCATGTGTGGTAGGATGGAGAAGCCTATAGCCTTTTATAATGTCTAGGTACCCGACAAATATGCAAGGCCTTTTTTGTGGATCCATAGCCTTGCATTTGTATGCTGGAATGTAGGCTCATGCAAGATAACCAAACACTTGAAAGTTCTTAAATGTGGGTTTCTGACTAGTCCAAGCTTGGAAAGGAGTTAAACCCCCTTCATAACTTTATGAGGAACATGATTTGGATGAAACACACACAGTTGATGGCCTCCACCTAGTACTATGGTGCTATTGATCTAGAATGTATCATACAATTAGCCATGTCATTGAAGGACATGTTCTTGCATTTTGTAACACCATTTTGCTATGGACTATAAGGAAATGTGTGCTAAAGATCAATGCCTTTTTTGGCATAAAATTTCTCAAACCTATGGTTTACATATTCACCCCCATTACCTATGCACAGAATCTTGATGGCCTTCCTTAGTTGTTTCTTTACAAAATCTTTGAAGTCCTAAAATGATTCAAAGACCTCTAACTTATGTTTGAGAAAATAAACCAAAGTGTATCTTGAAAGATCATCAATGAATGTCAAGACATATCTAGCCATACTAAAATATAGATGTGGAAATGGTTATGCTAAATCACTATGTACTAACTGCAAAATTTGTGTGCCCCTCCATGCTTTTCCTTTGTCATATTTCTCCTCAAGATGCTTACCAAGAATGCATCCCTGACAAACTCCATCAAAACATCAAATAGAAGGCTACACTGAGACCATGTCTAGTTGACTAAGTCTAGTGTGAACTCAACCCAAGGCCATTCTAGAGCCTATGTTAGTGATTTGATAAATAGATAGCATATTAGTTAACAAAAATGAAACATAATGGACCTTCTGAAATGTTCCTTTTCCAGCATCAACAGACCCTTTTCCATGCACTTGTATAGGATTGTCATCACCCATTAGTATGGTAGGCATAGAACATGACTTTAAGGAGGTAAAACATTCCTATGAGGAAGCCATGTGGTGTGAAGCACTTGAGTCAATAATCCATGTATTGGGTTGTGAATCAACTACAACTAGACCCTTACCATTTTCTTTCCCCTTACTCTTTTCTATGTCCTTAGAAGTCCTTTCTGATGAACCCTATTTGATAGAGTCAGGCACCTTGATATTTTTTTCAAGAAGATGTGAAAGGTGTGTTACATATTAAAATGTGTATGCTAGCATTTTACACTAATTTTAGCACCTGGTTGGACCTAAAATGTTTCTCTTGTTAATAGGGACCTATTTTAACACCTTTTTGACCACAAAATGATAAAATGTTGATACTGATGAATAAACCTAACATAATCAACTTAGGATAGACTAAGCCCACTAAATTTGACACTCCTCGAAGTTTTGGGGGCTAAAGGTCTAGGGTGCTTGAGCGCTCTAGTCCCAGTTGGGATCTTTAGCCCCTCTTTTGTAGTGTCGACTTGGGACACATAGTTTAGACTTGTTGGCCTGATTTAGTTTTACTTGTCATGAGTGAGTAGGATTGCATATATAAAGGAATTTTGTAGTTCATTTTACACCTAGGAGATGAATGTTAGATGAAAATTGCAAGTTTGCTCTCATATTGTGTTCTAAGCTAAAGTGCTCTTCATGCTTGGAAGTGTTATCTACTTGTGGATGCTATTGAAGTTTGTTTGTACGTCTTGAAGGGAGTTTCAATCCTTCTTCATCACTCTTCTTGTTTGTTTTTTATCTTGAGTAATCTTCTTCAACCAGGATCTTACCTCTTGTGGTAATCATCATTAATTTCATTTATATTTCTATCACATTATTACAGATCTAGCCTCTGCCCTCCTAGGGTATGCACTCTTAGATCTAATAATTTTTGTAGTGGAGGTGGAAACACCAACACATGGTTTCACTAAAGAAAGCCCTTATACACACCACAACCTTTTCCTTTGTCCTTGTGTGCAAGTTGAAGAAATAGGTTTCGAGAGGTGATTTCTGGGAAGAAGATAGAGTAGGCAAGTAGAGGTTTGGTGAAACTCAAAAGTTTTGTATAACTCTAAATAGGGTCTAGGGTGCCCAAGAACCCTAATCTTTGGTATTTTTCTCCCAAATCTAGGTTTTGATTTGGTCCCTAATCTCTAATGTGCTTTTGGTTTTCTGAGATCTATTTCCGTCTATTAGTTATAAGTTGATATTTGTCATCTAGGGTTTGGTACTTTTTCTTAGCTTGGTTACATGACCTTGCTTGAATTTGGTTGACTCATCTATATACAAGAAGAGGGGAAAATGCCTATAGTTTGGCTCTCCTTATTGGGTAGAATCTAATCTCAGTTTGTGTACTAATGTTTGCAGAAGAGGGTTTGACCAAGTTTAAATCTTTAGTCTAGATCACTTTATTCTCATTAACATTTTAAGGAACCCATCATTTATTTCACTTTTGCATCCTTCTTCTTTCAGATTTGAGTTGTTTACTACACTAGATATTATTTGGATTAGTTTCATTAATCATTTTGCATGCATACATAGTTGAATTTTGAATTGTTTCAAAACTAGGGTTTGTGAAAACCTTTCATTATTAGAAAATCTAGCTAGTTTCAAAGCTAGTGTTTGTAGATTTGAAGGTTGTTTCAAATATTTTTGCATTGACAAATTGCTTACATTTTTTATACCTTTTCATTCTTTATGTTCAAAACATTCTTGCATCCTTGCATTTGAAATTGGAAAAAGCAAACTTCATTGTAGACTTGGAAAAATTCACATTTGTCTCTTTGTTTGGATCTCATAAGGATAGATCATCATAAAATAGATTAAATTTCTGATTTTCTCATCTGATATGATTGGTATTTAATTAGTTAATCATCTCATAGTGTTACATTGTGCATTTGAATCCTTTTCATTGCTAGTAATTGTCAAAAAGTTACATTTTGTGAAAACCTAGTTAATGTTGAAACCTAAAGTTTGTGATTGATATTTCATTTTAGATTTTTCTTCTATCATTAGCATTCCAAATCTGATTTTAAATTGTTCTACACTATTACAAATGCCATCTTGCATTGAATATTGAAGATAGGAACAATGTTAAGTTGTGGCATTTTGAAAAAAGCATTGAAAATTGGGTTTGATTTGAGCATTAACATTGTTGATATCTAAATAGATTTGAGTAGAGTTGAATTTGATCAAGGATATATTATGTGCATTATGTTTTCTTACATTTGAAAAAAGTGTTGCTTCACTTAAACAAAGACTCAAATATTTCTTTCACTTCATCATTCATTACTTCTATTGGTGTATCTTGTGTGTTACGAAAGCTTGTAGATGCTTTATGAGCTTTGAAACCTGGTGCCCCAATTCTAATGTTCTTTTGTGAAGAAATCACCAAATTATGGATTCTAATTCTTTACATAATGATAATACCAATAGATCGAAACCTAAAGTTCCTAGGCTTATCACACAAGAAGGTCCATCACTTATTCCTGATATCTCTACTTTGCATCTTCCTGAAGCATCAAACTTCCATGAATCTATCAACATAGATGACCTTGTGGCTCATGTTCCTGAATCTCAAATTCAAAAACTAGACATTGAGTTGGCTAGTTATTGCACATATGTTACCTAAAGTTGTCATGTGGTTGTCATTGATGTCAACACTTAGTTTAGGTTATCTAATATGTTTCCAATGTTGGATGTGATGTGGTTGCTGAAGTTCATGGCTGGATGTCATGCCTTGATTAATGTAGTATTGAGTATGATGGCACATTAATATTGGAATTAGAAGTATCAAGATGACACATTAAGATGGGAATTAGAAGTATCAAGATGACACATTAATATGGGAATTACAAGTATCAAGATGACACCTTAATATGGGAACTAGAAGCATCAAGAAGATATACTAAGATGGGAATTACAACCACTAAGATGTATGTTTCTAAGGATGTATGAGCTATCATAAGAAGGTTCTGGTCTCTAGAAGTTGATGAAGATTTCTATTACAGGAAGCTGCCTGGGATACTGCTTGGGAAAATGCTCTGCATTCCTCCGCATTTGAAGATATGATCATGTGGTTTAGAATCTAAGTTCAATATGTTGTGAAGGTGTTATATATATATATCCAAGAGATAAAGTTTGTATGCCTTTAGCAATGAAAGTTATGAGTGATAGAGTTCCAGTCTGTGCTTTGGTAGAGTAAAATAATGATGAAGACTTGTTGGAATGCTCTGCTTTCCTCTGGATGTGAAGATTTGTCAATGCAATTTTGTGAACATGTTCAGGGAGGTTCAATGCATACTTTTGTGAAGTATCAAATGATTGAGTGATTTGCAAACAATGTTTAATCTTCTATGTGTACTGCCATGTTGAAATGACTGATGTGCTACAAGATTCATGTGTTCTTCCTTAAGGGTGACCTTTTTCAAATGAGCATGACGTGCATATGTTATTATTTGAAGGATGATGCTGTGAAGAATGTTTAGGACTGGGTTAAGCATGTGTTGGGGTCTGCAAGGCATGTTTCTCCTCTTGCAGTAGTGTGTAGTTCATGTTGAGGCTTGTCCTCTACATGTTTCATGATGTGCCATCTTTGGATGAGTTGAAATGTAATCAATGTAATATAATGTATATATTGTGAACCTAGTTGATCTAGGTGGGGCATGATTGCAAAAATGAGAATATAAGAAAGTAAAGAGTAGAATATGAACATACTATGCATTTGTTGGCAACATAGTTAAGAGACACCGCTAATATGATGTTGTCATTGATGGCAACAACCTGATATGTTTGGAGACAACTCCTGAGACAAAGGTGTGTACAGTATTTTGGTCTGGAAAGATTAACTTAGCCAAATTCACTAAGCATTGATAGCACATTGTGACAGTGACAGTAATTCAGTTGGTACTCGTCTGCAATTGAAGATCTTGTTATGTGGTTCTAGTATGTTACTCTTAGCTATCTAGTGATGACATGATTTAGTGTTCAAATCTTGATTCCCTTCAGAAGTCATATGGTCAAATGTCTAAGTCTGGGTGAACAAAGTTAAGTTAGAGACAGTGCAGAGTACTTGAGTAGTCTAGTCTGCATTCCTCTGCTGATGAATATTTTGATTTGTAGTTTTGACGCATTAAAGATACATATCATGAGCATCGAAATCCATATTTGTAGATCTTGAAGTTCATTGTTTCACATTTTACAAGTTCTAAAGTATCAGCTTTCAGATTAATAGTATTTCTCTGTGACAGAACAATAGTTCAGAGATCTAGATTTTTCTATGAATGATTATTATGTCATGTGCTTCTAAAGGTATGATAAGAGCTCCATAATGAATTTTGGATATGAATTTCAAAGTCTGATATGGTTCGCATTGAAAGTTATGGTATGAAAGTCAAGCTAGTTGGATGTGTACTTAAGGGTTAAGATGACAGTCATGCTAGATTGATATGTGGTGAAGATTTATGATTGGAATCATTAATCTAAGTGATTATATAATAGGTCTAGAGTAATAGGAAGAGTCTTGCGTGATTGACTATGTCTGCATTGTTGTTTGGGCACAATAACAGGCTAACAAGGTATAACTTGAATTTACAAACTTTATCTTTTGCATGCCAACCTAGTTTGAGGAAATTCTTGATGCAAATATATATACTAGATAGTTTTAGGATTTGGAGGATGTGGTAGTGTGAATTTAATGTGTGTGTGATCTAAGGTAGTTTTGTGATCAGAAAGTGATAACAAAGGTAGAAGAACAAAGTATATGTGAAGCAGAGTAGAAAAAGCAAGGCAAACATTATGAAGACATTTGATTCTGTATACTAAGCTATTAATTAAACTACACTTTAGCATTCTGTAGATGCATTTGCAGTACTTATCTCTTAATAGTGAGCCAATCCTTCTTCTATCTTCTCTTCTACCTTCTTGGCAGTGAGCCTATTGGAGTGAGTCCTTGGGTAGTGAGCCCTAAGGTAGTGAGCCTTCATATAATTTGGTATTTCTCTCATAATATATTGTTAGCTAACACTCACTATGGTTTTTCCCTTTTGGGGGTTTCCATGTAAAAATCTTGGTGTCATGTGTTATGGCTTTGTGGTTGCTCTTCTTATGTTTGTTTTGCTTTCATGTTATTCAATGTGGTAAATGGAGTAAAAAATATGTGAAAAAAAAATTATAGAATATTGATTCACCCCCCGCTCTCAGTATTCTTTGTGATCAACAATTGGTATTAGAGCAAGGTTTCTTGGAAGGATTTTAACATCTTGAGGAAGATCTAGGAAGGTGTACACATGGTAGAAAAAGGATATCTCACTTCTCCAAAATAAATTCATCCATGTACCATTAAAATTGGTGATTGTATAAAGTTAACAATGAACAACTACAAGATGCTCTTGAAGAGATTGACAAGTCTGAGGCTGATATCAAAGATTTGGTGCAAAATATCAAAGAAGTTGATGATTGCATTCTAAAACTAAAGGAGCAAGTTAAGAAGTCCCATGAAATAAGAAAAGAGCTAAGTGAGAAACTAAAAGAAGCACATGAATCCATAGACAACCTGTCAAGGTTGGTTGAAGAAAAAAACAAAAGTTGGGGAGTAGTTGAATCAAGTTGTGAATAATAAGTCTGAGCAATGTGAAAATTTGGGAAAACATGTGTTACTTTTGAAATATGATCTAGAAGCAACCAATAGCTATAAAGAAAAAATTGAAATAAGCTTTGCAAATCTTGAGGAGTTGATTGAAAGATAGAAAAGTTTAGATGACAAGCAAGGCTTGGGATTTGAAAAAAGGAGAAAGTTCCAAATTAGGTCAAGCAAACATTGAGATGAGGAAAAATGAGAGCAACCAGTTCTAGAATCACAGAAGAAGACCTAGAAGACCTCTGATCAGGTAGCCAAATGCTCAAAGGTACCCATCTTTCAGTGGCTATTGTTTTAATTGCAATAAGTTTGGTCATAAGGCTACTCAATTTAGGAGTAGAATGAATCATAATGTTACATCATTCTCTATTCAATGTTTCAATTGCAAGATAATCAATCATAGATCAAATGAATGTAGAAGTCTAGTAAGGAATTGTTTTCACAATACAAGAAATACTCAATCTTTCAATGGAAAGTGCTTTGTATGCAATAGATTTGGGCATATGGCTAAACAATGCAGATCAAGAATGAATCTAATCAATAGAAGGAATCAAGAATAGAGGAATGTGGTATGCTACAATTGCAATAAGTTTGGACATGTTGCAAGATTATGCAGAAGCAAGAATGAGAAAAGGGACTATCCTATAGAGAAGAGGAAAACATAGCAGAGAGAAGATAAAGGAAAGAACTAGGTTGATCCAGTAGAAATCAACAATGAAATGAGCAACATCTGAAGAAGGATGTTATTGAGGTTAGGGATGGATCCGCACTAGCTTTTGGTGTAGATATGCTCTCTGGGAAGTAAATTGAGAGCTCTGGCTCAAGGGGAGCTATATTGAAAATCCTAATCCCCTACTCAGATAGACAGTGTTGGGATCTAACATGAAGACATGATGAAAATTTTTACATGCTAGATTTTTTGAAAGAAACTCTGGTATAAAAGGTTCAAATGTAGAGCATTGCAGAGCAATCCTAATCAACTGTATTCTATAGTGAAGAGTTTTGGAAACTTTTGGAGAACAAGCATTTATGCTGACTAGGTTATCTTAATAAGGGTTAAAAAGGAACTTATTTGATAGACTATTCACTTTGGATTCAAGCTATCAAGTATCTAAGAGAAACTGAAGAAGAATTATAAGCAATATCAACGATTTCCAGAGATTCAAAGAAACTTAGAGTAACTTAAACCCTAGTTTGTCATAAAGAGGTATTTTTTAGTTTAAAACCCTATTGTAAATTTGTTTGAATCATTATGAAAATGGTAAATCCACAAGTTGTTGATATCACTAAGCAAGCTCAGCCAAAATTCAAGAAACATCCCTTCAAATCAATAGAAGTCAATCAAATGGGTGCATTTTTGAATATACCATATAGAGTATTGCATATGGAGGATGTTAGGGCTTACATTCATATTTCCCTAGAGGAGTATGGAGATAGAAAGTTCTTAGACTTATATCTAAATCATCTAAGTGGTGACAAATTTGAGTTGAAGAGTATAAAGATTTGGAAGAGAAGAAATTCATTCAGTATAGAGAATTCCCTACATTTGTGGAAGATGAATGGGTTTGGTACATGTTGCGTAGGATTCATGATGAATTCATGTGGCTTGAAAAGCCCTTTAAGATCACCAAGGATGCAATTAGAGCTATGATAGGACTAAATTCTACCGGTAGCATGCCCTTGTTAAAAGTTGTGAAAAATAACACTGTGACAGAAGCAATCAAATCACAATTTGACAAAAGGGCACTAACAGTGAATGATATTATAGATCATGCAGTGAGATTCACATCAATGGTAATTGGATATAAGATCTATTTATCCAACCGAGAGAACTTTGTCTCCGGTACTGCTATATACACTACTTATTAGATGATTAAGGAGAATGCATACTATGACCTCTAATGGAAAACCTGAAGAAGTCAAAAGAGAGAAAATACCCCTTCAAATTAGGTAAGTTGATCATTTGCTTATTCTTCTACTTCATGCCAGAATTACCCAGTACAAAAAACTTGTGGTTAAACAATCAACCAATTGCAATGCAAATTAGGGATCATTTAACCAACATAGGAATCTATGAGGAATAGACCACAGCCCTATGGAGGCTATTTTAAGAATTTCCAAATAATTATTTAATCTAGGGAAAGGATTCGTAAGGGAATTGTTGAAAACTACAAGGACATATGCTTCATTGTAACAAAAGACCAATTCATGATGGAGGTACTTGAGCCTAGAATAGTTTGGATTATGCTAATGGGGTATGAAGTAGATGGAAAAATACTAGAATTATGCCCAACACATGTTGAGTAAACCCAGGGATCCCAAAGAAGAAAGATTTGGGACCTATGAGGAGTTGTCAACAAAAGTCCATGTTGAACAAAGAATGCCAAAAATCTAGAAGAAGGCAAGAAAAATAGCTGAAGAATATGTAGAGTTAGGGATTTACAAAAGAACAAATCTTAGAAGCAAGACAAAAATATCAAGAAGATAGGGAAACAAAAGAAAAGAAGGAAAGTGAACTTGTTAGGGCTCTAGAAGAGCCTAAGAGGAAACCAGAGAACCCAATAGTGACTAAAAGAAGAACTAGAGGATCCACCTCTACAGAAACTGCATCTGTATCCTTTGGTCCCACACCCTTTGCAAGTGTGGAAGCCCCTACAACAAGTCATACGAGAAAGAAGACAAAAGATAAAAGATTGCATGTGAGCATAGGAGTTGATGAGGAGGAAACCAAATCAGATAAGAAGCTTAAGAAAATGCAAGTTAAGTCAACTAAAACCTCTAGTTGCAAGCCAGACAAACCCTCTGAGAGTAAAAAAAGGAAAAAGGAGAAGAAACTAGAGTCTAAAGAGATAGAGGCCACTATAAGTCTTGAAGATGTTTCAAAGGCCATAATAGTTGATGTCAATTTGAAACCTTTAGCTCAATTGTATGATGTCTATGATGATGCAGATAAAAACATCATTGAAATTGTTGTCATAAAAAACTTGGACATATACAACAAAGCCCTCATTGAGATAATTACTGATCTCCCAGATAGCTTGGGTAGTATAATGTCTACAAGGAAAGAAGCTTCTATGGAAAAGGACAATGAACTTAGAGAGTATACACTAATAAATCTATGTCCTGAAATCACTCAAGAAGAAAAGGCAAAAAGTCTCCAAAGTTCTTAATAAAGAATTTAGAACTAAGAGGAGGATGAACACTCTCGTGGAAGATTGCATTGAGAAGGTAGTTTAGGAGACTGAGGAAATCACTTTGAGAGTATTAAAGGAATTTCATCTTTCAAAGATATATGATAATGAAGAAACAAGTATTGGAGATAACACATCTACTCTGGATGTCAACATGGACCAAGGGTTAGACAAAAATGATGAAGAGATAAAGGAGAAAGAAAATCAAGCCCTACTACTGATGGCATAGACACGGCTGACAAGGACCAAACTGAGACAAGTTTTCCTCCAAATCAACAAACTAATGATCAAGAATAGGAACAAGTTGAGAAAAAGCCCTTCACTAGAGAAAAACATTGATCAACAAGAGAATACAGACCTGGAACCTCCTGAGCAAAACAAAGAAGAAAAATTTTCTGATATGGCAAGAGACATTGCTGTCTTGTAGGATGCAATAGATTCTGTCAAAGAATTTTTGGAAAAACAACAAGTTCTGGATGAGTATGAGCTTCTACAAGGACTAATAAGTTTGGCCTCAATGTCTCCTATGTAAAAATTTAAATTGGTATCAATTGTTCAAGCAAAGGCACATAAAGAGATGCTAAAGTCACATATACATGATAGTGAACTCATTAGTGAGGCATCCAGTATCTTAGAGAAGTTGATGCCTTTATTCAAAAAGGACACATCATTGCTTCCAACTAGTCAGCTCAAAGGTCTAATAAAATTTGTAAGTACTTATTTTAAATCTTTTGATAAGTCTACAAATGTTAAAGTCAGAAAAGAATTTGATGACAAAATGTTGATTAAATTGAAGAATAAGTTAGACAATGACAAAATTTTGCTAGATAATAGTATTAAGAATATAGAAAGTGCTATCAAGGAGGCATGTGATATATATAAATTTTTCTTATCATGGCCTGAGACTACCAAGGAAATAGAAGAAAAGGTCAAATCTATGGAACTTCAACTAGTGAATATTTCCAAGACATATGATCCATTAGTTGATTCCATTAGCAACATGGAGATACAAATTGTAAATATTCACAAAAACATAAGTAGTTTGCTAAGCAAAAGGGAAGAAACAAAAAGCATAATATGCTAGTTGAGAGGGTTAATAAGCCCTAAAATTGACTCCATGACAAGTCTATTTGCTTAAGCCACAAAAGCTAAAGAAATCATTGATATACCCATTGATGTACAAAAAGAAGAGGACTTAGTTTTTAAGATAAATGACAACATTCAAATTTTGAACAGAGCCAAGAATTGATGGGATGGAGAGGTAGCACAATTAAATATTGTCTACAATGATATCCTTTCACCTACTACTAACTAAGATGAAAGATTGTACTTGTACATATGCGACAAAATATGATAGTTTTGAAGTTTTGACACAATTTTGCTACTTGCACCTTTGCAATTGATGTCAAAGGGGGAGAAGAAGATCTAGTGAAAAATGGCCAAAACATCTCAAGGAAAGAAGAAAAACAAAGTGTACAGAGTAAGGGGGAGCAACAAAAGCATTTTTCAATAAGTGTTGCCATCAATGCCAAAGAGGGAGATTGTTGGAAACATAGTTAATAGACACTACTGATATGATGTCATTGATGGCAATAACCTGATATATTTGGAGACAACTCCTAAGACAAAGGTGTGTACAATATTTTGGTCTAGAAAGATTAGCTTAGCCAAATTGACTAAGCATTGGCAGCACATTGTGATAGTAATAGTAATTCAATTTGTACTCCTTAATTGAAGATCTTGTTATATGGTTCTAGTATGTTACTCTCAGCTATCTAGTGATGTCATTATTCAATGTTCAAATTGTGATTCCCTCTGGAAGTCATATGGTGAAATGTCTAGGTTCAGGTGAACAAAGTTTAGTCAAAAACAATGCAGAGTACTTGAGTAATCTAGTCCGCATTCCTCCGCTGATGAATATTTTGATTTACAATTTTGTGGTATTAAAGATACATGTTATGAGCATTTAAATCTAGATTTGTAGAGCTTAAAGTTCATCAGTTCACATTTTACAAGTTCTCTAGTATCAACTTTCAGGTTAACAGTATTTCTCTGTGAAAGAACAATAGTTTTGAGATCCACATTTTTCTATGAAAGATTATTATGTCCTGCAGTTCTAAAGGTATGATAAGAGGTCCATAATGAATGTTGGATATGAATTTCAAAGTCTCATATGGTTCACACAAGCTAGTTGGATGTGTACTTAAGGGTTAAGTTGACAGTTATGTTAGATCAATAAGCAGTGAATATTTATGATTGGAATATTTAATCTAAGTGGTTCTATAATAGGTCTAGACTCATATGAAGAGTCTTACATGATTGAGTGGGTCTACATTATTGTTTGGACACAATAACAATCCAACAAGGTATAACTTGAATATATAAACTTTAACTTTTGTATGTCGACCTAGTTTGAGGAAATTCTTGATGCAAATATATATACTTAATAGTTTTCAGCTTTGGAGGATGTGGCAGTGTGAATATAGTGCAAATTCAATGTGTGTGCAATCTAAGGTAGATTTGTGATCAGAAAGGGATAGCAAAGGTAAAAGAACAGAGTATATGTGAAGCAGAGTAGAAAAAGCAGGGCAGACATTATGAAGACATTTGAGTCTGTATACTGAGCTATCAATAGAACTGCACCTTAGCATTCTGTAGATGCATTTGCAGTAGTCATCTCTTGGCAGTGAGCCAATCCTTCTTCTATCTTCTCTTCTACCTTCTTAGCAGTGAGCCTATTATAGTGAGCAGTTCTTTGGATGGTGAGTCCTTGAGAAGTGATCCCTAAGGAAGTGAGCCTTCATGTAATTTAATATTGCTATCATAATATATTGTCAGCTAACACTCACTATGGTTTTTCCCTTTTTGGGGTTTCGACACAAAAATCCTAGTGTCTATGTGTTATGACTTTGTGCCCGTTCTTCTTAAATGTTTGTTTCATTTTCATGTTATTTAATGTGGTAAATGGATTAATAAATATGTGAAAGAAAAGTTTTACAGAATACTGATTCACCCCCCTCTCAATATTCTTTGTGATTAACTGCATTATGATGTGCAACTGAAGGAGAAAGAGCAAAAGAAATAAGGGTTGTTTTGATTCATCTTGAAGACACTTTTGTTATAGTAGGTAAGTGAAGTGTGTGCCTTATTGATCCAATCATCAGATGAAGTAGAATTACAATCATAAAATGAGTAAGCTTTAATGTTAATTTTGAGGCAGTAGATCGACTATCATACTATAATTATTTTTGAGTTCATTCTAAATTCATTGAGTAGTTTCTTCCTTGGGTTGTAGCCCTAGAACAAAGCCTTTAGGGGGTAGTAGCTTTTGTGGGTGTGACCCTAAACAAAGTCAGCAGGGAATAGTAGCTTTCTTGGGTTGTAGCCCTCAAACAAAATTGTAATTTTTATAGCAGTGAACTTCATATATTGTGAGTTAATCCTCACCGTGGTTTTTCCCCTTTTGGGGTTTTCCACGTATATCTGGTTTTATGTGTTGATGTGCATTTTGTTTATCTTTCATGTTTATGTTAATGCTATAATGTTTAAGCTTTAATCTGCTCTGGAGGATTTGAATTTTGATTGAATACTGATTCACCCACTCCTCTCAGTATCTTGGTGTGTTCAACACTAGTTTCTTGCAATTTGGAAGCTTAGTACACATAGATGAAGAGGCCATCCTTGTTGTTTAGAGTCTAAGAAATCTTTTGATTGAAGTTCAGGAAGGATTGGAAGTCTTGCGTGGCCTTTCTCATATAGTGCATAACAACACTGTATTTGCATCTAGTTGCACTTAAATCATCACCAATGTCACTTCTAATCAAATAGGGACTCAAGTATCTCCACCCATACCAACAAGGTCTATTCAGGATCATGGGGGTCCAAAAAGTGGCGATGTGATGACCAAAATTTTGCCCTTGTGGCTAACAACTTTTTTTTATCTAGATTGGATGAAATGAAAAGGGTTTATTGAAAAAATTGTCAGCTTTCCACCAATCTAAGATATGCCTTATTTTGAATTTAATAGATAATTATTATTGATTTTCTACATACATTATGACTAAAGTCCTGATTGATAAGATGATTGAAAAACTTCTATAATTTTCAAACTATTTCACATTTTTCAAATCTAAAAGATGCATCACATTCTATAGGATAAAAAATTTGAATTTCATAAATTTTTCACCAAGTTATGGTGGTTAGACAAACATGTTTTAATAATTTTGAAATGTTCTAATAAAAAAAGCATAACTAATTATTTACTTGCAAAAAAACTACAAAAAAAATGTGGCACATTCAGGCATGTGTCCTCTACTTATATTAAAAGTTTCAGAAAAAATATTATTCTTTTGTTGTACTTAGGTTGGTCAGACATACACCTGCTTTTTATTTTTTTCCTAAAAATTTACTACTACTACATTGAAATTTCAAATTTTCACAAAATAGATTTACTTTTTTCCAAAAAAGGACTTGTAGCCCAAAAACTACATTCAATTTGCTACAAATTATGTGCTTACATAATTTTCAAATTATGTTAATAACCTATTCAAATTTTTATGTGAAGTTGCCTAACTCTATTTTTCTAAATTTTCATTGCCACTTAGGGGCCTAGTTTGGACCCCCATGATCCTGCACTGACCCAACACTCCCTATTCCTACTTATAATTCTACGATTCTCACCACTACTACACAGCCAAGTAATAATGCTACCACATGTGTTGGGTTGTCTACTCAAAATCTTGTTTTCTATTATAGTATCGTTCCATATAGTTACATAAATTCCACACCTAATGTCACTCCACCTACATCTAAACCTCCTATCACATTCAAAAAATCTACTCATTCACCATTACCTAGTCCTTCCAATCGATTCCAATCTCTACCCGATTCACCTTACGACCCTGTCATAAAATAATTATTGGAAAATATGACCTCCATCCAACAATAATTGGCTAGCATGAGAAATATTTCACCTAAACCTAATATGACAACATATTATATATGTAGCCCTTTATCCTTTTCCATCATAAGAACTCAAATTCCTGTGAAGTTTGAGACCCCTTGCTTTGAGAAATATAATGGGAAGGGAGACCCTAACAACCATGTGGTAACCTATACCGCTATGTGTAGTGATTTCTTCTTTGAAGATGTGATCTTGGCAAAACCCTTTCCTAGGTCACTCAAGGAGGCAACCTTAGATTGGTTTTACCAACTACATCCTAATTCTATAACTTCTTTCTCACAATTACTCAATAAGTTCCTCGAGCATTTTCAAGTGAATATTGGACCTCAAGTCTCTCTGACGGACTTGGTTCATTGCAAACAAAGAATGAAAGAGAAAATAATAGATTTTATGAGCCATTATCAAGCTCTCTTGTCACAAATCCTATATTATATTCTAGATGCTGATGTACAAATATTATTGATAGGAAAATTACAACCTCACATTCGTGATAAAATATTGTTGATGCGATATGATTCATTCACTCATCATTGCATGACTCTTCATCACTATCAACTTTTGGCTAGTCAGTATGAGTATAATCCCTCATCTTCTCTAGTTGGTCAATCTAACACCTCTCACAATCATCCTTTCACAAGAAAAAAATAAAAGATTCATCAAGATAAATGAAATTTCAGCGAATAACATAAGAAATCATGTGGTGGTAGCACCATCTCCAACTCCCACCCCTTATAAGTTGAAATTGAAAACAACAAACTTCACACAATTGTCATAATCTTTGTATGCTATTAAGACGTGCAACTTTTTCATAACACTCTCATCAAGATTCCACCCGTTAGACCTATCGATCTAAGTAAGATGCAATCATATTCCTTTGATTCAAGGTCCTTTTCTCAATTTCACCACTCCATTGTACTTGACACTAAAATATATATGCATCTTAAACATGAAGTTCAAGACCTCATCGACTCCAATGTCATCTAGGTTTCTGGTGTGAATGATAAAGGGAATAAATCAGTGGTGGATCTGTTGATAACTGAGAGGGGGGGGGTGAATCAGTTATCCTAATTATTTTCCTTATTAAACTTTCCTTTTAATTGAAGCAGCATAAAATCAAACACAAAACATAAACCATGAAGTAAGAAACACATGACACAGTATTTTTGACGTGGAAACCCTGTTAAGGGAGAAAACCACGGGGTGATTAACCCAAGAATTATTCTCTGTTAGAAGAATAGGAAATTACAAAAATGGCACTTGCCAATTAGGGCTCACTGCCCGAGCACACTGCTCACAAGAGGCTCACTGCCTACAAGAAGACACATTGTCTTACAAAGTGATTAGAATCACAGTCTTGAACTGATTGGAGGCATCTGCATATGCTGGAGTTCAGTTCCGGTTAGGTTCAGTATACTGATCTGCTGCACTTCATCTTTCCTCTGTTCTTTAGTCTGCTGTCCTTTCACATATCGGATCTTTCTTGTTACTTCTGCTCTACTCTGGACTTGTTCGCATATCCACACACACATTCGCACACTTTACCACTAAATCCATCCTCTATATATATCCGCACAAGTAATTTCATCATCTTTCTAGTCGGCATCCGGAACAGTCTAGTTTCTTACAAACTTAGTTCTGTCGGCTGAATCCTTGCTCACCAAGCAATGCGGATCAAGCATATACTTGTAGATATCATCAATTATGTCGGCCAAACATGATTCATGCCTCCGCAACCTTTATCATCATCTGTAACACATCCGGAAGGTAGTTTGATACTCAGTCAGTCAGTTCTTCCTCTGTTTTCACTGTCTCTCAGGAATCTGATACTCAACTATTCATATCTTTTTCCTTGTCCATCTTCGGAGGCTAAATCCTTGGAATATACTACTCAAGATAGTCCTCTTGACTTCCCCAGATCCGCACTGTGCCAAGACACTTCCTCTGAGAGATCCGGACCAATCTGTCGGACCTTGCCACATGCTCTGTTCTTGTTCACCGGACCACAACAATCTTCAATCTGACTTCCGGTAGAGATATATCATGACTTGCGGATATGTGGAATGACCTTTGTTGCCATCAATGACAACAACCATGAATCCATATAGTGTCTCTTGCCAACAATCTCCCCCTTTGGCATTGATGGCAACACTTAGTGAAAAATGACTAAGTGTTTACACTATGCTCCCCCTTTGCTGATGCTCTGTCTTCTCTGTCTTTATATACAATTTCCGGAACTCCCCCTGAGTTGGATTCCTCATTTTTCACTGCTCCTCACTCCCCCTTTGACATCAATGGCAAAGGGTAGGGTCCGCACACCAAAATTTTCAAAAATTTTCTATATATAGCCGCATATTTACATACTCACATATACTGCAGAATGTCTGCAAAGGATGTCTGCAGTTGAACCATTTCAGTAGCCCAACTAAGCTTCATTCTGTCCAGGATTGAAATGTGACCACTCAACAAAAATGCAAAAGCTTCTGCCCGCCTGAGATCTGTCGGATCTTTTGTATGGGCGGTGGTCTGGGCATCACTGATGGCCTCATGCATCGTTTCCAACTTAGGGACTATAATCCTTCTAAGTTCTCCCATCCGGTTGGTAATGTTCTTCCTCTCCTTCTCAAGATTCTTTATTTCATTCAAGACTGCAATAGTCTGACATTCTTGATTTATTATAGAGGAAGAGAGAGGATCAAAACTTTGAGATAAGCTTTGAAGCTTGTCCTGTTCTTCTTTTATTTTCTTGTCAATTGCTGTTGTTGCCTTTGACCAAGATATACAAAATTTGTAGATGTCACCGCCATCCTTAAGAGCATTTTCTAAGCTCTTTATTCCAATGCTTACAATCTTCCTATCCTTAGAGATTAATTCTAATATTTCAGAAAATCTCTTATCCAAAAATTCCTTCCGGACCTTGTCTTCAGCTGATTTTTCTAGAGAATTAAAATGTGTATCAATACTGCTGACTAAGGTTTTTAGATTACCGGAAGTGGAGGCAGTCGGATCTATTTGGATTGATGGCATGATCTTTACAAGTACTCCGGAAGCAGCCTCTATCAACTCACAGTCTTCCATATGAGACTTCAGGAGCTTTTCATTTGCCTTGGCATTTGCAAATGAAGCTATCTTCATTGTTTGTACCGGAGAGAGAGAGTCAAAATCAAATGGACCTTTTAGAAGCTCCGGTTCATCAATCTCTAGAGTTTCTTTGCTCAAAAATTGTTGAACAGTTTGTGCAGTGTCTCTTGCCGGAGACAGATGTTTCTTTTCTTCTGCAATCTTAGAACTGTCAACCTCTTTGTCTGTCACCACTGCTTCCTTCTCCTGCAATTGCTCTTCTTCTTTGGATCCGGAGACTGTAGGGGAAACCGGAGGAGAGATGCTTGCTTGTTCATGGGTCACTTCTTCTGGAGCAGAGGGTCCCAAGTCCTCACTTGTCTGTTCAGGGCTCACTTCTTCCGGAACAGAAGATTCCAAGTCAGCAGCTGTTTCTGCACCTAAGTCCTCTACAACAGGAAGATTGAACCTTTTGAAGGCCTTCCGGAGGATCTCTTCTGTCTCTTGTGCCACTTTGTCAGTCTCACCAAGCATGAGCTGATTCATCCTGGCTTTACTTCTGAACTCATCTTTGCAGTCCTTGAAGATCATGTTCATTGTCTTGGGATCAATTTGAGGATATAGCTGAATAGCTATCTGCTCCCGGATCTCAAGATCTTTAGCATGAGCATTATTTTTCCTCACTTCCATTTCCTTTTCTAGGCTTTTAGGAATAAGAGATATTATTTCAATGAAAGCCTTATTATATATGTTGAGATATTTCACTGTGGCCTCCTGCAGAGTCTTTTGGTCTGCCTCACTGAAGTCATCATAGGATTCAGTCATTGGTTGAAGGTTTCCATCCACCGTGACCGACTTGATTATGCTCTCTAGTGACAGAGTGGGCTTTTCAACAGTTACCTCTGCCATTTCATCCTTGTCTTGGCCTGTGGAGGGCTTACCGGATCCTTTCTTCTTCTGTTTCTTTACTTCTCTAACTTCCTTATCTGATTCTGTTTCCTCTTCATCCTTTTGGCTTTCATAAGCCCTTGATGCTTTTGTCTTGGATCTTTTACCGGATGCCTGGACTTCCGGTTTTGAGCTTTTGGTTGTGGAAGGTGCAGATCTCTTTGATGATCTGGTCCGGGTGGGGGTTTCAACCGGAACACTTTCTGTGCTTTTCTCTTCTTCCTCAGCCTTTCTCCTCTTTTCCCGGCTGGCATCAAGTGCCTCTTTTGAGATGCCTAGGCCTTGAGCAATGTGCTCTACTTCTTTTCTCACTTTTCTCTTAATCTCAGGTTCCCTGAGTTCTACATGTAATTTCACGCTCAGCTCCTCAAAGGTTCCAAACCTTTCTGCCTTAGGATCTTTGGGCTGACTTAGCATGTGTTGAACATGCAGCTCTACTATCTGTTCATCAACTTCATACCCCATGGGCATGATCCAGACAGTCCTTGGCTCCACTGCCTCCATTAGGCACTGATCAGTGTCAACCATAAAACATACTGAGTCCTTGTATTTCTCAATGAGAGACTGGGGAATTCTCTCTCTTGCTTGCATCATGCTCTGAAAGTTTTTGAAGTATCCCCATAGAGCTGTATTTCTCGCTTTTGCATCCCCAAGTCCATGCAAATAGTCTCTTATCTGGACTGCAACAGGTTTGTCATTCTGCCATATCCATCCACTTGTTCCGGGTAGCTCATTCATGAAGTAAAAGAATAGACATACAATGAGAGTACCATACTTAAAGGAGTTCTTCTTGTCTTTCTTGATTTTCTGTACATTTTCCATCAATTGGCTTAGTAGTAGTTCACAAAGATCATAATCTGCATTCTTTCTTAGCATTTCATATGCTGTGTATATTGCAGTTCCGGATACAGAATTCTCCCTGCTGGAGTGATAGATCTTGTATCCTATTATCATTGATGCATATTTGATATCCGGATCCGAAATATCTTCAATGGTCATTGCCCTCTTATCATATTTTGATCCGGTGGCCTCAGTTACAACGTTGTTCTTGACAGATTTGAGGATAGGTACCCCCCCGGAAGAGTATAGACCAGTTACTGCTCTAATTGCTTCTTTTGTGATCTTACAGGGTCTATCTAGCCAAAGGAAGTTGTCATGCATCCTGCTCAGTACATACCGGACCCATTCATCTTCTTCAAAGCTAGGGAAATGAATGAATTGCTCAAATTGTTTCTTCTGGATACCCTTATACTCTGGTTTGAGCTCAAAAGCATTGTCTATCAGTTGCTTGTGATAGAGGTCTCTTAATTTGAATTCCCCAAATTCCTCAATGTTTGCGTGTATGTAAACCCTAATATCTTCAGTATGTAAGACTCCGTGGGGAACACTAGAGAAGGCTCCTAGTGGATCTACCTCCAATGATTTGTAGGGATGTTTCTTGAATGAGGGGCGAGGTCTATCAGAGATCTTAACTATGTTTGGAGTAGCCATTCTTCAAGGATTTGTAGTGAGGCAATGAAAAACGAAGAATACCTTAAGCGCCTTCGGTTTGCACGGAGTGGTTGGATTGATTTCTTTATGCAATAGCTTCGGTAGGAGATCCTTGGTGTGCTTGATGAACCTTGTTGCAGAGCTCCACTATTCGCTTCTTCTCAAGTGTAGAATGAGCAGATAACTTTTGAGAAATCCCTTATATTGCTCCGCAAACCCTAATATCTGTCTGCAATAAATGCTTCACCTGCATTATTCCGGTTTACCATGTCTGGACAGCTTGGAGTATCCCGGATTAGTCCTGATCACTGAATATCATCCGGATCTTTAAATCATGAATAAATCTAGGTAACATATTACAAGAACATCCCAAATACTCTGTCCAATCCGCAAGACAAGATCGTGCACTTCCGGATCTCTCCGGACCTTTTGTAATCCTTTATCATACCGGAGCACCTCCCTGAACAGGTCTAACTTAATCGAACACAGATTCTTCATAACTCCATGCGGACCTCTAAAAACTTGACTGAAGCATCTCAGGAGTTATATCTACAAACCCTTTAATCCGCATCTTGTGCCACATCCGGCACAACTTGTTTGGCTGGGGGAACAGAATCTTCTTTGAGTCTCCCCCTGAGCCTGAGCTCACCTTTTAATTTCCGGAAGAAATATCAGCACCAGAATCTGGTGCGGATCCAACCTCTACATTCTCTGAGTTTTTCTTCACCCAAATCTTGCTCATCTGATTCCTAACTTCATCCGCATTCATCTTTTGTTTACCCTTGTCTTGATTCTGATTATACACCGGACCTCTTTTGTCCTGATTCTTGTTTCTGCAGACTTTAGCATTATGACCGGACCTATTGCAGATTTGGCAAATAACATTTCTTTGCATATTTAACTGATATCCCCTTGATCTGCATTGATTAGCCATATGACCTACTCTATTGCATGTAAAGCATCTACCTTTGAATGATTTGTTTACTTGCATAATTCTGCATTCATGGGATTTGTGTCCATACCTTTTGCAGTTGAAGCATTGTCCGGAGAAGGATGAATTAATCTGATTCATTCTCATTCTGCATTGATTAGCTTTGTGACCAAAATGGTTGCAGCTGTGGCAGTATCCATTGAAGGATGGATATTTTTGAGCATTTGGCTGTCTTACCGGAGGTCTTCTAGGCCTGCTCCTTGGATTTTCTGATCCAAGATTCTTCTGACCGGATCCGGAGCTTTCTCCTTTCTCATATCCCAAGCCATACTTGTCATCTGTCCTCTTTTGACTTCCAAGAAGAACTTCAAGTTGAGCAGAACTTATCTTGAATTTCTCTTTATATTCATTTGCTGTTTGAAGGTCTCTTTTGAGAGAGGCAATTTGATCCTCAAGTTTTCCTTCATTATCTTTGGAATCTTCAAGATCAGATTCAAGGTGTCTGATAATCCTGTCCATCTGGTGGCATTCTTCTGATTTTTCCTTAAGAGATTGTTTTAGATTGTCTTCAGCCTTTCTTTTTTCTTCAATCTCTTGAGTGAACTTTATAGTTCCTGATTCCATTTCATGTCTTAACATGATGACTTCTTTTGATAACTTTTCACATAACTTGGTTTGCTCAGTCAATTCTTCATTTGTATTGCTTTCTTCACTTTGTCTTGCCAACTGTTGGAGCAGCTCCTTTCTCTTTTTCATAGAGAGACTTAATTTGTCTTTTAATTCCCTCATGAATTCATCAGCCTGTTTGAGTCTTTCTCTTAATTCACTGACTTCAGAATTTGACTGTTCAAGATCCTCAAGGGCAGTCTTGAGTTGCTCCTTTAAACCATATGCATCCATTTGAAATCCCAGATCTTCCTCAAGCTGTTAGGCTCTATTAGGAGGAACTTGGCTCTGATACCAATTGTTGATAACTGAGAGGGGGGGGTGAATCAGTTATCCTAATTATTTTCCTTATTAAACTTTCCTTTTAATTGAAGCAGCATAAAATCAAACACAAAACATAAACCATGAAGTAAGAAACACATGACACAGTATTTTTGACGTGGAAACCCTGTTAAGGGAGAAAACCACGGGGTGATTAACCCAAGAATTATTCTCTGTTAGAAGAATAGGAAATTACAAAAATGGCACTTGCCAATTAGGGCTCACTGCCCGAGCACACTGCTCACAAGAGGCTCACTGCCTACAAGAAGACACACTGTCTTACAAAGTGATTAGAATCACAGTCTTGAACTGATTGGAGGCATCTGCATATGCTGGAGTTCAGTTCCGGTTAGGTTCAGTATACTGATCTGCTGCACTTCATCTTTCCTCTGTTCTTTAGTCTGCTGTCCTTTCACATATCGGATCTTTCTTGTTACTTCTGCTCTACTCTGGACTTGTTCGCATATCCACACACACATTCGCACACTTTACCACTAAATCCATCCTCTATATATATCCGCACAAGTAATTTCATCATCTTTCTAGTCGGCATCCGGAACAGTCTAGTTTCTTACAAACTTAGTTCTGTCGGCTGAATCCTTGCTCACCAAGCAATGCGGATCAAGCATATACTTGTAGATATCATCAATTATGTCGGCCAAACATGATTCATGCCTCCGCAACCTTTATCATCATCTGTAACACATCCGGAAGGTAGTTTGATACTCAGTCAGTCAGTTCTTCCTCTGTTTTCACTGTCTCTCAGGAATCCGGTACTCAACTATTCATATCTTTTTCCTTGTCCATCTCCGGAGGCTAAATCCTTGGAATATACTACTCAAGATAGTCCTCTTGACTTCCCCAGATCCGCACTGTGCCAAGACACTTCCTCTGAGAGATCCGGACCAATCTGTCGGACCTTGCCACATGCTCTGTTCTTGTTCACCGGACCACAACAATCTTCAATCTGACTTCCGGTAGAGATATATCATGACTTGCGGATATGTGGAATGACCTTTGTTGCCATCAATGACAACAACCATGAATCCATATAGTGTCTCTTGCCAACAGGATCCTAATCAAAATTTTCAAATATATACTGATCCTTTACCTCATCATGAATCTAATATTGTTGATATTTGCATGGTGGATGCTCTCCGTTACAAAGAACGAGTGGACTTAGAACATACTATATCTTTTACTCAACATGATGCTACTATCAAAGATCCTAATGGGCCTCTTTATATTACTATTCATATCAACGATAAACTTATTCAAGGTGCTATGATCAATTATATATGCATGGTGAATGTAGTAACTAAAGAGTTTATCTACATGCATGGTTTACATTGAGATACCTATGACATATCGGATATGGCAATTAGAGCATGCGATGGGTCTATCCTTCCAACTCTTGGTACTTTAACTCTTGAAGTTAAGTTGGGAAAAGAGATTTGGATGTTCATTTTATCATCATTCCTACATTAGACTTATTTCATGTGAAGTTTGGCTACCCATGGCTCTGCTCCATGAAGGCAGTCCCGTCTATGGTTCACAAGTGCTTAAAATTTCTATTTAAGGGACATGTACATGATGTACATCATAGTCAATATCGGCATGGAGAGAGGAGATTCATTCAACTTGTTTAAGAGATTCTGCAGAGACTACATCAATTGATGGAATAGTCCATATCATTGCAAGCAATTAGAAGGGATAGTCAGCAGAGTTATGAGAAGAATTCCCTTTCATGTCACATGGACGTGAAATGGTCTCATCATGATCGTGATGTAGCTTTGCCCCTGCTACTTATTATGTCAGT
The DNA here is from genome assembly GCA_027924645.1 of Cunninghamia lanceolata. Lineage (NCBI taxonomy): Eukaryota > Viridiplantae > Streptophyta > Pinopsida > Cupressales > Cupressaceae > Cunninghamia > Cunninghamia lanceolata. Next base: position 6,490,857 of record BSBN01000978.1, read on the forward strand.
CATGCTAATGGCCTTCCTCGTTTCCCCACTACTGAGGCTGGACAAACTAATGCAAGTGGCCGGACTTAGATTATAGAATGATGAAGCATCCTTGCATGCTAGCAGCTTAAAGTGTGACTTATTTTTGATAGCGATAGGTGCTATATTCTTCCCAAGAAGTACGAATGTGAACAAACATAGGATAATCTGTTAGGCACTAGGTTTGTTGCTCGCAATGGATATTTTTCACTTGACTGCTTCTGGCGACAACTAGTTGGAGTTGCTCAACCTAGAGAGGATTTATTCTTCTTATCATATCAAAAGTTTAAAGTAAAGAGAATAGTAGAGTTATCTCTTAGTAATATTCTTTAATTTTCTAATGCCATGAGAGTAGTTCCTCCTGTCCCATAGGTGGTGAATCAAGCTAAGCCTGAATCAAAGGTTCTTCTCCATCCTTGAGCATTTAGATAATATGCTGAGGTTCCCCCTCCACCATCCATTCAAGGACAATGAGGCAACATTTGTCCACAAAATAAACCTCCTTGTAAGTGCAATGTTACGTTTGAGCCACCTTCCTTCGTAGAGACTAGTGTAAATCAATCAATTGTGCATGTGTTATTTCCTAACATTTCTCAACCACTTGAGGATGCTCAAATTGTTGCAAGTATGTACCTAATCGGTGGTGTCGTTGATGTTAACATATTCTTGTTGTCATTGGTGCCAACTATATACTATTCCATTACTTGTTTAGAAGATTTGTATGTTGTGGATATTGACAAAATTAGCCTCTCCAGAAGAAACAAGTAAGCCACAAAGAAGTGCAGTACAAACAATTAGTTGTATGTTGAAGAATGGTCTGGTAAACTACTCCGCATTTGTTCCTACTTAAGGATAGTGGTTTGTGGATTGGAAGTTATAGGTATGTCTGAGGATGGTTCATTTCAGGTCTGATCCATTGGCATGAAGATCTGAGTGAGTTGTGTTCACCAGAGTGAAGCCTGCTTTTTCTGTAAGTTCAGTTGAGACAGGAAGATAGTATTTGACTCTGTATTCCTCCATAGTAAAGTATTTTTCTCTGCGGTTCTAGAGGGAATTCTGGGATGATGATAGGTACCTATAGTTGCATTGGTTTGTGGTTTGGTGGTTCGCAAGCTATCTTTCTTTTATGATAGTTGAAGACAGTAAAGTTCATGTCCTATGGTGAGAAGATTCCTATGGATAAAGTCATTAAGGTTTGTGTAGTTCCTCCTGATGATTATAGCATCCTTGTGGATGTCTTCTAATCATATTCTTATCTAGACTTTGGTCCGTGTTAAGAAATTGTGATGGTGTGTGAAGATTATTCCTAGTTAATGTAGGGTGTAACCAGTCTTGGCTGACCTGGTTGATCCCAGTGATTGCGGAGATCTCTAGAAGATTGTGGAAGCATGTTATGGCATGGAAGATTGTGTTTGAGTCCCATCTAAGGCATGGTGTGATCCACATTTCATTCCCTTTGCATGATGTTGTAATACGTTAGGACCTATTTTGTAAATGTTTGTAATATTGACCTTGGAGATTGTTCCAATGGCTGATGTCGACCTTGATGATCATTCCAAGGTTGATGTAGTGTATAAATACTTGTAGCTGAGTCATGGAAAAGGTGTCCTTGAGAAAAAATGAGAATATATTAAGAAAAGTCCAAAGGCAGAGCAGAGAAGAGGCAAAGGAAAGAAGTGGAAGAGCAAAGTAGAGTAGGAGCAGAGCAGAGGAAGAGTAGATCTGAGGAATTATTTATTCACAATATAGAAAGGTGTTGATCATGGTAATGAATCTAGCAGTAAGCCACCAGTAGGGTTTAACAACTCTTAGGGTTTAAGAAGCCTTATTGTAATCTTGTTAGGTTTAGGGTTGAGGTAGTGAGATTGCTAGACCTAGTTGTTCTTCATGGCAGTAAGCCAGTATGCTTAGGCTTGTAGGGTGACCAAGCCTGAACATCACTATTTCAAGATTGCAATATATATTGAGAGTTAATCCTCTCTGTGGTTTTTCCCCACCTTGGGGTTTTCCGCGTAAATCTGGTGTCTCTTGTGTTTGATGTTGTATTTGTGGTTAAGTTTCTAATTTCATGGACTCATTGTTAAATCATAATAATTATGAACAAGTGATGAATGTTTAATTTTATAAAGTGTTTAATTTTTTGTGACAACCGATTCACCCCACCTCTTAGTTGTCCAGTGCATATCAACACAAATAATTCAACCTATTTGACAAGTTCAGAAGGAAGAACAACCCATATTGAGGAACCCTTCCTCTGTAGTCTCCTAACCTTTGTTGGTTCCTCCTATTTCTTCTAATGTTCTTGAAGAAAAGGAAGAAAAGCAACCCATGTTGGAATATACTATAGTTCCCCTCATAAACATCATGAATAAAGCTAAGAGAAATAGGTTTGAGAGATCTAAAGAAAGAAGCATCATTGTGCTATGGCTTGCCTTGCCATAAGAGAGGAGAATATCCCTCGTAGCAACCATTTATCACCAATGGATGTGAAAGAGACATCTACTATTGTTGTGTCACCTATACAGAAAAATGAAGCTTCACAAGTCACTATGGAACCTATTGTATGACATTCTTATAGTTAATATGATGATAATATAGCTATGGCTCTTCTTCCTCACACCTCACATGCTATAGTTGCTCTTGCATCTTTTCCACCTTTCCAAATGGATGATGAGCAAGATTGGGAGGAGGATGACTTTCTTTAGGTTGACTTGCACATGAGGTACCTTATTTTTATGTTATGAGTGCATGTGATTGTTTTCCCCCATGACGTATTGCTTGATACCTTATTTATGTTGTCATTGTTGTTATTGTTAAGCTCTCTTTGGATGACCCTTCACATCCTTGTAGGTGCAAGGATACAAAGGGATGAAAACCCATTGTGACATTCTCTCTATTTGTATCATCATCCTTCTATATGTCATAATTGTATTGTTGTTGTGTCCTTCCAGGATGATGCAAGGTGTAGAATGTTTTAGAATTCTCCCTCATTGACCCAAGGGATGTTTATTTTGATTTCATGTGATACTTCTTCCTTTGTATCCATATTTCTACTAGCTGGTAGATGATGACAGGTCCAAATATATAGTCTGGAGATGTCTCCTATTATACAACCATTCATATACTACTACCAGCTAGGTAGATCCCTATTTGTTATTCCTTCTTATAATTTGTTGCTTCTTTTATGTTTTGATTTATGTAGCTATGCTCGACATCATACCATGACTACACAAGCTATTGCATATCATGCATGTAGTATATCTTTGGTATACCTTTGGTGGGGCAATCTATTTGTACAATATTGTTTTTTAGAACATATATCTTATGTGCAGTTTCTTCCCAAAACCTCTCGTGCATGTCTTGTGATTTGTTCTACCTTAAAGCAATTGCTCTCTACTAGGAGTTAGCAATTACTTTAATGTGGGGGCATAAATCACACTATGCTCTCTTTTTAATTACGTACTTGTTGGCATGGAACTCACCTAGTGATTCAATGGTCCTCACTAGCCTGTAATGCTTCCTTTTGGTCCATGAACCACCTAGTGCAATGTAGTTGACTAGCCCATGTGCTTCATGTGACTTGTTGTTGTCACCTAGTAATTCAATAGTCCTTATTAGTGTGTGATCCACAATGGTACTTCTTTTCACATGACCCATAGCGATAGAGAAAGCTAGTGTCAGAGTCATGTGCCTTGTGTATTTTTTCCTATGTGTGTTGTTATGTTTGCTTCTATATTTGTTTTTTTTATGCACTATGTTTGAACATGTGTTTAGTGTGTCTTCATCACATTTTCCATGTGTTCTCTATGTATTAGTTATGTCTTATGTGTATTCTTTGTGCTTTATGTGTATGCTTCACATCAAGCATGTATTCATTATGTATGGCATGTATTAACTTTGTGTATAACGTTCCTTTTATCATATATGGTTTTAGTACTCCATGTATGTGTGAGTTATGTCACAATGTCTTGTATGTTTGAAATACCCTTTCTTAAGTGTTTGCAACCTCATGATCCTAAGCTTGGGGGCTACTTGTAGTTCACAACTTAGCTGAATCATTTGGGCTTCTATGTTTGTGTGTTTGATCCATCCTTTAATGTGAGTTTGAACGTAAGTTCATACCCACGCTAAAGTGGGGGCTAAAGTTTATGTCATAAAATGTGTACAATAGCATTTTACACTAAGTTTAGAACCTGGTTGGACCTAAAATGTTTCCCTTGTTAATCAGGGCCTATTTTAACACCTTTTTTTAGCATAAAATGATAAAATATTGATCTTGATGAATAAAATGGATGGAATCAACTTAAAATTGGACTAAGTCTATGACATTTGACACTCTGCAAAGTTTGTGGGGATCAAGGCCCAGGGCACCCGAGCGCCCTAGTCCCAGTTGGGATCTTTAGCCCCTCTTATGTAGTGTCAGCATGGGACACTTCCTTAGTTTATACTTGTCAGCCTTATTTAATTTTATTTTTTGTAAGTGAGTGGGATTGCATATATAAAAAAAAATTAGTTCATTTTACACCTAGGAGAAGAATCCTAGATGAAAGTTGCAAGTTTTCTCTATATTGTCTTCTATGCCAAAGTGTTCTTCATGCTTGGAAGTGTTATCTACATGTGGATTTTATTGATGTTTGTTTGCAGGTCTTAAAGGGAGTTTCAAGCCTTCTTCATCATTCTCCTTGTTGGTGTTTAATCTTGAGTCATCTTCGTCAACTAGGATGTTACCTCCTGCAGTAATCATCATCAACTTCAATCATATAATTTCTATCATATTATTACAGATTTGGCCTCTGCCCTCCTAGGGCATGCACTGTTGGATCTAAGCATTTGTGTAGTAGAGGTGGAAACACCAAAAAAGGGTTTGACTAAGGCAAGCCCTTATACACATCACAAAATTTTCCTCTTTCCTTGCATGCGGGTTGGAGAAACAAGTTTCAGGAGGTGATTTTTGGGAAGAAGATAAAACAGGTAGGTATAGGTCTGGTGAAACTTAAAATTTTTTCATAACCCTAATTAGGGTCTAAGGTGCCCAAGCACCTTGGTCTTTGGTATTTCTACTCTCAAATCTAGGTTCTGATTTGCTCCCTAATCTCCGTTGTGCTTTTGGTTTTCTAAGATCTGTTTCCATCTATTAGTTTTAAGATGATCTTTGTCATCTAGGGTTTGGTCATTTGTCTTAACTTGCTTGCTTGACCTGGGTCGAATGTGTTTGACTCATCTATATACAACAAAAGGGTAGAACCCCTGTAGTTTGGTTCTCCTTCTTGGGAAGAAGCCAAGCTCAGTTTGTGTCCTAATGTTTGTCGAAGATAGTTTGACCTATTTTAACTCTTTAGGCTAGATCACTCATTTCTGATCAACAAGGTGATCAATTTGCTTCGTTAAACACTTATGTTCATGATGGTAGGGCCTTTTATAGTAGGAACACTTGACCTTCTCCTTCTTAGGTTGGTCATCTTCTGATGAAGAGGTTTGAATAGTTGCATTAGAGGTAGTGAGTTTTTTATCATTCTTCTTTTCTCCTTGGTTCTTTTGTTTCTTATCATGTTTGCCAGACCCTTTCTATTATTTTTTGCCTTGATTTGTAGCCAAGGGATGTGACTTAGAGGATTTAACCATACCCATGTGAACCAATTTATCTTTCTCCATACTAATTTTTGTAGCACACTCATCTAGAGAAGGGCAGTCATTTTATAGATCAAACCTAGAGCACATTTTGTTGCACGAAAAGGAGAAACATTTACATAATAGTTAGGACCAAGATTAGAATGAATACTTAAGATCAATTATGTGTCTTTATATTCTATTCCACAATATTTAAAATACAATATGATGGATTTCAACTTTGTGAAGAAGTGTTGTATGGTGCCAAAATGGTGCAGTCACAGTAGGAGGGTTCACATAGTGAACAATCTAAACCATGCAGCAAGAGTAAACACAATGGAATTAACTCAAATAAAATGGAACAAATGCAAATTCAGTCATTTAGTATACCAAAGAATTCAAATACAATCTGGCTGGCAACATGCGGGCTTATAATTAGGGCTCACAGGCCTGATTACATACATGCACAAGATAAAGCTTTGAAGCTCCCTTCGACCAAAATCTAACTATCAGCTATCCCTCTATAATGAACTACTTTCCCAAGGATCTATTACATCAATATATATCAACTCCAAACCAATAGATATCTCTGTGTCGGCCAAGGAAGATCACAAATTCCAAAGAAGAGGTGTAACATGTGAACACAAATAGGTTGGACCTAAATGCATAGAACACTTCTAGTAAATGAATGGAATGAAGTACAGATCTCCTAGGAAGGTCTACCATGAACCAAAGATCATTGTATGATGTGTCATTAGGCTCCAAAGATTGGGAAATGCTTCCACAAGTTTCTCCTTCAGCTGATTGCCAGTGAATATCAGGATGCTCTGCTTTGAGAAACAACCAACTTCTGTTAGTGATATCTTTCCAGTAACTAATCCAAATGCTCTAAATTCTTGATATGATGTAGATGAATGTCTATATATGCTAAGTCTAGATCTGCAAGATGTGAAATTCCAATACCATACCACAAGATAAAACTACTCTTGACTGAACTACCTAAGCTGAACTGGAAAATAAATGATCTAAACTACAAACAAACTAGAATGCAATTGTTTTTTATTGATACAAGATTGCTCTTGAACTAGGGATGCTCCTGCATTAGACATCTGAGGTTATTGAAAAAGTGAGTCCCTCACTTTTCTGGGGCTAGGGGAGAACTAAGATGGTCTAACTCGGCCTGAGAAATCCATGATGAATATTCTTCCAGTCTGCCTTTCCACTTCATAAGATATTCTTTGCATTGTCTTCCTCTGGTGCTACATCCAACTCTGTTGTTCAATATGCCTTCAATCTGCTTTGGTACTTTTTTTGGTAATTGCTTCATCAAGTCTTCTTCCATGTTGTCACTGAACTCTACTTCATGATATTGATATAGATCAGCATTGTTGAAAATATGTGATATACCCAATGTTTCCTATAACTCCACTTCATATGCATTTCTTAAATCAAATTTCTTGAGTATCTTACAAGGTCCAAACTTCTATATCTTCAACTTGTTATATGTCGCAACTAGAAATATTTTTTTTCTCAAGTACACCATCACTTCCTCTCCAACTTCAAATTCCTTATGTCTTCTCTTCTCATTAGCCTTCTCTTTGTACTTACTGTTCATATTCTCCAAATGCTTCTTCACCTGGTTATGCACTGTCTTTATGTGATCTACAAATTCTTCTACTTATGCACTTCTCTTTTCTTCTGAAATGATATCGCTTAGTTCTGCCACTCCTCTAGGATTCACTCTGGTAACAATCTCAAAAGGTGTTCTTTCGGTACTCATTTTTACTGAATTATTGTATGCAAACTCTGCTTGGGAAAGAATCAAATCCCAACTTCCTATCTTCTCTCCATCCAAACATCTCAACAAGTTTCCCAAACTCCTATTCACTACCTCTATCTGTCCATCTGTTTGTGCATGAAAAGTAGAACTAAACTTCAAATTTGTCTTCATCTTCTTCTAAAGTGTCCTCCAAAAGTATCCAACAAACTTTATGTCTCTATCTGATACTATGCTCGTAGGTAATCCATGCAATCACACAATCTCATTGAAAAATAGGTCAGATACATGCACTGCATTAGTTGTCTTCTTACAAGGTATGAAATGAGCCATCTTTGAAAATCTATTAACAACTACAAATATTGAATCATGTCCTCTCTATGTCTTAGGTAACCCCATTACAAAATTCATGCTTATGTCTTCCCAAGGTCTCTCTGGTATCATCAAAGGTTTATAGAATCCAATATTCTGACTACTCCCTTTTGCAACATGACAAACTCTACAACTCTGCACAAATCTCCAAACATCCTTATGTATCTGAGGCCAAAAGTAATTTTTGTTCACCAAAGCTATTATCTTATCAATGCCAAAATGTCCTACCAATCCACCACTATACTTCTCCTTGATCAAATTATCTCTCATTGAACTTCTAGGTATACACAACTGACTTCCTTTGAACAACATATCTTCTTGAATGAAATAGTCCAACCACTTGCTTCTATCTATCACAATAGGTTCCTTACATGCTCTCCAAGGTTCTGCAAAATTAGTGTCTCCCTCATACATGTTCTCCAATTCATCAAATCCCAACACTTCAACTCTCATCTATGTCAACAAGTTTCTTCTTATACTTAAGGCATCAACAACTTTTTTTGATTTACCACTCTTATGCTTCAACACAAAAGTATAACTCTGCATGAACTCTACCCACCTCATATGTCTCTGATTCAACTTACCTTGATTGTTCAACTATTGCAAAGCTTGATGATCTGTATACAATAAAATCTCCTTAGGCAACAAGTAATTTCTCCACTTCTTCAAGGCTTGAATTATGGCATAGAACTCATGATCATAAACTGAATATCTTTTCCTTGCATCATTCAACTTCTCACTGAAATATGCTACATGTCTACCTTCTTGACTTAACACTACTCCAATTGCACTTCTACCTGCATCACAATCAACTTGAAATACCTTATTGAAATCTAGTAATGCCAAAATAGGTTGCTCTTTCACTTTCTGCTTCAACAACTCAAAACTTTTATCTGCTCTAGATGTCCACTTAAAAGCATTTCTATCACCTCTCATTGTCTTTGTCATAGGGTTACAAACTGAACTGAAATTTCTAATGAACTTCTGGTAGAAACTAGCCAATCCATGAAATGATCTAACTTCTCCAATGTTCTCCAGTGTAGGCCATTCAACAATTGCTTTCACCTTCTCAAGGTCCATCTTCAATCCTTTCGTAGAAATCACAAATCCCAAATATACCAGCTCTTCCTTCATGAAACTACACTTCTTGATGTTTATCAACAATTTCTCTTCTCTCAATCTCTACAAAACTTGTCTAATATACCACAAATGTTCTTCTTTTGTCTTACTGAAAATTAGAATATCATCCAAGTATACAATCCCAAACTTACCCAAGAATTTATTCAAGACTTCATTCATCAACCTCATGAAAGTACTCGGTGCATTTGTCAATCCAAAGGGCATCATTGACCACTCATACAATCCTTCATTAGTCTTAAAAGTAGTCTTCCATTCATCACCTTCTCTGATTCTGATCTGATGGTATCCACTCTTCAAGTCTATCTTTGTAAAATATTTTGCTCCACTCAAACAATTCGTGATATAATCCATCCTAGGTAAAGGAAATCTATACTTAACTATGATCTTGTTTATTTCTCTAGAATCAGTACACATTCTCCACTCTCCATCCTTATTTGGTGTAAGCAATGAAGGTACTACACAAGGACTCAATCTTTCTCTAATTAAACCTTCCCTCAACAACTCTTGTATCTATCTATTCAATTCTTCATTCTCTGTTGGTGTCATCCTATGTGCTACTTTGTTAGGCAAACTTCGTCCCAGTATAAGATCCATGTGATGATTGATACTCCTTATATGTGGTAATCCTTTAGGTACATTATCTGATATGATGTCTTCATACTCTGTCAGCAACTCTCTTATCTCATCTGGTTTAGTTTCTTTCTTCACCGTTCTAGCTTCTTAGGAATCAAGGCGTAGCACATACTTTCTTGTTTCAAACCATCCAAAAATTTCCTTCCATCTACCAAACATATTCTAGCATTTCCACATACCACATCTTTAGAATCATCTTCCAAAGGAATCAAAGTAATTTTTTTCCCATTTTCTATTATAGAATATGTATTCTTTCTTCCATCATGTATAGCTTTTCTATCATATTGCCAAGGTCTACCCAACAAGATATGACAAACATCCATAGGCATAATATCACACAAGACTTCATCATGATAAGATCCAATATGAAATTTTACAAAACATTGTTCACTCACCAATACCTTATGATCATCCTGAATCCATGCTATCTAATAGGGCTTAGGGTGTTTCAATCTTTCCAAATTTAGCTTAGTCACTATCTCCTCTGAAACTAGGTTATCTGAACTACCACTATCAATTACAACTTTACAACAGTTACCTCCTGATTTGCATCGTGTTCTAAACAGACTCTTCCTCTACGGTGGTTCCTCATTTATCTCTGTTTGAAATAGTGCTCTCCTCATTGCAAGTGATTCTCCTTTCTTAGGTTTGCCAACAGAACACGGATCATCTAATTCAACAGGTTCTTCTTCAACATATGTTGTTCTTCCACTATTTTTTGTTCTTTTACTTGTACTACTCTAATTACATTCAAATGCTCTATGTCCTTCAACCCCACACTTGAAACAAGTACCTCTAAATGTCTTCTTATCAAATCCTCTTCCTTCTCTTCTATATCCTTCATTTCGGTATGCACTAGGGTTTCCTCTCTGATAAAAAATTTTGTCATGTCTTTGGCAAGCATTATTATCTACGTCATTCTTTCTAACTAGGCTGTCAAACTTGTTCTTCTCTGCAAATGATCTATCATATCTATAAAATGCTCTACCTCTCTGAAGTTTACCTCCTCTACCTCCCTGTCTCTGATCATGTCCCTTATTTAGCTTCTCTTCAACTTTCAGGGTAAACTAGTATGCTTCTTCCAAAGATGTCATCCTTACCAAACTTAGGTCTTCTTGAATGTTCAATCTCATCCCATTAATGTATCTTGCCACTTTCTCCTTGCTTGCTTCACTATGTCATGTCCTTATGATCATCTTATGAAATTCTTCAGTGTATGCCTTCATAGGTTTCTCCTTTTGTCTCAGGTTTTGCAATCTTTTCAATAGCTCCAACTCATAGTCAGCAGGTATAAACTGATTCTTCAACTTTGTCACCATCTAGTCCCACTTTGTAGTATTTTCTTTTCCTCTTCTACTTCTTTCCAACTAAACTTCTTTCCACCATATAGCAGCATGTCCTTTTAGTTTTGTCTTCTCGAATTTCACTCTTTTCAGATCTTCAACTTCTTCATATTCAAAGTATTCTTTAATATCATTTATCCAATCAATCAGCACTTCTAGATTCAAATTACCAGTATAACTTAGCACATCAACTCTATGTTTGTTTCCAATCTTTGAGATAGCTGATAACATCTTGATTTAATCTGATTCTTCTTCTTCTTCTTCACCTCCTAGGGTTTCGTTAGTTTGATTTGTAGATTGAAATTCTTCTTCATCGTCGCTTTCAGCATTAGGTCTAGGTGTTAATCCTCTTCACCTATCCTCTTCAACAACATCCAATCAGATTTGTATTGTTCTCATCAATTCCATCATCTCATCCATTCTATTAGCCATTGTACCAATAGGAGGAACTCTTCATAGTGGCATCTTCCTAGGATCAAGTGCAAACTACCTTAGGTTCAGCGATCAGGTTATAAGGTGACAACTATCGGTTGCAACACAAGTTACCTACCTCAATTCGGTGATCTGTCCACAGCATGATCTTATGGAATCCCTCGCCAACTTCGCTCAAATTTCTCCCAAGATTTAAGCTTTCGCTCTAATAACACTTGGCGTAGTCACGGTAGGAGGGTTCATAGAATGACAATCCGGACCATGCAACAAGAGTAAACACAACAAAAACAAGTCAAAGAAAATGGAACAAATGTAGATTTAGTCATTTAGTATACCAAAGAATTCAAATACAATCTGGTCGGCAACATGCAGGCTTACAATTAGGGCTCACAGACCTGATTAGATACATGCACAAGATAAAGCTTTGAAGCTCCCTTTGCACAAAATCTAACTATCAGCTATCACTTTGTTATGAACTATTTTCCTAAGGATCAATTACATCAATATATATCAACTCTGGACCAATAGATTCCTCCGCGTCAGCCAAGGAAGATCACAAATTCCAAAGAAGAGGTGTAACGTGTGAACACAGATAGGGTGGACCTAAATGCATAGAACACTTCTGGTAAATGAATGGAATGAAGTGTGGATCTCCTAGGAAGGTCGGCCATGAACTAAAGATCATTATATGATGTGTCATTAGGCTCAAAAGATTGGGAAATGCTTCCGCATGTTTCTCCTTCAGCTGATTACTAGTGAATATCAGGATGCTCTACTCTAAGAAACATCCAACTTCTGTTAGTGATATCTTTCTGGTAACTGATCCAAATGCTCCAAATTCTTGATATGATGTAGATGAATGAATGTATATGCTAAGTCCAAATCCGTAAGATATGAAATGCCAATACCAGACCACAAGCTGAAACTACTCTTGACTGAAGTGCTTGAACTGAACTAGAAAAGAAATGAACTAAACTACAAACAAACTAGAATGCAATTGTTTTTTGTTGATGCAAGATTGCTCTTGAACCAAGGATGCTCCTGCATCACAAAAATGCTAGGACTTAACTCTATCAACTCGTTCTCCAATTGATGATAGCTTGTTTCATCTTTCTTACGAGAGAGGCTTTCTAATGTAGTCCACACATCATTTGGTGTAGTGGCAGACTCAATGTGAAATAGAAAGTTAGGAGACACTGACATATATAGAGTACAAAATGCGTCATCATGTTTATTAAACCACTTAGCTTTTTTTGCATCTTATGTGGGTTTTGTTTCAAGTCCCATTGTAACCATGTGCAATCTTCACCTTTTGAGATAGAATGTCATTTAAGATTTCCATTCATAATAGTTATATGGCATTGAATAGGAATCGTTGATTGATCGATTAGTGCAAAAAAGTAAATTAAGATGTAGAAAGAGAAGTGTGAAAAAGAGACACACAATACACCCACCATTTTCAATAATTTTTGAAATGACCCCGCTAGAAATTACAATCTTACTACTTTATAATTAGTGTGATTTAAAATGAAGGGTGATGCCACAATAATGGGTTACACTTTCTGGGACATCATGTTTTTTGCTAAAATCACATATTTTTAGAAAATATAATGATTTAAGCCTTGAAAGGTTCCATTTAAAGGATTTTAGTTGAAGAGGGTTTGATCAAGTCTGCTTAGATTCAAACCCCCTTGGATAGAGCCCTGCTAGTTTTAAACCGTACCTATAATAGAGTCTCCTCTACACCTATCAAAACGCTGATAAAAAACCACTTTTGATTTACCTTTTAGGGGATCAAATGAATTCATTTAAAATTTATGTTTCATAAGTATGTAGTCCTTATTATAAGCTTCCAAAAGAGTATAATTTTAAATATATTTAATTTGATTATTATATTTATTTTTTATTTCTTGTGAATGTAGGTTTTTCACTGAACATCAAGTTCTTTGTTCTACACACATGGAAAATTAGTAAATTAGTGAAAACAAATTCTAAAAAATATCTATGCCTTGGGTATTGATGTCCTTGTTTAAACAAAAAAAAAGTTGAATTTTGATACATACAGAAAAAGTTATGTTTTACAGAATATGCCTATGTCAAAATTATAATTGGTTTGACTTCAAAACTTAATTAAAAAAATATTCAACAAAACATTATAAAACCAAATGCATGCCCTATATATCAATGTTATCAATCTAAATTCAAAAGAATCATAATTTTATCCTTTGTAGAAAAATAGTTATGTGCTACAGAATACACATCACTTTAAAAAATGTTTACTATTAAAAACTAGTTATCAAAGGAGATGCAAATTTTTTTACAATTTAACTCCAAAATTTTTTAAAAATGTAAAATCTACAAATAAAATCTCACAAATCACTAGTTCGTATCATCTTCAAATTGCTAATAGTTTAGTGACTATAGGTGTCAGAAAGTGAAGATTTAGTTCACAATGTTGATTTCAATGTCAAGATTGGCCAAAAAGTGTAACCCATTATTGTGGGATGACCCTGAAAATATAAGATATTCAGACTCTTATAGGGCCCAAAATAGCCAAAATACTAAAACTACAACTCAAGTACAATATGAGATCAATTTGAGAGCACAAATATGGAGTACACAAAAAATATGAACCGTGTGAAAAATGACACCCAAAAAGTAGTGTGTTTGCATAAGTTATGGCTCCCAGAATGTCTTTAAAAAAGAACTATGTAGAAAATTCTAGAAGAATCTTCAATTTATAAAAAACTAGAGCATAAATTTAGAAAACCAATTTCACCAAGACATAGAGCATGAAATTCTACCCCAAATTAAAAAAAACACATTGTGTGAAAAAAAACCTCCATATGGTAGAGAATGGGCCTCTCAAAGTTGGCCTATAAAACTATGAATGTCAACATGAGAGGAGGCAAACCTGGGAATGTAGGATGCTAACATCAGCATGGTATCATGATGACATCATCGGTGATAATATATAAAGATTCCCTAGATTATTCTTTGTGGCACAAGGTTTTCAAAACCACCTTCCAAATGCCAAAAAACATCATCCATACATCAAAACTAGCTTATTTCAAAAGAAAACTACCTAATTCAGGTGCTAAACTACCAAATGGGAAACTATTTCTTACTAGGGATATTCTTCAAAATATACCTAAAGGAATAGGTGGCCACTGAGCAGCCAATGGTGGGTTTAGTCGCCCTAGTGTTGAGTGTTAGGTCGCTCACCACAGGTAGTAGAAAAGTTACTCCCAACCATGATGGTGAGGTTTGGAAGTCACACAGGTGGGTGGAGTAGTACCTTTCATGTAGAAGGTGGTGTACAATGGTGGTAGCGTCTGTGAGAGCCATTACTGGGTGGCATTGGGGTGCTATGTAATGCCCATCAACATTTGTGCCTTTCTTCTTGTCACCTTTAGTGTATCATTTTATTTTGATGTGTTATTTTTTGTATTCTAAATTCATGATCGCTAATCAATACCAATATCTAATCAAGATTCTCGATATGTGTATTTGGACTTAGGAGACTTATATATACATATAGATATATGTGTGATTATATTATCAGAGTTTCAACTTTACTATTTTAATTTAAATATCATGCTGAGTGGGTAGATATGATTTCCTTTAGTATGATTATTTTAAATGATTAATTGCACCTTGATCATATTGTTAGAATACATGATCTAATTTAAATGTGCATACTAGATGGCTAATATTTAATTGTGTAATTCATGTTATTCACTTTGGCTATTGTTATATATTGGATAGATGTGCGTAACATTTGCAATGAGTGTGTAGGGAATTACAAGATATTGACCAATGGCTGGTATGTGGAGAAGTGTGTTATGGATATCACTTAGTCTCCTTATCCTAGTTGTTCCCTTGATGTTGAAACCAGTGAAACCTCATCTGAATCAAATTTGATTATGGATCCCCCTTGTGTTAGACCAGTAAAACATCTTTTGGGTGTATTTAGTTTTATTGCTTATGCAATTTTGATTATGCCTAGTATGTGCAAAAGGAATTATGGTGTTCTATAAATCATTATATGATGCTATGTATTTAGAGTAAGGAAAACTATTTTAAATTATTTAATATTTGTATGATAGAAATTATTTATTCTGAAAGGCCATTTTTAATTATGTTATTTTGGGTGATTGAAATAGATTAAAATTCTATTCAAAAGAATTAATTAAATTTCTAGTTTATTATGTTAGTGAAAATTAGTTTGGGAAAATAAATAATTAGTTTAGCCTAATTCTAATTAGGGATTTATATATGGAAAAAGGGTTTTATTTCATTCTGGATTATGAATTGTTTGGAAATTTGGTCAAAATCGGAGCAAAAACTCATTTCAAACCCTCCTTTGATGAAATTTTGATTGTTGATTGCCTAAAAGTGCTTGTATTGAGCTATTGTTGGAAAGGAAAGTGTGTAGTTTTGATTCTGCATCTTTTGAGGTAATTTATTTATCGTTTACTCTCAAATTTAAATTTTTATTTGAAAATCTTAGTTGTAGGAATGCATTTATTTTGAAAACTGGATTTTCAAGGAAGGTCTTGGACTTTTTAAAAAAATGATATTTTTATTTGAAAAGAGTGATTCTGGGTAGATTAGGCATAAGAGGGTATGCTTACTTTTTCATATTTTGTATTTCTCAAACAATATGAAAATTATATGAATATGCATGTTTTATGTTGCTTGATGTGACTAATTTTTTTCTGTGATTTTAAAAGTGTAATGTTGGGTTAATTTAGAGAAAAAGGGTAATCTCAGAATTTTAAAATTAAATGTCTTTTGATAAAGTGCATTTTCAGTGTATAGTTTTGGGAAGGATGTTTCAAGATCTTCCACTGGTAGATCTTGAGCATTCAAAAGTTTATTTTGTTTTATTTTTGTTGAAATTGAATTTACTGAAAGTTATATGGTATGTGGAATGGATGTTTTCCCTACAGTTTATTTTTTGTAAGTGCATTGGCAATCCTGTTTTCGGGGATAACAAGTCTTTGCCTATTCTAAGGCTTCCAAAAAGTTGACTCTAGAATTGTATAGGATGGGGAATATTCATAGGAGGCTTGTGGTGGCCAACTCCTAGGTAAGTGTGTGCTTTCGTTGATAAACGACCCTGTACTTGAAAATGTGTACTTTCTTTGGGATAAACATTTTGTAGGTATTGCAAGAGATCCATTTACATTAGGTAAGTATGTGTATCTTCCAATGGACCCTCTTATCTGAGGTAGCGTTAGTGTGTCTTGCAAGAGATCCATTTACATTAGGTAGGTGTGTGTATCTTGCAATTGATCCATGCTACCTTTGTGAAGCATTAACCAGGTGAGTGCTTACTTGAGACCTTTGTGGCCCTTGCTTTCTATCTTGGTTATGTAGAACCAAGTGGAAGCCCACCCTAGTGTTTTAGCTACCCTTCCCTAGTCCTTGTTTGGTGTTGTATGTGTTTAGTAGAAAAGAGAGGCCTAGCTCAATAAGTTAAACTAAGTCCAACTCTCTGTTAAACATAATGAATACTAAGAGGGGGGTGAATCAATATTCTATAAACCCATTCCTTCACATGTTCTTTAATCTATTTACTAAATTCAATAACATGAAAGAAAAATAAACATAAGAAGAGTAGAAATAATGTCATAACACATAGACACCATGATTTTTACATGGAAAACCCAAAAAGGGAAAAACCATGGTGAGTGTTAGCTCACAATATATTATAATATCAAAACTAAATTATAGGAAGGCTCATTGCCTTAGGGCTCACTACCAAAAGACTACTATCCAAAGAAGTACTGACTGCAATAGGCTCACTGCCTTAAAGAAAGAAGATAGAGAAAGGATGATTCACTGCCAGGAAAGAGATGTTACAATTGCATCTACTAAATGATGGAATAGAGCTCCATTGATAGTTCAAAATACAGAGTCAAAGGTTTTCATTATGTCTGCCCCGTTTCTCAGCCCTGTTCACATATGCTCTATTCTTCATTCTTCTGAACCCTTATTGCACTTTACGGTTCACAAGAATCACATACACAATAACTTTGCAACACATTCTCATCTTTATATTTATCCAACATTGAAATCTATCAAGTATATATCCACAACAAGATTTAACTTAAAACTAGGTTTGCATGCCAAATATGAAACCTGTACATAAAAGTTATACATTGTCGAGTTGATCTTTTACACAAAAAGTAATGTGATCCTATACAATCCTTCAAGAACCTTCATATAGGTGTGGACCTATTATTGAACCACTTAGAATAATGATCCTAGTAATATATCTTCACTGCACAATGACCCAACATGAGTGTTGGCTTCATTCTTAAGTATACACTTAACCATGTTGTTTGTCATATCACAACTTCTAATTCAGATCATACTGGACTCCAAAATTCATACCAAACATTCATAATGCATCACCAATCATACCTTCATAACTACGGGTCATAATATTATTGTGTGGCAAGATATGGATCTCAGAACTATTGACTCTATCTTTGTGAAACATAGTCAAATAGAATGCTAATACTTGGAAGCTTGTAGATGATCTTCTAGTATACTTTAGACTCTGCAAATCTAGAATTACATACTTCTCATATGTGTTTACAACACCTCCTAATCGTAACTTGAAACAACCAATACTAGAGGAATGCAAACTGAAATCCTCAGGTGATCTGTACTATTTATAACTAAACTCTATTAAATATAAGGAATATTAAGAGGTGGGGTGAATCAGTATTCCGCAAAACCACTTCTTAACAAGTTTATTAATCTAATTTCCAAAATCAATAACACAAAAGTAGAATAAGCATAAGAATGACAACTGTAAAGACATAACACATGGACACCATGATTTTATGTGGAAAACTGAAAAAGGGAAAACCACGGCGAGTGTTAGCTCACAATATATTATGATAACAATACCAAATTACGTAAGGCTCACTATAGGTGGGTTTACTGTCCAATTGGACTCACTATCCACTTAAGAAGGAAGATAGAGGATAGAAGGAAATTGGCTCACTACTAGTAATTAAATGTTGTAAATGCATCTACCATATGCTGGATCATAGTTCCATTGAAGGCTCAATATATAGATTTAAAGGTCTTCATTTATTCTGCCCTGCTTCTCAACTCTACTACATGCACTCTGTTTTCTTCCCTTGTTTTCTTTTTCTTCTCTACACTCTGCTCATAATCTAGGTTCACACTTCAAACTCGTACATCACACCACACACCCCTTGAACATTGTAATCCATCGTGTATTTATATCTGCTACAAGATTCATCTCATAATCAGGTCGGCAAGCCAAACATGAAGCATGTATACACTATGCTTTACTTTGTCAGCATGATCATGTGTATAAACTATAATGCAAACCTAAACAAACATATAATGGTCTTCATATGGGTCGGCACCAATCATACAACCATTTAGATTTATTGTTCAAACAATATATCTTCTCCGCATAAAGATTTAACATGCATGTCAGCTTGTTTGTTAAGAACATGCTTGACCAATTCATCTGTCACATCAAAACTCTCACTGTGGACCATATGAGACTCAAGGACTCATAATCAACATACATCATTGACCTCTTAGCATACCTTCAGAACTACAAGACAAAATATGCAACTACGGAGCAATGCAGACCTTTTTCTCTAGCATTATGAATTGTTCCTGTCTTAGCTTAGTTCACATGGACTTATATATTTTGCAGTATGACCTCTAGAAGAAGTCAAGACTTCAGCACTAGAACATATCATCAACAAATAGATGTGAACATCATACCAAAATTATATATACTGATCTTCAACTATGGAGACATACTGACCCACTTTCTGTCACTTGCTCTGAATACTACCCATGCTTAGTCTTTTTAGCGTTCTGAAATAGAATACTTTTATGCCTTGTAGCCAAACTGTGAGACCCCTATTCTATGTACTCTTGTTTCTTTGAGATCCTTATTATTCCTAGAGACATTTTGATGATTATGATACTTAGTACTTATGGATGACACATTTATTTATTGTGGATGGTATTTGATATACTTATGGATGTTATATTTTATGATTCAATTCCATATGATATCCTTTGATGAAATTATTTGATTTATGTATTTGTGAATAATGAATTTTATATCTTATTCTATGGTTACTTATGGATTTGTGATAATATGTTACTGATGATGGATATATTTTGGCTATATATTGTACTGACACTTCTTGTTGA
Organism: Cunninghamia lanceolata; assembly: GCA_027924645.1. Taxonomy (NCBI): domain Eukaryota; kingdom Viridiplantae; phylum Streptophyta; class Pinopsida; order Cupressales; family Cupressaceae; genus Cunninghamia; species Cunninghamia lanceolata. The sequence goes on from BSBN01000978.1 coordinate 6,510,414, forward strand.
GTGTACAAGTGGAGTTTGATGATGCTGCCGATAGTCGAATATGATGAGGCTGCTGACAGACGAAAGGGCGAAGGTTTGTCTGCAGGAGGATATCGGTCGGCAGAGTAAATATGATGATGCTGACAGTGTAAAGGGAAATATGATGATGATGATGAAGGGTTGCAGACATCCATGCTGTATGTCAAGGTTTTAGTGTGGATGCCTCTGCATCATAGTGGTATCAGAGCTCAGTAAAAGGTCTGGGCTGTTGTGTGTTGATTCTGTCACCGAAAGGACAGAGGTAGAGGAGTGAGAGGTTGACAAAATGCCTCCGAAAGGTAGTGGTACTGCAAGGGAATTGCAGGAGATGAAGGAAAAACATGCCAGAGAGATGAGGAAGATGAAGGAGCTTGCTGAAGCACTTCAAGCCAGGCTTGTAGCCCTGGAAAAGAACAAAAAGAGGGAAGTGGAAGACAGTGAGTCTGAAGAAGATGAAGCTGCTGTTGAAGAGTATGAAGAGGTAGCTGAAGATCTGGATGCTGAAGACTAGAAATTTGCAAAACTGTTAAAGGCAGTGCAGAGTGATAAACCTAAGGTAAAGGTTGATGTTTCCAAGTATAATGGAAGTTTGAATGAAGATGAGTTACTGGATTCGATTGCTGCACTTGATAATCACTTTGAATGTGAAGATGTTGCTTAGGATCAGAAGGTAAAGATTGCAAAGACCAAGTTAGGAGGTCATGCTTTGGTATGGTGGGATTATGTACAATCCGAGAGAAGGAAACAAGGGAAGTCAAAGATCACTTCATGGGATAAGATGGTAGCAAGGATCAAAGGTAAATTCTTGCCTAGGGATTATGAAATTCAGATGTTTAAGAAGCTGCAATTCATAAGGCAGAAGGAAATGGATGTGAAGGCATATACTGAGGAGTTTTATAAGTTGAGTATGAGATCTGGTCATCATGAGAATGAGGTAGAAAAGGTGGCTAGGTACTTGGCTGGTTTGAGATTGAACATACAGGATGAGTTAGTTTTAGCTAACCCTAAGAATGTGGAGGATTGTTATCAAATGGCAATCAAGATTGAAGAAAAGATGAATAGAGGACAAGATAAGTCCATAAGAGGAAGAGGCAGCAATATGAGGGGAAGAGGATCAGCCCCTACAACAAGGCAAACCAATGAGGGTCAAGAAGACACTGGTAAAGGACAGGGACAGTCTGATTTCAGAGGTGGATGGAAAGGTAATAGAGGCAGATTTGGAAGTGGTAGAGGTTCTACTACATTTTCAGGAAAATGTTACACCTGTGGTGAGTTTGGTCATCCATTTTTCAAATGTCCAGAAAGCAAAGGTTCATCATCCAGAAATGATAGAACAAATGACAAGAGAGTACAACTTGTACAAGAAGAGAAAGTAGAGCAAAGTGTGCAGAGTTCAAACACTTGTCAAGGAGATAGGGTTCCTGACAATTATGCATATCCTGAGGAGGGAGAAGCATTGATGCTAAGGAGAATTAGTTTGCAGGAATCAAAGGATATGATGCAAAGAAGAGCTCTTTTCAAGACCACATGCAAGAGCAAAGGTAAAGTATGTAAGGTTGTCATTGATACTGGTTCAACAGACAACATGGTATCTCAGGAAATGGTGGATAAACTGAATTTGGAAAGGATTCCACACCAACACCCTTACAAGGCATCCTGGGTGAGTGATAGTCAATCACTTTTTGTCTATGAACAGGCATATGTTGATTTTCAGATTGGAGCATATCATGATAGAGTTTTGTGTGACATTTTGCCCATGGAATGTTGTCACCTACTGTTGGGTAGACCATGGCAATTTGATAGGAGGGTACTGTATGATGGGTATGCTAATACCTACACCATCAAGAAATATGGGAAGACTATTAGGTTGATGCCATTACAGGAAAATGCTGCAGCATAGGGGGTAGCCAAAATCATTTTAGTTGGAAAGAAGGAATTTGTGCAGATGCCTATAGGAGCAGGCATAAAGGCAGTTGAGGACACTGCAGGGAAAGGAGTTGTTAAGGACAACAGGTTGAAGAAAGTTTCAGTTTTGACTGACAGAGGCCAGCAGCAAGTGCAGAAACAGGTTTGCACACAGCAACCAATTGAGAGGAATGACAAGGATGTTGTCATAGTTGGGACTACTGTTTGTCCTATAAAGGTTGAAAGGAAGACAGAGTTGAACATTGCAGAAGTTCAAGAGGCAGTTCAGACAGAGGTTCTGGTCAGACAACCTGACAAACACAAGGTATGTGAGAGAAGGGCCTACATTGACAGGCATGAGGATTTACTTGCAAGAAAGCAGGTTACAGTTTAGAAGTCTTGGAGCAGCCAAGAGCCAGCAAAGGACAAAGCTGGAACAGGTCAGAACACTGACATGACAAAGTGTAAAGATGGAGGACTTCCACAACCAAACTCATGGGACATGAGTTCTTTTCTGTTGGGGAGTATGGTGTAGGAGCACCTACCTGACAGCTGGCCTCCATGAGGCAGTTAGTTTGTTTTGAGTCTTGTTAATGTTTCCAAGAAGGTCTGATAAGACCAATACATGTAATAAGGTCATGTTGACCATGCTTTACTATTTTTAGCTAGTTTGTTAAGACAGCTGTTATGCTGTAGGTCCGGTTGGATCTCCTAGCCGCCTGGAGAGATTTCCCAGCCGCTTGGAGTCGGGTCAGTAGTACTCGCAAGAGATCCTATTTATGCATGAGGATCGGTTGGTTTTAGATCATCGAGCTAGGTTGCACAGAGAGTGAGACAGAGTACTATATTGCATCTTTTGAAATCAATAAAGATCCTGTTTGTGTTCATTTTCTGTTTGATCTCCATTGTGAAATCAATTTGCTGTTTTGGTGGTTTCATGGATTTACTGATCCATTCCACTGGTTGATTCGTCGAATCGGTGGAATGGCCATGTATAGTAGGTTAGGGTTTAGTCTGCACTTTGTGTTCGTTTGCATGCAGGTGTGCAGGATCGCGATCGAGAGGTGTTGAGGACCCTAGCATGGGTATGTGCTAGGTCGTGTTAGTTGTTAGAGTCTGGAAGATCACCCTGAAAGTAGATCGGGTCATCCCAAGAGGTTCGGCGGATCGAAATTCGCTAAGGTTGGAAAATCCATCGCAACGGCATCATCAGGATATTTCTGCGTGTATCCTGCAGTTACTTCAGGCGTCATCCGAGTAAGCGAAGATGAGCATGATGCAGTTGGTTGCATAAAGTGAATGTGCATTGAGGTGATCATCATCAGGTGTTGCCGAGGAGGAGCGTATCGGCATAAGGTAGAAGATCGGGTTGACAATTCCTTCGCGGGCCGAAAATGTTAAGTTTGGCCGACAGCAGGATATTGAAGGAATTGCATGTGACGTCATCGTCATCAGGATAATCGTCATCAGGATATTGGGACAGTAGGATATTGAAGGAATTGCATATGATGTCATCGTCATCAGGATAATCGTCATCAGGATATCGGGGTGACGTAAGCATCGAAGGAAGGGTGCATGAGGTTGTCATCATCAGGATATATGGAAGGAACCGGATGTTCTTTATCCTACTGATGAACATGATGTTGAACATCATGACGCTGAAGGTAGAGGTTGGCAGTAAGATGAACAGTGGACGTCAGGAGGATGTTCGTGCTTGCCGAATATGATGATGCTGCCGATAGTCGAATATGATGAGGCTGCTGACAGACGAAAGGGCGAAGGTTTGTCTGCAGGAGGATATCGGTCGGCAGAGTAAATATGATGATGCTGACAGTGTAAAGGGAAATATGATGATGATGATGAAGGGTTGCGGACATCCATGCTGTATGTCAAGGTTTTAGTGTGGATGCCTCTGCATCATACTATCTCACAGATGAACTAGTAGTTAGGGTAAGTGATATCTCACCACTAGATTAGATATAAACTTACAAAGGTAGCAACAGAATACACAGTGAATAATTGATTGTTATTGTAATCTCATTTTGATATAGACATTTTTTCTGAATACAAAAGCTGATGGAATGGGACTGTAAGTGAATTGTGATATTATCTTCTTGTGCTAATTCATTGCTTTGGTCTCCAACCGTAAGGGTGTGGAGCAAGGGCCCACTCCCACCACTAAGGCAGAAGGCTAGTATTGTTTGTTTTGTTATTCTATTTTAGATTTTGATTGTTTGGTATTTTGTTTCAGATTATGTTTAGAAAGATAGTTACTATTTTCTCATAGATAAATGTATGTTTCAATTGTATGGAATAGTATAGATCTACATTAGCAATTCATTGTTTCCGCTCTATTTCCAACATATCTAGAATTCATCTTCATAGGAGATGGATCAGTAGTAATAATTTCCTTAATCAGTGGAGATCATTAGAGTTAGTTAAGTAGACTAGAAACTATAGGATTCCTAATTGCAAATAGCCAAGAACACAGCCCTGGATTTGATACATGAAAATATGATTAAATGTCGAGGTATAGTGACCCTTGTCATTTTTGGCTTCATTGCCGAGGATCTCTGTGTTAATTAGGGAAACTTAGTAATTTATAGTTTTAGGATAGATTGAATCTATATGGATAGAGCTAGAGATTCAAAAGGAAGATACATAAAATAAACACCCTATCAACAAACTATAAGAGAAAGTAGTGGGGTGGCACAAGATCTTCTTGAAGAGAGACACCTAGAACCTACCTTGGAACCTGGACCTCAATTCAATAATCCCTTAGACCCTCTGATTCCTCTACTCACTGATTATATCTAAGAATTGTAATAGAAATTACAGGCAGAAATTCAAAGAGAAGAATAGTATCAAACATGGATGATAATCATGATAATCATGAATAGGAAAATGATAAGCCTCCAAGAACCTTCTCATATCCCATTATTCTGGCTGCTGGAGACAATAACCCTATGAAAAATATTTCACCTACACATTTGCCAAATGTTAGGGGTCTTGCTTCTAAGGATCCAGACTAGTTTTTGTTTAAATTCAAAGTGGTATGCTAGACTTATGATTTGGATCAGATAATCAAAAACTCAAACTGTTCCCCTCAACTCTAAAAGATTTTGCAATGAGACAGTTCATGGGTTTGTCCCAAAAATCCATCGATTCCTGGGATTAGATGGAGACAAAATTCTTTTGAAAATACCAGGACTACTATAGAGTCAGTGACAAAAATGAGGAATTATTCAAAATTAAAGAGAGAGAGGAAGAGACCTTAGAGGATTATGTGGTTAGGTTCAAGTTTTCTTTGAGAAGGTATGCTAACCCTATAAATTACTCTTTGGCCAGAACCTTGTTTGTAAAAGGATTAGACAAAGAATAAAAATAGGCACTGGATCTAATGGGAAAAGGGAATATCAATAAAATGGATATGCCTACTATAGAAGAACTCTGTAGGAACTATACTAGAACCCAAGATGGAGTGAGAACACCCAAATCTTTCAAAGGGAAGAAAGAAATAGGATAGTTAATGGAGGAAATTGCAAATCTCAAAACAAATATTCTAGTCCAACTGAATACCACATTAGATGGGATTCAGGCAAAAACTAGAACAACTGAACCACTCTCCATCTATTGTCCTAGGTGTAGAAACAAACATCTGTTGAGAGAATGCCCTTTAGATAAATTAGAGATCTGTCAGATCTATGACAGGAAACATCCTACCAGTCAATGTAGTCAACTCCAAGCCTTAAAAAGGATAGGTAAAAAGAATGCTATTATAGAAGAGGAGTTGAACTATGTAGAATAAAAGCAAGCTGAGAATTTTCCTTATAATCAGTATCCAAACTAGGCTTCTTATAGAGGTCCTTCTAATTGGGGAAATAATCAATGGAATCCAACTTGGCATGGGCCTCAGAATAATCCTCCTTGGGGACAATAAGATTGGCCAAACCAATAATGGTAGAACCAACATTGGCAAAATCAGCCCTCAGGGAATCAATAGTGGCTACAATAGTTTGGATCACAAAACATGTAGCCTCATTGGGGTCCTCAACAGGGATATAATCAACAATACCAGGGACAACCTTGATGTTTCCAACCTCAACAACAAGAATTGCTTACTCTAAACCCCAACACAAAAGGACAGTCACAAAATGAGCTAGTTGGCCAACCACCCTTACTAGTTCAACCTATACCAAACCCATGGAATAAGTAGCCCGAGTAGCTATTTACATGACATAACAAGAAAACATGGCTGATATTAGTGCCATATATTCCAATAACCTCTAGCTACATTCTGGGAAAGCACTTCGAAGACCATCTCCTCCAACTATAGTTGAAGTAACCAATGATGAGGACCCCAAAAATCCATCCACTCAGCTTCTAAAGGAGATCACTATCGAAACAGTGCTAAAAGAATCATTCTTGGATAACTCCGGATTTCCTCCTAAAATAATGACTCTGGAGAACACCCTTCAAAATGTTTCGGATAAGAACTCTGGAGATTCTCTAGAGATAGAAAAACTAGCACCATACCCAGAACGGCTCAAACAACATGTTCCCTAGAAAAAGGTTTTACAAAAACAAGTCCAATCCACCCTAGATTTAGAACTTTTACAAGAAATTAGACAATTGAACATTGAAATTCTGCTCCTACAAGCAATTAGAGATGTGCTTGAACTAGACCAATTCATCAAACAACATTGTTTTAAGACCTAGGGCAGGAACAAAAACTTTGCTTCCACCATCTAGGTAGAAGGAAAAGTAGTAGACCTCCTAATGGGAGAAACGGTCCTCCCAAATTATAGAGATCTTGGAAATCCTGTCATAACAGTTTACATCTTAGGGGTAGAAATTTCAAAGGTTTAGGTTGATTTGGGAGCAGCAATAAATGTAATGACAATTCATACAATGGATAAATTAGCTCTAACAGGTATCCAATCCACATATACAATCTTTCAACTTGCTAACTAGTCAGTAGCTATTCCAAAAGGAGTGATAACTACTGTTTCAGTTGTGATAGAATTATGGGAATTCCCAGTAGACTTCCTGATATTAGAACCAAGAAACCAACAAAATGCTTATCCATTGATATTAGGAAGACCATGGCTAGCTACAACAGTAGCATCTATTGATTGTCAAACTGGGGATATGGTCATTTCTAATGGAATAGATTTAAAGAAAATATCTTTGTATCCTCCAACTAAACCACCAATACATTATTCTGGAAGAGTATGGGCAGATGAGCCTGATAACATGGAAAATAGTGCCTCAGTAGCTATGGTTACCATTAAAGAACATTTGGGTGAATTAGAAGAAGAAATCCACTATGACACAATGGAAGATATCACCCACATTCTTATTAATGAGGATATAATGGAGCTAGCCCAAGATTTAAGGAGAGAACTTCTCACTTCAGCTCATTGTACCATAGCAAATATCATTCCTTGTGGAGAAATGTTTTACAGAGACTTAGCCACATTTCACATGTTGCTTCCACATTCTTGCCTCCTTAATACCATGACTCCAGGATATGGATTGAATACATCTATGGATCAAATCACAAAATAGGTCATGATTTTACCTGGGAAAACACTGAATATCAATACCCAATTAGCATAAAAATAGGAAGAAGCACTTATCAAACTCCTAATTCCCCATTTAGCAGCTTTTGCTTGGGAATACCAAGATATGAAGGGAATTCCTCCTAAGATTTGTACTCATCATATATACATTGAAGAAGTCAAACCTGTCAAACAACCCTAGAGAAGATTAAATCCTGCTTTAAAAGACATTGTTAAGACTGAAATAGAAAAATTTGTTGCATGTAGGGTTTATATATCCAATCTCAGATAGTTAATGGGTCTCACCCGTAGTCATAGTACCTAAAAAGAATGGGAAGTGGAGAGTGTGTATTGACTATAGAGAGCTAAACAAAGTGACAAAGAAGGACTACTTTCCCTTACCATTCGTTGACCAAGTGTTGGATAATCTTGCAGGGAGGAAGTACTTTTCTTTCCTAGATGGGTTCAGTGGATATAACCAAATCCAAGTAGCACCTGAAGATTAGGATAAAACCACTTTCACTTGTTCTTAGGGAACTTTTGGCTACAAAGTGCTTCCATTTGGGATATGTAATGCTCTAGCTACATTTTAGAGGCTTATTTTAGCCATTTTTGCTGAATTAGCTAATGAGTGCATGAAAGTCTATATGGATGACTTTACTGTGTATGTGGACAACTTTGAAGAAGCTCTCATAAACTTAGAAAAGGTATTAAAATGCTGTGAAAGAAATCAACTATCCTTGAGCCATGAAAAGTACTTCATGATGGTAGAGGAAGGAATTGTATTGGGACACAACATTTCAGCAAATGGGATCAAAGTGGACCGAAACAAAATCTAGAAGTGATCAAACAGTTACCTTCACCTAAAAATTAGATAGATGTTAGAAGTTTTCTGGGTCATGCAGGCTACTATAGGGGATTTATAGAAAATTTTAGCAAAATAGCTACTCCTCTATTTACCCTGCTTAACAAAGACACATAATTCTTATGGATAGAGGATTGTCAATCAACATTTGAAACCCTTAAGGAGAAACTTACTGTCACACCTGTTTTAAGAGGAACTAATTGGACTCTACCATTTCACATACAAAATGATGCTTCAAATGAGTCTATTGGAGCAGTCTTAGGATAGAAAGAGGAGGGAGAAAGTATGTATGCCATTTACTACATCAGTAAAAACCTTACCTCTACAGAAAGAAATTATACCACAACTCAAAAAGAATTCTTAGTAGTCATATATGCTATAAACAAATTCAGGCCTTATATCACTGGATACAAAATATTTGTACATACTGATCATGCAGCCATCAAATACTTAATAAATAAGCTAATAGTTGGTGCAAGGATAGTCAGATGGTTATTGGTATTGTAGGAATTTGACATTACCATAGTTTATAATCTAGGTAAATTTAATTTGGTTGCTAACTTTCTATCAAGATAGCATACATGTGGAGAGAACCAGCTAATGGAGGATAGATTTCTAGATGAACATCTTTTTACTATCTCCTCTACTGCACCTTGGTTTGTAGACATAGCTAATCTCTTAGCTATAGGCTTGTTTCCATCCCATTTTACCTCAAAACAAAAGAAGCACTTACTTAAGGAAAGCTTATCTTGCAAATGGTTAAATGGTTTACTGTTTAAATGTGGTTCTGATTTCATTTTATGTAGGTGTCTAAAAGCTGATGAAATTTTTGATGTCTTAAGGACATGCCATGATGAACCATCTGGTGGGCACTATTCTTCACATAGAACCATCCAAATAATTCTTGGAGCTGGTTACTACTGGCCCTCTATTCATAAGGATACTAAGAAGTATGTGTAGCAGTGTGATCAGTGCTAAAGGATGGGACAACCAACTTTCACCTAGTAAATGTCACTTCATCCACAAGTAATGTTGGAACCATTTGAGCAATGGGGTCTAGACTTTGTGGGACCAATTTCTCCACCACCATAAGGAAAAGAGTACATTATAGTATGCACAGACTATGTGACTAAATGGGCTGAAGATCAGGCATTGCAATTTACAAGAGAAGAGAAAGTTGTTGATTTCCTTTATAACAGAATTTTCTTGAGGTTTGGTGCCCCAAGATCAATAGTTTCAGACAGAGGACCTTAGTTCAATTCCCAAGTAATCAGAACATTCACAAAATTATATCAAGTTAAGGGAAGGAAATCGTCACCCTACCATCCCCAATCCAGTGGGCAGGTGGAGGTGACTAATAGGGAACTGGAAAATATCTTGGCAATGACAGTAGTCATGAATAGAAAGGATTGGGCTAATAGAATACCTAAAGCAATTTGGGCTTACAATACCACTTGGAAGTCCACAACCAAATTCACACCATATGAATTGGTTTATGGAAAGAAACTCATTCTGTCTATAGAATTTGAACTACAAAAACTTAAAATTTCATTAGATATCAGTCTACCTATAGATTAGGTAAACAAATGAGGTTGAAAACACAAAACTAAATGCAATGAAACACAAAAAGCTATACCTCACATGAAGACCCAATCTCATCAAGGGAGAGGAACCATTGCCCCCAAAACAAGTTCCTAAGACATGATTATCCCTAGACAAGGATTCAAATGTGAAATGCTACTCAAATTGCAACTAACTAAAAGACTAGCTCAATTGATATTTTGGCATAATAACTTTGCATAAAACTTGGATCCTTGAATGGGTTGAGAGATGTTGTATTTATAGACTTTTTTGAGGGATTTTGATCCAAGGGTGGAGATTGATTTGGAAGATCAATGGTGGAGGATGAAGGTGATGTGGAGGGCCTAGATTCAATCTTGAATGAATGGAGGGCTAGGAATAAAAGTGAATCTTTTATTCATTTTGGGACAAGGGGTATTAAATGAGCATGGGTGGTGAAGGATTAGTTTTGAATTAAAGATTCATATGGGGGAATGTAAATGAATTAAAAATTCATTTAGGGATAAGTGGAAATAAATGAGTATGGGTGAGGTAAGGGGTTGTAAGGAAAATTAAATGTGATGTGGGATGTTTTTAAATAAAAAATTTACTTAGGTGGAATTATTTCAAGTTTTTATTTGGAGGATGTGGGGAAGGGTGTTAAACTAAGTTTGACCACCTAAATGAGAGGTTAGGATTAATTAAACATATGTTTTATTTAATTAATTCTAGGGTTAGGATGAGGTAGGCTAGGGTAGGCAATGAAATATTAGCTATTTAATTGTCTAGGGTAGGGATAGGTCAATTAGTAGGCTAGATTAATTAGTTAACATGGTTTTAACTAATTAATTGGATTTAGTGAAAAGGGGGAAATTGATTTAATAACTATTGCATATTTATTAAATCAATTGGCTAAGGTTGGGACTATTGAATTAATGAAATTAATTCAATTGTTGGGATAAAATAATAGAAAATAGGGTAATGAAGGGATAATTAATTAAATAAAAATTTAATTAATTGGTTAGGAGGGAAATTGACATGATTAAGGATGTCGGGAGTCGGTTTGATGGTAGAAGACTTTTTTAGGTGTCTACATTTGCCCCTCTTTGACATGGCATCAGGTCGAAGAAAAATATGCCCCAGCTACCAGAAAGGAATAAGATGGATAAGGGATGCCCCCTCGAGAGGTCGACGGGAAAATAAAAAAATTTCTAGGTGAGTTCTCAAAAGGATGTGATGGAAGTGAAGGTTGGATAGGCAACGGAAAAAGAAGATGGTAGGAAGAAAAATAGAGGAAAAGGGCTAAGATCTACACCCTAGAGGAAAAAAGAGGGGGTGAAAGGATGACATGGCCCACTATATTAGGAAAAGTGGGCCCTAAGAGTGCCACATTTGCACACTTTGAGTTTAGAGAAGAAGAAGCGAAGGAGAGATGGTTGACCATAACCCCTAGTTCCCGCGACTTTGACAAATCTCAGAGCAGTTCCGATCATTTGGCTAGGCACTGGAGGCTAGACCTCAGGTAGGGTCTAACCCTGAATTTGTAATTTTTTTATTTTTCATGCATTTTTGGGGTTCGGGGGTTAGGGCTTAGAGCGCATAGCACCAAATGTTAGGCGGATTAGTACCATCCTCTAGATTAGCGCTATCCACCAGGGCAGGGTTATGGCAGTTTGTTGCCATTTAGCTAGGATTTTAGCACTATCATCTAGATTAGCGCAATTTTTAGAAGAATAAGGTTTTAGCATTGTAGCACCAAATTTATGTTAGGGTAGCGCTATTCTCTGGAATATCGCTATCTATGGGAGTGGCACTATGTTAAAATTTTGTGCCATATCTGGAAATAGCGCAATAGTGTGTATTAGCGCATTTGGAGAAATTGGTGCTATTCATTAGAATAAATTGATGCCATGTTTCAAAATGGCACCAAGTATGTTGTGCCGTAGCGGCATATTCAGAATTAGCATGAAAGGGATTACGTAGTGGCGCTATTATCTGTAATATCCCTATGGAGAAGAAGTAGTAGCGCCATGTTTGGAATGGCGCAAAGGTTTGTCTATTTTGGCACCAAATGATTTTGGCTTTTAGACAGTAGAAGAAAGGGGCTGATTAGAAAAAGATAGGTTAATATCTAACCAAAAAGTTATGGATGCAGGATACATGCCGATTTATAGTCTATTCACGAGAGCAACGGGTCTATGATGGCACTGTTTGACGATTTTGATGATGCTACGCAGGCTCGACTAACAAGATTGGGGCTTCTGACAGTGGCATCAATGCCAGTTCTGCAAGCTCATAGAGCTCTGATGATAGTGGTTGTGGAGTGGTACTGCTCTGAGACCTGCAGGTTTCTGTTGCCAACTGGTGAGATCACCATTACACTTGAGGATGTCTATCACATCCTCAAGCTACCTATTCGAGACCGGTGTGTTAGAAATGACACGAGGAGGGGGCGGAGTGCCTTGATTAGAGTGTTTGGAGAGGACCACATTGTTCTCTCAGTGAACGGGAGAGAGATGAGTTATGAGGGGACATTGGCTGCAGGTGCAGATCCATTTGCCTTATTCCTATGTACGTTGATTGGAGGTGTTGTGATGCCTGACAGGCGAGGCAGGGGTTTTTCGGTTGGCTGGGGGGGTGATAGAGGGGATGGTGAGGCATGAGACCATCTATGCCTGGGGATCGATGATGCTAGGGTAGTTATACCATGAGATGCATATAGTCACCTATCTTGATGATTCAGTGTTGTCAGTTGGGGTTACTCTACTTCATGTATGGATTTGGGAGCACATCACTGTTACCCAACCGACATGTGGGTATTATCGGCGGCCTTTTAAGGCCTTTGTGTTTTTATATCGGGATGCAGAGTACACATATACTAGATAGGTGTGGTACTGGAGGAGGATGCTAGATGATGTTATTAGTGTGACCTAGCATCTATATATCAGCATAGAGCCATGGCCAGATGATGATATTCATCTACCATTTACATTTTAGTAGCAGTACTTGATGGGTCAAGGAGACCATACTATAGAGATTTATCTACCCTCTTGGGTCATGCGGCAGTTTGATTTGAGACAGGACACTCCGCAACGGATGGCCATATTTGCACGGACTCCTCGAGATGCACCCTTCTAGCCTGTAGCCATATAGCCACAGGTTGCCTTAGCTGACTTTGGAGCTCTATGACGAGTGTGGTGGGATTGGGGGAGCACTGTTAGAGATGCAGGTACTACACCTGCATATGATATATGGTGGTAGATGCATCAGCCCACTTGGTTGATGGACCTAGAGGAGGCAGTCTCAGTGGAGGAGGCAGCGGGGTCAGGTGGTGATGATGATTCTAATGATGGAGATGGCTCAGATGGGGATGACATCCTAGAGGAGGGGGAGGAGATCCTAGAGGACTATCTAGTGGAGGTGGGAGTAGATGGAGAGGAGAGGGTGGTTGGAGTGGAGGGATAGCTGATGGATGTGCTGGCGGCAACAGTAGCCGAACAGGGCTCCAGTAGCAGGTTGCAGGGCAGTAGGTACCTATTCAGTAGGTTCCTATTGAGCAGGTGCAGATTGGAGTGGGGCAATAACCTAGAGGGCCTTGGTGTCATGGGGGACAGCTGAGGGTGGATAAGGGGGATCTACCCCCACCACAAGTGGCACAACAGTAGCAGGGGGAGGCATGGCCCTTAGGGACAGCTGGAGAGGTAGGGGTAGGGAGTCTCACACCTCGTCGGTGGCCTCGGGATGAGGAGATGGAGACCCTATGGGCACAGGTGGTGAGCCTAGAGGAGGCACTAGAGATCCGTGATGTAGAGTTGGTGCAGTTGCGGGGGGCATTGGCTTTATTAGATGGGGTAGATGGACAGGTGGCTGCATTGTAGGTGCAGTTATCCCAGGCACAAGGTGATATAGAGGTGTCGACCAGAGAGCGGGATACAGCGCTCACCAGGGCCCAGCAGGCAAAGGCTTCATTAGGTAGTTTATAGGCTTCAGGTGGTGGACTTGCCCCAGTTTTGACAGGGATGCAGGCTCAGTTGTCCCAGGCACAGACACAGTCGTATTAGTTACAAGGATAGTTGACCTAGGTACAGGGGGATTTGACAGAGGCCAGAGCACGGGTGGAGTACTATCAGGGCTTGTATTACGTGGTCGTGCCAGCAGCACAGCATGCCCCGAGCTATAGTCAGGTCAGTAGATCAGGGGCCTCTAGGTCTCATAGATCAAGATCAGTGTAGTTAGTTCAGTAGATGATGCCTCCTCCCTTGTACGTGCCCCACCAGGTTCCACAGGTTTAGGTGCAGCCACAACCATAGCCACAGACAGGAGCACAGCCACGACCAAGATCAGAGTCTCCCGCTCCTTCAGAGAGAGGATCCTCCATGTGATGGCTTTATCATGTTAGCCCTTAGAGGCATTGTATCAGGACTTGGTATTTTTTGATGATATGAGCAGTGTACATTTTTTGCGGTGATTATATATATGATACGATGCTTTTTGATGGTTGTGTTGCCCTATTATGATGATGCCTACGTGATGAATGCAGTAGTCTTTATGGATTTATATGCTATGGATGTGTTATGTTGATGCAATTATGTTTTTGATTTTATGGATGTATTTGTGATGGATTTATTGTGATATATGCATGTTATTTGTGATTTTATGGACTATATGATGCAAATGAATGTTCAGGTTAATAAATAGTTATTATGGATGCAACAATGTGATGCAATGTATGTTTATCGAAATAAGCACATGTTATGTATGGAAATATGTATATGCCTACTAGATGATTTGTTTAAATGCAGTTTCAATGATTATGATTGTGATGATGTAATGTAACTAAATGTCACTAGTGTTGGTATAATGATATGTGAAATGTAATGTGATGATTTATTAAATGAACCTAATGATTGTACAAATTAAAAGATTTCTAAGGTGAACCTAAATGACATGCCAGTTAAATGATTAAAATGTACCTAATGATATGCGATGCAATTTAAACTGATTCTAAAATGAACCTACTGATATGATAGGCAATTTTAAATGTTTAAAATATACCTAATGGTATACAATTTTAAATCTAAATGATTATGCAAGTTTAATGATTTAACATGAATCTAATATGATATGTAAATTGAATCTACATGACTATGCAATCTTAAATGATTTAGAATGAACCTAATATGCTATGCAAATTAATGGATTAAAATGAATCTTAAATGATTATGCAAGCTAAATGAATCTAATATGATATGCAAATTAAAGGATTAAAATGAATCTAACTGATTATGCAGCTAGGTGATATGCGAGATGCAAACTAGGTGATAGGTGTGATGCAAACTAGGCGATAGATGAGGTGATCAAGTCTTGGTACACATGATGTTATTTGTTTGACCTTGAGTGGTGAGGCTATGGGAAAGGGGATCGAGTGGGGAGAGGATAGGGGTGTTTGGATGGGGTATGGATAGGATAAGAAGCGTCTAGAGGATGGGGGTGGGGGGATGAGAGGATTTTTTAGGTCATAAGACACCACATCATTGAGGGGAGATTTGGTTTGGTTCAAGATGTGTTGAGTGGAGATATAGTGGGGGAATGAGATTAGTGAGGGGATTGGATAGGTTGGGGATGGGGGAAGTGATTTATCAAATCTAGGCCAAGATAGGATAGTTAAATGAGTGATTAGGATGATGATTTTGAGCTAGTAATAGTAGTTGCATAAGATTAATTGAGAGCATTTCTTAGTTTATTATAGCAATGTAGGATAGAGTTCACAAAGGAATGAAATGACCTAGGTGATGATGTATATCCTACGATTGCATGGACTAGACCCACAAACAATAGGTTGATTTCATGTGTGCCCAAGGTAGTATAATCTTGCCTAGCCTGGGAAGGGGACTCATAGCGATGAGTACGAATAATACATATAAGGTTTTGATGCCTATATATGTAAATGGGATACATCATGCTAGAACTGACCGAGACTTCAAGATATGAATACTATTTCTAGAGTAATGGAACCAACCCACAAGCACAACATACAGAAACAGTTGACCATGTCTACTCTAGGTGCTGTCTGCTACTTACCATGATATAATGAGATCAAGGTAGCTTTGGAGGTAACCTAGAGTGAGACAAAAAGATAAAAATCAATAATCAAAAAGACCAACGGAAAGATACAAATAACCTTTGTGTGCTCTTGCCAAGAGACGTGATGATAGAATGATAGATTTTTGTCCATTATAGGAAAGATATATCCTAGGATGCAGATCAGTTGGTTTTGATTGGAAAATTTTTGGAAGATGGGAAAAAGAACAGTTTGGCCAGGTGTAGGATTATAGTTGGTATGTTGATTGATGATTTTTGTGTTAGGGACCATGTTTCAAGCATATACATAGCGTGTGTATCATTTATTAGATCCAAAAATCTCAGTGAATGGGGGTCATCCAAACGAGTTGGATGGGTGCATCTTATGTACCTGAGTATTGGAAACGTCCTTCATATTCCAGACTGCCTACATACCCTGTATCCATAGGATCAAGGTACTTTTAAGATGCGGCGAAATGAATATGTAGTTCTGGTATGACTTGATGATGTGGGAATAGTTTGGGATGGTTGTGATGGTGGGGATTTGATGTATGTTTTGATGATTGTGATTTGTAGCGAGATCGATGTATGGGGTGATGTTTTTTTTATTTTATTTTTCAGATTTTCTATGTTTTTCTACTATTTTTGGATTTTTTTATTCTGCATTATTTTTCGGATTTTCTAATTTTGTATGTACAAAGGGGAGCTTACAAGGGTCCCCATTCCATGAGTCAGCCTTGGGATGGGACAATGTGGGTTGCGCGATAGGGTTTGATGTTTCTCAATTCCAAGCCATGGGATGCGTGGGATATGGAGTGGTGTGCCGAAAAGAGGACTTATTAGATGGTGAAACCAGCCATTACACATGGTGCCTAAAATAGGTTTTCACCATGGTACCTATCCAAGGCATCACCAAAGTGATTTTCACCATAGGAAGTTTTCATTGCATTCAGGGTTTTTTTTCTTGATTTTTTTTTATTTTTTGGTTTTTTTTATTTTTCTATTTTTTTATTTTTTGACTTGGGGTACCAGATGGGTTATGCATAAAATTTCTTGAGATGTAGGATGTTCATTGGCTCATCTAGAGGCTGCCCCTCAAGTGTTGCAAGCTGATAGGCTCCTGACCCATAATCGGCTATGACGACATAAGATCCTAGCCATTTGGGTTCAAACTTTCCTTGCTTAGGATGCTCTTGCAAGTTCTTCTAATTTTTCATAAGCAAAAGGTCACCTACTTCAAATTTTTGGGTTCTAATCCTCTTGTTGTAGCTTCTTCAGAGGTGGTTCTGATATGCTTGCAGGTCGTTCAACGCATTCAGGTGTTTCTCATCCAGTAGTTCTAGTTGATGCAACCTTCTGACTTTGTATTCCTCATTAGAGATTATGTTTTGCAGGGATACTCGTAAGGATGGGAGCTTGACCTCGATAGG
The DNA here is from genome assembly GCA_027924645.1 of Cunninghamia lanceolata. Taxonomy (NCBI): domain Eukaryota; kingdom Viridiplantae; phylum Streptophyta; class Pinopsida; order Cupressales; family Cupressaceae; genus Cunninghamia; species Cunninghamia lanceolata. The sequence continues at coordinate 6,527,837 of BSBN01000978.1, forward strand.
TAAAATGGCCTCACATACTAGTGAGAATGGAGTGGCTCATGTGGGAGTGCGGATGCTTGTGCGGTATGCCCATAGGGTAGGGTTGAGTTGGAGGTGCCAGTCATGGACAACTTCATTGACTGTCTTCTTGAGAATGTGGAGGATGGTTTTATTAGAAGCCTCTGCTTGACCATTTCCTTGAGGGTAATATGGCATGGAGAAATGGTGTTTGATATCAAATTTTTCACACAAGGTGTGAACTTCTTGGTTCTTGAAAGGCGTTCCATTGTCGGTGACAATGGAATGAGGGATACCATAGTAGCAAATGATGTAGTGGAGGATGAATTTGGAGATTTGTGTGGTAGTGGTAAAGGTGAGTGGTATTGCTTCCACCCACTTGGTGAAGTACTTAGTAGCAGTGATTATGAACTTATGGCCATTTGAGGATGGGGGATGTATTTTCCCTACGAGGTCGAGTCCCCACTATGACAAAGGCCACGACGTTGTGATGGGTTGCAGCTCCTGTGCTGGTGTGTGGATGAGATCACATGCTGTTGACATGGGAGGCATTTTTTGATGAACCGATAGGCATCTCAATCCATGGTTGTCCAATAATATCCAGTCCTCAAGATCTTTTTAGAAGGAATGGGTCCACTTGAATGTGCCCCTCATATGCCTACATGTACCTCTTCCAAGGCTACCTTAGCTTCCCTAGAGTCTAAACATTGTAGAAGCATGCGATCAAGACTCCTTTTGTATAGGGTGTCACCTACAAGGATGAAGCGGGAGGCTTGACAGATGAACGGTTTTCACTGTGAGGTGGATAGGTTAGGGGCGAGGATATTATCATGAAGGTATACGTAGGTTTCCTAATACCACGTGGATAAGGGACCAATGAATTCGCACACTAGTTTGGATTGAGGAAAATTGTATGTTGGGATGGGGAGTTCTTCTATCATGAACTCACATTTCTTGCTATCTTTCTTCATGTCGACCAGAGATCTGATGGTAGCCATGGCATCTACAACTTTATTGTTGAGCCTTGGGATTTTCTTGAAGTGGATGTGGTCGAAGTAATCTTTGAAATCATTGACCATCTTTTTGTAGGGCAGGAGCTTATCATCTTTGGTTTTGTATTCATTATTTACCTGCCAGATGACTAGTTGAGAATCTCCATACACAGCCAACTTCTCAATTTTCCATTTTATTGCCATGCAGAGACCTGTGATGAGAGCCTAATATTCTACGATGTTATTGGTACATGGAAAGGTGATTTTGAAGGACTTAGGGATGGTGTCACCTTGAGGGGTAACAAACAGGATACCTTCCCCCGAACCTCTATGTGTGTACGATCCATCAAAGTACATCTTCCATGTGTCTGTGGCTGGTGTGATTGTCAAGATAGCTTCATTAGGGAATTTTATGAGTGTAGGATGTTCTACCAGAAGAGGTGCTTCAGCCAGCTGATCGGCTATAACCTGTCCTTTGATGGCCTTTCTCTCAGTGTATTCAATGTCAAATTCAGTGAGAATCATGACCCATTTTTCCATTCTCCCGGTAAGAGCAGCTCTGTTTAGTAGATACTTGAGTGGGTCAATCTTAGTGATGAGCTTGGTCTTGTGATTGAGCATATAGTGTCTTAACTTTTGTGAAGTAAAGACGAGGGCTAGACATGCTCGTTCAATTTGTGTGTAGTTGAGCTCATAAGATATTAGAGTCTGGCTAATGTAATAGATGGCTCTTTCTTTTCCATTCTCATCGTGTTGTGCTAACAGGGCTCCGATAGCTGTCTCTGTGGTGGATATGTATAGCAGGAGGGGTTCTCCTTGCCTTGGTGGAGTTAGAATAGGGGGATTGGCCATGTATTCTTTTAGTTGATCAAAGGCATCCTGACACTGAGTGTTCCAGACAAAGGCTATATCTTTTCAGAGTAGATGCTAGAATGGTTGGCACTTATCGGCAAGTTGGGCAATGAACCAATAGATAGACTAGAGTTTTCCTTGCAGACTTCTCAGCTACTTCAATGTTTTCAGAGGTGGCATTTTAGTGGTAGCTTTGACCTTTGTGGGATCTAGCTCAATTCCTCTTTTGGAGACTATGTATCCCAATAGTTTGCCCGAGGTGACTCCGAAGACACACTTCTTTGGATTTAGGTGAACATTGTATTGCTCTAATCGGTCGATGATCTTGGCCAAGACATCTAGGTGTTCTTCTCTTGTCTTTGATTTCCATAGTAAGTCATCCACATAGTCTTCCATGATGTGGTAGAAAAGGTCATGGAAGATGACAGTCATAGCTCTTTGATATGTAGCTCCTACATTTTTAAGACCAAATGGCATTATGACCCAACAGTATGTTCCCCATGGGCATATGAAAGCTATCTTATGCTGGTCCTCTTCAGCAATTTTGATTTGGTTATATCCTGAAAAATCATCCATAAGGGATAGCATCTCATGTCCTGCCATAAGATCCACTATCATGTTGATGTTTGGTAGTGGGAAGTCATCCTTTGGGTAGGCTTTGTTGAGGTCTTTAAAGTCGGTGTAGCAGCGGATTTGGGCATCTGGTTTGGCTATTGGTACTAGGTTTGAAACCCATTCAGGATAATCAATTGGGCAAATAAACCCAACATCTAGTAGTTTCTTTAGCTCTGTTTTGACAAGGAGGGCCACCTGAGGATTCATTTTTCTAAGTTTCTGCTTTACTAGTTTTGCATCAGGGCGTACTGTAAGATGATGAACAACCAAGGTAGGATCTAGCCCTGGCATGTTTGCATAGGTCCATGCAAAATTTTGATTTCATCGCGTGAAGAATGCCAAGAAGTTTTCCTGTTCCTATATGCTGAGAGATTCTGCCCTGAAAGTGATTTTCGATTCTTCTTCTGTCCCAAGATTCATCTCTTGGGCTGGCTCGACTAGGACCGGTGATCTGTCTGGATAAACCTTGTCTATCTTGTGAAGGCCCATGCTTCCATCTCCTAGCACCTCATGGATGTTTTCAACAGGAGATACGTCTTTTGTTTTTACTTTTTTAGGATCTGACACTGCCGCAGAACGGTTTTCACCATCAGATCCATTTTTTATTTTTATGTTTTTACAACTGGAAGCAGGGGTTGTCTCCTTTAAATAGGCATGCGAATCAAGCTCCATGATGTATCCTGCTCTGTGGTCTCCCAAGGGGAAGTGGTCCCTAACACCCATCATTTTAGCAATGGCCTCATCGTTAGGTGCGATGTCAACGACAGGAGGTCCCTGTTGGTCCCAATCTATAAGTTCTAGGTATACTAGAGGTAAGTCATTGGAGGATGAGGCAAGGGTGGTCATTGTGTGGATGGTGCATATGGATGAGTCAAAGAAGTTGGTAAAGTCACGAAAGGAGTCTTGAAGGCCCATTTCGTTAACATTGTCAACTTCTAAGGAGACCATACTGACCTTGACTAAGATACATTCGCCGATAGTGAGGATGCATTGTGGTTGACCATACCCTAACCCTTGAGTATAGGGGTTTCTTGTTGCTTGCAGTGGTTCTATGATCCACTGTTCATGAAGGCCAATACCGCCTTGTCCTTTATAACCCATGCTTTTGACAATTTGAGAGCCTTTGCCATAGATTTCTGTTGGGATTGTGGGGGCTTCTTGTTCAGGCTCTTCATCCTTGTATAGCTAGGATGAGATATCTTCGAGTACATCCTAGTTCAGAAGGTGTTTCTTCTCAAAGATGGGTGAGGGATTACACTTGGTGATGACTGTGTTAGCTGCCTTTGTTTTTGGGATGCCAAATGTCTTAGGATTGGGTAATGTGCCCACACAAAAGGTACCGTGTAGGTCGTATTCTCCACATCCCATGTCGCTTCGCTTGATCTTGACCTCGGGTGGTGGAAAGTGCTTGGATGAAGTGGTGGCAATGTTTGTGGGGTCAATATATGAGGTGGATGATGTTGGATTGGCTTTAGCAGTAGCTTTGTTGTATGCACAGAAGGTATGGTTATGACCTTCCAAGAAACTGCAGTATTGGAAGGGGCAGGGGTCGTCATAGATACTGACTTATGTGCCGTTGTGAGGAAATTTGAGGCATTGATGGAAGGTGGATGGGACGACTTTCATGGCATGAATCCATGGTCTGTCGAGAAGAATGTTGTAGGGGAGGTCGAGATCAAGAACCTAACATTTTGTTTCGAGTATTTTCTGTCCCACTTGAATAGGAAGCTTGATGATGCCTTTAGAGAGCCATTCAGTGTCATCATAGCCTTTTATTGTGATGCACTCGCTGGTGTCCACAACCACATTAGAGTACCCCAAGTGTTTTAGTAGTTTTAGAGTGCATATATTTAGGCTGGAGCCACCATCTATTAAGACTCTTTTAATGGTGTATTTGTGGATATGGACTTCAATGTGTGGGGCATCGTTATGTAAGTGTTCAGAAGTAGGAAGGTCCTTTTCTAAAAATGTGAGATGGTGAGGTGTGGTGATGTGTCCTACCATGACTTGGAATTGAGTTACATTCAAGTTGGTGGGGACTTGAGTTTGTAAGATTGCTTTGTCGAGGACGTCCTTGTGAAGGGGTGATGTGCAGAGCAACTCAAGTATGGAGATTTGTCCGGGTGTCTTTCCTAGATGCTCTAGGAGGTTATACTGATGGGTAGGTGATGGACGTGTGGTTAGACGAGGGGGTAGGGGATCGGATGTCGATGTAGGTGTTTTCTCCATGGGAGGGGCTGTGTGGATGGATACATGGCCACGTCAGGTTGTAACAGCGCAATCGGGTGCTTATGCCCGAATGGTGATTGTGTTGACATGCTGGAATCATGGTTCTATCTGGCCTACGATGGAGTCATAGGATGCGGGTGGTGGGGTGACATTGTATGCTTGATTGGATGAGGAGGCTTTATTATGTTTGGGCAAGGGATCTTTGTAAGCTTTGAGGTTGGCATTTGGTGATGGTTGGACACTTTGATCAAGGCTGACTAGATTTTGATCTAGAAGGTCTTGCATGCAATGTTTTAGTTGTATGCAGTTAGTAGTTTTATGACCTGCAATGCGATGGCATTCACAATAGTCATTTTCATTGTACCATGCAGCTTTGAGTTCATTCTCTTGATGGGGTCTAACGGGTGGGAGCGTGATCAAACTTTGCTTGAGACATCTATCAAGGATGTCTTCGATGGGTTCCCCTAAGGGTGTAAATTGCCTTTGAGGTTTGTATGGTTTAGTTTGACCCCTCTGGTTATTTACATTTGTTGCATATGTATGTGCAGGTGTTTGGTTCTATACATGTTAGACGGCTTTCACATCTGTGACACTGTCGTTCAAAGTGTTCTTGTTCTTCCCCCAATAGCATGATTTGTCATTTGAGTGTGTGTTGGCGTTGTTGTTTGCATTGGGGGTGTTGTTATTGGATTTATAGTAGTAGTAGTAGTTGTTGTTGTTGGATTTGTAGTTGTACAGTTTGATGGAGCCCTTGGCAATGAGGGCCCGTTCGATAGTGGTACCTTTGTCGATGACCTCTTCAAAGATAGATGCATAAAGAATTTGTAAATGGAATCCTAATTCCTGATTGAGGTTGGCCACGAACATGGTGACGAGTTGTTTTTTAGGAATTGGCCATGGGAGTTTTCTTGGTAAGCCTCTCCATCTTTGTAAGAAGGAAGCAAAGGCTTCTCCATTCTTTTGTTTGGTGTTGCAAAGGTCTGTCATAGACATTTCATGCTCGAAGTTGTAGGAGAAGTGGTTTACAAATTTTTCCGCAAGTTGAGGGAAAGTCCTAATGCCTGGGGGAAGATGTGTGAACCATTCGGCAGCTTGACCGCCGAGGCTTCTTGGGAAGACTCTCATAAGATATGTATCATTATTAGAAACTTCTAAGTAAGCGATGTAGAACTCCCTAAGGTGATCCCTAGGGTCTCCCTTTCCCTTGTATTTGTCAAATTTAGGCATCTCAAAGTTCTTGGGGAAAGGGGGCATGTACAATGTGCGATCAAATGGATAGGGGCAAATATCCTCAAAGGAGTAGTGTTTGCACTTGCCCCCAGTTTGCATGTCATCTACCTTTTGGATCAAGGACTATACAACGGTTGTGAGATCCTATGGTTGTTGTGGTTGGAATGTGTAGGCCTATTGGTTGGTGAGATGTTGGAGGTGGGGTGGGATTTGATGTTGGGGATTTGTTTGGTTGAAGTTTTTGTATTGCGGGTTGGTGTTTTAGTTGACTTGTGCTTGTTGTTGTTGATGTGTATGGAGTTGTTTGAGAATGTGTGGTGGTATTTGGGGATTTGTTTGATGTTGTGTTGATGAAGTTATGGGGTTATGTGGATACATGATATTGGATGGATAGACATTGGATAGGTGGATGTTGCATGTATTGTGAGGTGGTTGTGAGAATAATTGTCATACGTATGCTATGGTTTGGGGGTTGGGTGGAGGCACACTTATGGAGGTACTTGCATGCGTGATGTTTCCATGTATGCCCAAGGTGATTTGTGGTAGTTGTGGTAGCGGATGTGATGACGAGTTGGGAAGTGGTAGGGATGGTGGTACTTGTGGGGATTGTAGATGTGGCAGTGATAGAGCTTGTGGAAGTGGTAGATATGGTAGGTGTTGATGTTTGTGAGATGGTATGTTGGGTATTTGATGTAGATGCTTGGGTATTTGATGTGGTAGGAATGATTGTAGAGGTGGATGGTTGTGATGAGGTTGTGTTATGGGGTGGTTGGGCACCAATCTTGAGGTTATAATCCAGAAATCTATTTGGATCCGACCTTAGGACTTTGTCAAGCATGTCCATGTTATCCGCATCTTGTGTGAAGGTCAAGACATCTAGATCATCTTGGGATATGGTGGGGACGTTTTGTGTTGGTGACGGTGGTGGTGGTGGTCATTGTTGTAAGTAATGGAAGGGATTTTCATTGGGACCGTATGGGGGGATGTAGGAGTACATAGGTGGGTTTTCATTGATGGGTATGTTGCTGCTATTGGTGTTAGGCATTCCTATGCCACCATATAGCCAATATTCTGCCATTTTTTGATTATTTTTGTGTTGTGATCTTGTGATGGGCATGCACGTATATGGAGTTGATTTCTAGAAGTAGAGTGAGATGGGGATGGAGACCTTAGAGAATCTGATTGATTGTGTTGGACCCAAAGATGGATGTGGTAGTGAGATGGGGTGGTGAATGAATGATATGTTTTTCTAAAGGTTTAACCTAAGGGTGATACGAATGGACGATATTGATTTTTGCACAAATTTTGGACCAAAGATGGATGATGTTGATGTGTGTTTTGAAGATGATTTTGATGGAAGGGGTTTTGATTTTGATGTTGATTTTGACTGATTAGGATGATTAGGATGATGTTTGTTGTGAAGGACTTTGATGGTCAACAAGTTTGAGCTTTAGGTAAGATCTAGATTTTGTGTTGGCACAAGGGGATGTTTCTCTTTGTTTAGGGTAGACTAATGATCTTACGCAAAGAGGGGTGATTGTTTTTCTTGAAAGGTAGACTAATGACCTTTCAAGGAAAATATGATGTTAATGATGAGATCTAGATCTAACTTTGGCTCAAAAGGATGACAAGCTTTGGTTGATGATTTGTTGATGGGTATTTTGATTTGAATTTGGATTTTTTGAAATGATTCATTTTGGTCCAAGGAGATATGCAAAAAGATTTAAGGGGGATGGATAGATATGGATTTGGGAGGATTGTGATGTAGCAAAGGGTCTAGTAATGATGATGGTGGATTCTCTAAGGTTGAAATGATGGTATGTTTTGGAAAATTTTGAGGAGAAAATGGATGGGGTACAGATGGTTTTTTGGAATGTAAATATGGATTATGGCAGAGAAGATGGTGAAGATCACAACTAAATGGGTCTTAGTCTTAGGCAAATCAATCTAAAAATAGCACCAATCCATGGGTGAAATGGTTCCACAATTAGATAAATATGACACTAAAACGAGGCAGTGTTGGTCGAGATCCTAAAAAAGATAGATTTTTTATGGCAATGTTGGATTTTCGTTGTTTGGAATTTGATCAAATGATTTTCAATGTCTCTTGGCAGGTGTTTGAAAATAATTTAAGCATATTAACACACAATTTAAGCACATGAACACATAATAACCAAGATTTTTGTTTTGTGAAATGATGTGTGATTTTGTTAAACAAGCACTTTGCACAACCTAAGATGAAGATATGATAGTATTTGTTGAATCCCCTAACTGCGCCTATTCAAAATGGGTAGCTCCAGAATCTTGGTAGCACTAGCTCCTCCTTACAATTGCATACACTTCTCATGCATACCAAGATCTAGGTTTCTTATAAGGCTTGTCCCTCACCAAACCTTTAGATTATCCCTACTACCTTAGCTAAAAACCGCATGAATCAGGGCTCCTTCAAAGGTTTCCCTTCTACGTCAACAAATAGAAGGATTTTGGCTTTCTAAACAATAGTTCATAGTAAGGGCATCCGTTCAGGTGGTTATACATGCGGCAGCGCTACTCTCCATTATTGAGTCTCCCAGCCTCCAAGGGTTACGCCTTGGAGGGTTTTGGGGGAGGTTGGCTATCGGTATAACAAAACAACACCTGTTGTCTATGACTTTCGTCACAAACACCTTATTTTATATAGCAGCTTGGAAGAGCTTGGCTTTAGCTTGATGCCACTTGGGTCATTCCCACCTTTTGAAGCGTGGTGGCAGGCCCTCTAAGGATTAACAAAAGCAACATAATCACAAAAATACTTTTGATCCCCAAGTTCATACAAAGATGCGAGGGGAGAGCATACATATTCCTTGTGTTTGCATCACACTAAACATGGTTCATTTTAGCTCTTTGGATATATGTTGGGGGTGATCAATGTAAGTTTTGTGAAAAGCTTTTGATTCCCAAGGTCACCAAATGGTTGGAGGGAAGAGCATGCACTTTTCACTCTACAAATATAAACCATGAAAACACTTCACACAAAATTAGATTGATTTTCTTGATTAAATGCATGAAGAATGCAGATTGTTGTTCTTTTTAATCCAATGCTTTCAATTGATGCAATTTGTGGTTCTTTCTAAAGCCCAAAATTGAAGTGTTTGATAGTTGTTAGCACACAATTGTCAATTTTAGAACACCAAATTCAAATGCTTTCACACACACACACACACAAAGATTTGTTTGTTGACTATTCAATTTTATTGCACCAAATCAAAATGTTGTGTAACTAACATGCAAAGGGTTCATTTTTAGATTTTCAATTGAAGTGTTTTTGCTAGACTAGAGATAAAACATCCTGCAAAAATTTGTTAGTATCTGCAAAATGATAGTAAAGACCTACAAAAACACTTGTTAGCACTTGCATAGACAGCAAAGTCAGTTTAAAAATAGTGCTAAAACAAAGATACAATGGCGCCACTACAGACAGAAAATGGCAACACTAACAGAAAACAGACTGAGAACCTGACACCCTATACCAATGGCAGTAATTCAATAGATAGTGCCAATATCAGACCCATAAGGCGCCATAACAGAAGATGGCACTACATAATTACAATGAAAGCGCTAATAAAATAAATAGCACTAATACAATATAGAAAATGTGCTAATTAATACAATAGCGCTAAACGGGGTCCATGAATGTGCCATTGCGCAACTTGTTAGACTGTCTGGTTACACCTATAGATAGCGTCAATCTGGGTGGATAGCGTTGATATGGGGCTGAATGCATCTGACCTACAAAAAGTGATTTTTTCTGAACAACACAAAGGGTCAGGCAGTAAAATTGAGGTCTTGTTAGCCTTATTAGTACAACAGATGAAGAAAACAAGACAAAATGATAACCGAAAAAATATGCTTGGATTTTAGAAAATTTTTGGCATAACCTACCCTTGTATTTTCTAATTTTCCTACCAAACAGAGACCATTTTAGGCACAAAAAGTAGTGGGAAGATTGTTAAAGAGAAGACATGTGAGTGGAAGTTAGAATAGAGAATGCTCCACAGGGATGGCGCTAAAACAGTGGATAGCGCTAATATTTGCCAGAGATAGTGCTACTGCATAAGGTGGATGGTGTTGCACATGCAAAAACACGTAACTCACACCAAAAACTCACAAAAAAGATTATATTCAGACCTTGTGGGTCCCACCGGGTGTGCCAATGTAGATTAGGTAAACAAATGAGGTTAAAAACACAAAACTAAATGCAATGAAACACAAAAAGCTATACCTCACATGAAGACCCAATCTCATCAAGGGAGAGGAACCCTTGCACCCAAAACAAGTTCCTAAGACATGACTATCCCTAGACAATTATTCAAATGTGAAATGCTACTCAAATTGCAACTCACTAAAAGACTAGCTCAATTGATATTTTAGCATAATAACTTTGCATAAAACTTGGATCCTTGAATGGGTTGAGAGATGTTGTATTTATAGACTTTTTGGAGGGATTTTCATCCAAGGGTGGAGATTGATTTGGAAGATCAATGGTAGAGGATGAAGGTGATGTGGAGGGCCTAGATTCAATCTTGAATGAATAGAGGGCTAGAAATAAAAGTGAATCTTTTATTCATTTTGGGAAAAGGGGTATTAAATGAGCATGGGTGGTGAAGGATTATTTTTGAATTAAAGATTCATATGGGGGAATGTAAATGAATGAAAAATTTATTTAGGGATAAGTGGAAATAAATGAGTATGGCTGAGGTAAGGGGTTGTAAGGAAAATTAAATGTGATGTAGGATGTTTTTAAATAAAAAATTGACTTAGGTGGAATTATTTCAATTTTTTATTTGGAGGATGTGGGGAAGGGTGTTAAACTGGGTTTGACCACCTAAATGAGAGATTAGGATTAATTAAACATATGTTTTATTTAATTAATCCTAGGGCTAAGATGAGGTAGGCTAGGGTAGGCAATTAAATAATAGCTATTTAATTGTCTAGGGTAGGAATAGGTCAATTAGTAGGCTAGATTAATTCGTTAACATGGTTTTTACTAATTAATTAGATTTAGTGAGAAGGGGGAAATTGATTTAATAACTATTGCATATTTATTAAATCAATTGGCTAAAGTTGGGACTATTGAATTAATGAAATTAATTCAATTGTTGGAATAAAATGATGGAAAATAGGGTAATGAAGGGATAATTAATTAAATAAAAATTTAATTAATTGGTTAGGAGGGAAATTGACATGATTAGGGATGTCGGGAGTCGGTTTGATGGTAGAAGACATTTTTAGGTGTCTACACTACCAATCTCTATAGCATAATAGAACATGATTCTTTAGCTCAATGAGTTGGATGAAATCTGTACAGAGGCCATACAACAAACAAAACTTGTTCAGTATCAAAGGAAGCAATGACATGACCAACACATCAAAAGGAGGACATTTTAGCAAGGTGATTGGGTTCTCCTATATGATTCTAAGTTTGAGGAGTTCGAGGGAAAGCTATAAACTCATTGGATGGGTCCTCATCAGATAAATGAAGTTTTTGAGAATGGAACAATGTTGCTAAAACTCATTGATGGAAGCACAGATACATTCTTAGTGAATGGCCACAGAATTTGACTCTATAAAAGGCCATCAACTAAGGAAGAATTCATCCAAGATTTGTGCTTGGTTACAGGGGACACATCCTTTGTCACAGATTTGGACTAAAAAAAATTAAAATAAAACAAATAAATAAAAAAGGTTGAAAACTAGCAAATGGTGACCTAGAAAAAAAAAAGGAAAAAAAGAGAAGGTTGAAAACCTGCAAATGGCGGCCATCTTTAAAAAAAAAGAAAAAAAGAAAAAAAAAGAGAGAGAAAGATGGAAAATCGGTAAATAGATGTCTTTCTCGACCAAGGGGATTGAAAACCAGTAAATGGCAGTTCCCTTCGTCGTACCAGATAGGAATAATCAAGCTATAGAGGTAATCAGGCACCAAGAGTTACTAAAACACATCTCTGTAACAAACTAGGGGCACCTTTGGTGCTTCACAGACTTGGAGCACCTCTGGCACTTCACAAACTAGGAGCACCTCCGATGCTCCACCAATAAAGATCCATTTTAAAATATAGAATAATGAGGGGACCCACCTCTGCAAGTAATAAATTGAGATGTCATTTGATGAGGTTTGCATGACTCATCCTCCACTTTATGAAAAAAATAAAGATGAAGTCATCATGCATATCATCAGCAATAAAAAAGCCATCACTCTCACATGTACAACTCATCACAAATTCTTGTACCAACGTCACCTGCCACTATGTCATTCCTAGACCACTCAATGGAAATAATTGCAAAATTTGTGACAACACGGATGTTGATGCCATTTCAAAGCCATGTAGGAGCTGGTCACATGCTGGGTCGCATCAAGTCTCATCAAGGCCATGACGTTGCGGCCAAGTATATCAGATCATCATCATTAAGATTGATTCAGGTAATTCTCTTTAATTAACTTAGTTGGTAAATGTCTTGTCAATTATATTTTTAGTTGTCATTATCATGCCACATCTCCCTGCCATTATTTCCCTTCTTAGATCATGCATTCTGCCATATTTGCCACACTGTCCAGCTATCTATGGAGTGTCTCATCACTCTCCTACAATTATGATTGCATACCAATGTTAAACCAGTTTCAAACGTCCTACACATAATCTAGGAAAACAAAACAAACTAACATATCAACCACATTCAAATCTTTGAGTGTAATATTCAAGTCTACTGACATAGTCCTCTAGAGTGAAAAGGAAAAAAATAGACCACAAAGAAGTTTCCTAGAACAGTCTATTCATCTAGGTTCCCATAGTCCAACTTCACAACATTCCACTGCTCCAAAGATAGAATAGAGACACTTTTACTATTTCCCTACACTTTGCGGATAATATGTCTACTATGGAGGCACCTACTCCACCTGTGCTATAGAGAAGCAAAAGAAAAAGGCAACTCACCCAAGATGAAAAAGATATTGCTCTCTTGGCTGAAGTTCTCTTGGGTTTTAGAACTTCTATAGATGAGGTTGGGCCTTCATCAATACCAATAATTATAGAGAGAGATCAAAAAGAAGCTTAGGATAAAGAGATTATAGGGGAAGTTGAAACAGGGCAAGTGGATGCAGCTAGCAATGAAGAGCAAAGAGCTGTGGAAAACCCTGAAGTGGGACAAACAGAAGAAGAAATAGGGACTTATTCTCACCCCTCTGATCAGGAGGATGTTGAGATTTCAAAGGAGCAGCTAATGCTAGAAGAAATAGATAATCTGAAAAGATTATTATGGGGGAAGAACCTAATTATTATTGACCTCATGAAGGTCATGAAAGGAAAAGAAATGGAACAAAAATAGGTCATTAAAGGATTGCAAGTAAAGCTCCAAAATAAACAGAAAATAATTTAGGAGAAAGTGGCAGAAATGAGAAACAAAGAAACAAAGGCAGCCCAAAGCATCAAGGAAAAGGAGGCAGAGGCAGTACAAAATAATTCTAATCTTACAAAGGCTCGAGACAACAGTCTCACAATAATTGCAACACTTGTTGAGAAAGTGCAAAGTCAAGTCAAACAATTAACATGGGCCAACAATAAGATAGATGATCAAGAAGAGTACATTTAGGAGTTGATTGGCCCAAGACCAACCATGGAACATGGGGTGCAAATAGATCCATACTTAGGCCCAATTCCAATAGATATTCCTAAAGCCTTGTTCTAGTGGGAAAGAAGATGCAGGGAATATGAGGCTTCTAAACCTATGCTACAATTACATAGGGCAGTAACTTCCATGTCAAAAGAGTACAAATTTTGGAAAAAAAGGTCCTTCAGATAGCTTCCATTTCATCTAAGATCTTATCTTGTAGATCCCCAAGTGGAAGTTATGCTCTATTTCTAAAAGAAAGAATCCTAAAGAGAAAAATATCTTTGGTTCTATCTAATTTGACGGAGGACATATAGATAGGGATATGATTCATGGAGGCATGCATGAGAAGTTCTGATGTGGATAAATATTTTCTATGTGAATTATATTTTCATGGTTTCTGCATTGATGATATTACCTTCATTATGAACTATTATGTAGGAGAATGTCAACTCAGGGCATTCATGTCACTAATGAGAAATCATTAGATTTGGAATGAAAGGATGGAGACCTATCTAAAGAAGGATGCAGAAATAAGCATTTTTATCAGAAAAGAATGTCCAAATCCCAATGCTTTTAAGATCTAGTTCAAGGCATAAATTTACCACCCAAACAGTAAGACTAGGATTTTGCCTTTATATCTAAAACATCTACAGGAATGCTCCATTGATTTTGGTCTCCTCATAAATAGTTTATCTAACCAAATGCTTCTAGTGGCAAAGAAAAGGTGGAACACCTTGACTACAACACAAAAGATGAGGGAAGTGTTGTCCCCTGCCAACCTCATGTTGTTTATGAGGAAGGCTAGGTTAGTGTCCAAAATGATGGATAAATACCAACTAGAGTGGATAGGTGGCTGTTTCAGACCTCCTCTCATCATTGAGCCACTACCCATCTAGGCTAAACAAATGGAAGATGGTAAATTGCAGGAATGGATGAAGGAGGTTGATCAGTTTAGAGGAAATGGTAATACATACCGCACCACTTGGACTACTTATGCAAAGGACTACAACTTGACTGATAGAATATTCCACCTAAATAAATCCAGATTGTGAAAAGCAGGAGGACTTTCTAACCTTTAAGTATGAGTGGATAATGAGTGCCAGGTAGCACCCATGAAATACACCTTTTTACCCCTCTTTCTCCTTCCTTCTTATTCCATTGTTCTGATGACTGCACTAAAGTAGATTAACAAGATTGTTCTAATTATGTTTAATGAGAGATGAATTACTTAAAATCATGATTCCTGATTGAAGGACTAATGTGCATTAAATTAATGGAAATATGTACAAATTCTCTCTTTTTGAATCTACAGGTGTAGATGTTTGAGCAAAGACAATTTTGGTCATCTCTAGAGATGGTCCTAATAATCTCCAAAGATGACATATGGATACCGCACTAGTCTCCAATATTTTCCAATATGATTGGAGAGATTTTGAGATAAGGGGGTGAATCATTGCCGGAGTTGAACTGAAGTCATGAGCATATTTTTGGAGCTGCAGATAGAAGTACACACCTCCAGAGTCTCCTCAACACAAATGTAGATTTCTAACGTCGCTACCAGTCAACACTTCCGGTGGTAATTGGAGTGCTCTAGATATTACTCAATCAGCACTTGAGTAATCGAATGAAGACCGTAGTTAACTGATGGAAGTTTTATCTTTCTTTTTGATTTTGCATGAGTTCTCAATAGACTGATTAAATACCTATATTTCAGGGCCTCTCTACCCAGTTGTATTTGAAACTAAGACTCAGATTTAGTGAGACTGTTATTCCACTAAATCTATTTTAATTACATGAATGTTTACTCTGTAGTTAAACAATTAGTAGAATAAGAGATTGGTACTATCTCATAGACGAACTAGTAGTTAGGGTAAGTGATATCTCATCACTGGATTAGATATAAACTTACAAAGCTAGCAGCATAATACATGATGAATAATTTATTGTTATTGTAATCTCATTTTGATATAGACATTTTTTCTCAATACAGAAGCTAATGGAATGGGACTGAAAGTGAATTGTGATATTATCTTCTTGTGCTGATTCATTGCTTTGGTCTTCAGCCCTAAGGGTGTGGAGCAAGGGCCCGTTCCCACCACCAAGGTAGAAGGCTAGTATTGTTTGTTTTGTTATTCTATTTTAGATTCTGATTGTTTCCTATTCTGTTTTAGATTCTATTTAGAAAGATAGTTGTTGTTTTCTCATAGATAAATGTATGTTTCAATTGTATGGAATAGTATAGATCTACATTAGTAATTCATTTTTCAACTCTGTTTCAAGCATTTCTAGAATTCATCTTCATAGCAGATAGATCAGTAGTATTACTTTCCTTAATCAATAGAGATCATTAGAGCTAGTTAAGTAGACTGGAAACTATAGGATTCCAAATTGCAAATAGCCAAGGACACAGCCCTAGATTTGACACATGAAAATATGATTAAATGCCGAGGTATAACGATCTTTGTTGAAGGTCAGCTGTGATCATTGTTCTAGCAGCTTCCTGAACTGTTCTATTCTTCCTTTCAACTACTCCATTTTGCTGAGGAGTTCTAAGGGTAAAAAATTCTCTTTATCCCATCTTCTTCACAAAAAACATTGAATTCATTTGAAGTAAAATCACCACCTTTATCAGAGCTTAGACACTTGATTCTCAAGTCCATTTCATTTTCAACCATTTCTTTAAATGCTTTGAACTTGTATAAGGCTTCTGATTTTTCTCTAAGAAAAGTAACCCAAGTCATTCTTGAACAATCAACAATAAGTAACATGAAATACCTGTCACCTTATAGACTTATTATTCTTGTGGAACCACATAAGTCTGTATGCACCAACTCCAATAGGCCAGTAGAGATTTATTCTTTGCTTTTGAAACTTATCTTTGTTTGTTTCCCAAATTGATATTATTTGCAAATGGCATTAGGAGGATTCACAATCTTAGGCAGGTCTTTGACAGCTTGAACTGAGCTTATTCTCACCAGATTGTCAAAGTTAATATGACACATTCTCTTATGCCATAACCAGTTTTCATTTGTCTGAGCCAACAAACAACAATTGCTAGTACCTTTCAATTATTAAACATTACCATGATTCTTCTTACCAGCAGCAATTATTGCTCTAGAGATTTTCCTTATCTCACATCCATTGTCCTTAAACATCAGATTGTATCCTTTGTTACACATCTGTCCAACACTTAGAAGATTATGCTTTAAGCCTTTGACATAAAGAACATCATTTATATTATGGTTTCCATCAAAAGTAATTGACCCCTTTCCACAAAGCTAACTAGTCGGCCACCATACTTTTCCAATTTCACAAACTTACTCTTATCTCCTATTATGTGATTTGAACATCCGTTGTCAATGACCCATTCATCCTTTTCCTTCTTAGCATGAAATGCAGACATCTCTTGTTCTTTTTCCGGACTTCCTTCCTTAACATAGCTTGCAAGGTTAGTAGAAACATGTTCTTCTTTTAGGGAAATAAACAAGCATTCACTAGCATTACCATCTTCAAAATCAGATTTATCATTAGTTACACTTTCACCATCTTTAACATAGTAACTTTTCCTTACCATCTTACCTCTACCTTCTTTGTTCTTGATCTTCAAAGTTCTATCAGGACATCTTGAAGTATAATGGCCAATCTTACCACAACTCAAACATTTGAAAGGTAACTTACCTCTAAACTTTCCAGTTCCCTTCTTCATTCTATTTACAAATTTTGCCTCAATTTCATCAAAGTGTTCCTCATCTAATTCCACAGCATACTTATCTAATCTAACTGCCTTTTTTGATTTAGCTTTAAAAGTAATCTCAATTTTCACAAGACCATCAATAGTGCCAAATGAACTCTCATCTCAAAAGCAGCTTGTTTACCAAGTAATTGATCTTTTGAAATCTTGCATGTATCTAGAAATTCTTCAGTGGCAGACACTTTATGAATATAAGATTTTGGAAGTGTTCTGAGTACCTTATTCACAACTTCTTCATTAGTTAGAGTTCCACCAAGACCTTTGATGCCATTGACAACTCCATCAACCTTTTGCATATAGCTTGTTATCTTCTCATCTTTAGACATCCACATATATTTTCATATCTTGACTTCAAGTTTTGCATCTTGGCTTTCTTAATAGATTTATCACCTTCATAGATACTCTTCAATTTTTCCCAAATCTCATGAGCAATTTCCAGATCCAAAATTTCCACCATTTCAGTGTTAGATAGAGCACTCAGTAAGGTATTTCTATCTTTGCCATTAGTCTCATATTCCCTAATCTCTATTCTAGTCTTTGAACCATTATTAGGTATAGTTTATTCATTTTTAAATATACTCCACACATTGTAACCAAGAGAAACAAGATAACTTTGTATTCATACCTTCTAAAAAACATAGTCAATTCAATCAAACTGAGGAATGCCTTTCTTGTGCGCCATCCCAAATCTACCTTAAGTTGTTAAGCTTTCTTCTAAGGAACCCTCACTCTGATACCAATTGTTGAATGCACAAGACAACTGAGAGGGTGGGTGAATCAGTTGTATCAAAAACTTTAAACCTTCACAAGTATAATCACATTCACTTCAATTCACTTAAGCCCTAATTCTGTTATGAAGATTAAACATGAAAAAAGATAACAGAAACTTAATCACATCAACACCATGCACAAGAGAACACCACATTTTTATGTGGAAAACCCTAAAAGGGAAAAACCATGGTGAGGATTAGCTCACAATATATAGTAGTTTCAATACTGAATTACAAAGAGGCTCACTGCCAAAGGGCTCACTATCCAAAGATATGCTCACTAGAAATAGGGCTCATTGCCAATAGCACTCACTGCCAATAGGGCTCACTACCATGAACTAATATAATAGCATCTACCACATGCCTGAGTTCAGTTCCATTAAAGCACAATATATTTCTCCTTCGCAGTCTCACAACACACACATCCTCATATTCACATCTTCGCACCCCTCACCCAAGCACATGAATCCCTTTCATTTATTTATATCAATCATTAACCTTAGAACATACATCAAGGTCGGCAACATACTCTACAACATTTGAAACAACCTTCAAGGTCAAAAAACATACATAATTCAAATTAGGTCTGGACCTAAACAATCTTGCGAATCAAATGAATGAAGGTAGAAAAATTCATGGCTTATGTCAAACCTAAATACATCTTCACATGCTTCAATATGCTTCTACAGTCCATGAAACACATCCACAAATAGTGTTAGCACCCAAGTCGGCCAAACTTGTTCAAACACCAAGAATACTTAGGCACACACTTCCAAGAACTCAATCGTATATTTCGAATAAAGAACAAGCCTTCAACACAATCTAGAGACATCCATGAACAACATAAAATCACCTAGGAGACAACAAATCCATCTACAACAAGTTTCACTTGAAGACAACAAATCTCACTTGAAGACAACTTACAATCAACACTATTAAGCTCTGCTACTCAATAACTTGCTTTCTGGAGCACCAAGTCACAAATCCTTTGGATTAAAGATAGGTAAGGACCTTATAAACATATTTCCAAAACTGCATCACCTGAAACAACTTAGTGGAGAAATGTGGAGAAAAATACTTTCTCCCAGACACCTCTGCACAACCCAGAAACTCTATCATTTACCGTCTTCAAATTGGTGAACATAACTTCTTTTGCACAGTGATCTAGACCACCAATTTTAGGATTTATCATCTTCAAACACTTCTCTAAATCATATCCAAAAATCACACTCCGGTCTTTAACAAGGAAGAAATGTGGAGCAAGAGCTCAGATAGTATCCTACAAGCTAGAATACTCTACAACACACTATTTCCTCTGGAGAGCAAATTTTCTCAAAAAGTACTTCAAAATTGAGTAACAAGAGCACTATACCAACATCATCACTTCTATAAGGCATTCAAATCACTTTAACATGACAACTCAATCAAGAAACAATCAATAGTATTAGAAGACACAGTTGAAACCAATGACAACCTATGCATGTTGACATCAATGACAATACCAGTTAGCACATACTTGCAATAGGATGATGTAAATTTTTTTGTCTTTTTAAGATATAAATGAAATGCAATGGGACTAGATGGGATTCAAAAATATCAAATGTAAAGTATTATGTTCTAAGTGCTATGAAATCCATGATGTTATGACATGTTTACTCCTTTTGATTTGTTTTCTATGAAAGCATGTATCCTAGTGGAACAAACAATGTGACTCCTCTTAAGTAGGATTTTTGACTTAAGGTATTCTGAGTTGACTTGGTATAAGGAGATTTATTAACATTTTGATATAGGATATAGAACTCAAGAGTGAGTGGGGGGAGATGGAATGTTTCTATATTTTATATCTACTTGTCATCTCATGCACTCTTGCTAACTCTGATTTTGCTTCTGTGATAAGCTATCATTACTTCATCACTCCCTAATCAATCCAGTTCACTCCTCAATCAAGCCTATTAAATCTTCAATCAAATAGGTTAACTCTTCAGTTACTTTCCTCTCTTTTGTGCCCTTCAACAGTAGAAATACCCCTCCCCTCTTCATTATTTTTCAAGTTGGAGAATTCTCTTCCCTTCTTCACATGTTTTTTCAATCTTCTTCATAGGCCTTTGAGACTCATTCTTCGTTTCTTTCTTTAGTTTTTCCAAAGCTTCCTAGATTTCTTTTCATTAGTTTTTATTGTTTCCAAGATTCAAAGATTTCCCATAGGAGGCAATTACATTTGTGCATCTAGTCTTTGCAAGTTTTTTCTCTCCAACTAGCATCCATATGCTCATACAGGACATTCGAGCCTTTTTTATTTATTGTTGTTTCATCTAAGATTTGGTAAAAGATTCATATCACGTTGATATGCTACCTATTGATGATTGTTTTGATGCAATCATAACAATAAGTTAAAATTCACATATAATGAACTGAAACTATACTTGAAAGATAATAAGGAATCATTTGAGATTCAACTAATCCCAAGTCTACAATGGTTCGGTTGGTCAAGTTCAGTTGGTCAATGTGAAGCTGTAATGTTCAAGGGGCCTTACGTAGTTTAGGTTTGTTTGGTGGCTTACTGGACTAAGAATATGCAAAAAGGTCATAGATTTCAACAAGTATTCTGTTCATTTGCATACAAGTGTTACTGGGCTGCAAGTTTTAGAGGGTTTTCTTGAATTTTTGTAGCCTTCTTCTTTATCTATTTATGAAAACTATCTACTTATAGCTCTGTTATACATGCTTCTTCAAATTTGAGACAATTTCCTTTGGATTTCTACGTTTTTAGCTAAATATTTTAGATGGGTTGGGAAAAGTTAGAAAGATCTAATCTATACCTCATTTAATCTACCGAAGGATCTAATTGTTTCTGTTATGCACTATGTAAATACCACAGTAATTTGATCAAATCCACAGTAAAAACCCTAAATGTAAGTTCTGAGCATTTTCACAAACATACATTTAAAATTGCAAGCTCTCAAAGAAGATATTTCAAAACACAAAGAATGGCAGGAGAACACTCAGAAGATAGATGCAGAACTCCAGATTCTATTGTATTAGAAACGAATAGTCATACATGATTTACAATGTAGGAATGACTCTTAGTTTCATTGATCATACTACAGAGAACTTACAAGCTTTACAGATACAGTAAGGTAGCCAGACATTCCACGCGCACCTTACTGCAGACAAACAGGCGACCTCCTTCTTCTACTTCTAAACTATGCTAAGCTAACTTGCTGTGTTTTCCTAGAATCCCCGTTGTAGGCCCTAAAAATCCCTGTTGTAAAGTATTACAGTGTAGAGAGGCACAATATAAAGACATTCTGATTGTCCTCACTATAGCAAAAAACCTAACTGAACCCCCTGGTTCAGACCCCTGGTTACAGCAATAAATACAGGTGAACCAGTCCTCAAAAATATCTCTGAGCAGTGTCAAATCTGGGCGAAATATTGCCCCTTCTGAGAAGTTCCGGCAGCTGGGTAATAACTTCTGTTTGTCTTTTGTGATAATACCTTCAGCTGCAACCTTGTTCTTTACTTGAATGGCTTTGACTTTTCGTACTTCATCCTTATCTTCTTGCTCCTAAGATCAGATCTTCTACCTCCATGAGATCACTGTGTTGACTTTCCAGCTACTTCCTCAACTGCAAGCCTGCAAGACAAGACAAGCAATAAGTATTTCATTTATCACATAAGCAACATGAAATTAAAATAACCGTTTAAACCTAGGTGACTGCGCAAGATTGTGGAAAATCAGATCCAAAATCCTCTCAAAACGCGTCCAAAATGCGCTCAGACTGCTCAAACTTCATCGGGTCAACTATTGCTGACCGGGAAAATGACACAGGTGCCAAAAAAAACACTTTAAAATTCCACCACCTCGTTTCCCGCCCATCGGCATGACTATCGCTATCGGCGTGTCAAAAAAAAACATGCTGGTCGATATACTTCATCATCATGATATTCTGAAAATATGATGCTCTCCCTCCTGAAGGTCCAGATGACGTCATCAGGATGTTTCGCTCTTGTATATCGGGGAAAAGAATAACATCATCATCATCATCATCATCATCATGTTGAAGAAGAATGGGAGGATATGAATATGATCATGTTGCCGAGGAAAGGAAAATGATGGTGACATCATCATGATATTCGGGCTTCATTGAAATGCTAAGGATGATGTCATCATCATGTTCAGTTAAGATCAGGGGATAATTGTGATATCGGGTCACCTAAGGAGCATGATCAGGATGATGAATGTAATATGACCCTTTTTGCGGCCAAGGTAACCCTCTCGAAAGATCAGGATGATGATGATCATCATCATATTTGGGGCTTTAGAATGAGGCGTCATCATCATATTCAGGAACCGGATCGTGCTTGAAAATATCCTGCCGAAGAAAAAATGTGATGATGATGATCATCAGGATATTTGCAAAAGGTCGTTCTTCTCGGCAGAGGACTTTACGAAATGTCGGGTGAATAAACAAGATCATGATGATCTTGACGATATGATAGGATAAAAAATATGATGATGATGATCCTCATCGATTTATCATGATGACGTAATCATCATATTTTGCTTTCGGAGCACGAGTTGAGGTCATCATGATATTTGCGCTAGGGCGATATTGTAAAATATGATCATGCTGTTGAGAAATGCAATATCGCCCCTTCTGAATAGATAGGGTGATCATCATGATATTGCAAAAAAGGCGATCAGGAGGATATGAACATGATGATCCTCTTCGATTTATCATGATGATGTCTCCATTACTTAGCGAATTTCAGTGAATATGACCTTCTTGTGAAAGATCAGGATGATGATCATGATGTTGCAAAAGGAGACTAGGAGGATATGAAGTCGTCGTCATCATCTTTCAAATTTCAGCAAATATCATGATGATGACCCTCCAATAGGTTTATAACACGCGCACGCAACTATGCCGAAGGTGGATTTTCTAAGTCAGGGTGATCAGCATGATATTATAAGATCAGGTAATGTTGAAATATCATGATGATGCTCGCGCTACAAAGACCGCTCGACGGGGAAACTACCTTGACTTAAAGTTGATGTCATCATGATATTTGCGCTTCAGGATATTATCGGGGGGGGGTTCAAATATGATGATGATGATGTTCTTCATGTAACCAAAACCGAGTTTATAACATATGACCCTCCTAAAAAAAAAATCATGATGCTGCATAATGCGCATAAGGCCATTTGACGGGTAAAGGGCACTACCACCTAAGATTGACGTCCGGATATTGCGACTGCATGATTTTTATCGGGTGATAGACCAAGATCATGATGACCTTGTCAACATGAAAAATATGATGATCACTTGCGATTATCAGGTTTGACCAAAACTTTGACCGTGCATATCTTTCACATATGGACGAATTTTCAAGTGAAGTAAAAGGCAAACCTGCATGGAATTTCAAGCTCTTTCTAAATACGAGGTCACAGAAATAAAATATGAACTTTGACAAACTGACCTCATGATGATGACCTACCTCATCCTATATCATGATGATGATGCACCTGACCTTCATTTTTTTACCAAACCGCCAGAAAGCAGAAAAACACAAGTAGAAGCAAAAAGCAAAACATCAGCAGGGGTCCCCATTTTGCTAAGGAGCATAATGGGGCGTGTTGTGAACATCACAACAACTAGCAACCAAAACAAAACAATTAAATTCAGAGTGTTCAAGGAAACTAGATGAAATAAACTCATAACTTCCAACTATCTTCCATGCAAATTACTATTCAGCTTGAGACTCAAAGTATTCAATAAAGATGCATGAATTTCCATTTTCAGTTTAGTTGTGTGCACGTGATTAATTATCCTCATCTTAAAGATCGGTTGAACAAACCAGTGACTGACATTAGCCTACGTAGGTGAGGATATTCCCTCATAGCCGACCGGATAGAGCCTTGCTGCCAGCGAGCGTCTATAGCCCCGGTAAGGTTATCGTTACAATTCTCCTAAGTAGAGCCCCACTGCCAGTGAGCGTCCATAGCCCCGGTAGAGTTACTTAGATGGCTTAATCTAGATTTTCAGTATAATCCGCTTTATTTATTTATTTATTTTTTTTTTTGTTTTCTAATTTTGAAAGATTTCATAAGATATAGCAATTTGTAACTTCATGATGCAAGGAGTGGACACTTGCTGAAATTAAGCTGAGAATTGTAATAGTAGCAAGGGTGACCTCTGATTTTTCACCTAATATCTACACTGGTAAGTTCAACAAACCCAAGGATTTTAGGTGTGTCATCGTGAGAAACCTGCTTCGAATTCTCAATCACATTTATTGAATACAAAACTTCAGAAGATGAACAACTCTCTACATTCATGACAGTGACAAATTATGTGTAAATTGCAAATGGTTAACCTGAATATCCTAAATTATATACTGTTTTGAATGGTTGCTAGTTTTGCTCCTTAATACTCTACAGTAAAATAAAGATCCCTGCTGAGGAGACAACAAACAAACCAAACAAACAGGCTGTACAAATGACACAACAAAAAGAAAAAAACTATACAAACAGAAAGAAACAAAAAGCAAAAACCAACAGAAGACAAGCTATACAAACAACTAACCTAAAAAGAAAACAACAAAGAAGAACACAAAAAACAAAAAACAACTACCCTACCAGACTATATACAAGCCTCTACAAGGCAATTAGAAACCCAGGAAAAAGACCCAAAAACACCCCTACTTGCATATTTCTTTAGGTTGTGCAGGAGTAACAGGGTACTAGTTATGGTCCTCATCATAGCAGATTTATCTTTGAATTCTGAAAAAAATTCTGGTATTCTAAATTCATTGTGTTTATCAGAATAGCTCTTCATGACTAACAACTGAGGCTGCTCATCAGGTTTATGATTAATCCATATGCATGTCCTATCTCTTGAATTTCCATAATCAAAATAGCATTTATCATTATTTACTAAGGAAAGGAAAGAGACAACCTGATGTGCCTTTAGCTCTGTGGAACACACTTGTTTATTGATAGCTGGCTTTTCATTTAGCTCTGCATTTTCATTGCCTAGCTCTATGTCTAGCCCTTTTTCAAGTTGAAAGATGAATGACTCTAGATGTAGCATTTCTTCATCTTCATCCAGCTTTGTTCCTTCATTCTGGATGTTCAGTTTATCCTCAAATTTAGCACACCTCTCAATGTTCTTATTAGCTTCCTACACATCAGTACTTAAGTAAGTATCTTCATCATCATTTGATATACAGAATTTAATTATTTCTAAATCACTTGAGAGTAAAGGTGGGACAACATCTTTTGATTGACAGGAGTACTCCCCTGTTTTATTTTCAACAAAGCATGGGGGTGATGTCTGATTGTGTACAGCAGCTCCATGATCCTCTATATCCTCTTTTTTCAAGAATTGCTCATCAGATGACTCACATTTGTCGTTTAGTGAAGAGTCTAATCTTATTGACCTACAACAATCTTGATTTTGATCATTTAATTCAAAGAAGTTAGTTGTAACACTAGGATTTACCTTCTTTTCTATGACTTCACTAGTTTCTACAGTAGGGATCTTAGCAGTTTTAGTGCATTTTAATTCTGCCAATGCTTGTTTACATTTCTTTGCCAAATCATGTTCGTTAAAACTTTTCAGGTCAGACCCAGAGGCTTCTTCTTGACAAATATTCCTTAGTAGTTCCATATATTTATCAAATGTATCAAGATGAACCTCACTTTCCTTTTCTTTTTCATTAAATCCTTTTAGCTTATTATCTAGAAAAGGGACATGAGCTGTGATTTCTTCTCTGCATTTTTTAGGATATTTATACTTTTCACTAAATTTAATCACAGCCGGACCCTGACGAAAAGACAGATTTTTTTTCTTACCATCACATGATTCCTGGAGAGAGATCTTACTATCCTTTATTCCTAGCATTGGTTCCATCTTTGTATCCTTTGCACATTTAATGACTGTTGATGCTGCATCCTTCTATCGCTCAATAATCTCCTCATTTCCCTGCCAACTTTCAGCCTTATACACATCTGAGAGAGAGATTAGTCCTTTCAAATGTAAATCTAATCTTGTAAGGAAAGCTAGACAATTAAGCTCACCATGCTCTATGGACTTATGTATCCTACACCTTCCAAATAAACCATAGCTATATAAATTTTTAGGATAAAGCTGGTTATTCAAAGCTTTCTAAAATGAAGGAATGTCAACTTGAAAACTGTCCCTATATGAGTCCATTGAAAATGGGACCTTCTTTCAACCTTTTAGGCCTTTGAAATTTTATGAGATCTAACATATCTCAGAATATAAAATTTAAAACTCAAAATTTTAACCCTAAACCAAATCAGGCCCTCCTTCTAGCGCCAGAAAACTGTTGATGATTGTTTTGATGCAATCATAACAATAAGTTAAAATTCACATATAATGAACTGAAACTATACTTGAAAGATAAGAAGGAATCATTTGAGATTCAACTAATCCCAAGTCTACAATGGTTCAGTTGGTCAAGTTCAGTTGGTCAATGTGAAGCTGTAATGTTCAAGGGGCCTTACGTAGTTTAGGTTTGTTTGGTGGCTTACTCGACTAAGAATATGCAAAAAGGTCATAGATTTCAACAAGTATTCTGTTCATTTGCATACAAGTGTTACTGGGCTGCAAGTTTTAGAGGGTTTTCTTGAATTTTTGCAGCCTTCTTTTTTATCTGTTTATGAAAACTGTCTACTTATAGCTCTGTTATACATGCTTCTTCAAATTTGAGACAATTTCCTTTGGATTTCTACGTTTTCAGCTAAATATTTCAGATGGGTTGGGAAAAGTTAGCAAGATCTAATCTATACCTCATTTAATCTACCGAAGGATCTAATTGTTTCTGTTATGCACTATGTAAATACCACAGTAATTTGATCAAATCCACAGTAAAAACCCTAAATGTAAGTTCTGAGCATTTTCACAAACATACATTTAAAATTGCAAGCTCTCAAAGAAGATATTTCAAAACACAAAGAATGGCAGGAGAACACTCAGAAGATAGATGCAGAACTCCAGATTCTATTGTATTAGAAACGAATAGTCATACATGATTTACAATGTAGGAATGACTCTTAGTTTCATTGATCATACTACAGAGAACTTACAAGCTTTACAGATACAGTAAGGTAGCCAGACATTCCACGCGCACCTTACTGCAGACAAACAGGCGACCTCCTTCTTCTACTTCTAAACTATGCTAAGCTAACTTGCTGTGTTTTCCTAGAATCCCCGTTGTAGGCCCTAAAAATCCCTGTTGTAAAGTATTACAGTGTAGAGAGGCACAATATAAAGACATTCTAATTGTCCTCACTATAGCAAAAAACCTAACTGAACCCCCTGGTTTAGACCCCTGGTTACAGCAATAAATACAGGTGAACCAGTTCTCAAAAATATCTCTGAGCAGTGTCAAATCTGGGCGAAATATTGCCCCTTCTGAGAAGTTCCGGCAGCTGGGTAATAACTTCTGTTTGTCTTTTGTGATAATACCTTCAGCTGCAACCTTGTTCTTTACTTGAATAGCTTTGACTTTTTGCACTTCATCCTTATCTTCTTGCTCCTGAGATCAGATCTTCTGCCTCCATGAGATCACTGTGTTGACTTTCCAGCTGCTTCCTCAACTGCAAGCCTGCAAGACAAGACAAGCAATAAGTATTTCATTTATCACATAAGCAGCATGAAATTAAAATAACCGTTTAAACCCAGGTGACTGCGCAAGATTGTGGAAAATCGGATCCAGAATCCTCTCAAAACGCGTCCAAAATGCGCTCAGACTGCTCAAACTTCATCGGGTCAACTATTGCTGACCGGGAAAATGCCACAGGCGCCAAAAAAAACACTTTAAAATTCCACCGCCTCATTTCCCGCCCATCGGCATGACTATCGCTATCGGCATGTCAAAAAAAAACATGCTGGTCGATATACTTCATCATCATGATATTCTGGAAATATGATGCTCTCCCTCCTGAAGGTCCAGATGACGTCATCAGGATGTTTCGCTCTTGTATATCGGGGAAAAGAATAACATCATCATCATCATCATCATCATCATCATCATGTTGAAGAAGAATAGGAGGATATGAATATGATCATGCTGCCGAGGAAAGGAAAATGATGGTGACGTCATCATGATATTCGGGCTTCATTGAAATGCTAAGGATGACGTCATCATCATGTTCAGTTAAGATCAGGGGATAATTGTGATATCAGGTCACCTAAGGAGCATGATCAGGATGATGAATGTAATATGACCCTTTTTGCGGCCAAGGTAACCCTCTCGAAAGATCAGGATGATGATGATCATCATCATATTTGGGGCTTTAGAATGAGGCGTCATCATCATATTCAGGAACCGGATCGTGCTTGAAAATATCCTGCCAAAGAAAAAATGTGATGATGATGATCGTCAGGATATTTGCAAAAGGTCATTCTTCTCGGCAGGAGGACTTTACGAAATGTCGGGTGAATAAACAAGATCATGATGATCTTGACGATATGATGGGATAAAAAATATGATGATGATGATCCTCATCGATTTATCATGATGATGTAATCATCATATTTTGCTTTCGGAGCACGAGTTGAGGTCATCATGATATTTGCGCTAGGGCGATATTGTAAAATATGATCATGCTGTTGAGAAATGCAATATCGCCCCTTCTAAATAGATAGGGTGATCATCATGATATTGCAAAAAAGGCGATCAGGAGGATATGAACATGATGATCTTCTTCGATTTATCATGATGATGTCTCCATTACTTAGCGAATTTCAGCGAATATGACCTTCTTGTGAAAGATCAGGATGATGATCGTGATGTTGCAAAAGGAGACCAGGAGGATATGAAGTCGTCATCATCATCTTTCAAATTTCAGCAAATATCATGATGATGACCCTCCAATAGGTTTATAACACGCGCACGCAACTATGCCGAAGGTGGATTTTCTAAGTCAGGGTGATCAGCATGATATTATAAGATCAGGTAATGTTGAAATATCATGATGATGCTCGCGCTACAAAGACCGCTCGACGGGGAAACTACCTTGACTTAAAGTTGATGTCATCATGATATTTGCGCTTCAGGATATTATCAGGGGGGGTTCAAATATGATGATGATGATGTTCTTCATGTAACCAAAACCGAGTTTATAACATATGACCCTCCTAAAAAAAAAATCATGATGCTGCATAATGCGCATAAGGCCATTTGACAGGTAAAGGGCACTACCACCTAAGATTGACGTCCGGATATTGCGACTGCATGATTTTTATCGGGTGATAGACCAAGATCATGGTGACCTTGTCAACATGAAAAATATGATGATCACTTGCGATTATCAGGTTTGACCAAAACTTTGACCGTGCATATCTTTCACATATGGACGAATTTTCAAGTGAAGTAAAAGGCAAACCTGCATGGAATTTCAAGCTCTTTCTAAATAGAGGTCACAGCAATAAAATATGAACTTTGACAAACTGACCTCATGATGATGACCTACCTCATCCTATATCATGATGATGATGCACCTGACCTTCATCTTTTACCAAACCGCCAGAAAGCAGAAAAACACAAGTAGAATCAAAAAGCAAAACATCAGCAGGGGTCCCCATTTTGCTAAGGAGCATAATGGGGCGTGTTGTGAACATCACAACACTACCCAAATCACAAGCCATAGTGCTCATTATCTCAGGTTGAGCTCATGTTTCAAGCTTTCAAAAGCTCTTTTGTATTCCTCTTTCCTATTGTTACCAAGAGGATAGCCCTACTACTGCAAAAGGACAAAGAGGTTACCGACACAAGGATTCCTGAGGGTAGTGGAGGCTCACACATCTCATGTTCTAGGTTCATTAGTTCTTTTTATATATTAATTAGAAAAGATAAATTTGCTCTTGGGAATAGTAATTTAATATTGTAATTTCCTTGATAGGCTAAATAGGATTTGCATTGTTAGATTAGTTTTCTTTCAAAATTCTTTAGATTAGTTTGTTTTCAAAGCAATTTTATTTCTTAGAGTAATTGATCAAAGAATCCACAAAACCAAACAAAAACATAGATTAGATTGCATTATTTAAATACAAATTCTAGATTGCATACATATTTCCATGCCTAGATTTGAAAAGAACTTTTTTTTGATAAATTCTAAAACAGTACAAAAATATTGTTTTGTACTCATATAGGCTTGCATGCATCCACAGACCAAAAAAAGCACAAAAACATTAGTATCACAAGAAGATTGTGAACCCTTGATTCCAACACAAGGTCAAATACAAAGTCAAATCCTAGGTCAATAAACCCTAAGTAAAACCCTAAGTCAGATCGAGGTTAACTCTAGCCAACTCTCTCTTAGTTTGGGCTCACAAATGTGCCCTAGGCCTAGAGGTGACTGGGTGAGGGAAATCCTCGAAGAGATTGAGGAAATTCACCCTATACCACAACATGATCAACAAATAATTTAGGAACAACAACACAGGTTGAGGTTATTCCAAACACAAGTCATCATCCAACAGTTTGAAGAATAACTCCAACTTAATAGAAGCATAAATGAGAACAACCGTCAACATACACAATGTTGGAATCTTTGGAATCTAAATAGAAGAATAGTGACTAGTGACCGTTTGGGTCATATAGTTATTTCAACCACAATAGTCATAGAACATCAGATCAGGATCAACACATAAGAAAGGTCCTAGGAATGACCGACCACTTGCCACGAAGTCCATTTCTCAAGTTAGCTAGAACGTCCCCATGTCTCACCTCCTCTCGATTGGCTACTTCCATGAGAGTAAGAGAAACGTAGAGGTTCACCCTGTGGCAAGGAGAGGGGTCCTTGTGCTCACCAAAGCTGACTCAACCGCCCTAGGCTACCGAGTCGTGTTTTTGAGTGTACATATTTTGGTAAACCCAAAGTTAAAGGCAAAGCCTTTAGGTTATTATTTTTGCGTTCCCATTGGTTGGATCCCATTTGCATCATCATTGTCACATACACCATCAACTTCACCACATATTTTGGTGAACCTAATGTGAAAACAATTTTTTTTTTATGGGATATTTTGCATTTCCACGTGCTTCTTCCATTCCATGTTCATATTTCATGTCCATCTTCATTTCATGGTGTTTTGTACACCCCAAAACTAGGAGAAAATCACAAAAGTTTAGGGGAATCGGCCCTCCAATGAAAGTAGCACATGTTCAAATCCAATATGTTCAATCTTTAATGAATAAAACTTAAAAGACTCAAAGGGCATCCAACAAGATCACCACAACATTGACCAAATCATAACATGTCAAGTTAGCGTTTAGTTTGGGATCCATCAACAAGACCAACCCATAATGAGCCATATGAAAATGGCCACTGAAATGGACAATGATGTGATCCATCAAAAGAAAATCTTACAAGACGATTTGGGGGCACAAACCCCCCATGTGGCGCATCACAATAAAAAATTGTGACATGTAAAATATCATCAAAAGGAACATGTGGGTTCAGTTGAACCCGAACACAAAGCAATCCATCTCAAAGTTGTAAAACTCAAATGAAAGAGGAAGCCTCACTCACAGACCTTATAGAAACCTTGGTCCAATGAATTCAGACCATTGAAGCTAGAAACATTTGTCAAAGAGAAATTCAAGAAAAACCTAGGGCATAATGAAATCCTTTCATTGATAAGATTGAATCAAACCAGGAGGAAACACAAAAGCCCCCTCATCCAAACTTCCATGAAATATTCAGGCCTCCCTTTCCCTCACAATCCAACACAAAAAGTCTCAATCAAATATGTGGGATTCCTATAACAAAAAATCAACCACAAGCGATCCCATTTAATTTTCAAAACATAAACATGATACCATCTAGTCATCCAACTTTTTCAAGATACCAGTAGTCTAGCATACCCTTTCAACAAGTGGCAAAATCTCCACTTGAAGGGCTAATGTTTGGAGGAATAAGACCCTCTATGCATAACCCCCTCCTAGGAACATACATTGAGTATTTAAAGGAGCCTCTTGACTACAACATTTGTCAAGCCATACTACCATATCGCCTCCTTGAGCTTTCAAAATTGAAAGGAGACGGTGATCCCAACTCTCATATCAAAGTCTATGTCATAGTAGTGTGGGAACTCCTCCCTTGGGATGGGGTGGTAGCCAAAATTTTTCCAAAGAATTTGGAAGGTATTGCTCTAGATTGGCACTATCAACTTCCATAAGCATTGATCCACTCTTTTAGGAAACTCATCAATCAATTTGTGGCTACCTTTGACATAAACAAATTGGTTAAGGGTTAAAGCAAGAAGTTGAGTATACCGCGGATGAAAAATACCGCTTGGAATGGGTTCCTATTTAGGATTGGGCACCCGAAGCAAAATGGGTACCCATTTTGAAATGGGTATACTTTTTGAAAATGGGTACCCATTTCAAATGGGTACCTGTTTCAAAACGGGTACCTATTTAGGATTGGGTACCCAATGAAAAATAGGTACCCATTTTGAAATAGGTACCCGCTTGAAATGGGTATCCATTTTGAAACAGGTACCCGTTTGAAATGCGTACCCATTTTTAAAAAGTATTTTTTTTGTTTTTTTTACATGCATATGGCTAATTTTTTTATTTTTTAGAAATGAGTATCCATTATTTTTAAAATGGGTACCTGTTTCTAAAATTTTGAAATTTCAAACTCGCCAATTTGCATTAGTTTTAGGCTTGCAAACCCAAGCCTTAGCTTTGGACCTGCAACTAGGAGACCATGAAAATAACAAGAGAAAAAACTAGTTTCACCACTAGGGCTAACGACTTTTTTTTCAGAATATTTTAACGAAATTAATAACCATTATAGATCTGAAAGTCTAGTTTTCAAATATAGAATTTTTCCTACTATTGAACATAATTTTCTATTTATTATTTATTTTCCAAACAAGCTAACTCATAAACTTTAAATAACATAGGTTACTATTTTTTTAACAACTTTTGATCTTGAAAGTTTCTTGAAAAAAAAATTATGTTTGACCAAACTAGACATCATTCTCTACATGATGAAAAAAAACAAATTGGTGAATTGATTAGCTTAGCTCAAATTACGTTGGTCGTACACAAGGGGTTTGAAAAAACACTAGTTAGGGCCATTAAAAAATTAATAAAAAAAATATTTATAAAAAAATTGTAAAAAATATCTTGACCAAAATTCAACATCTTGAAAATCTTTCCATGAAAGGAATTAGAAAAATACATTAATTTAGGTCAAATTATGTTGGCCGTACACATGCATGTTTTTGCAAAAAATAGGGGACATTTAAAAAGCTAGTTTTTGTACATCCAATAAAAAACCAACTTGCATCATCTGGGTATTAGAAAAAATTACATATTTGAAAACTAGAAACAAAATTCTACATTTCTTATTTTTACATCATCTTAATATTTTATGTGAAAGTGCTTCAAATTGTCACTGCAAGTACGACAAAATTTGAAAAATAGGAAAAACACTTCCACTTTTTAGCCAAAAAGTGAACTCATCTTCTTGCACTTACCCTCAAGATAGGAATATGAGAATTTTTAACAATCAAACAAGAAGCCATCTTGTTAGTTGCACATTTTATCACATAATGGATTAAAGTTCGGTATTCTTCAATAAGAGAACCAAACATGGATCATAGAGAACTTTGTGATCTCTTCTTACATGTTCTCGACAATGACATACGAGAACAAGTCCAAAAATGCCCTTACAAATCATACAAAGAAGCACTCAAAAGTGCGCTTAGAATTGACCAAGGCACTATTGATAGTAGAAGAAGGGAATATGATGTCAATGGAAGGTTGATGAAACATGATATGAATAAAAAATCCTCAACAAACAATCAAGACATAGATGGGTCAACAAACACTTCACCATTGGGGAACAACAATGGTAACTACAATAGTCATAAAAATTTGGGGAACCAAAATGTCAACAACTATCCCTTTAGAATCAATAAGTAGTCATACAACAATCATCATAAATCTGAAGATCACACTCTTGATAAATATTGCTCATTTCACAAGAGAAGGGAGCATGAGATCAAGTCATGTCAAGAGTACCATCTTCATATCAAACCTATGAAAATGTCAACAAAAATTATTCATGGACACATTCTCACAAGATGAAGAACTTAGTCCCAACACCTTTGATCAAAACACCGTAGGCCTTGTGGAATTAGATTAAGGTCATGAAATTTGTGCCACCCAAGGACCAAAGTGACCAGATGACACCTCCAACAATTCAATTTTTTCTCACATGTCAGAACTTCTCAAAATTTCTCCTATAGACAAGAATGCTCTTCTCAAAGCCTTATTTCTAGGCCATCTAGTTCAAAGCACTCCAAGTGAAAAGTGTACTTCTTTGACATTTTATTTTGAAAAGTTACCCTCAGATAATGACATAACTAAACAAGGTGATCTCCCCTTCCATCTGATAGTCCAATTTCAAGAATATTCCATTAAAGGTGTAATGATCAATGATGGGTCTACAATCAAAATAGTATATTTCTCTCTTCTTCAAAGAATGGGTTATGATGAAACTCAAATCACAAAACAAACTTCCATCCTTAGAATTCAACATAACCCAAACATTCAAACCATGGGTAAGGTCAATCTTCAAATCACATTGGGTCCCAAAACCCTCCCAACTGAATTTTATGTCATCAATGAAGAAACCACTTGCAACATGATCTTAGGAAGGCCTTGGATCCATAGGATGAAGGCCATTCCCTTCACATTATTTCAAGAAATACACTTCTCACACATGAGACAAACCCACATTGTCAAAGAAGATCCCAATCCTTTTAGCCTTTATAGAGTTGAACAAGTCAGAAAGAAGGGAAAGACTATGGAAACCACTAGTGACCAAAAAATCAACACTTTTGAAAAAGGAGAGACATCCAAACAAATTTCAAATGTAAGAAAGACCTCAAAATGTATAGGAAAGGGGACAACATGACAATTCCCCTTCGATCCCAATTCAACAAAGTCTTATGCTCCATTCAACTTAGTTGCCATTCCAATTGAGGCAGACAAAAACATTCATATGATGGAAATCACTCAACTAAAGAAGAACCAAAACCCACACAAAAACTAGGAGAGTTAACACCAACTCCAATTATCCCTCAAAATTTCTAAACAAACCTGAGAACTCAACAAGAATAGAAAATGATAAAGCTAGGGGGCAAAACATCAAACAATGAAACATGTGAGTAC
Source organism: Cunninghamia lanceolata (assembly GCA_027924645.1). Lineage (NCBI taxonomy): Eukaryota > Viridiplantae > Streptophyta > Pinopsida > Cupressales > Cupressaceae > Cunninghamia > Cunninghamia lanceolata. The sequence goes on from BSBN01000978.1 coordinate 6,563,149, forward strand.
ACAAAACTCCTCATTGAGTGTAAATATATTTTTACACCAGCTATTTGAGTGTCCTTGCAAAGACTTTTAAGCAAAGATTAGACCAAATTGGATAGGTCTAGACGTAGTTAAGGAAGACGTTAGAAATGACACTTTCTTCTTGTACATTATGGAAGGATAAAGGTTCAACATATCAAATCATTGTAAAAGCCTATAAAAATCCATAAAAAAACATAAAATCATGAAAGATAAAATATTTGCATTCTTCATTATATTCCATCATGCATCTTGTGAGTGTCATGCTCTTTTTCAATTTTTATCCTAGTAAGAAGTCTAAGGTTGCGTAGGTATAGGTTGACCCTTTTTATCATTCCCCTATTCACATTGTCCCAATGATTCTAATCTAAAAAGCCTAGCATTTAGCTTTACATTGAACTAGTCTGAATGATTCATGTTGTTAAGTCTAAGCGAAGTCAGTATTCAAACCTATCGCGTTCAAAGGAATCTTGCAAGTAGACCTTGCCCATTCTTCCCTAGTAGAAGGGAAGTCTGACTGGACTATGGAATTTTTTGGTGGTGCTCAGTCCCTTATCTTTCTTGGCCAAAAATGTTAGGGGGGTCAAAAATCCAAAGGAAGCAATCTAAAATATGAGTGACTAAAAAATGAGCGATAAAAAAATAAGAGTGATGAGAAAAGAAAGAATAAAGAGACCAAAGTTGTTGCATATACTCAGAAATCTCAAAAGCATTCATTTCCATAATTCAAAATTCAAAAAAATGAGACAAACAAGTGAGGCATTCAAGAAAATACAAAAAAAAAGAAAAAAATATCAAAAAAAGATAGTTACAAAAAAAGAGTGATAGAGAGAAGATTGCTGAGTGTCTGTACCCTTGGGTGGAGATAAATCTAAGCTCGAAGCTTCAAGGGTGATATTTTGTCAAAGAAAACAAAAGAGAAAGGTACAAAGCACACACATGCACTAGCTGAGAAAAACCAATAGTTTAGTATCCTTTAGGGCCATTTTCTACTAGGGACCATTATTCTTATCCATTTTTCATTTACCCTAGGTCTATCTTTCTTGTCATCTATGATCTATGTCTAATGAACACCAATAAAATTTGTTGCTTGCCTAAATTGGAAGCTTACCAAAATATCTTATCTAGATAAGGATCATTGTTTATCCTTTAGGAAAGCCCAAAATTCAAAAGCACTCCATCTCCTCCGTGCTCCCACTTGAGTTCCTAATCCCATCCCAATGATCAATAAGTCTCTTTATACCAAGTTAACTTAGAATCCCCTAGGTCAAAAATCCTACTTAAGAGAAGTCACACTATTTGTTCCACCTGCATACATGCTATCATGATAAATCAAAAGCAATAAAACATGTCATAACATCATGGCATTCATAGCACTTAGAACTTAGTACTTTGTAGCATTTCATATTTGTGAATCACACCCAAATACATTGCATGTCATTAATATCATAAAAAGACAAAAACAAATTGCATCTTCCAAATGTGATCATCATAGGTATGCATCTCATAAGAAAAATTAAATCTTTAGCCTACCATATGTACAAGAGGGAAAGTGAAGTACAACCTGTTGACTAAAGCTATGTATAGATTTGAACCAATAATAAGTGCAAACAATATGTGAGCATAATTCACTCCTCCAAATGGATTCAAAAGAATAAAACCCTGCAATCAAGTGCACAACTGAGAGGGGGGGTGAATCAGTTGTATGAAAACTTGCTCTTACTTGAAGCACTTGATTTTTCTTAGTTAGTTAACAGCATATCAATTAATAATCCATGAAAGCAAAATGCATAAACACAAGAGTAGATAAACATCAACACATTGAACACCAAGATTCTGACGTGGAAAACCCGGTTAAGGGAAAAACCATAGGGTGATTAACCCAAGGATTATTCTCTGTTAGAAGAATAAGAAAAAATGAATGGCACATGCCAATTAGGGCTCACTGCTCGAGCACACTGCTCACAAAGAGGCACACTGCCTACAAGGAGACACACTGTCTACAAAATGATAAGAATCACAATCTTGAACTGGAAAATGACATCTCTACCATGTCTGGATTAGTTCCATTTAAACCCAAAAACCCTTGCTCTGCCTTTCGCACTTCTCTTCGCTATGCCACACTCATCTACACAATCCACACATCAAAATGAATTCTCAAACACTTATTTATACAAGACATCGACTTAGGAACAATCATCTAAGTCGGCAAACATCACAATAACATTCGCAAGGCGTGTAGAACATCCGGTCGGCCTGTTACAGGAAGAACATCAACAACTGGTAGCCATAACATCAATGCAGACCATCAACAGGAACTAGATATGATCTAATGATCATCATAACCTTCCCTGAATCATCAAAAACATTTGCACTTCATCAGCTTACCAGAATTCTTCTCTTCATCATCTGGTACTTCAAGAACACAGTCTGTCGCCACTGTCACAATGCAAAAGGTACTTCCAGACCTCAAAATCATACACAGCTTGAGATGACACATCACAAGGACATCCCAAACACTCCTTCCAATCCGTAGATTAGGATAATACAATTTCAGACCTCACCGGACCTTTCTGCGATCCTCTGTCAGCTCTGAACACTTACCGGAACCGGTTCCACACAGACAGCCACAACTTCTTTAGATCTTCATGTGGACCTCTGAGATCTTAGCTGAAGCATCTCAAGACACATATCTACGAACCCTTTAATCCGCATCCTCTGGTTCTTAACATATACAGTACATTTGCCTTCTTCTCATCACTATTCTTCACTGTTCCAGATGGAGACTAATTTCCTCAATAACAACAGCACACAACTCATCCAAACCTTCTTACTAATGCAATATGAGTAAGTTGACATCAATGACAACACTGGTTCACCTCATACTTGCAACAATCTCCCCCTTTGTCATTGATGGCAACATATGATGTGAAAAAACATCAAGACAAGAACTTCTCCTTTCTGTCACAGCTCCCCCTATCAACAACAACTTTTCACATGTCTTCTCTTCCTTTACTGCTCCCCCTTTGATCATCAACCACTTGTTTTTCAAATGTCTTCTCTCCCCCTTTGACATCAATGGCAAAGGGCTCATACTTGCAATTCTAATACATCAGAATCGTACCAGCTGCTCCCCCTTAGTAGCAGCTCCCCATCATCAATCCAGATCACAAGATATGACTATGATATCCACCAGACTGATGCACATCAGTGTATCCTAGTTCATCACCGGAGGGGCCATGACCCCTAACTTCTCCCAGAGATATTCAAAAGAGTCCTTGGGAAGAGGTTTGGTAAAGATATCTGCAATCTGATCCTTGGAGGGAACATACTCCAATTTGACTTCTTCCTTGTTCACTTGTTCTCTCAAAAAGTGAAACTTGATAGATATGTACTTAGTCTTAGAATGCAATACCAGATTCTTAGAAATATTAATTGCACTTGAATTATCATAGAAAATTGTTATAGGCTCCTCATATTCAACTTTAATGTCTCTTAGCATCTGCTTCATCCATAAGATTTGAGTGCAACTACCTATTGCTGCAATGTATTCTGCTTGAGTTGTAGACAAAGATATTGCATCTTGTTTCTTGCTTAGCTAAGAAACCAATCTCTTCCCCAAAAAGAATGCTCCACCACTGGTGCTCTTTCGGTCATCCACATCTCCTGCCCAATCTGTTCCTTTCAAGTACCTAAATTTTTTTTTGATTGCCATAACATGAGATTCTCTAGGATCAGCCTAGAATCTTGCCACAAGACCAACAACCTGCATTATATCTGGTCTAGTTTAAGTGAGATACAACAATCCACCAATCATTGATCTATACTTTGTCTGATCTGCCTTTGGAGAGTCATCATCTTTGCTCAACTTACATCTGGTTGTCATAGGAGTGTTCATTGGCTTTGAATCTTCCATACCGAATTCCCTCAACAATTCTTTCACAAATTTTGGTCTGAGAAATGAAGATCCCTTTCTTTGTTTGAGTAATTTGCAGACCCAAGAAGAAATTCATTTCACCAAGCATAGACATTTCAAACTCACTTTTCATCTGATTTGCAAAAGTTTTGCACATACTATCTCTTCCTCCAAAAATGATACCATCCACAAACACTTCAACAATCAAAATGTTTTGATGATCAATTTTGAAATATAAGTTACTGTCAGCAGTACCTTTGTTGAATCCAATCTGCACAAGATGCTTATCCAACCTTTCATACCATGCTCTTGGGGCTTGCTTCAATCCATACAATGCTTTCTTCAACTTGCAGACCATATCATCACTATCAGACAATTGAAATCCATCTGGTTGTTCAATGTAAACTTCTTCTTCCAGATCACCATTTAGGAAGGCAGACTTGACATCCATCTGATATACCTTGAAGTCTTTGAAGGCAGCAAATGCAAGAAATAATCTGACTGCTTCAATTCTTGCCACAGGAGAAAAGGTCTCTTCAAAATCAATTCCTTCTATTTGAGAGTAGCCTTTGCAGACCAATCTAGCTTTGTTTCTGATTACTTCACCAGCTTCATTCAGTTTGTTCCGGAAGACCCATTTGGTTCCAATCACATTCCTGTCTCTAGGTCTGGGAACAAGATCCCAAGTATGATTTTTCTCAATTTGCATCAATTCTTGCTCCATTGCTTTGGTCAAGTTTTCATCATTGCAAGCTTCATTTACTATCTTAGGTTCAATCTTTGAAATCTGATAGTATTCATTTGAATCTTGAGCAATTCTTCTTCTTGTTTGTACCCCTTTACTTTTGTCACCTATGATCTGATCTTCAGAGTGATTTAGAGTTACATACCTTGGAACTTTGGGAGTTTCTTGCGCTACTAATTCTTGATCAGGCTCATTTAGACAAACTTCTTCTTCCTGATTTATCGGATCAGTCTGGATCTGAATTTCGGAGGCGGAAGGAACTCCTTGCACCAGAGGATCATTCTGATCATCTTCATCACATTCATAGAACCTTGAGGGCTTCTCAATTCCTTCATCAACTTTTACATTAGTACTTTCTATCATCTTCCTCAGTCTCTTGTTGTAACACCGGTATGATTTGCTTTGAGTGGAGTAACCCAAGAAAATTCTTTCATCACTTCTAGCATCAAACTTTCCTAGATCTTCATCTCTTTTAATATAACACTTGCTGCCAAATACTCTAAAATATCTCACAGTAGGAGTGATGCCAAACCAAAGTTCATAGGGGGTCTTACTGGTATTGATTCTAATTTGAACTTGATTGAGAGTGTAGACTGCAGTGCTGATAGATTCTTTCCAAAACATCTGAGGAACATTTGCTTCCAACATCATTGTCCGGGCAGCTTCCTAGATGGTCCGGTTCTTTCTCTCAACTACTCCATTCTACTGTGGAGTCCTAGGAGTAGACAACTGTCTCGTTATACCCTGTTTCTCACAAAAGTCAATGAACTCACCAGATGTAAATTCACTACCTCTATCAGACCTTAGACACTTTAGTTTTAATCCAGTTTCATTCTCTACCATAGCTTTGAAGATTTTGAACTTCTCAAGGGCTTCTGATTTCTCTTTTAGGAAGGTAACCCACATCATCCGAGAATGGTCATCAATTAGCAACATGAAATATCTATCACCTTGCAGACTCTTGATTCTTGTTAGACCACAGAGATTAGTATGTACTAATTCCAACAATCCGGTAGAGGACCGATCTTTGCTTTTGAAGGAGACTCTGCTCTGTTTACCTAGCTGACATTCTTTGCACAAACTATTTGTAGGTTTCACCAATTTTGGAAGATCTCTTATAGCCTGAATATTACTTATCTTGATGATGTTATCAAAATTTACATGACACATTCTTCTATGCCATAACCAACTCTAATCAACTTGAACAAATAGACAACTTTTATTTGAACCAACCAGATGAAAGATATTACCTTTTGTTTGAGTATCGGATGCAATTTCAGTTTCGGAGCTTGTAAAGATTTTGCATTTTCCATTCTTGAACCAGAGATCGTAGCCTTTGTCCACTAACTGACCAACACTGAGAAGATTGTGCTTCAATCCTTCAACATATAGTACATTACCTGTTTTACTCTTTCCATCAAAGGAAATAGTTCCCCTACCTCTGATTCTACTAGCAAAATTGTCACCAAACTTTACCATTCCTCCTTCATACCTTTCCAAATCTAAGAACTTATTCTTGTCACCAGTCATATGGTGAGAGCATCCACTATCAATAACCCAATCATCCTTTTCTTCCACTTGAGTAGCCAAAGCTCTTTCCACAACCTTGTGATTGACAGTTTCAGAGGATATTGAATCTTCTTCCTTGATGGCAATAAACACCCATTCATTTCCAGATTTGCTTCCTAGTTCTGATTCATCATCTGTTACTCCTTCATTGTCATCTTCTTCATGAACATAATAGCAGTTCTTTTGAAACCTTTGTCTATCAGTATTAGACCTTGCAGATCTTTTTGGACATCTTGAAGCAAAATGACCAATCTTATTGCAGTTGAAACACTTAAAGGGTAGTTTTCCTTCATACTTACCGGATCCTCTTGGCAGTCTCTTTGCAATGAGGGCTTCAAGTTGAGCTGTTTCTGCTTCCTCTTCTTCCATGTCTCTTCTTGCTTGATCATACCATGACATCTTCCTTGAACAGTTTTCTCCCGAATCAAATCTTTGTTTGCCTTTCACATAGGCACTGGATTTGAAAGTAGATTCAGTCTTGGGTGGATCATCTCCAAACTCGGTCATTTCAAATGCAGCTAGTTTTCTAGCCAATTGTTCTCTTGTGACAGTTGTGTGGGCTCTTAATTCATCAATGGCAACAACCTTGATTTTGTAGGCAGTAGGAAGGGATCTAAGAATTTTGCAAACAATCTCATTTTCATCTAGAGTTCCACCAGCATTTCTAATTCCACATACTAGCTCATTCACTCTTGGCATAAAGGTAGTGATGTTTCCATCTTCTCTCATCTTCAATCTTTGAAATTTCCCTTTCAAACTTTGCAACCTTGCACTTTTGACAAACTCATCTCCTTCATATAGAAGTTCCAGTTTAGTCAAGATCTCATATGTAGTTGGTAGGTCGATAACATTTGAGAGATCTGAGTCATTCAATGCACTTAGAAGAGCTTCCTTGGTCCATAGATTATTTTCAGCATCTGTGATTTCATTCAGAGTTGTCAGACAACCCTGTGGAGGTACATATGGTTTTGAGACCATGGCCAAGTATGACTTTCCCATACACTCCAAGTGACATTTCATGCGACCTTTCCAGAGAGTGAAGTTGGTTACATCGAACTTCAGACTATCCTTCTTGTATGACGACATCCTGGATCTCCTCAAGCGGTTAAGCTCCTTTCAGAGGAACTTGGCTCTGATACCAATTGTTGGATCTAGGGCATACAACTGAGAGGGGGGGTGAATTAGTTGTATGAAAACTTGCTCTTACTTGAAGCACTTGATTTTTCTTAGTTAGTTAATAGCATATCAATTAATCATCCATGAAAGCAAAATGCATAAACACAAGAGTAGATAAACATCAACACATTGAACACCAAGATTTTGACATGGAAAACCTGGTTAAGGGAAAAACCACAGGGTGATTAACCCAAGGATTATTCTCTGTTAGAAGAATAAGAAAAAATGAATGGCACATGCCAATTAGGGCTCACTACCTGAGCACACTGCTCACAAAGAGGCACACTGCCTACAAGGAGACACACTGTCTACAAAGTGATAAGAATCACAATCTTGAACTGGAAAATGACATCTCTACCATGTCCGAATCAGTTCCATTTAAGCCCAAAAACCCTTGCTCTGCCTTTCGCACTTCTCTTCGCTATGCCACACTCATCTACACAATCCACACATCAAAATGAATTCTGAAACACTTATTTATACAAGACATTGACTTAGGAACAATCATCTAAGTTGGCAAACATCACAATAACATTCGCAAGGTGTGTAGAACATCCGATCGGCTTGTTACAGGAAGAACATCAACAACTGGTAGCCATAACATCAAATCCAACTCTAACTTCAATGTGGACTGTCAACATGAACTAGATATGATCCAATGATCATCATAACCTTTCCTGAATCATCAAAAACATCTGCACTTCATCAGCTTACCAGAATTCTTCTCTTCATCATCCGGTACTTCAAGAACACAGTCTGTCGCCATTGTAACAATGTAAAAGGTACTTCTGGACCTCAAAATCATACACAACTTGAGATGATACATCACAAGGACATCCCAAACACTCCTTCCAATCCGTAGATTAGGATAATACAATTTCGGACGTCACCAAACCTTTTTGTGATCCTCTATCATCTCTAAACACTTGCCGAAACTGGTTCCACACAGATAGCCACAACTTCTTCAGATCTTCATGCGGACCTCTGAGATCTTAGCTAAAGCATCTCAAGACTCATATCTACAAACCCTTTAATCTGCATCCTCTGGTTCTTAACCTATATAGTACATTTGCCTTCTTCTCATCACTGTTCTTCACTGTTCCGGATGGAGACTGATTTCCTCAATAACAACAGCACACAACTCATCCAAACCTTCTTACTAATGCAATATGAGTAAGTTGACATCAATGACAACACTGGTTCACCTCATACTTGCAACAATGTACAAGAGGGAAACTGAAGTACAACCTGTTGACTAAAGCTATGTATAGATTTGAACCAATAATAAGTGCAAACAATATTTGAGCATAATTCACTCCTCGAAATGGATTCAAAAGAACAAAACCCTGCAATCAAGTGCACAAGTCTCCCCATGCAAGGGAGAAAGGGTGTAAATCTCTTAAATATAGGTCTTCCAAATACCTCAAAGAATGTCAAGTCGAACCTTCACAAAAACCATAAAAATTTGGAAAATAAAAAAACCTAAAAATTTGCAAAAAATAAAAAATCCCTAAAAATCGAATATGTTCTTTAAAATAACAAGAAAAGGAGAACTTGTTCTTGTTGTGTGGTTACACAACACGCCCCATTTTGACTTGACAAAACAGGGACCCAACTTTTTGCTACTTTGGCTTGTGTTCTTTTCCTGCTTTTCGGCGGTCTGGTAAAAGTAAGTCATGCAGGTGACCCTACATAAGGGAGCTGGGTAAGTCATCATGATGAGGTCAGTTCTTCAAGGTTAATATTTAATATCAATAACCTCATGATTGGAAAGAGTACAAAGTTTCATGCAAGTTTGCCTTTTGGATCACCCTAATATTCCTTAGGGAACAAAAGTTATGATGAGTCAAAGATCTGGTCAAACCTGATATTCCGAGGGGAGGATCATATTTCTTAATATCAGTCATCTTATAAAGGATCACCCCAATGCCAATTTTATCACCAGATAATCATTTGGTCTAAAATTCTAGACGTCAATCTTACGTGATAGTGGTATTTACCCGTCAAACAACATCATATATTTTGTGGGGCTCATATTACAAATATCACCTGATATTTCGAATATCACCCTACCACAGAATATCACCCCAGTGGCAATATGATGATGATGTCATCCAATCCTGATGAACAGAGAAAATCACCTTGACGGTGATGTCATCATCCTTTTTACCTCATGGAGGTATGTATCCAATGATCACTTTTTTAATAACATGATGGTGATGTCATCCTAATCTTTCAAAAGGGGGTCACATTCATTAATATGACTCATCTTCGTTAGCATGATGATGACGTCAGCTTATCCCATTTCACAAAAGACCTGATATGATGATGACATCATCAATCGGCTTGACATATGAAGTTCATCTATTTTCTAACATCAGTCATCTTTTCTAATATGACTGATCTTTCCTAACATGACGGTGACATCATTCTGACCCGATATATAAAAATCTCGACATGACTGTGACGTCATCCTATCCGGAGGGTGATATTCCCCAATATCAAGGTCATATTTCTTAACATCACCTGATTTCCTTCAGTATGACCATAGTGTTAGCCTTTCACATTTTAACAAAGCCCATCCATGATGATGACATCATCATCATATCCTGATCTATGAAAAGAGTCATATTAGTTAATATCCCTCATATTAACTAATGTGCATACCCAGACCTGATAGTTTCATTCAATGGAATTTAGTGAACAAAAGCGCATGTATTGCATATGCATGATCTTATGCATGTGAAAACTAAAAATGTAAGGCTTGCATATCATATCAAGGGTCACATTACCCTTGGATTACAAAAAGAGCTACTGAAAGTTGAAACTATTTGCAGAAATTCATAGAAATTCAAAAAATTAGGAAATTTTTTATCATCTCCTTGGCAGGGTCATAACTCCTAGCAATTTTATCAGATTTTAAACTTTTTGGACTCAATGGAAAGATAAACTGGTTATCTAGTTTGAGTTGCTCAGTCGCTTAGGTTTAACACCAAAGTCTTGAGCCTTAATTTCGCTCTGAAGGCCTCCAAAAATGTGATTTACCAAGATGTAGAAAATACCAAAAATCATATTTTCAATATTTTTATCAAAAATCACTCAAATCACCCTAGACCTGATCAGATATTAAAGCCATTTTAGGGCCTGATAGCATGATTTTGGTCAATGATGGTTGACTCAACTAATGTTAGCATCATATACGCATTTTGTATGTGATTGTTCATGGATTCATCATCTGATTATCTGCGTTTGCATATTCTAAGCCTGATTTAAATGTTTATTTTCCTACTAAAGTTTTAATGATGATGATGATGCTTAATCCTTGTGTCTGTTATTAGGTGCGTAGATATCTGAAAATGACAAAGTGGCGAGGGTGTATCAAAAGGTGAAGTTTGTGTGGGATATGGCAAAATTTACAAAGATACAAGTTACAGAGTTGCGTGCAGTGATAACATAAACCAAAGCTGAGGAGGATATTGTCAAATATGCTGTTTGCTAGCTGGAGGATGGACTAGGTCAAAGATGCTAGAATATTCTATGCCAGCTATGTAGTTGCCAACTGGCAGACACGTGCTATTCATCTAGACTATTGATCTTAATAGATAAATCCTGACTGTAGGTCATTTGTAATCGTTCCCTCACCTTATTCTATAAAAGGTGCAGGGATGTGATAATTGGATTATTCAGAAACTTAATTGAAATTTGACTGCTAAAATATCAGGGCCTATTTCAAAGCTATTGTAAGCATACATATCATTGTATACTTAATGAAAGAGAAGACCATTTGATTACAAATCATCATAAATCCTGAGTAATCAGTGTTTGAATTCTTGATACATGTTTTGATTTGCTATGTCCCTTGGAGTGCTTATCAGTCTATATGTGTTGTCTTCATTCCTTTTCCTTTGAAGTTAGCATCATCTGTATCTAGCTGTGGAACATCCTGGTGAAAATATGGTTTGATTTCTTCTCCTGACTGTATCTGGTATGTATGTCGTTCAATAGCTAAGATTCACCAAATTTGAAGTATTCTTTTAATTTTCTTTGAATTTCAGAGTAATGTCCCATCATAATTGCAAATAACAAATAATCAGAAGCAAATAACATGAAATATGCTGACATCTCATAGATAACTGAATATCATTAGCATATTTGAGCTAAATGCATGTAGTGTTGAAAAAATCATGCAAAGAATTGCAAGTAATGGTAGAAATCATACAAATATCAACCTGTAGGCATATTATTTGAGTGAATGCATAGTGCAGAGGTAAAATAATTTGGAGATTTATGCAGGGCAGATATAAAGAACAGGATATTTGGAGAAATATTGATGAACTTTGCAAAAATTACTGAAGAATGTAAGGCCCCTGAATGATTAACAGCAACACACATCAACCACTGAGTAACATCAGTAGATTATGAACTAATCAACGGAGACTTGGGATCATGAATTCTTTGAGTTCATCGTATCTTTCAAGATGAGTAAAGGTTGTTGTGTAACTTTTATTCTATGTCTAGTTATGACTAACATCATCATCAACAGTTCTCCTCTATATATTAGCATGTGTTCTATTTCTTTTATGCATCTTTTGTGCTCTTGTTTTGCATGCTCTCATCCCTATAGGTCTCCTTGAAAAAGCAAACAACTAGGTGAATTCACAACATAATCTATGCTATGTTTGGTCATTTTAGTTTTTATCACTTATCTTGATACATTTAAAATGTCAAACTAATGATAGTTATTGTAGGTACTATTGCAGAAAATTGACAATAGGTAAGGTCTATTTCGGGAATGGTACTGTAAGCACAAAAATCATGCATAGCCTCTAGGAGGACCCCTATGATGATTAAAATCCTTATCACATGTAAGCATGAAATAATGTCTTTTAAGCAGTGATCCTCTTGATGATGTGTCCTCTTTCTCGTCTTGTGTTGTTTCTTCTTTGTCAATTTCTCTCTCTCCCCATTTACGACACTTTTTGACACTTGTTGCAACACTTGTCGACTAACATTTTCTAAGCTTTCAACCTTGCTCCTAAGCCATGTGAGTGTCTTGCAGGTGAGTTTTCACCTCTCCCTTATGTTTTTCATCTAGTGCACCTCCTAGAAGCCTTCTAGAGGTCTCCTTGTCCATCTCCCACTTTCAATTTTTAATTTCGCCTAACCAATCCAAATCTCCCCCTATTAATTCTAGATCTCCCTTGGGAGATCCTACAGATGCAAGTGGAGATTTGGATTTTTCCAGATGATAGACCTATTTCTTGAAGCAGAACCCCTCCTTTTCTTCTCTTCTTGCATCTCCCAGCCTATTTTTTTGCTTCTAACCCTGTCTAGTCCAGATCTCCCCTAGGTGACCAAGGGTCGCCCCCTACCGACCTAGGGTAATCCAGGGCTGACCCTGCCTGGCAAAAGGAATGACCATGCCATTTTTGCAGCCACAAGAAAACTCAAGTTTCTCACTCGTTTTTCTTCCAGTTTGCATGGTTTTTGATCCCTAATATAGAGCTAACTATTTCATGCACCCCTGCATGCATAATTAGCTCTATTTGATCTCAAATTAACTCTTCAATCAATCTCATGCATTCCCTCACCTCAATTTCCTCTTCAGTGATAAGCTATCTTTGCTTCATCACTCTCTCATCAATGGACTTCACTCTCCAATCAATCCTTGTTAACTCATCAATCAAATGAGTTAACTCTTCAATCAATCCCTTCTTCTAAACATATAAATACACCCCTCCCTCAAGTACAAAGGGAGGCAAATTGACTGTGTACACAACTCTTGCTAGTTTTTCTCTCCAACTTAACATTCAAATGCTCTTACAGGACAAAGGTGCCTTTTTCTTTATTTGTTCAACCAAGTAGTGTCACACTGCTTCATTATGTGCCATTGTGCTCAATCCAAGCTCTCATTGAGCTCATACAAGCTTCATCAATGCTTCTTTTTGCTTCTTTGTGTAATTTTGTTATCAAGAGGATCATTGCTGCCACAAAAGGACTTGAGGTTGCCAATTACAAGGATTGATGAGGGTATTGGAGTCAACAAATCTTCATTTCTCTCAGGTTCCTTCATTGTTTTTGTTCAATTAATAGTAATTAGAGAATCAAATTTGCTCTTGGAAATAGTAAAACATTGCTTTTTCCTTGATAATTAGATCTTGCGTGTTAGATTAATCACTTTTGTATTTCTAGAACTAGATTGTTAGAAGAAGAATTTTTCCCTTTTCATTAGATTAGATTACTTCAAAATCATTGAAAACACAAAAACAAAGGTTAAATTTGCATTAGAAAAGTCATATAGAATTGCATACATATTTCCCTTTCATAGATTAAAAGCACTTTTATTTCAAAAATACTAAAAAAATAACAAAAAAATGTTTTGCATATCATTTAGCTTGCATGCATATAGAAACCCTAGAATAGACAAAATTGCAAACCCTTGATTCCATCAAGAGGTAGCCATATTTAAACAGTCCAATCAAACCCTCGATCCCATCATGAGGTAAAAATAAAGTTAAAACATAAGTCAAACCCTAGGTCAACTAAACCCTAGGTCAAAACCTTAGATCTGGTTATGGTTAGCAATCACACATTTACTTCCATCTTGATCCATGAATGTGCTTAGGAGTGAGAGTAGAGTGGGTAAGGGCTATTCATGACGAGATCAAGAAGATCCATTCACGACCACAACAAGAAACATTTGTTCCACCACAAGGAGACCCATTTGTTCTCTTGTTAGAAGAAACTAAATAATTACAACTACAACAAGAACTCATTCAACGCATACAAAGACAAGAGGGCTTAAACAAATAGAATCGCTTACCCACACAAAGGTGGAATCTGAGAAACCCAAACAGAAGAAGAGAAACTAGTGACCCTTTGGGTCATAGGGTTATCTCAACTACCACAACCAAATGAAACATAGAACTAAGCATACAACAACATAGGCGGTAGTACTTGCTGACCCCTCTCCACAAAGTCCAACTCTCCAACAAGCCAAACACCTACCATGTCTCTCCTCCTCTCGACTGGCTAATTCCACATGAGCAAGAGTGACATAGTGGATCACCTCATGGCAAGGAGGGAAAGGGTCCGTGTGCATGCCAAAAATTGACCTGATAGCCCTAGGTAACCAGCATCACGATTTTGAGCATACAAATTTTGGTGAAGCCAACGTGAATTATAGAATCTTTTGGTTTTGTAGTTTGTATTCCCATTTCAAATATCTCAAAATAGTTAACAAAAACTTGAAAACATTTTTGCACCATTCTTCATAGCTACTTTAGCTGCTTCAGCTTCTATTGCTTATGCTATCATCCATTCCATTTATTCGGTGGTGTCTATGATACCCCCGAATATGATGGAACCTAACTTAAACCAAGGGAACATTTCCTCAAGAGAACTAGAAACTTCCTCATTTGATAGGTATGTGCCGTTGCATCCTGATGCACCAATCGCCAACTGTTATGATTACGAGGATTCTAATTACAAACCGGATCAAAGAGAATCTAGGAGTTCTCTATCTTTCAACAACCCAACTTGGGAAAACAACTAGGCCATACCAAATGCACCACATAAATCTAGAAGCATAAGGTCAAAGATACATCAACCCGAACAACCTTCCACAAGTACATCGAATACTCATCTTGATGACGAGGTTAAATGGTAAGAAAAATGTCTACAAGAAACCAAAGATGCCAAAGAGGCATTAAGAATTGCTTTACAAGAAGAACAAAAAGAAAAAGATGCATGCGGAGAAGCATATCACCATGAAAATATGTGAAAAGAACATCCTAGAAATGAAGAAACACCTAGAGCTGCTATTCCTATAGACTTGATCATAATGCTAGTACAAAGAACTAGAATCTTGGAAGCGAAGCAAGCCACTCCTGAAAGAAGACAAAAGTCTCATGAACAGGACTAGGGGGCATCAAAAATCTTATGGGAATCCTCCTGAACATACTATTCATAAAATGCTAGCAACAACACATGTCTAAATGGGAATCCTCCTGTTCAGAACAATCTGACAAATCCAACAATGGGTTATCAAAACCCCCCCATGGGGTTATAACTGTCAACCCCGCAATCTCAAAATGCCTTTTTAGGAATGTATCTTGAATGTTTGAAAGAACTATTGGACCAATACATAATAAGTGTGCAATTGCCTTAGCCATTGCTAGATCTCCTGACGTTCAAAGGGGAAGGAGATCCAAATTCCCACATCAAAGACTACACCATGGCCATAAGAGAACTCCTCCCTTGGGATGGGGTTGTAGCAAAGATCTTCCCAAAAATTCTTGAAGGCATCACTTTGGATTGGTATTATCATCTCCCAGAAGCTTCAATCCATTCATTGAAACAACTAGTCAGAGAATTTGTCATGAACAAACTCATTAAAACATGAATAAGAGAGTTTCTCACAATGAAACAAGAGCCAACCAAATATGTAGCCCACTTTGTCACTCGATGGAGACAAGTCCTTTATTCTTCAACTAGTGCTCCAAACATGGATCATCGAGAACTGTGCGGTCTCTTTTTGCATGCTCTAAACAAGGACATGAGAGAAGTTGTTCAAAAATTACCATACAAGTCTTATGAAGAGGCATTGGAAAGTACCTTGAAGATTGACCAAGTCGCCATTGACAATGGTAGAAATGTCTATTGTTTGAATGGAAAACTGACAAAGGAAGACATGAAACAATACCTCTATCATTAAAATTCTCAAACACAATAGGAGCGCAACCACAGATGGGGTGACGGATCAACCCCCAATCAAGAAGATAAAAGACAACTACAATGGGAGAGATTACTATCCTCCTAACGTAAATGCCATAGCTCGACCTAGAAACAATTGGTACTACCCTCGAGATAATTACCAAAGTTGGTACCGCAATAGAAACAGGAATAGAAATGATGGAAGATATGAGAGACCCCCATATGAGTTCAACCAATTTTGTTCTTTTCATATAACAAGGGGGCATAGCACAAAATCTTGTAGGGAAGACAATAAATTCATAGCAAGACTACCAAAAGACCAACAATGTTTGTTCATAGAAATGTTCTTAAACCCATAGGAGGTCACATTGGATAACAAAGATTTAAGACAAAATCAAGCTCCAATAGTGCCACAAAACACAAACATAAGAATTTATCAGGATCTGTTCCCCACACATGAAGACATAGACACGAGGAACCAAAATAAGACAATTCAGAGTAGTAGCCCTGAAATTCCACCACAAATGGGACAAAAAGGAGAAGCTAGGATGATGGGCTTAGTTGAGATTATGCACAACGAAGAGGAAGAGGAAGACCAGGAGGATGAAAATGAGCAAGTAGAACCATATGAGGGTACCATCTCAATAGTAGAACCAATACCAGCTCCAATTAGACCTTATGATCTCGTAGAAGACTTAAAGAAAACATATGCGCACATTTCGTTCATTGATTTACTCAAGAACTCCCCTTCACATCGTTCTGCATTACTACAAGCAATACGTCTAAAATACCTTGACCAAATTGTACCACCACCTAGTGAGAAAATTAATCACATGGACTACGATCTCAACCCACCAAACTCAGAACACAAAGATCCATGGTTTTTCTTCAACTTACAATAGATGCCTTCTGAGGTAGAGTTAACAAAAAAGGGGACCCGACACAATATGTCCAAGTGTAGATTTATGACACATTCATCAAACGAACATTAATCGACGATGGGCCACAGTGAATATAGCTCTTTTCTCCCTTCTAGAGAGGATGGGCTATGTGCACACCAATATAACCACCTTAAGAGATACTCTAAGTGGATATGATAATCTAAAGGCAGCCACCATATGTAAAATTACCCTTCTGGTAACTTTGGGACCCAAAACCATTCCAACCACTTCCTGTTGGAATTAGACCAGACAACTGAGAGGGCGGGGTGAATCAGTTGTCACATAATATAATTTTTTCCACTTTTAACCTTCTTTATTATCTTACTACCAGATTAATGATGTAAACATTAAAGTATAGATCAACACACTTGACACCAAGATTTTGACATGGAAACCTAATTAAGGGAAAAACCACAGTGGGGGTTAACCCATAAAGATTAGTACCTTGTTAAAAGTACTTTTAGAAAAATAGAGGGCACATGCCTTCGAGCGCACTGCCCAGAGCTCACTGCTCAAAAGAGAGGCTCACTACCTACATAATTTATTTAGAACAAAAAGAATTAACTAAGAAATAACGTCTACTTCATGCCTGGTTCAGTTTCAATGAATGCCTAGAAAACTTCTGCTTTGCCCCAAAATTCTTCTTTACTAACTTCACACTCTACACTATTCTCACTCCTTTTCTTCTTTGCTCTACTTCTAATCCTTTATTTGGATTTAATCTGTTTTGCTCAAGGATGATGTTTAACAACTCTTCAACAAGTATTTATACACTTCATCAACCTTGGAATGATCAACAAGGTCAGCCAAACTTAACATGGATCTTTACACTATCGGCCAATCATAGTTGAGACTTGAATATTCCTCTACTAACATACCATGCTTCATAAAATGATCTTTAGATCATCGGCAACATGCTAGGAACATCTAGTCAGCCAGGACTGGGAAGAACAACAACTTCAAGGAGGAAACCTTCAATAACAAGCTCAAACTCTAATGCAGAACTCCAACATAGTAACCACACGATCCAAAGACTTCAACAATTACATTGAACTCACCAATAACATCCACTCTAAACCAAATTACTAGAATTATTTGTATCTTCCTCTAGAACTTCAAGAACACTATCTGCTATGACTGTCAAACTAGAAGGATGGCTTGCGGACCTCCAAACCATGAACCACTGGAGTTGATGATACACACTAACTTCCCAAACATGCCTTCAGATCTATAGATCACAATATTTCACTATGGAGCAATCAAAACCAACTTACTGTCACTCTGTCTCTTCTGAATACTACAATATCCATTTCTATTCAGATGGTCATAACTTCAAATCTTCATGCAGACTTCTCAATTCTTGACTGGAGCAGCCTCTAACAATCCTCTATACAGCCATAGGGTCCATGAACCTAGAGTCTTTATTAATTTTGTCAATATCCTCAACATTCTAGCCTCTTGAACAAGCAACAAAATAAGGTATAGTT
Source organism: Cunninghamia lanceolata (assembly GCA_027924645.1). Lineage (NCBI taxonomy): Eukaryota > Viridiplantae > Streptophyta > Pinopsida > Cupressales > Cupressaceae > Cunninghamia > Cunninghamia lanceolata. The sequence goes on from BSBN01000978.1 coordinate 6,581,713, forward strand.
GATAATAATGACAACAAGAATATGTTGACATCAATGACAACACCACTTAGGCACATATTTGCAACAATCTCCCTCGTTGTCATTGATGGCAACATATGTTGTGAAAAACTAATTCAACCATCATGACAAAAAATTCTCCCCTTGACTTCTACAACCACTTCCTTCATTGCTCCCCCTGTCATCAGTAATTAGTTTTTCACATGTCTTCTCTCCCCATTTGACATCAATGGCAAAGGGCACATATTTGCAATCTTTACTCCCCCTTTTTATTTCAGACTGATCTCCAATGTTTGCATACTGACTATTCCTTAGACTAGTATTTTCTCAACATCAATCTGGATCTCAAGATATGACTGAGAATTCCACCAGATTGATGCACCTCAGTGCATCTTAGTTCTGATTCGGAGGGGTAATAACCCCTAACTTCTCTTTGAGATACTCAAAGGTATCCTTAGAAAGAGGCTTAGTGAAGATATCTGCAATCTGAACTTTGGATGACACAAACTCCAACTTGACTTCATTCTCATTTACCTTCTCTCTGAAGAAATAAAACTTGATAGATATATGTTGTCTTTGAATGCAACACTGGATTCTTTGAGATGCTTATTGTACTAGAATTATCACAAAAGATTGTGACTAGCTCCTCAAACACAACTCTAATGTCCTTCAACATTTGCTTCATCCACAGAACCTAAGTATAATTATTTGCTACTACTATATATTCTGCTTCTGCAGTAGACAGAGATATTGGCTCTAACTTTTTTCTCATCCAAGAGACCAATCTTCTTCCCAAGAAAAATACACCACCACTAGTACTTTTTTCTATCATCCACATCTCCTACCCAATAGACATCTATATATGCATGAAAAGTGAAATCACTGTCCTTTGGATACCACAATCCATAATCAATTGTCCCCTTGAGATATCTAAATTTTTTTTGACTGCCACAATATGAGATTCTTTTGGATTAGCTTGAAATCTAGCAACAAGTCCAACAATTTTCATAATGTCAGGTCTGGTCTGAGTTAGATAGAGCAATCCTCCAATCATTGATCTATACCTTTTTCTGATTTGCCTTGGGGGAATCATCATCTTAACTTAACTTGCATCCGGTTACCATAGGTGTACCTATTGGCTTTGAATCTTCCATTCCAAACTTCTTTAGCAATTATTTCACATACTTGGACTGAGATATAAAGATACCTTTATTTGACCGAACAATTTACAGACCTAGGAAGAAATTCATTTCTCCAAACATTGACATCTCAAATTCACTTTTCATCTCATCAGCAAAAGCTTTGCACATACATTCATTTCCACCAAAAATGATATCATCAACAAAGACCTCAACAATCAGGATGTCCTCATGATTAATATCAGTAGTACCTTTGCTAAAACCTATCTTAAGCAAATATTTATCCAATCTTGCATACCAGGCTCTTGGAGCTTGCTTGAGTCCATACAAGGCTTTTCTCAGTCTACAAACCATGTCTCCTTGATTAGAAAACTAAAATCATTCTAATTGCTCAATGTAGACTTCTTTCTCCAAATCTCCATTCAGGAATGCTGATTTGACATCCATCTGATACACCTTAAAATATTTGAAAGAAGCAAATGCAAGAAACAATCTAACTGCCTCTATTCTTGCCACCAGAGCAAAAATTTGTTCAAAATCAATTCCTTCAACTTGAGAGTAGCCTTTGCATACCAAACTTGCTTTATTTCTTACAACTTCACCATCTTCATTTAGTTGATTGTAGAAGACCCATTTGGTTCCAATCACATTTTGGTCATCAGGTCTAGGAACAAGATCCCAAGTGTGGTTCTTTTCAATTTGTATTAATTCTTCTTCCATTACTTTTACCTAGTTTTCATCAGTGCAGGTTTAACTTACTATTTTAGGTTTAATCCTTGAAATCAAACAAATCTCTTCTTGGTCTTCAGCAAATCTTCACCTAGTTCGAACACCTTTATTTCTATCCCCTATGATTTGATCTTTAGGATGATTCATTCTTACATACCTAGGAGTTTTGGGAATTGCTTGAGCTTCTATTTATTGAGCTTGTTCCTCAACATCTATATTATTTTCTTGAGTTCCTGAAGTTTTTGGATCAATTTGAATATGAGTCAGAGTTCAAACTAACCTTCCTTGACTTTGACTTTCATTTTGATCATCTGAATCATATCCACAAGACCTGGAATGTCCTTCCTTGCTCTCATCAACTCTAAGATTAGAAATTTCAACAATCTTTTTCAATCTCTTGTTGAAGCACTGGTAAGCCTTACTTTGAGTAGAGTATCCCAAAAATATTCTCTCATCACTTGTTGTATCAAACTTCCCTATATCCTCATCTCTTTTGATATAGCATTTACTACCAAAAACTATGAAATATCTCATAGTAGGAGGATGAGCAAACCATAGTTCATAAGGGGTCTTACCAAAATTGCCTTTGATCTATACCCAGTTAAGAGTGTAGACAGCAGTACTCACAGCTTCTCTCCAATAAACTTGATAAATATTTGTTTCCATCATGATGGTCCTGATAGATTCTTGAATGGTCCAGTTCTTTCTTTCCACAACTCCATTTTGTTGGGGAGTCCTAGGAGCAGATAACTATCTTTTTATGCCATGCTTTTCATAGAAAGAATCAAACTCACAAGAAGTAAATTCTCCACCTCTGTTGGATGTCAGACATTTCAATTTTTCACCAATTTCATTTTCCACCTTCACTTTGAACACCATAAATTTGTCAAGAGCTTCTGATTTTTCTTTTAGGAAAGTTACCCACATCATCCTAGAGTAATCATCAATCAACCACATGAAATATCTATCTCCTTGCCCACTCCCAATTCTAGCAGGACCATAGAGATTAGTATGTACTAGTTCCAATCGTCCATTTGAACCTTGTTCCTTACTTTTGAATGAAATTTTACTCTATTTCCCCAATTGACATTCTCTACACATACTATTAGGTTTCACAAGTTTTGGAAGATCTCTCACAGCTGAAGTGGTACTTATTTTGACAATGTTATCAACATTCACATGACACATCCTCCTATGCCATAACCAACTTTGATCTATCTGAGCAATCAAACAACTCTTTCCAAAGCTACTTAAATGAAAAATGTTACCTCTAGTTTGGGTACTGGATGCGATTTTAGTTCTAGAACTCTCCAAAATTCTACACTTTCCATCCTTGAATCAAAGATCATAACCTTTATCAACCAGTTGTCCAACAATGAGAAGATTATGTTTTAGTCCTTCCACATATAGAACATCATTGGTGCTATTCTTACCATCAAAAAGAAATGGATCCTCTGCCACAGATTCTACCAGTTGAGTTATCTCCAAATTTCAAAAGCCCTCCATAATTTTCAAAATTCACAAACTTACTCTTGTCTCCAGTCATATGATGAGAACATCCACTATCAATCACCCATTCATCATTCTTAATAACTTGAGCAGCCAAGGCACTTTCCATATTTGCATAGCTAGTAGATTTAGTAGACATTGGATCTTCTTCCTTGATGGCAATGAACACCCAATCATTTTCAGAGGAACCTACATGATCAGATTCATCATCTGTGACTTCTTCTTCTCCAGCTTCTTAGACATAGTAACATTTGTTCTGATTTTTGTATATGTTAGGGTTTGGTTTTGAAAACCTCTCTAGACATCTTGATGCAAAATGACCAATCTTATTACAGGAACAACATTTGAGTGGCAATTTTCCTTCATACTTACCAGAGCCTCTTGGCATTGTTTTGGCAAGAAGAGCTTCAAGATCTATAGTTTCAACTTCAACATCTTTAAGATCCTTCCTTGTCTTCATGAATCTATTTGATCTTGCAGAAGAGATTTCACCTAGATCATATCTTTGTTTTCCATATACACTGGTCTTAAATGTAGATTCAGACTTGGGAAAAGAATCACCAAACACACTTAATTCAAAAGCTAAAATTTTGCCAACTAGATGATCTCTTGTAACTTCTAAGACACTCCTGATCTCCTATATAGTAACAACCTTATGTTTGTAGGAATCAAGTAAAGATCTGAGCACTTTTGATACAATCTCTGATTCATCCAAAGTTCTACTAGCACACCTAATACCACACACAAATTCATTTATCTTTTGCATATAGATTGTAATGTTTTCATCTTTGCTCATCCTTAGAGTTTCAAATTTTCCTGTCAAACTTTGCAGCTTGGTACATTTGACAAATTCATCACCTTCATACAGATTCTCCAACTTTTTTTACATTTCATAAGCAATTTTTAGACCAAAGACATTTGTCATTTTTGAATCAGTCAGGGCACTCAACAAGGCTTCTTTAGCTTGAAGGTTATTTTCAGCATCTTTGACTTGATCTAGAGTTGAAGGACCTTTCTCTGAAGCTTTCTACTCAACATTAGTTATCATCCAATAGGCATCACCCATGCATTGCAAATGACACTCCATGTGATTCTTCCAAACAGAATAACTTGTTCCATCAAATCTCAGACTATCCTTCTTGTAGGTTGACATCCTGGATCTCCTCAAGTGGTCAGGCTTTTAAAAGAAGACCTAGCTCTGATACCAATTGTTGGAATTAGACCAAACAACTTAGAGGGGGGGTGAATCAGTTGTCACATAATATAATTTTTTTTCCTTTAACCTTCTTTATTATCTTACTACCAGATTAATGATGTAAACATTAAAGCATAGATCAAAAACATATGAGTAGAAACATAGTCAACACACTTAACACCAAGATTTTGTCGTGGAAACCCAGTTAAGGGAAAAACCATGGCGGGGGTTAACCCACAAAGATTTGTACCCTGTTAAAAGTAATTTTAGAAAATCAGAAGGCACATGCCTTCAGGCGCACTACCTAGAGCTCACTACTCAAAAGAGAGGCTCACTGCCTACATAATTTATTTAGAACAGAAAGAATTAAATGAGAAATAGCATCTACTTCATGCCTGGTTCAGTTTCAATGAATGCTCACAAAACTTCTGCTTTGCCCCAAAATTCTTCTTTACTAACTTCACACTCTACACTGCTCTCACTCCTTTTCTTCTCTACTCTGCTTTTGATCCTTTATTTAGATTTAATCTATTTTTCTCAAGGATGATGTTTAAAAACTCGTCAACAAGTATTTATACACTTCATCAACCTTGGAATGATCAACAAGGTTGGCCAAACTTAATGTGGATCTTTACACTATCGGCCAATCATAGCTAATACTTGAATCTTCCTTTACTAACATGCCATGCTTCACAAAATGATCTTTAGATCATCTGCAACACGCTAGGAACATCTAGTTGGCCAAGACTAGGAAGAACACCAACTTCAAAGAGGAAACCTTCAATAACAAGCTCAAACACCAATGCAGACCTCCAACATAATAGCCACATGATCTAGAGACTTCGACAAGCACATTAAACTCACTAATAACATCCACTCTAAACCAAATTACTAGAATCATTTGTATCTTCCTCCGGAACCTCAAGAACATTGTCTGCCTTGACTGTCAAACTAGAAGGATGGCTTACAGACCTCCAAACCATGAACCACTAGATTTGATGATACACACTAACTTCCCAAACATTCCTTCAGATCTGTAGATCATAATATTTCACCATGGAGCAATCCAGACCAACTTACTGTCACTCTGTCTCTTATGAATATTGCAAGATCAGGTTCTATTCAAATGGTCATAACGTCTTGAAATCTTCTTGCCAACTTCTCAATTCTTGACTGGAGAAGCCTCTGACAATCCTCTATATAGCCATAGGGTCTGCGAACCTTGAGTCTTCATTAATTTTCTCAATATCCTCAACATTCTAGTCTCCTGAACAGGCAACAAAATAAGGCATAGTTGACACTAATGACAACAAGAATATGTTGACATCAATGACAACACTGCTTAGGCACATATTTACAACACTTTCTATGTCATAGACAAGGACACAATACATAATTTGATTCTTGGAAGGCCATGGATACATAGAATGAAAGTTGTGCCATCCACATTGTTTTAGGAAGCTCAATTCTTACACTTAGGGAAAGTATATGTCACAAAGGAAGATCTAGAACCTTTCAGCATGTTAAAATCAAATACATGAAACAAACATATAGGTATCCCCATAGACTATGAATTCCCTACCATACACCTCAATCCATATGCATTAAATGAATGGAGTTCCCAGAAAAGACCATAAATGCTGCAAAGATCAAAACTCTAGAGAATGAGCCATGACCAAAACAAAAGGAAATGGTTCCCATGGATAAGACTATTGAGATCATGGAGTTGATTGAGTGATATGGACCACTCTAATTTCCCCTAGAGATACTCATGATCGACATCCAAGAGACCTACAAACTCTTCCCTTGCATAGGGGAGAAGCCTCATAGAATTGAAGGACTAGTTTTTCAAACCACTACATTAGATTTGAGAAATGTAGACCCACATGCTTTCTTAGACACTAAGGAAGACATGACATAAAGTTATACTCCACTATCACCACTAAACAAATCACGTGTCCCTGAGACACCAGAAGAGATAGAACCTTATGAGCCTCTCACGCCGACAGAGAGTTCACATCAACCAGAAACACTGATGGAAGAAGCACATTCTATTGATAATGAATCAACCAATGTTATAGGAATGCTACCTAGGATGTTCATAGTGTCACAACCACAAGAAAAATCAACCACTTGAGCCTCGGTCCAGTCAAATGAACTCGATGAAGGGGAAGCACCCTGGGTACAAATAGAAATGGCCAAGTGACTTCCTGACGAAGATGAGGAAAGCGAAGGTATCTTTCACAAAGAATGGAAGATGAGAGTGATGGTAGGTGTTGATGACCCTATCATTTTTGAACTCCCAAAAAGTTATATTAGATATGCCCTCGACTTGAGACTAGAACCAAATGGGAGGACAAGTATAAGCTTTGTCCCTTCTGATGAACAAAGGGAGCCATAAATCCTCTTGAATTGTTCCAATTCTTGCAAAGAATCCAAGAAAGACCAGATGTGAAGATTTATATGTAAGAACAATTAGATGTATTAGCAGAGCTATTGAATTGTGATGGAGTCCTATATTAGACCCCTTCTCATCAAAAAGCCTTTCAAGACTTACTTCGTCTCAAGATGCCAAGAGAAACCACCGAGTTAGTAGTTGTTGATTCAAATGACAAACCTTACAGAATACGAGAACTTGTCCTAAGAAGAGGTAGCATGAAAAATAAGAAAAGAAGATGGAAAAGAGTTTTTTTATAAGACTGGAAAGGTCCTTACATAATCAAAGAAGACATTGGAAATGGTGCCTATCTCTTGTGCACAATGGAGGGAGAGGAATTTGGCGAAACAGTCAATTCCTTTCACCTCAAGAAATATTATATCTAAAAAAACCAAAAAAATCATAAAACATAAAAATACAAAAAAAATTAAAATTAAAATGTCAAAAACAATTTGTTTCTTGCATTTCTACATCATTATGTTCATCTTGCATTACTGCTAGTAACTTGCTCTTGTATTATTTTCTTTTAGTAAGGAGTCTAGTGTTGTCTATATATACATCATACTTTCAGGACCTAGAGATTCCTCATTTCCACAATCATCATTATCCTCCTTCATTCCCATTGATTCTAATCAAAACTTAGATCTTAGCTTTACACTGATCCCAGTATTATGAGCCAAGATGTTAGGTCTAAACAAAGTCAGTATTCAAACCTACAGTGTTTAAAGGAATCTTGCAAGTAGACCTTCCCAATTCTTCCCTAGTGTAGATGAGTCCAACCATATTACAAAAAAATTAGGTGGCACTAAGCCCCTTATCTTTCTTGGCCAAAAATGTTAGGAAGATCAGAACTCTAAAGGAAGCAATCCAAGATTTGAGTGAATAGGAAAATAAGTGATCAAAATAAGAGTGTCAAAAGTGAGAATTGAGAGATCAAAGCATTGCATATCCAAAGTTCTAAAAAAGCATTCATTTTGTGAAAAGTCAAAAATCCAAAAAGATGAGGAAAATACAAAAAAAAAAGTAAAAAGCCAAAAAAAAGAGAGATACAAAAAAAAGAGTGAAAGAGAGAAGATTATTGAATTTATGTACTCTTGGGTGGAGATCAGTCTAAGCTTGAAGCCTCAAGGCTGACATTCTAACAAAGAAAGAAAGGTATAAAGCACACACATGCACAAGCTAAGAAAAACTGAAGAGTCTAGTAGTCTCTAGGATCATCTTCTATCTAGGGACCCTTGTTCTTTCCCATTTATCGTTTACCCTAGGTCTACTTTTCTTGCCATCTGTGATCTAAGTCTAGCGAACACCAAAAAAAATTGTTGTTTGTCTAAGTTGAAATCTTGGTAGCTTGTCATATCTAGATAAGGATTAGTGTTTAGCCTTTAGCGAAGTCTAGAAATCAGAAATGCTCCATATTCATTTCCACTCCCCAGTTGAGTTTTCTTGAATCCTATCTCATAGCCTTGAATAGATCTCTTATATTAGGACAACTCACAATCCCTTAAATTGAAAATCATATCTAAGAGCAGTCACATTGTTTGTTCCACCTTGCATTCATGCCAAAAATTAGAAAAGAGTCTCAAATCAATAAAGTCAAATGTCATATCTCATGACATTCAATAGAAGTAAATGTCTCATTTCAGTATTTCTTGTGCTCCTGCATTATCATACTGTGAACTGCATCTCATATATATGTCACAAAAAATTACAAAAATATGTCATTGTTATCATACTTGCATTGTTAAAAGAGTTGAAAAGGTCAAACATAATAAAAAAGTTCCCAAAATCTCCAAACATGCACAAGAGATGAGTACTAATTTGATGGGAGAAAAACATAAAAGGATAAACTTTCATAAATACATCCAAAGATTACATATACAAGAGTATCAAAGAGCTAAGACAAAATGCTCTTGAGAAAATTAGAGGCTCCCCATGCAAGGGGGCACAAATTTCAAGAAAAAAGGTCAAGAGCAGTTCCCTCCAATGGAACCCTCAGGACTCCAGCTTCTCTATCTACAAATACCACTCATTGCTCCATGAGACCTATGAGAGTGAGGTACTCTAATGTGAGCTTGTGATAGTGAACGTCTCGCCATGCTAGCATCACGTCGTCCAAAATTAAGGTGAACCATCTCTTGGAGTACCTGGTTCTCACCCTTAAGGATGCCAAACTAAGTCTTCAATTCTATATTCATCTGACACCCATGGTAGACAAGAGCAAAAATGTCAGTGTGTCACCCTGCAGCACGGGGCACACCAGGATCATCTAAAAGATGATCATGAGTCATCCTAGTGAAGGGAGAAGATAATCCAACATTAATCTCACAAACAAAATCCCTCCACTCTCTGACATTACCTAAAATAGTAAATCAAAAGAAGACCAAGTCAGTTTCACATAAAAAGAGAAAGGACAAGAGTACCAAAGGTAAATAGATTAAACTTACGTGGGTCACCAGGCTACCAATTAGGGTCAAACTAACACATCACCTCATGTAAATGAGGAGGTCGAGGAACAATAGGAGGACCCTCAGGGATATTAGCAACATCATCTAAATCATCAATGTCTTCAAAATCCTCATCCTTAGGAAGGGCCTCATCTGATGAATCACTACTATCTGAAACATAGCCCTTGTCAGTTGACTCTGAGTCAAAAGTCACAATCAGAGATCAAGAAGGAGTCCCTCTCCCTCCCCTCCTTCCTCCTCTAGAGACCCTAATAGTGAACATGCCTAGAGTCAAAGGAGTCCAAATGACATTTCTCTATCCAATCTCACCCATTTCCTGAACGGTCCTATAACAAGTAGACACTGGGGGCAAGTCCTTAGGGACATCCCCGCCAAACTGCTGTAAGACATGATCAACCCATTAAGCCTCAACCAAACCATTGCGGTCTATGATCTCAAATACCTCATGGAAATACTCTCTGATCTCACCATCTCTGGCCCAAGATCCCTCCATATCATGATAAGGATCAAAGATCATGTCCTCATCAGTAAGAGTACCAACATTGGGTAAAGTAGCATTGAAGTGACCAACATGCATCCACCTTGCCTCTCTCGATAGCCACCTATCTGGAAGAGAAATGAGCTTCTGGTAGGGCCTCATGTGCTCAAATGTACATGCCATAACCAAAGAAGAGTGGCTAAAGGACAAAAACCCTCATCATGAAATTTGATAAAAATATATGTAAACCATGGCCAAAATGTCAGGACCCCAAGCATAAATTGTGCCCTCCTCAATCTCACGAATGATGGGTTCCCAGCACCATCTCAGATGAACCAAGGCCTTGTCTCCCGACAACCTCGAAACAATCAATCCAATCAGGAACCTCCTCAAGAGTGGGATGCAAATTTGTGGCACGGAAGTAAGCTAAACTCCTGTCTGGTCCCTAGGGTGATTGACCCCCATAAATAGAGCCCAAGAGGTTGTGTCCTCATAGGACTCGCTAAGTGGAAGAGATAAAGGTTGTCCTCTCGCAGGAGCCCCAAGTATGCGATACACATCATAAAGAGTGATGGTGCACTCTCCTAAAATCTGTGGGAACCTAAATGTGTTTCTATTGGCATCTGAGTAGGTCAAAATGTTAGCATACGCAAGATACAGGATTAATCACATGTACATGATAAACTCTAGCTAGGCCCGCCCTCTTCAGAATAGGACGATCCTCAGAACTCAATAAAGAAAACATCCCTGAGAGCCATCCTTTCTCTCAGCAGGCATACCATCAGATACGCATGCCCTACAAAATTAGAAGAGAACTTTAGATTAGATCTTGTAAACTCATAAAAATCCCTAAAAATCGTAAAACTGTAGAAAAACCTTACACAAAAAAAGTACATAAAACTTCAGAATTGCAATAAACAGGCAAATACACTGACCAAATCATGTCAGACCAGAGTGAAACAAGTGTTAAACAACATCAAATGCAGTTAAAAATCATCCCAACAGGGTCACCCTTGGGTGACCCAGGTGTTTTGCAGGATCTCCCCTGGGTGACCCTGTTGTTTTGCAGGATCTCCCTTGGGTGACCCTGCTGGTTTTCAGGATCTACCCTAGGTGACCCTACCTAGAAAAAGGGGTGACTCTAAAGGAGGATCCATCGACCAAAAACTGCTCTAAAAACCTCACTTTTTGACTGATTTCAGAAAATGAAAAAACCAATTTTTCTCTAAAGAACAAGACAAACACAATGCAATAGAGAAAATTACCAAAAGATAGACAATTTTCAAAGACTTTTCAAAAAATTCAAACTAGGGTTTAGAGAGGAGTTTTTACTTATTGCATACCTAATTCTCTGAGGATGAAGAAGAGGCGGCTATCTTTACAATCTCCTCAATGATATCTTTCTAACGACTGCTCACACGAACGATTCCGTCATGATTTCACTCCAATCTCAAAATTTGGATTTCTATGTTTGCCCTTATCGTAGTTCATTTATGCATTTTTAGATTAGTTCTTTGCTTTTATGCATCCATTTTGTGCATTTTTTTGCGTGCTCTCATCCCTGCAGGTCCAAACTGGCAAAGGTAAGCAACTAGTCGAACTCAAGCGATCTATGGTAAGTTTGTCATTTCAGTTTTCATTATTTACTTTGATATATTTAAATGTCGGACTAATACTAGTTATTGCAGGTACAAATTGTGGGAAAATTGACAATAGGTAAGGCCTAGTTTGGGAAAGGTACCTAACTTTCATGTAGACTACCATCCCCGTGGGGGCAAATATGTAAGAACAAAAAGCACGCACAGCCTCCACGAGGACTCCTATGATGATTCAAATCCCTATCACATACATGTAAGCATGAAATAATGTCTTTTGAGCAGTGAGCCTCTTGATGACATGTCCTCTTTCTCATCTTGTGTTGTTTCTTCTTTGTCGATTTCTCTCTCTCCCCATTTGCGACGCTTTTCAACACTTGTTGTGACACTTGTCAACTGGCACTTTCTAAGCTTTTGACCTTGCTCCTAAGTCATGTGAGTGTCTTCTAGGTGAGTTTTCACCTCTCCCCTATGTTTTTCATCTAGTGCACCTCCTAGAAGCCTTCTAGAGGTCTCCTTGTCCATCTCCCACTTTCAGTTTTCAGTTTTGCCCAACCAATCCAAATCTCCCCTTATTATTTCCAGATCTCCCCTGGGAGATCCTTTAGACGCAAGTGGAGATTTGGATTCTTCAACATGATTGACCTATTTCTTGAAGCAGAACCCCTCATTTTCTTCTCTTCTTGCATCTCCCAGCCTATTTTTCTGCTTCTGACCCTGTGTAGGCTGGATCTCCCCCGAACGACCTAGGGTTGACCCTTGGGTGACGCATGGTCACCTAGGGGTGACCGTGCCATTTTTGTAGCTGCAAAAAAACTCAAGTTTCTCACTTGTTTTTGCTTCGTTTGTGCCCATTTTTCTTCTAGTTTGCATGGTTTTTGATCCCTAATATAGAGTTAACTATTTCATGCACCCCCACATGCATAATTAGCTCTATTTGATCTCAAAATAACTCTTCAATCAATCTCATGCATTCCCTCACCTCAATTTCCTCTTTAGTGATAAGCTATGTTTGCTTCATCACTCTCTCATCCATGGAGTTCACTCTCCAATTAGATCAATGAACTCTCTATTCAAACCTTGTTAACTCATCAATCAAATGAGTTAACTTTTCAATCAACCCCTTCTTCTAAACCTATAAATATACCCCTCCCTCAAGCACAAACGGAGGCAAATTCATTGTGTACATAGCTCTTGCTAGTTTTGCTCTCCAACTTAGCATTCAAATGCTCTTATAGGACGAAGGTGCCTTTTGCTTTATGTGTTCAACCAAGTAGCATCATACAAGCTTCATCAAAGCTTCTTTTTTTCTTGTTTGTGTCATTTTTTTCTCAAGAGGATCACCCATTGCCACAAAAGGACTCGAGGTTGCCAATTACAAGGATTGCTGAAGGTAGTGGAGTCAACAAATCTTTGTTTCTCTCAGGTTCTTTCATTGTTTTTGTTCAATTAATAGTAATTAGAGAATCAAATTTGATCTTGGGAATAGTAAAACATTTCTTTTTCCTTGATAATTTGATCTTGCATGTTAGTTTAATCACTTTCATATTTCTAGATCTAGATTGTTAAAAGAAGCATTTTTCCCTTTTCATTAGATTAGATTACTTCAAAATCATCGAAAACACAAAAAACATAGGTTAACTTTGCATTAGAAAAGTCATATAGAATTTCATACATACTTCCCTTTCATTGATTAAAAGAACTTTTATTTCCAAAATACTAAAAAAATACCAAAAAAATGTTGTGCATATCATTTAGCTTGCATGCATATAGAAACCCTAGAATAAACAAAATTGCAAACCCTTGATTCCATCACGAGCTAACCATAGTTCAATAGTCCAATCAAACCCTCAATCCCATCACGAGGTAAAAACAAAGTCAAAAGAAACGTCAAACCCTAGGTCAACTAAACCCTAGGTCAGAACCCTAGATCTAGTTAAGGTTAGCAATCACACATTTACCTCCATCCTAATCCACGAATGTGCTTAGGAGTTAGAGGAGATTGGGTAAGGGCTATTCGTGATGAGATTGAGGAGATCCATCCATGACCACAACAAGAAACATTTGTTCCAACACAAGGAGACCCATTTGAACTAGACAATTACAACTACAACAAGAACTCGTTCGACGCATACAAAGACAAGAGGACTTAAATGAATAGAATCACTTATCCACAGAGAGGTGGAATCTGAGAAACCCAAACAGAAGAAGAGAAACCAGTGACCCTTTGGGTCATAGGGTTATCTCAACTACAACAACAATTGAATGAAACATACAACTAAGCACACAACAACAAAGGCCACAATACTTGTTGACCCCTCTCTGTGAAGTCCAGCTCTCTAATGAGCTAGACCCCCATTGTGTCTCGCCTCCTCTCGACTGGCTAATTCTACATGAGTGAGATTGACATGGTGGATTGCCTCATGGCAAGGAGGGAAAGGGTCCGTGTGCATGCTAAAATCTAACCCGACAGCCCCAGGCAACCAGAGTCATGATTTTGAGCATACAGGTACCTACCCTTCATGTAGACTATAGTCCCCGAGAGGGCAAATATGTAAGCACCAAAATCACACACAACCTCCATGAGGATTCTATAATGACTCAATCTTTTTTCACATACATGTATGCATGAAATAATGCCCTCTCAGTAGCAATTCTATTTGTATCATTTGGGTTTTTCATCTAGTTGTTATTTCCCCTTTGTCGTGCTAACCTTTTCCACGCTTTTGACATTTTTCAATACTTGTTGATTCTTGTTTCTTACACTTGCGACTTTGTCCCTAAGTCTTTTATTTGTCTTATTGTTGTGATTTGACATTTCCTTAGTGTTTTTCATCCATTCCCAACACTAGGAGTGATCTAGAGGACCTCCCAAGCCATCTCCAACTTTTAGCTTTTAGTTCTAGTCAACCTATCCAAATCTCCCCCTATTATTTCAGGATCTCCCTTGAGAGATTTGACTTTTACAAGTGGAGATTTAGATTTTGACCCCATTTCAACCGATTTCTGGATGCAATTCACCTCCTTTTCACCTAACTAACAAACTCCAACCTCACTTTCCATCCCAACACCTCCCCTTTGTGGGTCACCCATAAGTCACCCCCGCGTGACCCAGGGTCATCCCTGGGAAACTTGGAGTGGAAAAAGGGCTGACCCATGGGCAACTATGTCATCTTTTCTAGCTGTAAGAAAAACTTGAGTTTTGGACGTGAAAAAGATCTATTTTGACCTTTTTTAATTCTTGTTTGCATAAGTTTTTGGCCTAATCATAGAGTTAACTATTCCAAGCCTCCAAGCATGCATATTTAGCTCCTTTTTATCTCTACTTTTCATCTCATGCACTCTTGCTAACTCCATTTTTTGCTTCTGTGATAAGCTACCATTGCTTCATCACTCCCTAATCAATTCAGTTCACTCCTCAATCAAGCCTCTTAACTATTCAATCAAATGAGTTAACTCTTCAATCATTTCCCCATCTTTTGTGCCCTTCAAGACTATAAATACCACTCCCCTCTTCATTATTTTCCAAGTTGGAGAATGCTCTTCCCTTCTTCACAAGCTTTTCCAAGCTTCTTCAAACCTTCCTTTGAACCTATTTATTCATTTGTTTCTTTAGTTTTTCCAAAGATTCCAAGCTTTCCTTTCATTACTTTTCATTGTTTCCAAGCTTCAAAGCATTCTGATAGGAGGCAATTTCATTTGTGCATCCATTCTTTGTAGGTTTTTGCTCTCCAACTGGAATTCATATGCTCATACAGGACATTCGAGCCTTTTTATTTATTGTTGTTTCATCTAAGCTTGGCTAAAAGCTTCATATCACATCGATATGTTGCACAAATCACAAGCCATAGTGCTCATTAGCTCACATTTAGCTAACATTTCAAGCTCTCAAATGGTCTTTTTCATTCCCCTTTCCTATTGTTGCCAAGAGGATATCCCCGCTACTGCAAAAGGACAAAGAGGTTGCTAACACAAGGATTCTTGAGGGTAGTGGAGGATCACACATCGCATATTGTAGGTTCTTTAGTGATTTTTATATAGTAATTAGAAAATCAAAATTTTCCCTTGGAAATGATAATTTAATATTGCAATAGCTAAATAGGATTTGCATTGTTAGATTACTTTGCTTTCAAAGTTCTTTAGATTAGTTTTTTTTCGAAGCAATTTCATTTCTTAGAGAAATTTATCCAAAAATCTAGAAAACCAAACAAAAACACAGATTAGATTACATTAGTAAAATACATTCTAGATTGCATACATATTTATATTCCTAAATTTAAAAAAGAACACTTTGTTTTCATAAATTCCAAAAAAGCACAAAAATATTGTTTTACACTCATATAGGATTGCATGCATCCAAAAACCAAAAAAGACACAACATTAGTATCAGAAGAAGATTGTAAACCTTGGATTCCAACACAAGGTCAACATTGGTTAACATTGGTCAATCCAACACAAGATCAAACACAAAGTCAAATATTAGGTCTACAAACTCTAATTCAAACCCTAAGTTAAATCAAGGTTAACTCCAATCAACTCTCTCTTGGTTTGGGCTCACGAATGTGCACTGGGCTTAGAGGTGAGTGGGTGAGGGAAATCCTCAAAGAGATTGAGAAAATTTACCCTAGACCATAGCATGATCAATAAACGATTCAAGAACAACAACACAGGTTGAGGTAATTCCAAACACAAGTCATCATCCAACAATTTGAAGAACAAGTCCAAATTAACAGAAGCATAAATGAGAACAACTGTCATGCTATGCAATGTTGGAAACTTTCAAATCCAAACAGAAGAACAGTGACTAGTGACCCTTTGGGTCATATAGTTATTTCAATCACAACAGTCACAAAACATCATATCAGAATCAACACACAATAAAAGCCTTAGGACCGGCCGACCACTCTCTACGAAGTCTAGCCCTCAAGTGAGCTAGACCACTCCCGTTTTTCACCTCCTCTCAATTTGCTACTTCCATGAGAGCTAGAGTGACGTGGAGGTTCACAACATGCCAAGGAGAGGGGTCCATGTGCTCTCCAAAGCTAACTCAACTGCCCTAGGCTACCAAGTCATTTTTTGAGTGTACAAGATCATTGGTAGTTTCCATGGTCTTTCCCTTCCTTTTGATTTATTCAACTCTATAAAGACAAAATGGATCAGGGTCTCCTTTGATGATGTTGGTTTGTCCTGGCATATGTGAGAAGTTGATTTCTTGAAATAATGTGGAGGGAATAACCCTCATCCTATGGATCCAAGGCCTTCCTAGGATCGTGTTGTAAGTGGCTTCTTCATTAATGACATTAATTTAGTGGGGAGAGTTTTGGGACCTAATGTGATTTGAAGATTGACCTTACCTATGGTCTGAATGTTTGGGTTATCACGAATTCTAAGGATGGAAGTTTCTTTTGTGATTTGAGTTTCGTTTAATAACCAATTATTTGAAGAAGAGAAAAGGAGACCACGCTGATTGTAGAATCATCATCTATCATTATACATTTATTTGAATAGTCCTAAACTTGGACTATTAGGTTGAGGGGAAGATCACCCTATTTGGCTATGTCATCGTCTAAGGGTAAATTTTTGAAATCAAATGTCAAAGAACAATGCTTTTTATTTGGAGCATCTTGAACTAGATGGCCTAGATCTAAGGCATCGAAGAGATCATTCGTTTGTGTAGGAGAAATATTGAGAAGTGTTAGCAAACATATTTGACCACTACGATTAAACCTTCAAGAAAGACTCTATTTTTGTAACAAAGTAGTGACAAACTAACCAACAATTGGAGAGATTACTATGGGACGATGATCTTCCTTTGCGTTTGAGAGGGGCAACTCCCTTGTATGATCAAAATAGGGGGTTTTATAGTACTTTAACATAAAATACCAATGGTAAACAAAAGGAAAACAAATGGAAACAAATTACTGAAAAGCCTAGTTGTAATCTTACAAATATTAATTGGGGTTTCATAAACTAACACAGATATAAATATTCATCATAAAATCCAAATCTACATTCCTAGATTTGTTTATTGAAAGAAAAAGACAACAAATATAGAGCTGAAACAATAATGGAAGAAAAAGATAAGCAGACGCACACACTGTGAGATGAGAAATACCAATGCATCAAAACCTAGATACCAAAGTTATGGTTGCATTTCTTCACATCGATTGCACAGTTCATAATTGCTCTAGCCAATGACAAATGGGTTTCCACAAAGATACACATAAAAAACAACATAAAATCAACATACAGAACATCTGAGACACAAGAATCAAATGCTTCATATATCAGTTTATCGAAGTTACAAAACTACAATAAGTTTTCTGTACAATGTGAATCAAAAAGCTCTCTATTTTCCTTCAGTTCTGCTCATAACCAGAAAACGAATTGGAAGAATGCAATTACTGGAACCCTTTTACATTCGAAAACAATGCTTTTATAGCATTTCCAGCCGTAACTAACTTGTAACTGTCCCACAACTAATTGCATTTTTCAGACTTTACAAGACATTTAAAATATTACAAAGTAACTTTTTAACGAGGGTATACTTTTCAGCTCATCAAAAGAAATCCTTTTAAAACATTAATAAAACCAACTTTATAATAAGTAGTTAGGTTATCATTTAAATTTGACAGGCATTCTGGAACAATTTGAATATATTGGTTGTAGGTGTTCAAAGAGGTATTTTGTCAACCACATTCTTCTGTTCCTCTTATATCTACTCAGTCAATTTGCAAGTCCAGTAATTTCTTCAAAGCTTGCACATATTATATTCAAAACGTCATCTTTATCCTTTGCTTCAACACCATCCAATAAATGTTTTTGAGTCTAAAAAATACCCTGTTGCCTGAATTTTGCAAGCTAATTTCTTCAGTTTGGCAAAGATCTCCTGTGTCTATGGATGTGATTTGACTCCTGTATAAAGAGCACTGTATCATTTTATGATCTTTAATACAACTATGTTCAGTGATGTTTTTAATTCCTCTTTCTTTCAACAATATTCTTATCCTTAGAACATCATTTCACCTGTTTATTTCAAGAAAACACATTTGTACAATTACCATAGTTTAATTGGCATCAGTAGATTAAATTTAGTGTGTTTTCATAATAGTCAATGTGGGAAAGAAGGTCAACCATGCATACAGTCTTTGCCTTTTCATAAGCAATATTAGTACTAACTTTGGCCTTCGTATGGTTTCCCTCTACCTTTTTATAAATATTTATCACCTGTTTAACAATAATAGCTCCTTCCTTTTGATGACAATGACCTCAACTTTCTTATTTAATGAAGAACGAGATTGTTTGTTTTTCTATGTAGCTAAAGCAACCAATCCTTACACATCAGATATGGTGTTGGATGAATTTCCTTGGCATGTTTCTATTCTCTGAATTGACTATAAAGGAAGCATGCAAATATTTGTTGTCAACCCAAATGAAGAAAGACAACAACTGGACTTTAGAGAGATCTGTGATAAATGCGCTTTCTAGAATGTCATGTAATGGGTATATCAACCAGCATTAAATGAAATACGTCCTCCCACGAAAAGTCTTGTTCGAGGTATCATATCCAGGGTGTCGAACCCTCATACATGTTACACAAAATTGTCAATGCTTGTAGCTTGATGAAGAAGATGGTCCACTTGTTCTGAAATAGTAAATTGTCCTTTCCCATCAATTTATCAGCCTTCTAGCCTTGCCTCAACTCATTCTAGTACCAATACTACATAAGCATTCTTACCCTAAAAGTATGACATCTTTGTTCTGTCTTCATAGATGAAAATAAAGAAGATAAATCATTGTAGCTTCCGACATTGCTTTTAGAAAATAAAAATCCATGATTGCAAGAACTATAACATGCCATCCTATAGTTCATCATGAGCTTGAATCTCTTGGTTTAATGAATCCAGACGTTTTTTTCAAAATCCTCTAATCTTTCTTCTAGACGCACAATTGCAGTTAGGTGGCTTGCAACACACTCACACTGACTTGGCTCATTGACATCAATAAGCTCATCCTCTAAACCACATTTCAGCTTGATCTTCAAACTTCTATCTGGACCATTCCAACATCTATCAGCATTTGAGAATTCCATGATTTTGTATGAATCTGTGAACCCTCTCGGACACGAGCAGCTTCTGACATGTCTAGTGAAACTCTTGATAGCTTAAATGCTTTCAGAATGGATTTGGCCAAAGTTGACCGCACTAGAAAAGGGCTGTTCTTAAATATCATCCACTTCAACAGTTAAAGGTCAATTTGGCCAATAAAAATAGGACAAATATTTGCCACTTTTTGTTGTGAATGAGGTGTAAAATCCCTATTGATTGTTTGACCATTAAAGTGGATGATATTTAAATATGCTGACTCGAAGTAATCTTCAGTGTTATTTGGCTTTTTATGGCCCTCTACCTATAACCTATTTTGTAAAGTTTCATCATGGATATTTTCTGTATCAATTCCTTGTTCCGTTTCAAAATGATTCTCATTGTCCTGGCATCATGGCGGTGCATGAGACCACATTTCTTTAAGGGACCTAGTCACACGCCCTATTTATGCTTCCACATTTTGTATACATTACTACGCATCTTCACCTATAAAACTTGACAAAAATACCCCACTCTGTTATGCCTCGATGGCATGGGCAGGGGAGGATGCTGGCAGATATTGTAGAATTTGGATTTGCATTTCCTTGAGAGTTTTTAAAGATTTTTCAACAATTTCATTTTGTGCAAATATTGCAATCATCGTAGCGTGAGACCACCTTTCCTTTGAGGCAGTCCAATCAAACAGTCAGTGTGCTCTATCTATGCATTGAACTCTAAAAATGTTTTCAAAAATCTCGATTTTGTGTATATCCTTCTTGCGCAGCAATGGCATTTAATGAGGACAAATTTCTCTGAGGCGTCTTATCAAACACTTCACGTCCTTTATCCATGATTGTGCATTTTCAATACATGTCTGCCAGAGTTATTCGGAGTTCCAATATCTAACCAAAATTGTGCTCCATTATGCTTTTGATGGCGTCCATGGCATGTTCGAAGGCGTGAGCAGGGGACGAGTCGCGTGAGATTAGGCCAGACACGATTTAGGGTTAATAGAAAAGACAACGGGAGGTTTTGCTGGCTGTCACAACTTGAAGAACATCTAGTTTTGAGTTTTGGTTCTGCCTTTAGCCCCCGACAAAGTATTCAAATAATGCCTTACAAATTAATGTCGGGGGTTAGGTTGGTTTTCACAACCAACCAAACCTCCCACAAAACCTCTCAAACTAAGAACTAAGAGATTTTAAATATTTTAAAACGGATTTTTGGACATTTGAATTTAAAAAATGGATAATGATGGATATATTGAAGAAATTAAATGCCTTTTAAATCCAATTAAGCTGAGAAACCATGAAACTTTAAGATTTAAAAATCCGGCACATGTTCAAGGCCTCCAACGAAGAATTATTTCAGGCTCGCCATATTGTTTTCCAACTTGGTTAGGAGAAATTAAACTTGACAAGTGCCAAATTTATTTCCAAAAATCTTATAAAAATTTGTGTCACAATTCCACCAACCTAACAAATGGAGGTAGATGCATAACTTTAAGTTGGAATGGTATTTTCTCTCTAAATGTTTCCATGTTGTTCGTAATGACATCACATACCTCTACACCAAATGATTTTGCTTCAGTGCTTTAAAAAACCTTGTTTTAATCATTTCCACAAACCGCCCGCAAAAAAATTAAAGTTTTAAAATATCCTAAACTGGAAGGTGTAACAACCTAAAAAGTTGCCACATTAGGTGACACATAGTCATGAACACCCCCATAAAAGCATTTCTACCTAGCCTTCATAGATTTGGAGATTTAATTGTTTTCACAAAATACCATAATCTGGATAACTGCTCTGAGAAACTTGATTGAAACAATGACCGGTATTCCTCCAAAATGATGCCCCCATGCTAGATTTAACACAATAAATGGACATGGACCAGGTTAAACATGACATTTAGACAAGAGGCAAGTATGACGACTAGTGTAAGAAACATGTGACATTGTCGATTTACGACCAAACGGAGTTGATAAAGGCATTTGATGTGTGAAGACACTTATCGTTTCAATATAAAAAGTTCAAATTTTGTAGTGGTGAAATGGGGTCAACTAGAAGCTCTAGCATGTGAGAAAATTTTGAATTGTTGGAGGTGTCATCTAGTCATTCTAGTCCTTAGGTGACACAAATTTCTTGACCTTTATCTAATTCCACAAGGCCTAAGGAGTTTTGATCAAAGGCATTTTTATGGCTTTTGGGACTATTTCCTTCATCCTATGAGAATGTGTCCATGAATGCTTGTTGTTGATGTTTTGGTAGGTTTTATATGAAGCCATGATACTCCCAAAATGACTTGATATCATGCCCCTTTCTCTTGTGAAATAAGTTTTATTTATCATTATTGTAATCTCGAGGCTTATGATTATTGTTGTATGACTACTTGTTGATTCTCAGGGGATAGTCGATGACATTTTCATTCGCCAAATTCATATGATTATTGTAGTCACAATTTTTGTTCCTTGATGGAAAATTATATATTGATTCATCTATGTTTTGATTGCTCATCGAGGATTTGTTATTTCTATCATAGTTTATCAACCTCCCATTAACATCATACTCCCTTCTTCCACTATCAATAACAGCTTGGTCAATTCTAAGACACTTTCAATTGCTTCTTCATATGATTTGTAGGGGTTTTTTTGAACTCCTTCTCATATGTCATTGTTTATAGCATGTAAGAAGAGACCACAAAGTTCCCTATGATCTATGTTTGGTGTGCTTGCTGAATAATAGATAAGTTTCCTCCATTGTGTGATAAAATGTGTGACTGACTCATTCTTTTCTTGCTTGATCATTAAAAACTTTTGTATTCCTATCTTGACCAATTTGTTTATGTCGAAGGTAGCAACAAATTGATAGATGAGTTACCAAAGAGAGTGGATCGATACTTTTGGAAGTTGATAGTACCAATCTAAACTGATACCCTACAAAGTCTTTGGAAATCTATTTGCTACCACCGCATCCAAAGGAAGGAGTTCCCAAACTATTGTGGTGTAAGACTTGATACGAGAGTTGGGATCACCCTCTCCTTTAAATTTTTGAAGCTCATGGAGAGGATGTGGTGTTATGGCCTAACAAGTGTTGTAGTCAAGAGGCTCCTTTATATACCTGAGGCATGCTCCTAAAAGGGAGTTATGTGTAGAGGGTATTGTTCCTCCAAACATTAGCCCTTCAAGTGGACCTTGTTACACTTGTTAAATGGGTATTCTAGATTGTTGATATCCTAAAAAAGTTAGATAACTAGATGGTGTCATGTTTATGTTTTGAAAACTAGGTGGGATCATTTGTGGTTGATTTTACATCATAGGAATCCTACCTATTTTATTGAGACTAGTCATGTTGGATGATAAGGGTGATGGAGGCTTGAATCTTTCATGGAAGCTTAGATGAGGGGGATTTCATGTTACCCCTTGATTTGATTTGATCTTGTCAATGAAATGCTTTTCCTATGCCCTAGATTTTTCCTTAGTTTTGTTTTGGCCATTTTGTTCAACACTCTTATCCTCAATGGTCTTGATTCATTGGACCAAGGTTGCTATAAGGTCTATGGCTAAGGCTTCTCATTTTATTTGAGTTTTGCCACATTGTAGTGGATTAGTGTTCTCTATGGTTTGAGTGACTATGTTTGTTCATTTTGATGACACTCTATATGAGTTTCTTGCAAGTTCTTCTTTTGACAACACACTTCATTGTCCATTTGGGTGTCCATTTCTCTATGGTTTGTTATAGGTTGATCATTTTGATAGACCTTAGATTGAATGTTCCCATGTTGTGTTTTGATTTGGTTGAAGTTTTGGGGATTTTTTTGGATACCCTTTGAATTTGTAATTTCATAGGAAGGGACATTCCCCTAGACTTTTGCATGAAAAATCATGAAATGTGTAAAAATGTGAAAGAACACATCCAAAAAGGATTTGTTGAAGTGATAAAAATACAAAGTGACTCAATCAAAAAATTTTGTTTTTCATGTTGGGTTCACTAAAATACGTACTCTTTGAAACACAACTCAGACACAAGTGTGAATGAGTTAGCTCTAACTCACCACATTGACCCTCTCCTTTCTTCTGGTGACCTCCAAGTCACTCTTGCTCTCATGACAGAAACCAATTGAGAAGGGGCGAGACACAAGGGTTATTCTATTCACATGGGAGTAGAACTTCACGATGAGTGGCTGACCTGATCTAGGGTTGTGTGGTTATTTTGGAGATTCTCTCTATGGCAGTTATTATTGAAATGATGATATGACCCAAAGGGTCACTTGTGATTTTTCTTCTCTTGGGGTTTCTCTTATTTTAACACCTACATGGATGTCTACTTGCTTCATTTATGTTCCTAGCATGTTTTAACCTACCTTTGTGGTCTTGGAGGTGTTGAATTTGAATGTCTTATTATACATTAAATCTAGTGGTGTGTTGTTTCTCTTGTGTGAGTTGTGGTCTAGGGTTTATTTTCTCTATTTCTTCTAGAATTTCCTTGAGTCACTCTCCTCTAAGTGTCACAACCCTTAATCTCAGATATTTAATAAATATTATTATTAATATTATATGTTGACTAATTATGACTGTGTTTGTGATAGGAACACTCTCTCGACAAAGGGAGAGTATCATTAAGGAAGAGGATGTTTAGCCTATTGAAAGAAAAATGTGGTGAAGCGAATCTATACACACCACATAGATTTCATATAGACTAGAATTTACATCATTGTATTTGATTGTTTATGAGAAAAATAATTGCATAAATATTTTGATGGTTAGAGTAGATATTTGGTCACAATAAAAATATTGATTTCCTTTCATATTAAATAATTATTTAGATATCTTTTTGAAGAAGATTATTTTGTCCCTTATCATTATTGTTTTAAAAATGACAGTTATTGGAATCTTTGGAAATTAATATTTCTTCTCAGTTTCTAATTAGTGGGGCTAATTTTAGAAAAGAGTGGGAAAGGTGGAGAAGTTGGAATCTATTGCATTATCTATTTATCTTGATGCATGTTATCAAAGAGGATCAAGGAACAAGAAAAATCTTTTAAATAGGTAAGATAATTGGAGAGTTGGGTGGAAAGAAAGAACGAAGAAGAAATAGGAGTTGAAAAAGCAGGGATTTGAAAAAGCAGAATTTTGAGAAAAGCTAGGAACTTTTGGGTATGTATTTCATTTTGAAATTTTTTTTGTTATCTATTTTAATGGAGTTTGATATATCTGTGTTCTTCCTTGATCAAATTTCTTTCTGAGTCTGGTTTGTGGTCTAGACTTCTGAATATTAGGCATTTATTGAAAACCTCAAAACTTCTTCTTCTTCTTGATCTTAGGATTCTCATCAATTTGTGTGATTTAGTTTGTGAATAAATCTTCTTCTTCAGCATCAATTGATTGCATTGAATCTATATATCTTGTCGCTATTATGTTCCACTCATTTTTTCATGAATTAGTATGATTTAATTGTGATTTTAGTTATGATCATGAACCCTTATGGAGCACAGGAAAACCAAATCCCTTTTCTACCTTAAAAGAAAATAAAGTATTCCAAAATTTATTTCAATGCAAGATATTTACATGCCTCTTCCCTATATTTGTATTTGTTGGAGGATTTTGTTTAAAACTATTCACTTAATTTCTTTTGTATTTATCCTCAATGGTGGCTTGTAATGGACTAAATCTTGGGAAAGCCTTTGTTTTCTCTCAAAGGTTTCAAAATAACTTACATCAAATCCATTTTTTGTGTATCATACGATCATATAATACCTTGAAAAAATATTTTTTTAGGCTTTCTATCAAATAGTTCACATGCCTTGTCTTTGCCTCCACTTTTTGCACACGTGTCTACATGGTCAGTTGCAACTGTAACATCTGACAAACTCCTCTATCCTTTATCCTTTGATGGATGTTGATACCCTGTCCTAAATCTCCCACACTAGTGCAAGCAGGGAAGTTGCCAGCAAAGGTTTTCTTTATTGTAAGTTATTTGTAATTTATACCACAACCACTATAGTGAAAAGTTAGCATTTGTAGTTGGTATGTTGATATTTCCTACACTATCCTTGGATCAAAAAATTGATTATAAAACCTGCCAATCAATTTTTCTTAAAAGTTTCTATGTCTTTTAATAATTAATTGTTTTCTTACCAATAATCTCTTTGTTCCTATTCTAGGGTTGATTACTTGAGAAGGACATGCTTATATTATGACATTTCATTGCATAATGTTCTTATATTTTAGAGTGTAATATAAAAATAATGAGGATAGGACTTTAGTACTTGGGATGGAAAGTTTGTCATATCAGGAATTTTGATCTTTTGAGACTCTAGCTAGTTGCTAAGTCTCGAATCTGGTATTTCTTTGGTCCTCTTGATTCCTTCCATATCCTATTTTCTTTCTAATACTAATGTCTTAGGATTTAATTGATAAATAATTCACATATGATCCCTAGATGCATTGTTTAACTCTTTAAAGTAATTAGTTGTGGGTATATTAAATGATCAGATCTATTCTAGGATAGTGTAATTCTATATTGATGATCAAATGAGTTTATTTGTAATATTATTTGTATGATTTTAATATAGTCTCTAATCGGGCTATCAAAGCTACTATTCAGTGACTTTGATTTGGTCAACTTTAACATAGGGATTGTTTCAACAAATGATGGTTTTAGTTTCATGATTCTTGAAATATTCAGTTAAGGAAGTCATAGCGTTTTAATCTACTATATGACAAATATGAAACTTGGGTATGCTTTAATTACTTGTATATATATATATATATATATATATATATATATATATATATATATATATATATATATATATATATATATATATATATATATATATATATATATATATATATATATATATATATATATATATATATATATATATATATATATATATATATATATATATATATATATATATATATATATATATATATATATATATATATATATATATATATATATATATATATATATATATATATATATATAATTAATATCAATTGAGATTGATCTTAGTAATCCATAAATTGGTTATGTTGACAATAATTGCAAACTTTGATAATCATTAATAATTTTGATTCAGCCATGTATATATCTTGTGCATAAGAAATCACAAGTTCTTATTAAACTTCTTGTTTTATATTATTTTTGGAATATGGTGTTGAGGTTAGAAAACTATGTGAGTTTCAACTTCTTTATCACACAAATTACCTCAGTAGGGTATTTTGGCATGTTACCTTTGATGACAATAATTAATCAACTTGCTAACTATTTGAGCATAGACATGATTTGATGATTTTTTTTTAGATAGGCTCTAAATGCTACTAAATCCAATTTTTAGTGTATCTAAGTTATGAAATGATGTTTTGATCCTTCCCCTTGATTATGTATTTAGAAAATAAAAATTAGATGAGAATATATATCTAGATCAATATGTAATGTTTTATCCTTCGGAGCATATCTTACTTTTGACAAAGATTAGTATCATGCATTTTATAAGCATTTTGTTATCATGTGATTTGCTAGTGTGAGATAGAACACCTAGTTTAGTTATGTGAGACCCTGATAAAACTTATACAAATGATAAAGGGTAGATAAAACTCAAACCATCATTTCCATGAATAAGAAGGTGTCTTATTTGTATCATCTTACTAAAAGATCTTTGAATTTAAATAGTTAATTGAAGACTATCTTTTATCTATTACAACATATCTTTTGAATTGATGTATTTATGAGAATGATCATTTTGATGGCATCATGGGTGTTGAATGGTTTTTTATTATGTATTTTCTACATTTTTTACTTTATGTAAGTAGAGTTAGAGAAAGAACATGGACGAGTGCTAAATATGGGGTCATAGAGAAGGGTAGGTTTCTAATTGTAACCTATCTAGCCTAACACAACTCAAAAAAATGCTTTGGCCAAAGTTTGTTAATCAATTTAGTAGTAGTTACTATTTATTTAATTTTTCACTCTCTTCCATATCATGATATAAGTACATATGCATTTTATACATGCTATAAATGTTAGATATATCATGTTGCATCAGATTCCTTCATGCATGTTATCTTCAGTTTGCTAGACCCCTCGCGAAGGGTTAGGCTTGTCCATTTAGGAGTAAGACTGGGAGGTGTGAGCCTTGTGGGTGGGTGGTAAATCGCCTTCATGATGCTCTCTCTTCACCAAGTTCAGTGTCGAAGATATGGTATGGTATCTAAGACATTCTATGGTGTGACATTCTTTTGTTATAAGCCTATATGCCTATATGTTGTAAAGAATTTAGTCCTATTTGTAAGTTATTTGAATAGTTGTTGTAATGTTCTTTATTTATATAGATTAATAGAAGTTTTTTATAGTAGGCACCCTAAAACCCTACAACATAATTTTGCCCCAAAGATTAAACATTATTGAATAGCAGCTGACAAATAGAAAACATAAAGTAGAAAACATAAAGCAGAAAACTAACATAGTCCTAGAGATAGAATAGTCCACAACTACAGCCAAAAAATAGTAAGAAACAAAACAAACAACGAACCCATAGAGAACCACCAGCAAGGTCACATGTTCTTGAGAGGTTCAGTCATTGCCAACTCCTATTTGTAGAACTCCTCATGCAACATAATGAACCCTAGGAGCTCATCCTTCTCTACTTCAAATGATTTATTTTTTCTACCTTGAGTATGAGAGCTCAGACCTCCCTACTCACTGGTCTTCCCATGTTTTCCACTGCTACCAGTGTTTTGCACATTACCCCCTTCATCCTTTTGACTACCCTTTCCAACAACCTTCTCCTCTCTAAGATCTGTCAACTTATCAGTAAGAAGTCTAATCCCCTTGGCACTGTTTTGGATGGTACATTGCTTATTTTCACCATTCTTTCTAAATTTTTCTTGATATCTTTCATCTCCTTCTCCACTTTGTCTAGACGTGTTTCAAAGTCATGGTTGTAGTTCTCTAATTCCTTCTCTGACCAACCCTGCCTAGGAATGGCTTCCCAAGTGAGTTGGATCTTAGAGCCTATCATCTATCTCCACCCTGTTGCCAATCCTATATTGCATTGCACTCAATCTTATGTTGATTCTTTTAATTTCAATATAGAATCATTTAGTCATATGGTGTTGACTATGCACTGCCTCCTTAACCATACCCAAGGGCTCCAAAAGTTCCTCCCTATTGGAAACGGAGGAAATTAAAAAATGTCCTAGGTAAATTGTATAAAGGAGTAGGAATCTATGGAAAAGGAATCCTATCCCCAGGTTCATCAGTCACAGTAACAACTAGAGTATTTTTCTTACCTTTGCGACTCACTTCCAGCCCCTTCTACAATTTCTCCTTACCTTTCCCTTTCTTAAGCCCTTCGGTAGGCTTTCCTCTAGAGTCATCATTAGTTTTCTGGCCAATAGTTCCCTTCTTATCCTTAATAGTTTTCTATTTAGACTGCTTCTCCTTTATTGAGCCTCCTAACCCTTATCTTCCTGAAGGGGTGAGCCTATCAACCAGGAATCATCCTCCTTCCTACTCTAGTTTCTAAGGGTATTTTTTCCTTCGCTCCTCTTCCTTTTTCTAGAGGTGTCTCCCTCCCTAGCTTGAGAGGAACATTAGTGGAAACAACCTCCACCAAGTCCTCCTCAGCCTAGTTAGGGTCTTGCTCCTCCTTTCCTGTCTCACCATCAGTCAACAAAAAGTAATCCACAATAGGTCTTCTTCATTTCTTTTTATAGATTAATGAAAGTTATTTATTTCATGAGTTGTATTTTATGGGAAAAAATTAATTCATTCCCATTTTCGGCTTTAATTTATTGGAATAATATTATTTTATTTTAGTTTGTCAGAGAGGATGTTACATATGGTATCATAGAGTATCGAGTTTAGCACTAGGGCTTGGAATCTTCTATGCTTAAAGTTGCATTATATTCATGTAAACCTCTCTAATGAACTGATAGTATAGGATCATCGAGTGTTTTGAAGACCCTAGTTTCAGGTCAAAGATTCCTTAGCTAAGTTGGAATCTTGTTGTTTCTTAGATGGTTCAGTTTGGAACCAAGTAGAAGTATAGACATTGTTTGATCGATCTATGTTCTCTAGGACATCATGGTTTCTTTGCTTTAGTTGTGTTTTCCTTTTATAGGACTCTCTAGTGAGGGAGAAGATACGGTGTAAGCAAGGAATTCAAATCATTTTAGACCATAGAAAATACTTTGAATCCTCTTTTGATACTTGAGCAAAGATGGAAGCTAAGAGGTTCCTAAAAGTAAAATCATGAGGAGAAAGAAATATGAGATAAAAATAAAGGTGTAGAATTGAATCAAATTAAGGAATTGCACTTTCTAAGTTTGATGGTAAACCATAGGGGATGGTATGGAAGCTTAAAAGGAGAAACTTTTTGAGATGAGAGATCTCTCTGATGACATAATGGATTGGATTTGGGAATAAAAATCAACAGAAATGAGGATATAATGATGATGGTAAAAAATTGAGTGAGATTTAATAACATAAAGATGGATGCTTGGTGAAATGGGTATGTACTAAATTTTCAGTAGTAAAGAGATGAAAGAAAAGCAAGTTCAGGAAAGATGAATTTGAAGGGATGCCTATTTAACTTTCAATCTAGGATGTGAACTTTTAACTTTGCAACCTTGTAGAAGGTGAATTAATTTTCCTTAAGGGCCTTTGTCGATGACCTAGGATAAGGAGTTGTTTTGTCGAGTCATCTCCTTTTGTCTATTGGGAAAGGTAGAAAAATATTAATGTTTGTGCTTGATGGGATGATCTAAATCCCAAAATATATTTATAAATATTGCCTTTAAGCACTTGTATATGTGATTGTATTCACCTTTTATAAAAATTAGTGCCTCTGTGTGAGTAATGCACTTTTCATGTTTTGTGTGAGTGATGCACTTGTGTAAGTGATTGTATTCACCTTTTATGCAAATTATTGCCTTTGTTTGAGTAAAGAACTTTTCATGTTTTGTACGAGTAATGTACTTTTCATGTTTTGTGTGAGTGATGCACTTTTCTAAGTGATTGTATTCACATTTTATGTAGATTATTGCCTTTGTGCAAGTGATGAACTTTTCATGTTTTGTGTGAAAGATGCACTTATGTAATGATTGTATTCATACTTTGTGTAAATGTTGCACTCTTCATATTTGTGTGAGTGATGCACTTGAATTCATATTTTGTGAGTAATGCACTTTTGAAGTGATTGTATATTCATACATTGTGTAAAATTAATGCTTTTATGCGAGTAATACACTTTGAGATCACACTCTTACTTTGTATGAATAATGTACTTTATGTAATTATAGTACCCTTACTATGTGCAAGTGATGCACTATGTGTAAACATACCTATTGTGAAATATGCATTTTAATAAATCATTGCTCATGTGTTCGATACGAGTAGGAATTATTTGGGTCATTCTTTCGGCTAGGAATTTTTCCTTGACTTCTCCTATCAATTGAAATGTTTGCAACTACATTTTAAGATTTTGACTCTCTTTGACTTGAAAGTATTAAGGTTCTTATTGAAGCATTGCTTTCCTTATACTACAACTAGTAGAGTGCCTTGAACATTTGAAGCTATGTAGTTTTCAGCCTTTGTGAATTTAAATTTAAACTTAATTGTGTGCAGCTAGTAGAAGAATTTATTGCAATTTCATGTTGATCATCCTTTCCTCTAAAAGTTGGTCACCTTAAATAATGTTGATGCTGCCCAAATTGCAAGCCATAGTGCTCATTAGCTCACATTGAGCTCATGTTTCAAGCTTTCAAAATTTATTTTGCATTCCCTTTTATTATTGTTTCCAAGAGGATAAATAGGTTGCTGAAAAAAGTATTCCTAATGGTAGTGGAGACTCACACATCTAATATTCCAGGTCCTTTTGTGCTTTTTGTATAGTATTTAGAAAATCTAAAATTTTTCTTGGGAATAGAATTTAATAATGCAATTTTCTTGATAGGCTAAATAGGATTTACATTGTTAGATTACTTTTCTTTGAAATTTCTTTAGATTAGCTTGTTTTCAAAGTAATTTCATTTCTTAGAGTAATTCATCCAAAAATCTAGAAAACTAGACAAAAACATAGATTAGATTGCATTAGTTATATACATTCTAGATTGCATACATATTTCCATTTCTAGATTAAAAAAAGCACTTTGTTTTCATAAATTCCAAAAAAGCATAAAAAAATTGTTTTACCCTCATATAGGCTTGCATGCATCCAAAAACCAAAAAAAAACACAAAAACATTAGTATCACAAGAAGATTGTAAATCCTTAATTCCAACACAAGGTCAACACTAGTAAAACAATAGTCAAACCCTTGATTCCAACATAAGGTCAACATTAATTAACATTGGTCAATCCAACATAAGGTCAAACACAAAGTTAAATCAAAGGTTGATAAACCCTAAGTAAAACACATGTCAAATCAGGGTTAACTCCAACCAACTCTCTCTTAGATTGGGCTCACGAATGTGGCCTAGGCTTAGAGGTGAGTGGGTGAGGGAAATCCTTGAAAAGATTGAGGAAATTCGCCCTAGACCACAACATGATCAACAAATAATTTAGGAACAACATAGGTTGAGGTTATTCCAAACACAAGTCATCATCCAACAATTTGAAGAACAAATCCAACTTAATAGAAGCATAAACGAGAACAACTGTCAACCTACGCAATGTTGGAATCTTTGGAATGTGAATAGAAGAAAAGTGACTAGTGACCCTTCAAGTCGTATAGTTATTTCAACCACACTAGTCACAGAACATTAGATCAGAATCAACACACAAGAAAGGCACCAGGACCGGCTGACCACTCTCTATGAAGTCTAGCTCTCAAGTGAGCCAAACCACCCATGTGTCTGACCTCCTATCATCTAGATACTTCCACAAGAGCTAGAATGACATGGAGATTCACCCCGTGGCAAGGAGAGGGGTCCATGTGCTCGCCAAAGCTAACTCAACTACCCTAGGCTATTGAGTCATGTTTTTGAGTGTATAGGGTCATTGGTAGTTTCCATGGTCTTTCAGTTGTTTTTTATTTGTTCAACTCTATAAAGAAAAAAAATTGATCATGGTCTCCTTTGATGACATGGGTTTGTCCTATATGCGAGAAGTGGATTTCTTGACATAATGTGGAGGAAATAACCCTCATCCTATGGATCCAAGGCCTTCCTAGGATCATGTTGTAAGTGGCTTCTTCATTGATGACATAAATTCAATTGGGAGAGTTTTGTGACCCAATGTTATTTGAATATTGACCTTACCCATAGTTTGAATGTTTGGGTTATCATGAATTGTAAGGATGGAAGCTTCTTTTGTGATTTGAGTTTTGCTAAATAACCAATTATTTGAAGAAGAGAAAAGGAGACCATGCTGATTGCAAACTCATCATCTATCATTACACATTTAATGGAATAGTCCTAAATTTGGACTATTAGGTGGAGGGGAAGATCACCTATTTTCCTATGTCATCATCTAAGGGTAAATTTTCAAAATCAAATGTCAAAGAACAATGTTTTTTATTTGGAGTGTCTTGTACTAGATGGCCTAGATCTAAGGCATTGAAGGGATCATTTGTGCATGTAGGAGAACCCTTGAGAAGTGTTGGTAAACAAATTTGGTCATTGTGGTTAAGCCTTCAATAAAGACTCTGTTTCACCCACAAAGTAGCGACAAACTGACCAATAGTTGGAGAGATAGCTAGGGCACGATGATCTTCCTTTGTGTTTGAGAGGGTAACTCCCTTGTATGATCAAAATGGGGGGTTTTTGTGACACTTTAACCTAAAACATTAGTGGTAAACAAAAAGAAAACAAATGGAAACAACTTACAGAAAACCCTAGTTGTAAACTTACAAATATTAAATGGGGTTTTGTAAACAAACACCGATATAAAGATTCATCATAAAATCTAAATCTACATTCCTAGATTTGTTTGATGAAAGAAAAAGAGAAGAAATATAGAGCTGAAATAATAATGGAAGAAAAAGATAAGCAGACCCACACATTGTGAGACGAGCAATGTCAATGCATCCAAACCTAGATACTAGAGTTATGGCTGCATTTCTTCACATCGATTGCATAGTTCATAATTGCTCTAGCCAATGACAAATGGTTTTCCACAAAGATACATAAAACTTTACTTATTTGAAACACATGAAAAACACATAAAAGCAACATATAGACTATCTAAGACATAAGAATGAAATGCTTCATATATCAGTTTATCATTGTTACAAAATTACAATAACTTTTCTGTATAATGTGAATCCAAAAGCTCTCTATTTTCCATCAGTTCTACTCAAAATTAGAAAAAAAAAACTAGAAGAATGCAATTGCTAGAACTCGTTTTACAGTCACAAACAATGCTCTTATAGAATTTCAAGCCATAACTAACTTGCAACTATCCCACAACTAATTGCATTTTTCAGACTTTACAAGACATTTAAAATGAGAGGAACCAAGGTACACAGAACACACTTCCTACACCAATCTAATGAAGGGAAATGTATTCAAATTTGTTTTAATCCTTACAATTGTAGGAATGTTAAATATATAATATAAAGTTTACAGTGCAACAACACAACACACAGAATAAGAGTTGACACAAGATGTATGTGGGGAAAACCTTTTTAGGTAAAAAACTCCACACTCTAAAACCTGCAAAATTATTATATGAAACAATAACAATTTAAAATACAATTGCAATGCAAGTTCTTCCAAGAGTCTTCAAATGTTGTTTCTGGAGTGATTTCAGTAGCATAATAGTACTTGTAAAAATATTATGCAACAACTCTAAAACAATGCATTTTATAGAGACATAAGGCATATTCTAGAATTTTCTTGGGTTACATCAAAGGACACTTGTCCAAGCTGCAAATGTATCCAATACATCTGTCATACATGGCAGATTTGACTTTCGAAGATTGAAGTGCTCCACGCTAAAAATAGACTATGACAGATGTTCTTACATATATTACAGGTGTCATAGATTCTCCCAACATAATAACCTTAAATGTTGTAAGAGAATCTATCATACAAGACTAACTATAGTAAATTCCTCTTACAACATGTCATAGCCCAACTTGGGAACCCAAAGATGCCTTTCCCTCATGCAAAGATACTCACTGACACTTGACCCCACTTGTCATAGGAATCTCCAAACGTGGCTCTTGCGCATCATAGATTCTGTCATATGGAATATCATCTTCCACATACCACAAGATGTTGACACATGGCATAATAGTGCTACCTCAAATGGGATGCCCAAATCCATGTAGGTTTGACTTGACCATCCAAGTCACATTCCAAGTAAGATGACATGTCACCATGCCACCTTAACTAAGTGACCAATCTGAATGTGCAAGTAAATATAATATTAGGCAATAAATAAATATACAATTAAATGAATAATACTAGGAATTTGCAAAGATTGAGACACCTTAATTCCCAACATTCTCCCACTTGTTGAACACCTTACAAGAGCCAACATAAATGACAAGTTTTAACAGCTACGGGTCAAGAGGCCCATAGAATCCAAACACCATCCGAACGTCTCTGTGCCCACTAGTTTCATCAATGCATCTGTAACATTCCTCAAAGTGTCTACCTTCTCCAATATTACCTTCCCATATTATACAATATCTCAAACAAAATGAAACTGAACACCAATATGCTTTGTTCTGGCATGGAATGTAGGATTCTTTGCTAGGCAAATCATAGTCTGACTGTCACAAGAGATAGTAATCTATTCTGCATCAACACCAACATCTGAACACAAACTCTTAAGACAAATGGCTTCCTTACAATCATGAGTTGCTTCCATGTACTCTGCTTCTATCATGGATAAAGCAACCACAGGTTGTCTCTTAATCATTCAACTAATAGCACAACCAAACATGGTAAACACATAAGCACTAGTGGATCTCCTGCTATCAATGTCACCTACCCAATCAGAATCCATGATTACTCACAGAATGCAGAGGTCCTGTACGATGACCATGATAACATATGGAATACTCAAAAGTACCCTACAAATATCTAAACACTCTCTTTACTGCATCCCAATGTACCCGTCTAGGATTAGCCATAAACCAACTAAGGACTCTCACTGCTTGGGCAATGCCTGGTCTTGTATAGACCATAACATACATCAAGTTGCCAACTGCACTAGCATAAGGTACTCTACTCATATCCTCAATCTTAGGAGACTTTGGACAATCATTCATAGATAACTTTGTTCCCAATGAAATAGGAACACACAATGGTCTGCAATCTGCCATGCTGAATTTATCCAACATGGTCTTCACATACTTACTTTGGCTTAACTAAAGTTTTTTGTTTGCTCTGTCTCTTCTGATCTCCATCCCCAGAATGTACCTGGCTGCCCCTAAGTTTTTCATCTCAAACTGTGCTAACAACTGAGACTTCAAATCTGAAATCATATTCTTACCATTCTCAATCAGCAACATATCATCAACATACAGTGTAGTAATGAGAATATGATCATTGTCAAACTTGTAATACACACAATGATCTGATTTTGATCTTAGAAATCCAATGGACAATACAAAGGCATCAAATTTCAAGTACCACATCCTAGGAGATTGCTTCAAACCATACAAAGACTTCTTTAACTTACAGACCAAATTTCTTTACCTTTCACCACATAGTACTCAGGCTATGACATATAAATTTCTTCCTCTAAGTCACCATGAAGGAAAGTTGTCTTCACATCCATTTGTTCCACTTCTAAATCATAAGATGATGCAAGAGATAACATGAATGAGATAGATTTCAACTTTGTAATGGGAGAGAAAATTTCACCATAATCAATTCCCTCCACTTGTGAATACCCCTTCACAACCAATCTAGCCTTGTACTTCTCAACACTGCCATCTGCTCCAAATTTCTTCTTGAACACCCATTTGCATCCAACAGGTTTCCATCCATCAGGAAAAGGCACCAAGTACCAAGTTTTATTCTTTTCTAAAGAAGCCATCTCATCCTCCATGGCCTCCTTCCAGGAACCTACATCTTTCATGTCCATAGCATCTATCACAGTTCTAGGCTCATCAGTGTTAGTAATCAAGGCATAAGCACAATTAGAATCTAGAAATGTATAACCAAAACTTTCAGGTTGCTTCCTGATTCATGTGGACCTCCTCAAAGGCTAAGGTGGAGGTTCTACTTCTTCTTTTGAACTTTAAGAGTTATTAGAGCTCTCCTCATCATCAAGTCCAATAGGGTCTTTCAGTTCAGTCTTCTCAGGGGTAGAAGGAAATTGAACCACATCCTCTTTCTTTTCTTTTTCTTTTTGCTGTAGAACAACAGGAGAAGGTGTTAGCTCTCTGAAGATAACACTTTTGCTATACAACACTTGTTCAGCCACAATTTCCCAAAGCTTGTACCCTTTCACACTGACACCATAGCCAATGACGATAGATGTGCATATTCCTCACAACCAAAAACATGAAGATGTCTCAATGAGGGCTTCTTACTAGACCACACCTCCATGGGTGTCTTATCAATGAGCGCTAAGGTAGGAGACCTGTTAACCAGGTAGCAAGCAGTGGCTACAACTTCAGCCCAAAACTTTTGTTCAAGGCTAGCATCACTAAGCATACCCCTAGCCCTCTCCATCAATGTTCTGTTCATCCTCTTTGCAATTCCATTTTGTTGTGGCGTATAAGGAGTTGTCTTATGTCTTTTAATCCCATGTTCTTTATAGAACTTATTGAACACTGCAAAACAAAACTCACCACCATTATCATTTCTCAAACACTTAATCTTTTTACTAGTCTGATTCTCTACACAAGCTTTAAACTCTTTGAATCGACTAAAGACTTCAAATTTGCTTATGAGAAAATAAACCCATGTCCTTCTACTATAATCATCAATGAATGATAAAAAATATACAGATTTAGAGATCGAAGGAACATTCACAAGACCAAACACATTAGAATGAATAAGATCCAAAACACTAGACGACTTGTGAGTACTAGAGTAAAACTGAACACCATTTTTGTTTTCCATATATACAATGTTCACAAAAGTTGAACTCGAGATTACAATCATTTAACCCCTCAACGATGTTTTTATTTTTTAGGGCTCTAAGACCCTTCTCACCAATGTGACCAAGTCTCTTATGCCACAACATTGTCTTTTGAGTAAAGAGTTTTATTTCCAAAGCATGAGCACCCTTTGGTACCCAGAAAGCACTACCATTGGAAGTAGAAGCAACAATCTTTTTTGCTAGGGGTTCCAATGCTGAGGATGAAGAATATGAAAGTCCTTTCTTCAAAAAAGAACTATTGCACTGAGTAGTGCATGCATCTAGCTGAAACATAGTATCTCTCTAAGTACTCTTAGCAAGCACCATAGCTCCTCTTATCATCTTGCATCCTCCACCTGAGAAGACAACCTGCACACCTGCATGATTCAATTTACTTATGAAGAGCAAGTTTTGTGCTAAACTAGGGATGTGCATCACCCCATTAATCCCCTTCACTCATCCATTAGAGAATCGGATCAAGGCTCTTCCACACCCAACTATCTTTAGGTAAGAGTCATCACCCAAGTACACCTTCCCACCATCATATTCCTCATACTTTTTAAACCAATCTTGATGAGAGGTCATGTGGAAAGAAGCACCAGAGCCAATCAACCACACATCTTCAGATGCATGCATGGCCAAGGCTGCAATGAAAGCATCACCATCATCTATTGACTTGTTGGAATTAGAATTAGAGTTCTTCTTTTTCTTCTTCTCCTCTTTGCACTCCTTTCAGAATTGCCCAATTTTTCCATAGTTCCAACACACTACCTTGGACTTTCCAAGAGATTTGGATCTCCCACGGGATTTGGATTTGCCCTTTTCAGCTTTCTTGTCTTTTTTTTTCCCTTTTTCTTTGGGTCTTCCATGAATCGTAAGAGCCTCTTTGTCTAACTCATATGACTTTCTCTACATCTCTTCAGATAATATCAAAGACACCACTTAATCCATTTTGAAAGTGGATGTGGTACTCCTGATGGCCATAACAAGATGATCCCATGAGTCCAACAAAGAACAAAGCAAGGTCATGCAACAATCCTCCTCCTCCATTTTCACACCAATGGATGTCAACTATGCAATTAGCATGTTAGAGGCATTCAGATGGTCTGCAACAGATCCTCCATCTTCCATCCTTAGAGAATACTTGACTTCTTCCTCAGGGATAACTTGTTTACCAGGAATTTGGCATGATAAACATCTACCAACTTCTTCCATAGTTCTTTCATGGTCTTCTCCTCATGGACATTTAAGAAGATATAGTCAGCAAAATAGAGTCTCACAAGACCTTTAGCTTTCCAATCCTTGAGATCCCAATCATCTTGCGACATTGCCACTGGTTTTACACTAGAAATTGCTTCCCATAGATCTCTGTCAACAAGCATGTCTTGAATTTTGAGTTTCCACAACTTGAAATTGCTGCCATGAAACTTTTCCACCTCTACTCTCTCGGATGTGTTTGCCATCTTCTATCTGCAACAAGATTATAGAATACTCTGTAGAGACTCCCACTCAATCGAAGATTAGCTCAAAAAACCTTACCCAATAACTAGGATCATAGCTGATCAAGCCCTGATACAAACTAAAAGGAAGCGAGGTACACGAAACACACTTCCTACACCAAACTAATTAAGGTAAATGTATGCAAATTCATTTTAATCCTTATAATTACAAAAATGTTAAACATATAACATAAAAATTACAGCAGCAACGCAACACACAGAATAAGAGTTGACACAAGATGTACATGGTGAAAACCTTAAATTCAGGTAAAAACCCCACACTCTAAAACCTGCACAGTGTATTATCTGAAACAATAATAGTTTACAATACACTTTCAATGCAAGTTCTTCCAAGAGTCTTCAAATGTCATTTCTGGAGTGATTCCGGTAGCATAACAGTACCTATAAAAATACAATGTAACTACAACTCCAAAACAATGAATTTTATAGAGATACAAGGCATATTTTGGAAGCTTCTTGGGATGGGCATCCACCTTGGCCACATGGCCATTTTCCTGCATCAAAGGACACCTGTCCAAGCTGCAAATACATCCCTTACATTTGTCATACATGGCAGATTTGACTTTCCAAGATTGGAACACTCCATGCTAAAAATAGACTATGATAGATGATCTTACGTATCTTACATCTATCATAGACTTTCCCAACATAACAACCTTAAATGTTGTAAGAGAATCCATCATACAAGACTAAATATAGTAAATTCCTCTTACAACATGTCATATCCCAACTTGGGCACCCAAAGATGCCTTTCCCTTATGCAAAGATCCTCACCAACACTTGTCCCCACTTGTCATAGGAATCTCCAAACTCAGCTCTTACGCGTCATAGATTCTGTCGTATGGAATATCCTCTTCCACATACCACAAGATGCCAACACATGGAATAATAGTGCCACCTCAAATGGGATGCCCAAATCCATGTATGTTTGACTTGACCATCCAAGTCACATTCCAAGTAAGATGACGTGTCACCGTGCCACCTCAACTAAGTGACCAAACTAAATGTGCAAGTAAATATAATACTAGGCAATAAATAAATATACAATTAAATGAATAAGGCTAGGAATTTGCAAAGGTTGAGACATCTTAACTCCCAACATAAAACATTACAAATTCACATTTTAATAAGTGTATATTGTTGTGATGTTCACAACATGCCCCATTTTGCCCCTTAGCAAAATGAGGACCCCTGCTGTTGCTTTGCTGTTGCTTTTGCTTGTGTTTTTTTTGATGGGTGGTAATGGAAAAGGAGGGTCAAATTTGCAAACCTTGTTAAAAATATGGAAAATTGCATTTTCAGTACCATTGCATGATGTGGTTGGATTACTTCTGAAAAATGAGCCAGGGTTGCCTTTTGAACCGTCTCAAAATTCATCATATTTTGCAAGTTATGATCAATTTGGTAAAATGTACTATC
The DNA here is from genome assembly GCA_027924645.1 of Cunninghamia lanceolata. Lineage (NCBI taxonomy): Eukaryota > Viridiplantae > Streptophyta > Pinopsida > Cupressales > Cupressaceae > Cunninghamia > Cunninghamia lanceolata. Next base: position 6,622,338 of record BSBN01000978.1, read on the forward strand.
AGGTTTTGCATGATAAACAGTCAGTTGTTTTTCTTTTTTTCCTTGTTGGCATTCGTTTAAAATTTTTGAAATATTCATACTTGGTGGTTTTAGGTTAAATGTATTTTGTCTGAGTTCCACTCTGTATCTCACATTTGACTGTATGAAAAAGGTGCATCGGCATGCTTTGATCGCCATTATTTATTCATTGGCATTGTTTTTACAGGTTTGAACCTGCGTATTAAACCAATCCGGTTGAACTCTTTTTTGTTCAAATGGTTCAAGGTTCAAAGTTTTTTCTTCTAAATGAGTTATAATGCAAGTCCTTGCATAGAAATGTGTCTTCGAACCATTGCGTTAAACCTTTGTATTGAACCACGTTCAAGGTTCAAGGGTTCGAGTTCAAAACAAGGGCCATCGGCCAAACCATAGTGATCGGTAGAGTTGTTTTTTGTCACGCTGATAATATGAGACACGCCAACGGAAGGAAACAAAGGGGAAATAACAAGAAAGGCCATTGGCCAAACAGCAAACATCGGCCAAGCGATTTTTTGACGCGCTGATGGTGATTCTCACGCTGATGGGCGGGAAGTGGAAAGCGATGGAAATTTTAAACACATTTTTTGGCACCCGTAGCATTTTTCTAGTCAATGATGGTTGACCCAATGGGTTTTGAACAATCTGTGTACATTTTGAACGCGTTTTGGAAGATTTTTGGACCTGATTTCCACATTTTTGCACAGTCACCTTGATTTAAACAGATATTTTAACTTTTTGCTGTTCATTTGATAAATTTAATACTTATTGCTTGTCTTGTCTTGCAAGCTTGCAGTTGAGGAAGCAGCTAGAACTTCATCACAGTGACATCATGCAGGAAGAAAATCTGATCTCAGGAGCTAGAAGTAAAGACAAAGTGCGAAGAAGTCAAGGACATTCAAATGGAGGACAAGGTTGCAGCTGAAGGTATTATTTCAACAGACAAATAGAAGTTATTGCTGAGCTGCTAGAGCTTCTCAGAAGGGGCAATATTTAGCCTAGATTTGACATTGCTCAGAGATATTTTGGAGAACTGGTTCACCTACATTTATTGCTATAACCAAGGGTTTGAACCAGGGGTTTAGTTAGGTTTTTTTTGCTGTAGTGAGGACAATCAAAAAGTCTTTATATTGTGCCTCTCTGCACTATAATACTTTACACAGGGGCTACATAGAGATTTGTAGCAGCAGGAATTTGTAAAAGAAACATTTTAGAATAGAGGAACCTTTTAGTTTAGAAGTAGAAGAAGGAGGTCGCCTGTTGTCTGTAGTAAGGTGTGCGTGGAATGTCCGGCTTCCTTACTATATCTGTAAAACTTGTAAGTTCTCTATAGTTTGATCAATGAAACTAAGAGTCATTCCTACATTGTAAATCATGTATGACTATTTGTTTCTAATACAATAGAATATGGAGTTTTGCATCTATCTTCTGAGTGTTCTCTTGCTCTTCTTTGTGTTTTAGAATATTTTCTTTGAGAGCTTGCAATTTTAAATGTATGTTTGTGAAAATGCTCAGGACTTGCATTTAGGGTTTTCACTGTGGATTTGATCAAATTACTGTAGTATTTACATAGTGCATAATAGAACAATTAGATCCTTTGGTAGAGTAAATGAGGTGTAGATTAGATCTTTCTAACTTTTCCCAACCCATTTGAAATATTTACCTAGAAACGTAGAAATCAAAAGGAAATTGTCTCAAAATTTGAAGTAGCATGCATAATAGAGTTTAAGGTAGATAGTTTTCATTAATGTATAAAGGAGAAAGCTACAATAATTGAAGAAAATCACCTAAAATTTGCAGCACAGTAACACTTGTATGCAAATGAACAAAATACTTGTTGATGTCTATGATCTTTTTTTACATAATCTTGGTCCAAGAAACCACAAACAAACCCTAAACTACGTAAGACCCCTTGAACATTATAGCTTCACATTGACCAACTAAACTTGACCAACCGAACCATTGTAGACTTGGGATTAGTTGAATCTTAAGTGATTCCGTCTTATCTTTCAAGTATAGTTTCAGTTCATTATATGTGAATTTTAACTTACTTTTCTGATTGCATCAAAACCATCACCAATAGTTTTCTGGCGCTAGAAGGAGGGCCCTTCCTGAGTTAGGGTTTATTTTAAACTAGCTAATAATAGTAATAGAGTGACTAGGTCTAAATCTAGTTCAGAGGATATATTTGTGCAACTACCTGATACAAGGCGAGGTAGGAACCCTTTAATTTGGAATCCAAAAATATCGCAAGCTGGAAATTCATCTGGAACACCACCTGGGTCACCTTTTAACATCTGTAGTATTATGAGTCCTGACAGATCCCTGTTCAAATCTTTAAATCTTGGTTTAGGCACTCCTGGAGGTCGCAATCCTCCCGTAAATCCTAATCCACCAATCAATCCAGTATTCCTACAAGTTCAGGTCAAGCTCAAACACCTGCAATGGCTTATTTTGATGTCAATTCTCCCATATTCTTCAATGATTATCATGAGATGCCCAAAAATCCGGAGAAGATATGTCCCGAATACCAGTTGCATCAGGACCCAGAAGATCATATTAGAATATTTAAGGAAGCATGTTTTAGAGCTAGGTTAGAGCATGATGATGTGGTGTGTAGATTGTTTCCCTACACCTTTAATGAACAAGCCTCTAGTTGGTATGTAAACTTACCCAACGGTTACATTTCTTCTTGGGAACTTATGGAAGAAGCATTTCTGTCAAGATTTAGGGGACCCATTGACCCTTGCACTTTGTATCATAAATTGGCTACTATAAAACCTGGTGAGGGAGAGCTGATTGATAATTTCAATGACAGATTTCAAAAGGCCTATTTTAGGCTGGTAGCCCCTTATACCATAGATGATGATCCCTTGTTGGCTATGTACTATGCTGCCTTGGATCCTTTAACTGCCATGTTTCTCAAAAGAAAACTTGACATAGATTCAATATCCAAAGCCAATAAAGAGGCAGCCTCAGTAAACCAAGAGATGAGGCATACAACTTATAACCCATTTGTTAATGGAGGAAATTTTGGGGTGCAGAATCAGACACAACCATGGAATGGAGCCTCTATGCATCACACTCCACTATTAAATCCAGTTACTTCTTACACACCTGTGTATAGTCCTACCCCAATCCAAGCTATAACTCCTTACACGGTTAGTACTTCCAATAATAGTCAAAATAATGGTCAGCCTTTCTTCTAACCTCCTAGGGATGCAACTGTGGCAAAAGCACAAGAGGATAGGGAAGAAATCAAAGAGATTACTACACATTTGAAAAGGTTAACCACTGAAGTGACACAACTAAGAAATGAGAACCTCTATGGAAGAGGCAACCAAAAGTACAGTCAACATCAAAATCACAACCAAGGCCAAAATTAGAACTATAGTTTCAGTCAAAATCAGCAGTACAATCAAAACCAAAACAATAATCAGCATCAAGGCCCCAATCAGGGGCAACCAATGCAAAATAGAGGACCAGTGATAGATAATAGGACCTGGGGCAATAATAACAGAAATCAGAATCAACCTAGGCCACCCAAGACATGGAACACTAGGCCCAACAATGGTACTCTAGCTTCTCCTTTTGAGAATACAGATAATCATGATGCAAAACAAACGGCTAGCATACAAATGGCCAATACAGCACCCAAAAATTGGTGTAGATTTCACAATACCAATGCCCATGCTGAGCACGACTGTCCACAGTTCCACTTAGCAGCCAGCATTTTTAACATAGATGTGCAGCCCCCTACCTCTGAATTTCTCATTCCCAAGGGTAATGAGGTAGTACCCTCAGGATATGACACAGCATTGGTCTTAGAAACATTTACCTTTGCAACTGCAGAAGAGAATGAGGATGAATTGCTGGAAGATGAACCATACTATTGTGAAAATCTTTATCCTGAATCAGCCTTTGTGTTAAATGCTTTTCAGTTTCCCTTTGAATTTGAAAATGAACTATTAACTGAAACAGAAGAGGTGCAGGCCTTTCAACAGGCAAATAAAAAACACACCTACAATTTGAGGAACAACCCTAGGCCAGGAGGACCTTTTACCACTTCCACTCCTCCGAATAACATCAATACACCCCCAGATCAGAATGCTAGCAACAATCCTACCATACTTAAAGCTAGTCAGCACACAGATAATGGAACAGCAGTACAAAAGGATCAAACAAGTAAAACTGAAGCAATAGAGACAACAAGATTAATGAGTTACTTGTCAGAGGAAATAAAGAAAATTAAGGTCAGTATACCTCTAAATGAATTATTGAAGACCCCAGGGATGAGGAATGCTTTTATAAAATCCCTGGATACATCCATGACAAATGAGGTGTCTACTGATATAACTATTCCTAATAGAGATTCACCACCTAAAGAGAAAAATAAGAAAGTTGAGCACCCTTCCAATACAAATGTAGTAATACATGCGGATAAGATGGATACTCCCCCTTTCTTGTTAACTATTAGATTGTGTGGGAAGAATATACACAATTGCATGGTAGATTCTAGTGCCTCGGCCAATGTAATGCCCTTAGGAATATGCGAGACTCTCAGGCTGACCCCCACCAAATCTGCCAAGGTTGTCACACAATTAGATAAGACTGAGGTTAGTGTGATAGGAGAACTCATGAACATTCAAATGCAATTAGCTTTAGACCCTAGGGTAAGCCAAATCATTGACATTCAAGTAGTGGATATACCCGTAAATTATGGAATGTTGCTGAGTAGGGATTGGTCCAAGACATTAAATGGATATATGGCCACTGACTTTTCACATATGTGGCTACCTTGGAGAGGTATCCCAAACCAGATCACAATAGAGGCAGAGCCCAGAATGAAACATATGATAATAGAGTATAATCGAACTAATGAAATATTATATGCTGCTGTTGAACCAGGTGTGTATAGAATTACCAACAATGGGGTGCAGATTGAAGAGATCATGATGTTAAACATTAGAAAAAAATGTGTCAGTAATAGGACAGCATCATTCATTGAGTCTGATGGAAATTCTTCAGATGAAGAAAGCAATGCAATAGATAAATTTGGTCATGCCATCAGACCAGAGGTGGAAGAATGCGTTAAACACAATTTGCCGGTCCAATGTAAATTGTATAAAAATAGATGTAGAGTCCATGATAGGCAACATTCTGAGGAGAGTTGTGAACTATGCAAAGACATCATTGAATATGAATACAAAAAATGCATAGGGAGGGTAGAGTTACAAGAGGAAAATGAGAGTCCTGATCCAACACAGAAATATGTTTAGGATGATATAGATGCCTTGATTCCAGATTTAGGAAAAGAAATAAGAGACAAGGGTAGTTGTTTTTCTGAGTTGCAAATTAAAAACACACATATGCAAGTTAACCAAACAGAAAAACCCATGAATAAACAGGACGACACCCCACAGGCAATAAAAGAGACCATGCATGCTAAGATAAAAGGTCAGAAAAGTAAAGATGGCATGTGGATGTTAAAATGTGATGGGTCTAAATCAAAACAGGGCGCAGGTGCAGGTGTTGAACTCATAGATCCTCAAGGTAAATCACATCTGGCAGCATATAGGTTACAATTTTCCTGTACTAACAATATTGCTGAATATGAGGCCCTAATTTTAGGACTTGTCATGGCCATCAAGAAAAGAGTGAAAACAATCAGAGTATTTTCAGACTCTGAATTAGTAGTCAGACAAGTGAGGAAACTATATGCCTACAATTTACAAGAAAATGATTAGTTACAGACAAAGAGTATGGGGTTTAATAGATTCATTTGATGCTTTTAACATAGAGCACATCCCCAGAGAGCTGAATCACAGGCCAGATGCGCTAGCAGTTGCTGCTAGTACATTAGAACCATTGACACTGTCAGGATTGAGACGATTTACTGTTGAGCTAGTTAATGTGCCTAGTATACCAGACAACGTTACACACTTTTAGGTATTTGGAGGGGACCAACAAATTATTGATTTTCTGACTTGTAATGAGGCATTTGAGGCTCAAATTATTGATGAGCAGGAAAGGCCTGAAGTAACATGGGATGAAGAGGATATAATCGACTTAAAGAGCAACTTCTTACCAAGAGGAGTAATTGAATTAGAACATATCTTTGACTTCGATGGAGTAGTGAGACAGAGGGACTTGCCCAAAACAGAAGGGGGTAAGTGTGATTTACATAACTTAGGGACAGAGCTAAATCCACAAAATGTACTAATTGGGAAAGCTTGCTCTATGAAAATTAGAAAAGAGGTTTTAGACGTACTGAAAGGATATAAACATGTCATAGCATGGACTTATGAAGACTTGAAAACATTTGATGAGTCCATCATAACTCACATAATACCTTTAAGAAAAGAAGTCAAACCATTTAGGCAGAAATAGAGGCCTGTGAATGCCATTCTAGAGCCTTTAATCTTTGAGGAAGTTAAAAAATTACTGTCTGTAGGAGTAATTTTCCCAGTCAGACATTCTGTCTGGGTAGCTAACTTAGTACTAGTATGGAAGAAAAACGGAGACATCAGGTTATACGTAGACTTTAGAAATTTAAACAAAGCATCTGAAAAGGATAATTATCCTCTGCCCTCAATAGACAAAGTACTGCAAGCAGTAAATGGCTTGAAGATGATGTCTTTTTTAGATGGTTTTTCAGGTTATAACCAGGTCTTAATCGATAGAGAAGATAGACTGAAAACCACCTTCACTTGTAAATGGGGAAATTATGCGTATAGAAGAATGCCTTTTGGTTTGATCAATGCAGGTGCTACTTTTCAGAGAGCCATGGACATCACATTCCGTGGATTATCAAGTAAGTGCATTGTTGTGTATATGGATGATTTGACCGTGTATTCCAAGGATGCATCCGCTCATGCTGAAGATCTCAGGAAAGTACTCAAGTGGTGTGAAAGGTATGGGATTTCCCTTAATCCTAAGAAATGTATATTTGGCGTAACTGAAGGTAAATTATTAGGCCATGTCATTTCTGAAGGTGGAATTTCAATTGATCTGGATAGAATAGAATCCATAAAAAATTTGCAAATACCAAATAGTAGGAAAGAGTTGAAATCATTTTTTGGCAAAATTAACTTTGTTCGGAAGTTTATAACAGGTTTTGCAGAGATTGTGCAGCCATTAAATGCCATGTTGAAGAAGGATGCACAGATGGAATGGACGCTAGTGGCCAGAGCCGCATTTGAAGATATCCAGGAGGCAATTTCTAAAGCCCCTGTATTGGCAAGCCTAGACTACACAAGCCCGTTTTACATCTACTCCTTTCATCTTCTCATTCAATCGCGGCTGCCTTGACACAGAAAGGTGAAAAAAATGAAGAGAGGCCCATAGCATTTATGAGCGCGCCTCTGAAGGATGCATAGTTGAGGTATCTAGACATCGAGAGGTAGACATTCACAATAGTAAAGGATGTTAAAAAATTTAGACACTACATTCTGCGTAGCCAAATCAAGGCCATGGTACCAGACGCAGCAGTAAAAATGTTGCTGATGCAGAACAAGCCTGGAGAAAAAAGAGCCAAGTGGATCACCACATTGCAAGAATTTGACATGGAAATTATTCCCATGAAGCTGGTCAGAGGGCAGGCATTGGTGCAAAGAATAGCCACTATGGATCCAGATTTGATAAAATAGCAATATGTATTGAATTCCCAGAGCGCATTAGGCTGGTATGATGATTTAAACACCTTCTTAATAGCTAGAAAGTACCCAAATAGGATGAAAGCTTCTCAGAGGAGAGCTCTGAAGATTAAGGCACAGAAATATATGGTGCAAGGAGGTCTTCTATTCAGGAGGAACCATGATGGAATTTATCTGAGATGCATAAATAGAGCTGAAGCTGATAAAGTGTTGACAGAACTACATGACAAGTACAGAACCGGCCATGGTTCCCATCTAGCTACAACACACAAAATACTGAGGGCAGGCTATTACTGGCCCACAATGTTCAAAGACACCAAGAGTCACATTAGAAGTTGCCACACCTATCAGACTGCAGCAGATAAAGGGAGAAATCAGGCCAATCCACTACAACCTGTGATTGAATCCAAACCGTTTGCACAGTGGGGCTTAGATTTTATTGGAGTCATCAATCCCCTATCTTTTACTGGACACAAATTTATACTGACGCTAACAGACTACTGTACAAGGTGGACTGAGGCCACCTGCTGCAAATTTTTCACAACTGAGGTAGTTATCAAGTTCCTAGAAGAAAATATCATCACTAGGTTTGGAACTCCCTATTCATTGGTATGTGATAATGGCCCTGCTTTCTCTTCTTTAAAGTTTTCTAAATGGGCATTTGAATACGGGATCATTTTAAGGTTTTCTTCAAATTATTACCCTCAAGGTAATGGTCTGGCTGAATCAACGAACAAAATTTTATTAGACGTAATTAAGAGGTTAATTGCCAAAAGTCCTAGAGAGTGGAATACCCTGTTAAGATATGCATTATGGGTAGATAGGACCAAGTTTAAAACAGCTTTAGGTAGCACACCTTATCATTTAGTCTATGGGACTGATCCCATACTTCCAGTGAATCTAAGAATACCAACCTGGAAGTTTGCCAATGAGTATCTAGGTTTTGATAACCATAGGGAAGCCAGAATAGTGCAAATGCTACAACTAGATGAGAAAAGAGGTCAAGCCATCGAGAAGTTTGCCAAACACCAAGCGGTTGTTAAGAGGTGGTTTGATAAAAGGGCAAGAGTCAAAACATTTAGGATATCAGACTTAGTGTTGTGCTGGGATAAAGCACATGAAAAGAAAGGAAGCCATGGAAAATTTGATAAATTATGGCTGGGTCCATTACAAGTCTCAGAAATAATAGGAGATAACACATTTAGACTTAAGACCTTGACTGGAGAAGACGTGCCATTACCAGTTAATGGCCAGCATTTGAAACACTACTTCCAGGCCTGAGGTAAAAGGCAGTCCATTTGAATGTAACGTGTTGTGAGTATGTACAGTTCTTCTTTTGTTGTTTTCTTTTTTAGGTTAGCTATTTGTATAGTTCCTTTTGTTTCTTTCTATTTTTTGTTTTCTTTCTGTTTGTACAGTTTTCTACTTTTTTGCTTTTGTACAGCCCGTTTGTTTGGTTTGTTGGTTGTCTCCTCAGCAGGGATCTTTGTTTTACTTTAGAGTGTCAAGGAGCAAACTAGCAACCATTCAAAACAATATAAAATTTAGGATATTCAAGTTAATCATTTGCAATTTACACATAACTTGTTACTGTCATGAATGTAGAGAGTTATTCGTCTTCTAAAGTTTCGTATTCAATAAATGTGATTAAGAATTCGAAGCAAGTTTCTCACGATGACACACCTAAAATCCTTGGGTTTGTTGAACTTACCAATGTAGATATTAGGTGAAAAATCAGAGGTTACCCTTGCTACCATTACAATTCTCAGCTTAATTTCAGCAAGTGTCCACTCTTTGCATCATGAAGTTACAAATTGCTATATCTTGTGAAATCTTTCAAAATTAGAAAATAAATAAATAAATAAATAAATAAAATGGATTATACTGAAAATCTAGATTAAGCCATCTAAGTAACTCTACCGGGGCTATAGACGCTCGCTGGCAGTGGGGCTCTACTTAGGAGAATTGTAACGATAACCTTGCCCGAGCTACAGATGCTCACTGGCAGCAAGGATCTATCCGGTCGGCTATGAGGGAATATCCTCACCTACATAGGTTAATGTCAGTCACTGGTTTGTTCAACCGATCTTCAAGATGAGGATAATTAATCACGTGCACACAATTAAACTAAAAATAGAAATTCATGCACCCTTATTAAATACCTTAAGTCTCAAGCTGAATAGTAATTTGCAGGAAGGATGGTCGGGAGTTATGAGTTTATTTCACCTAATTTTCTTGAAAACTCTAAATTTAATTGTTTGTTTGGTTGCTAGTTGTTGTGATGTTCACAACACGCCCCATTTTGCCCCTTAGCAAAATGAGGACCCCTGTTGTTGCTTTGCTGTTGCTTCTGCTTGTGTTTTTTCTATTGGGTGGTAACGGAAAAGGAGGGTCAAATTTGCAAACCTTGTTAAAAATATAGAAAATTGCATTTTCAGTACCATTGCATGATGTGGTTGGATTCCTTGTGAAAAATGAGCCAGGGTTGCCTTTTGAACCATCTCAAAATTCATCATATTTTGCAAGTTATGATCAATCTGGTAAAATGTACTATCAGGTTTTGCATGATAAACAGTCAGTTGTTTGCCTTTTTTTCCTTGTTGGCATTCATTTAAAATTTTTGAAATATTCGTACTTGGTGGTTTCAGGTTAAATGTATTTTGTCTGCGTTCCACTCTGTATCTCACATTTGACTGTTTGAAAAAGGTTCATCGGCACGCTTTGATCGCCATTATTTATTCATTGGCATTATTTTTACAGGTTTGAACCTACGTATTGAACCAATCCGGTTGAACTCTTTTTTGGTTCAAATGGTTCAAGGTTCAAAGTTTTTTCTTCTAAATGAGTTGTAATGCAAGTCCTTGCGTAGAAATGTGTCTTTGAACCATTGCGTTGAACCTTTGTATTGAACCACGTTCAAGGTTCAAGGGTTCGAGTTCAAAACAAGGGCCATCAGCCAAACCATAGTGATCGGCAGAGTTGTTTTTTGTCACGCTGATAATATGAGACACGCCGATCGAAGGAAACAAAGGGGAAATAACAAGAAAGGCCATCGGCCAAACAGCGAACATTGGCCAAGCGATTTTTTGACGCGCCGATGGCGATTCTCACCCCGATGGGTGGGAAGTGGAAAGTGATGGAAATTTGAAACACATTTTTTGGTGCCTGTAGCATTTTTCTGGTCAGTGATGGTTGACCTGATGGGTTTTGAACAGTCTGTGTACATTTTGAACGCATTTTGGAAGATTTTTGGACTCGATTTCCACATTTTTGCATGGTCACCTTGATTTAAATAGATATTTTAACTTCTTGCTGTTCATTTGATAAATTTCATACTTATTGCTTGTCTTGTCTTGCAGGCTTACAGTTGAGGAAGCAGCTAGAACTTCATCACAGTGACATCATGGAGGAAGAAAATCTGATCTCAGGAGCCAGAAGTAAAGACAAAGTGTGAAGAAGTCAAGGACATTCAAATGGAGGACAAGGTTGCAGCTGAAGGTATTATTTCAATAGACAAATAGAAGTTATTGTTGAGCTACCAGAGCTTCTCAGAAGGGGCAATATTTCACCCAGATTTGACATTGCTTAGAGATATTTTTGAGAATTGGTTCACCTGCATTTATTGCTGTAACCAAGGGTTTGAAGCAGGGGTTTAGTTAGGTTTTTTTTGCTGTAGTGAGGACAATCAGAAAGTCTTTATATTGTGCCTCTCTGCACTGTAATACTTTACACAGGGGCTACATAGAGATTTGTAGCAGCAGGAATTTGTAGAAGTAACATTTTAGAACAGAGGAACCTTTTAGTTTAGAAGTAGAAGAAGGAGGTCGCATGTTGTCTGCAGTAAGGTGTGCGTGGAATGTTTGGCTTCCTTACTGTATCTGTAAAGCTTGTAAGTTCTCTGTAGTTTGATCAATGAAACTGAGAGTCATTCCTATATTGTAAATCATGTATGACTATTTGTTTCTAATACAATAGAATCTAGAGTTCTGCATCTATCTTCTGAGTGTTCTCCTGCTCTTCTTTGTGTTTTAAAATATTTTCTTTGAGAGCTTACAATTTTAAATGTATGTTTGTGAAAATGCTTAGGACTTGCATTTAGGGTTTTCACTGTGGATTTGATCAAATTACTGTAGTATTTACATAGTGCATAACATAACAATTAGATCCTTTGGTAGAGTAAATGAGGTGTAGATTAGATCTTTCTAACTTTTCCCAACCCATCTAAAATATTTAGTTGAAAACATAGAAATCAAAAGGAGATTGTCTCAAAATTTGAAGTAGCATGCATAACAGAGTTTAAGGTAGACAGTTTTCATAAATTTATAAACGAGAACGCTGCAATAATTCAAGAAAACCACCTAAAATTTGCAGTACAATAACACTTGTATGCAAATGAACAAAATACTTGTTGATGTCTATGATCTTTTTTTGCATAATCTTGGTCTAGTAAACTACAAACAAACCCTAAACTACGTAAGACCCCTTGAACATTACAGCTTCACATTGACCAATTGAACTTGACCAACCGAACCATTGTAGACTTGGGATTAGTTGAATCTTAAGTGATTCCGTCTTATCTTTCAAGTATAGTTTCAGTTCATTATATGTGATTTTAACTTACTGTTGTGATTGCATCAAAACCATCACCAACATATACTTTTCAGCTCAGTAAAAGAAATCCTTTTAAAACATTAATAAAACTGACTTTATAATAAGTATTTAGGTCATCTTATAAATTTGATGGACATATTCATGTCAAGGCAATCTATCAAATAGTTTGAATATACTAGTTGTAGGTGTTCATAGTGATATTTTTCCAAACACATTCTTTTGTTACTCTTATTACTACTTAGACGAATTGCAAGTCTAGTAAATTCTTCAATGCTTGCACATATTATTTTCAAAACATCATCTTTATCCTTTGCTTCAACACCATCCACTAAATGTTTTTGAATCTAAAAAATACCTTGTTGGTTGAAATTCCCAAGCTAATTTCTTCAATTTTGCAAAGATCTCATGGGTCTATGGATGTGATTTGCCTCATGTATAAAGAGCACTATATCATCTTATGATCTTTAATACAACTATGTTCAGCGATCTTTCTAATTCCTCTTTCTTTCATTAATATTCTTATATTTTGAACATCATTGCACCTATTTATTTTAAGAAAACACATTTATACAATTACCACTGATTGATTGGCATCTATAGATAAAATTCAGTGCATTTTTAGAATAGTCAGTGTGGGAAAGAAGGTCAACCATGCATACAATCTTTGGATTTTAATAAGCAATATTAGTAGTAACTTTGGTCTTCATATAGTTTCCCTCTACCTTTTCATAGCTATTTATTACCTGCTCAAGAACAATAGCTCCTTCCTTTAGATGACACTGACCTCAACTTTCTTATTTAATGAAGAACGAGATTGTTTGCTTTTCTATCCAACTAAAGTGCAACCAATCCTTACACATCAGATATGATGTTGGATGAATTTCCTTGGCATGTTTCTATTCTCTGAATTGACTATAAAGGAAGCATGCAAATATTTGTTGACAAACCAAATGAAGAAAGACAACAACTAGACTTTAGAGAGATCTGTGATAAATGCACTTTCTAGAATGTCATATAATGGGTATATCAACCATCTTTGAATGAAATACATCTTCTAACAAAAAGTCTTGTTTGAGGTATCATATCTAGGGTGTCCAACCATCATACATGTTACACAAAACTATCAATGCTTGTAGCTTGATGAAGAAGATGGTCCACTTGTTCTGAAATAGTAAATTGTATTTTCCCATCAATTTCCCAACCTTCTAGCCTTGCCTCAATTCATTTTAGTACCAATACTACATAAGCATTCTTAACCCTAAAAGTATGACTTCTTTGTTCTATCTTCATAGATGAAAATAAAGAAAATAAATCATTGTAGCTTCCAACATTGCTTTTAGAAAATAAAAATCTACAGAGATGAACCCCCTGCATGTAAATAGCTAAGGATTCCATCCATGATTCCAAGAACTATAGCATGCCATCCTATAGTTCATCGTGAGCTTGAATCTCTTGGTTTAATGAATCCAAACATTTTTTTCAAAATCCTCTAATCTTTCTTCTAGACACACAATTGGAGTTAAGTGGCTTACAACACACTCACATTAACTTGGCTGATTGACATCAATAAGCTCATCCTTCAAACCACATTTGAGCCTCATCTTCAAACTTCTATCTGGACCATTCAAACATCTATCACCACTTGAGAATTCCATGATTTTGTATGAATCTTTGAACCCTCTGTTGGCAAGAGACACTGCTAGGCATATCAAGTGTTGTCATTGACAACAACTAAATCTATCTTACACATCCATATTTCATCAGTGGATTATGCCAGAAGTCAGATTGCAGATTTGTCTAAGTCCAGATAGACAAGAATAGGGCATATGACAGGGTTTAGCATTTTGGTTTGCATTTATTCACATGAAATCATATTGTGCTATGGATCTGAGGGAATGTTTAGGGATGTCAAGACTACTTAAATCCAAGATTTTATCCTCTGGTGATGAAGGGGTTGAAAGTTACATGCATCTGAGTATCGGGTTCTAGTTAAGCAGTTTAGTCTGGTGAAGAACAGGTTGACTAGGTGTTTGATCCTTGTGTGGATGAAGAGAAGTGATTGGTCAAGTAATTTATAAGATCTAGTGGTATTGACCAACATGTGATGTGACCTAGATACATAAGTTTTGGTCTGTATTAGTGTTTGTGTATGGATTCAACTGACAAAATAGTCTTCTTAAAAAGTCTCTAAGTTTTTCTTAAGGCCAACTACAGTTGATGCAATTTCATGTAGCAGATATATATAATCGATGAGTTTGAGCATTTTTGTGGGTGATGATATGAATATGAATGGATAGATGTGACAGAGAGTAGTATCAAGTGCAAAGTAAAGAGATCTAAACTCTGGTTCATGGCAGAGTAGTGAAGTAGGGCAGAGAAAGATGAAGTGTGTAAAGTTTGTGTACTGAGTGCAACCAAAACTGTAATCTTGCATTGTTAGATGCTATTCCTCAATTCAAACATTCCAGTGAACTTTTGTAGTTGATTTGTAAGCAGTGAACCTCTTTGAGCAATGAAATGTGCCTTCCCCATTTGTAATACTTTTAACAAAGTATAAATTCTTGTGGGTTAACCCCCACCATAGTTTTTCCCTTAACCAGGATTCCACGTAAAAATCTTGGTGTTCATGTGTTATGATCTTGTTGCTTCTATTCTTGTATTCATGGTTTTTTCTTTTGGATGTATGTGGTAAATTAATAACGGAACAAAGTAATAAATTTTGAAGAACATTGATTCACCCCCCCTCTTAGTGTTCCTTAATTTCAATAATTGGTATCAGAGCTTGGTTCCTTAGAAGAAGTTTAACAACTTGAGGAAGATCTAGGAAGGTATTTCTCAATGGGTTCATTCAAGCATTGTGATGGCATCGATCAACAACTTCAAGTGGCCTTATATGACCTTGATCTATCTAGAGCAGAAATCAGAGATCTACAAGAGAACCTTAAAGATGTTGAAGATTTCATTGAGACCTTAAAAGGACAACTAAGAAAATCTAATGAGAAGACAAGGGAGCTACTTCATCAACTAGGAAATCAGAATGAATACAGTGACATGGATGAGGCCCTTAAGGAAAAGACAAAGGAATGTAAGAAGCTAGCAAAATAAGTTGTTGTCCTAAAACATGAGATGGAATCCGGGGTGATGAGACTAACCAAGGAAATTGAGGAAAGGAAGAAGATTGAGGAAAAACTAAATCAATCTTTGAAAGAAAGAATAGAAGAATGCTGTAGATTTGATAGGATAATTGGCCATCTAGAGTCTGATCTACAAGAAACCAGGGACAATGAGGAAGAACTTGAAAGACAAATTGTCATTCTCAAACATGGCCTAGAAGTTGCAAATGAATATAAAGAGAAATTCAAGATAAGATCAGCTAAACTTGAGGTGTTGCTTCATAGTTAGAAGAAGGCAGATGATAAGCATGGTCTAGGATTTGAGAAAGGTGAAAGCTCTAGATCCTGTCAAAGAAATCCTGATGCAAGAAATCAAAGAAGGAATCCTAGAAGACTTGTGGTAAGACAACCTAATGCTCAAAGGTATCCACCTTTCAATGGCAATTCTTTCAAATGCAATAAGTATGGTAATAGAGCTCATTAATGCAGATGTCAAGTGAATCAAAATGCATCATCTTTCTCTGATCAATGCTTTAATTGCAAAAGGATAGGTCATAAGGCTGAGGAATGTAGAAGTGGATCAAGGAATCCTCCTAAGAACAAACAAGTGTTCAATGGAATATGTTTTACTTGCAATAAGTTTGGGAATATTGCAATGTAATGTAGATCCAAAAACCTGCTCCAACATGTAATTGTTAGAAAAATAAGATTGTGTGTTTCAACTGCAACAAATCTAGACACATTGCTAAATTTTGTAGAAGCAAAAAGGAGAACTCACAGTTAGGGAAAGGAAAAATAGAGCAGAAGTTGGACAAAGGAAAGGGCAAAGTTGATGTGAATGAGATCTAGAATGAAACAAAGAAAACATGGGTGAAGAAAGGTGAAATGAATGTTGACAATGGGTCCACACTAGAATTCAGTGCTGATAATTCCTCTGGGAATTGAAACAGAAGCTCTGGCTTAGGGGGAACTACATTGAAAATCTAATTCCCCCTACTAGTAAGTGGGTTCCTGAATCTGGCACGATGAATGAAGATAAAGAAGCCTATTGTAGATCTATTAAAGAAAATTCCAGAAGAGAAGAAGCTAATGTGATTGATTGTGTAGCAATTGAAGATTGATTGTATGCAGAAATAATGTAACCAGATCTATTAGGGAAGAGCATTTATTACAATGGTGAATTAGGTTTTGTGGAGCATAAAAAGACATTCATTCAACATTTGAATGACTTTGCATTTGAAGAAAACAAGAAGAGTGCTTGAGATGAGATTTCAAAGATTTGAAGTGTGATAGGTGAATTAATCAGCTAACCCTAATCCTATGGAGAAAAAGGTATTTTTCTGCAAAGCTTTGAACTTGTGATATTTATGAAATGGCTACACCTATAGGGTTGTGAATATCACTAAGCGACCTAGGCCAAAGTTTAAGAAGCATTCACACAAATCAGTAGAGGTCGATCTGTTAGGTGCCTTTTCAAGTGTTCTGTATGGTGTGTTGTACGTTGAAGATATTAGGGCTTATATCCAGATAGCATAGATGAATTTGGGGACTCAAAGTTAGTATATTTGTTCAAGAATCATCTGAGGGATGAAATTCACAGTCTTAAACCTGAGTATAAGGCACTACAAGATAAACATTTCATTTAGATTGTAGGGTTTCCATCCTTCAATGAAGATGACTGGGTTTGGTATGTGCTAAGTTAGATGCATGATGACTTTATGTGGTTAATGAAACCCTTCAAGATCATAAAGGATGCCATCAAGGCCATGAGAAGGTTGAACTCATCCGGTGGACTGTCAATGTTGAAATCGATAAAGAATCAAACTGTAACTGATGCTACTAGTTCAAGGTTTGACAAAAGGGTAATGACAATAAATGACATCACTAATTCAGATGTCAAATTTGCATCAATGGTGATTGGATACAAGATATATCATTCCAACAGGGAGAATTTTGTATCCGGTATAGCTATCTATGCAGCTTATCAGATGTTGAGAAAGAATGCTGACTATGACTTGTGTGAGTTGCTGCAGAACCAACTAATGGAAAACCTGAACAAGATCAAAAAGGACAAGAAGAATACATTCAATTATGTGTCATGCCCACATTTCCTATGCAGTCACGACACGCATCACACATGTCATGTTTACACCTTATGCGTACCACCACCGAGCAAGCTTACACGTGCGAGGGGGTTTCTAGGGAAGTGCGGTAAAATTTTTGATATTTCGTGTCACGACCACATGACAAATGTGGACATGACACATGTGATGCATGTCGTGACCGTATGGGAAATGTGGGTATGACATTTGGTATCAGAGCCTAAGTTTAAACAATGGGCTTATTTGGGCACATTACTTATTCTGCAACTTCGATTAATTAGTGATTACCTTGTTTTGTAGGATGCCTCCCCGATGAGCTCGGCGAGCATGTTCATGCCACACTGCATTTGTCAAGGTGCATAGTGATTCTTCAGCTGAGGGTCAGGCACCACCATTAGCCTAGGTCCTACCTATACCTGACATTGGACCACAGATACTTTAGGCACTACAGGCAGTGTTAGACAAGTTACCACCGGCTGAAGATGCACTGCACTTAGAGCCACGTGCTGAGCCCCGTGTTGATCTGCGAGAGGAGCCACGAGAAGAGTCACGTGTGGAGCCATTTGTAGAGCCCCATGTCAAGCCGTGAGAGGCACCACATGTGGAGCTGTTTGTGGAGATATCAGATATGATGGTAGAGGAGGTTGGATTAGCCTACAGAGCCCGTAGTAGAAGCCCTCCACATCATGATAGGCGTGAGGAGATAGTACGAGTGGAGCAGATCATTCACAGGTCATATGGTTATTATGCAGATGAGCCCATTAGAGGGTACAGAGACCGAGGAGACCCCATCAGAGATGTGTTGAGGTTGAACGCTCCTATTTTTTTCAAGACTACAGAGAAAGCTAAAGCTGAGGCTTGGCTCATCAGTCTGATAGATGCTTCACGTTGCATCCTTATGAGGGCAACATGAAGGCACATGTGGCAGTCCACATGTTGCGAGATGCAGAAGCTACTTGGTGGTGCACTGAGGAGTGCAAGCATCATCTATCATTGGACACACTCACTTGGGAGACCTTCATTAAGCACTTCAATGCACGGTACTTATCAGATCACTACAAGTAGTATCACATAGACGAGTTTCATGATCTTCAGTAGAGAGGGCTTACTATTACTCAGTACAAGGGTAGTTTCACTAAGTTGTCTTGATATGTAGAGTATCTCCATGATGAGAAACTCCTAGTTCATAAGTTCATCAAAGAATTGAACCATAGCATAGCAAGGCCTGTACGCATGGTAGACCCCCAGACATTGAGTGATGCTGCTGAGAAGGCATACATAGCTGAGAAGATATAGGGACAAGGGTAGGGATCACACCCCCAGTTTTAGAATCATGGGCAGCAGCAGTACCAATAGAGTTATCGCAGACCACCACTACCACCACAGAAAGGAGGATTTACTTCTCGATCGTTACCTCCTAGACCTCCACAGCAGCAACAGCAGAATTAGCAGAGGTCTAGACCCCAGTAGAGGGCACAGGGAGGGCAGAATCAAGGATGGCAGCAATAGGGCCCACATAGAGACCAGAGGTAGCAGAGATCACTTGCAGGGTCCGTGAGGTCTCAGCAGTCATACAGGAGTTCACAGGGTTTCACAGGTAGATCTAGACATCAACAATCAGGTAGGACTCAGACGGGACAGATACAGGCTCGGGGCGCATGCTATGTGTGTGGTGGAGTAGGAGATCTAGCCAGAGAGTGCCCATAGGGCTTTACGGTAGGGGGACAACCCCATTTAGGAGGGTCATAACAGACTGTAGGGGATGTGGGCAAGTCCCACTGCATCTTTGCAGTGGTTGATAATCACCAGGCTGACTGTTAGGCATGCGTGATTTAGACATCATGTATGATCAAGGGTGCCCCCATCTCTATTTTTTTTACTATGGAGCTACTGATTCTTTTCTATCTACATCGTTAGTGGAACGTTGCAGCCTAGTGGCTTCTAGGCAACACATTAGGTGGGAGGTTGAGTTGGCCTCTGGGGCCAGGATGTCAGTAGATACCTTGGTTTGGGATTGTAAGATTTCTTTGGGGTCCTTCACTACATCTTGTGACCTTAGAGTTATGACATTAGGATCTTATGGTGTGGTTTTGGGTATGTACTGGCTTGTGGCTCATAGAGCTAAGCTAGATTGTCGCCGAAGGGAGATTAGCTGCTTAGATGATCATGGTGCACTGGTTGAGATAGTGGACATTCAGAAGGCCATGGCAGTTCATATGATTTCTGCTCAGCAGCTTAAGTACTGCACGTGGAAGGGATGTCAGATGTTCACTATCACAATTAGTGACAGATCAGAGGATGAGCCTAAGACTTCATTGGATGATCACCCTATCTTGAGAGAGTTTGCTGACATGTTTCTGCCAGAGTTACCAAAGATGCCACCCCGTTGTGAGGTAGACTTTAATATTGATATATTTCCAAGTGTCGATCCAGTGTCTCATGCACCCTACAGGATGACCACTCATGAGCTTATAGAGCTCAAACTGCAATTAGAGTTGTTTGAGAAGGAGCACATCCAACCTACCATTTCACCATGGGGTGCACCGGTTATCCTCATGAAGAAGAAGAATGGGTCTCTTCGCTTGTGCATGGACTATAGGCAGTTGAATAAGGTCACAGTGAAGAACCATTATCCTCTGCCTAGGATTGATGACATTTTTGACTAGATGTAGGGAGCCAGAGTGTTCTCAAAAATTGATCTCAAATCTGGGTATCACCAATTGTGCATCACAGAGGCAAATATTCATAAGACTACTTTCTGAACTAGATATGGCCACTATGAGTTCACAGTGGTACTGTTTGGTTTGATGAATGACCCTGCAGTGTTCATGAGTCTCATGAACGGGGTGTTCCGTACCTACTTGGATCGGTTCGTCATTATTTTTCTTGATGACATATTGATCTATTCATGGACTGAGAAGGATCATGAGGGGCACCTACATCAGGTTTTACAGTGCTTGCGAGAGCAGCAGCTTTATGGCAACTTGGTGAAGTGTGCCTTTTTCAGGATAGAGGTACAGTACTTGGGGCACATCCTATTAGGTAATGGTATCTCCGTAGATCCATTAAAGATCAGAGCCATCAAAGATTGGCCAACACCCACCAGTATGACAGAGGTCAGGAGTTTAATGGGTTGAGCCGGTTACTACCGTAGATTCGTAGAGGGCTTTTCCAGGATAGCGCACCCCATCGCTTCCCTTCAACGGAAAGGGAAGAACTTCTCTTGGACTGAGTAGTGAGAGAGGGCCTTTGGGGTCCTCAAAGAGCGTCTTATCAGTGCTCCACTTTTAGTAGTTCTAGATCCTGCAAAGGATTTTATAGTTTGCATAGATGCATCACTTGAGGGTTTGGGAGTCGTGCTTATGCAGGGTGGTAGAGCGATTCCATATGAGTCACGTAAGCTCAAGACAGATGAGTTGAACTACCCTACTCACGATTTAGAGCTCATGGTAGTGGTACATGTTTTTGTTCATTGGAGACACTTTCTTTTGGGTTGTCATTTTGAGCTCCATTCGAATCACCATAGCTTGTAGTACTTCTTTACTCAACCTAATTTGAATGCCCGCCAGCAGCGTTGGATGGAGTTTCTATGCGAGTACGACTTTGATGTCCACTACATCAAAGGGAAGGAGAATGTGGTAGCTGACACTTTGAGTCGAAGGCACCACGAGATCCTGACCTTGACCTTGGGTGTGGACTTGAGAGAGCGCATCATTCATCATCTACTGAAGGATGAGTGGTTTCTTGCAGTGCAACATGAGATCTAGAAACAGAGGGCCCTTAAGGGCAAATTTGCAAGATATTCCCTTGAGTAATATGGGTTGCTTAGACATCGACAGTGCATCTATGTATCATGTGTGGGTGACCTTCATGTAATGGTTCTTTCAGAGGCTCATAGAGTACCTTATGCAGCACATCCAAGGGTGAAGAAGATGTATGCCGACTTGCGACAGTTATACCATTGGGTAGGTATGAGACAGAATATTGCAGAATATGTTGCTTGTTGCCTTAAGTGCAAGAGGGTCAAGGCTGAGCATCAGCATCCAGTGGGTCTTTTATACCCTCACTTAATACCTGAGTGCAAATGGGATACCATTTCCATGGACTTAATACCAAGGTGGCACATTTCTCACCTGTATGCACTACGTATAATACACCATCTGTGGCGAGAGTATTCTTGGATTAGATTATTAGATTACATGGGGTACCTTGCCATATCATTTCTGATAGGGATTTAGTGTTCACTTCAGCCTTTTGGAGAGCCTTGTAGCAGGCATTGGGCACATAGATCAACTTCAGTTCCGCTTATCATCCTGAGACCGATGGACAAACAGAGAGAGTTAATTAGGTTCTTGAGGATCTGCTTTGTATGTATTCTATGGATCACTAGAGTAGATGGGAGGAGTATATGTATCTAGTTGAGTTTGCCTACAATAGTGTGCATCACAGCTCATTGGGTATGCCTCTTTTTCAGGCCTTGTACGACAGACCTTGCAGGACACCATTGAGTTGGGACCGTATTGAGGATAGGGTTGCGATAGGGTAGGAGTTGGTTCCGGATATGGAGTAGCAAGTGACTTTGATTAGGCATAGACTTTAGGAGGCTTAGGATTGTCAGAAGAAGTATGTCGATGCTAAGAGAGTAGATTGAAGCTTCTCAGTTGGGGATAGAGTGTTTTTGAGAGTGTGACCACACAAGAGTCCAATCCGTTAAGGAAAGGGCTCTAAGCTCCACCTCATTTTGTTGGACCTTTTGAGATCTTGGAGCAAATAGGACCCATAGCCTATCATCTAGCCTATCACGTATCCATGATGTTTTTTATGTTTCAATTTTACAGAGTTACATATCTAATTTATCTCGTATATTAGATTGGAGTGCTCTTCAGGTAGAGGTGGACGGATAGTTGGCTATGGAGCTAATTCGCATATTGGCTCGTTCGATGCTGGACATTCGAGGTCGAGAGCTAGACCAGGTTAGGGTCCAATGGGACATGTACGATGAGGTCATGGTGACATGGGAGGATGCAGCGAGATTTAGGTCCCTTTATCCTCACCTCTTTGACTATTTCTAGGAGGAAGTATAGTTTTAGGGGGGAGGATGTGAGGCCTACCCTTTTCATTCCCATATATTCAACTACTTTATTTTACTATAGGTGATACATTTAGACTTATGGGACTGTTGATCCTGATTTACAGGACATTTAGACCTTATGTTTATGTGGATTTATTATGCTAGCATGTTTATGATGTGATTAGACCTTGACATTGATTTATTGATGATGCTAGACATATGGTTTATATTATGATGTTATTGGGAAACTATTCATGTGGTGTTAGTTAGAAATTTGTTATGTGATTCTATCTTGGGAATGGATATTTGAAATGCAGAATTTAGAATTTAATTGTAATGTGACTTCCTTGATGCTTTTATAAACATGTGATGTTGTATGTGAGTGTATGTTTCAATTGGCTTTAGTTATTATATACATGTGGGATTAACATTTTATTTGAGTGCGCAGGTGTTTCTAACGAAGCCACAGAAATTAAGAGATCATCCCACACACTGTGTTGTTTTCCCTTGTGAAGCCAATCTAGTTCTAAGAGAAACCAAGATCAACTGTGTATTGCATGATGAATTTTTGTAATGTTTGCATATGGTGTCCTTTAGGGTAGGTCTACCCTTTTTCAATTGATTGTATTATGGTGTTTTAAATGTGTAATATTTATTTGACTCAATTTTTATTTTAATTTTTTTGTAACCCCTTTTCATCTGATTTTTTACATCCTAAGGTGCTAAATTTGGGTTAAACATGACCCTGGGTTGTACCCCTAGGGTCTAGGGGTCATTTGGGCTTGTGTAACCATAGGTAAACTTCCATTTGGTCACTTTAACTTCACCCTAAAGTAAAGTGACGAAAATGGAAGCTCGGGAGGGGGAGGATGAGTGGGTCAAACACTCAACCTCTTCCTTTCCTCTTCCCTAGGTTGGGGGAGTCTTCAAGACCCCTTAATTGTGGAGGACTTTACTCCAAGTCTCTCCCACAATTGGTGAGGGTACCTTGGGGTTGTGTGGTCCTTCGTAGGAGGAGAGGCTAGGGGCACATGTGGCACCCAATCATTCTTAAGCTCCACTTTTCTCTCCCACATGTTTAAGAGAGGACAAGTGGAAGGAAGAGAGACTTGGTGGATGAGTGAATGACATGTATCACCACCCATTCCAAGGATCTTGCTTGTAGTTGGGAGGAGGAGTGAGGAGGTGACATGTGTTACCTCCCAATTCCTCAAGGCTCATGAGAAGAGCCTATTTTAATCCCTCTTAAAGGGAAGGATGGGGATGTTGAATTTTTGGTAATTTTCAATTTTAATCATTTTGGGGAAAAAGCTGGAGGAAAATTGGTGGCTCAACTTGGAGAAGGAGTTAGATGAGCTCTTCTCAACTACCTTCCAATTAGGCTAATATAAGGTAGGTTTCAAGGCTAATGCCTTTCCCTTATGCATTTCATTTAGTTGTGTGATGCTATGTGTGAGTTTCCATTTTGAGTTTATACTTGTTGTGTTGGGGAAAAACTGTATGGGAGTTGTGAGAGCCTCTCCTACTTGGGAGAAGATGCTCAACATGTGTGGCGTGGGGGAGGAGTGAACCTCCTCTGGGTTACATCATTGATTTTTTTAGAGTTGTAGCCTTGAGGGCAATATGTGTATATGTGCAATATGTGAAATGGCTTGAGAGCCAAATGGAAGCTTTGTGAAACTATGTTTAAAAGTGTTGGCTTGAGGCCTTGAGAGGTATTTGTATTGGGAAGTTTTTGGAGTGGCACTCTTGAGTTAAGTGATGTCGACTCCCCTACCCCATTTAAACTCATCTTGAGTGAGTTTTGTGTTGTGATAGCCATGGGAGTAATTTTGTGTTTGGTTGTTGAATGCATTGTTGTGTTGTGGTTTGAGTTTTCCTAGTGTGAGGATGACCTCCTAGCTTGGGGGTGACTCATGAGTGAGTCAATGGTAAGGAGGAGAAAAGTTTGTTGTGGCTTCTTTCCACTCCTTGTGTTATTGCAGGTTCTTTGAGCTATAAAGTGTAGGAGAAAATGAAGCTTCCTTCTTGTGTTGTCATTTTGAACTCTTTAGAGGATATCGCCAAGTTTGGCCTTATGTAAATGTTTTAGTTAGAAGAGAGAAGAAATTTTCCTCTCTTGGAATGTAAAGTCCTATATTTTAGTTTTGAGTTGTATTTAAACTTATTACACTTGGAAATAAATGTTTTATTGCTGATATGTGAATGAGAGAAATAATAATAATAAGGTGAAAATGGTTAGGCTTTGTATCATTTTTAGTTTTCAAAAGAGGAGAACATTGTTCTCCCTTTCATGTTGTAAAAGTGTGATTTTTCTTGTGTGTATGAAACTATTTGCATTGCAATAGAAATTTTAATTTATTGATTTCAATACTTGTGATTCAACAAAAAAATAGAGTAATGAAAGAATGATATGGTCTTATTGCCATTTTATTTTTATGTTTATTTAAAAAAAAAAAAAATTAGTTGTTGCTGTATATTTGAAGTATTTAGTTAAATGCATTTGTTTTTAAAAATATATATAATGAATAATTTTTTTGAAGGAATGATTATGTGGAAATATGTTTTTTTACAAAAAAAAAATGTTCCTTTGCTTTATATAAATTCGATATGAACAAAGAAAAAAGTATCTTTTGTTTATTTGTTTAAAAGAAAATCTGTGAGTTTTGAAGGAGAAATGTATATTTGAGATTATATATATATATATATATATATATATTTGAATATAAACTATTTTTATTTATACTATTTTTTTTAAAAGACTAAAATTGTGTATACAGCAGTGTATGTATATAAACGTTGTGTTATAAGTGAAAATAGACTGTTACACATTTTGTATGGCTCATAATTTTTTTTTAAGGTGAAAAGAAAACAAGTATGTGGTGGGGGGGTTCAAACCCCCCCCCCCACTGTCGCCTTTTATATAGTGGGAGTGTGGGGACGGGGCGGAGCCCCCACCCACATCCCACACAGTGGGATGTGGGTGGGGGCTCCGCCCCGTCCCCACACTCCCCACTCTTGCCTTCCCCTGTAGGCCAAACCCCTGTGTGTAGACCGCAGTTTGTCCCTTCCACAGTTTCTTTGCCGTCAGTTCCTTTACCCTGTGGCCTCCCTACTGTCGTCCCCTCCGTTGACGCCGCTGCTGCCCAGTAGTACCACTCTTCACCTCAGTTCCACCTCTCTCCTTTTTGGCCCCTCTGTGGGCAGTAAACCCCACACCCACAGCATGTTTAATATACACATTATATATATATGCACTCCCATGAATGGCCCTCCATTAAACCTGCAAACACAAATCCAAAACAAAATAAGAGAAGAGGAGAGAAAAAAAACAAGGAGAAAATAAAATTAGATTTGAGAAATAGGGTTAGGGCTTTTTGCCCTTAAGGAAATTAGTTTTATATTGTGAGGACTTTTTAGGGGTTGGTTATTTAAAATTGCCCTTATTGTTTTATTTCCCACTGTTTTTATTAATTTTCTTTCATTGTTTTAAACTTAATTTAAAAAATGGGGTTTGAGATAAATAATGAATTGGGTAATCTTTAATTCTTTTGGAAATGTTTCTAATTTTAATTGTTTAGGGGTAAGTTAAAAATTTAAATAGAATAGTTTATGACTAGAGGGGCTTTATAGTTTATTATTATTTTTTAAAATATGTTATTGAAGAAGGATTTTTATTATTTTATTAAATGATTAAACCAAATTAATAAGTGTGATGTATTTATTTTAACAATTGGGTTAATCCTTGCTTCCAAACCAAATTCAACGAGGTTAATATATAATTAAATTGTATTTAATTTAATATTCGTTTTTAATTATATCTAGAGCGATTTTAGTAATTTAATAAATATGTCATTCAAACCAACTTGGAAACCTGTTAAACTATTTAAATGAAGTTAGTATAACATGTTTCCATGATCTGATCTACCAAGAAATTAGGAATAATGTAAAGGATGTAGTGATAACTCTGATTGATAGAAAACATCAAGGAGAACAAATTGATCATGCTTTATTGAAAAATGTACAATTAATCTATTCAACTAATCTACCAATTTAACCAGTGTAACGTGGATAATTTAAAACCAACCAGTAAACTTTCGATCAAATTTAGTTTTATTTTAATAAACCCTAATCACGCCCGTGAGGTGTTATGACGTCAGATTTTTTCTAGAATTTAGGGTTAGCTAGGTTAGTGAAATTTAACCTTGTTCAGGATTTAATTATTTTTTTACTGATTATCGGCATTAGGTTTTGACACTAATTTATATTTACTCTTTCACTAGATTTTGGCTTTTTATTTTGACTATGTCAAACTCCCATCATTCACTTAGGTTAACCTAGGGTTTCGATCTCTGATCCTAACCCTATTGGCAACGTTAATAGCATCGCATCGACCCCCTAGTTGGACTTCATCATGAAATGGTATGCACAAGTGAATTCATTACCCCACATTCAACTGTTCTGTTTATTCCTTATGCATACCGCCACTGAGCATGCTTATGCGTGTGAGGGGGTTTCTAGGGAAGCATGGTAAAAGTTTTGATATTTCATGTCATGACCACATGACAAATGTGGACATGACATGTGTGATGCATGCGGTGATGTGAGGCCTACCCTTTTTATTCCCATATATTTGACTACTTTATTTTACTATAGGTCTACATTTAGACTTATGGGACTGTTGACCCCAATTTACAGGACCTTTAGACCTTATGTTTATGTGGATTTATTATGCTAGCATGT
Organism: Cunninghamia lanceolata; assembly: GCA_027924645.1. NCBI lineage: Eukaryota > Viridiplantae > Streptophyta > Pinopsida > Cupressales > Cupressaceae > Cunninghamia > Cunninghamia lanceolata. The sequence goes on from BSBN01000978.1 coordinate 6,649,648, forward strand.
TTATGATGCGTTTAGACCTTGACATTGAATTACTGATGATGTTAGACATATGGTTTATATTATGATGTTATTGGCAAACTATTCATGTGATGTTAGTTAGAAATTTTTTATGTGATTCTATCTTGGGAATGGATGTTTGAAATGCAGAATTTAGAATTTAATTGTAAGGTGACTTCCTTGATGCTTATATGAACATGTGATATTATATGTGAGTGTATGTTTCAATTTGCTTCAGCTATTATATACATGTGGGATTAACATTTCATTTGAGTGCACAGGTGTTTCTAACGAAGCCACCAAAATTAAGAGATCATCCCACACACTGTGTTGTTTTCCCTTGTGAAGCCAATCTAGTTACAAGAGGAACCAAGATCAACTGTGTATTGCATGATGAATTTTCTTAATGTTTGCGTATGGTGTCCTTTGGGGTAGGTCTACTCTTTTTCAGTTGATTGTATTATGGTGTTGTAAATGTGTAATGTTTATTTGACTCAATTTTTGTTTTATTTTTTTTTTTGTGACCCTTTTTCATTTGATTTTCTACATCCTAATGTGCTAAATTTGGCTTAAACTTGACCCTGGGTTGTACCCCTAGGGTCTAGGGGTCATTTGGGCTTGTGTAACCATAGGTAAACTTACATTTGGTCATTTTAACTTCACCCTGAAGTAAAGTGACGAAAATGGAAGCTTGGCAGGGGGAGAATGAGTGGGTCAAACACTCAACCTCTTCCTTTCATCTTCCTTACATTGGGGAAGTATTCAAGACCCCTTAATTGTGGAGGACTTTACTCCAAGTCTATCACACAATTGGTGAGGGTACTTTGGGCTTGTGTGGTCCTTCTTAGGAAGAGAGGATTGGGGTACATGTGGCACACACTCCTTCTTAAGCTCAACTTTTCTCTCCCACATGTTTAAGAGAGGACAAGTAGAAGGGAAAGAGACTTGGTGGATGGGTGAATGACATGTGTCACCACCCATTCTAAAGGTCTTGCTTGTAGTAGGGAGGAGGACTGGGGAGGTGACATGTGTAACCTCCCCATTCTTCAAGGCTCATGAGAAGAGCCTATTTTAATCCCTCTTGAAGGGAGAGATGGGGTTGCTGAATTTTTGGCAATTTTTGATTTTAATCATTTTAGGGAAAAAGTTGGAGGAAAATTGGTGGCTCAATTTGGAGGAGTTAGAGGAGCTCTTCTCAACTACCTTCCAATTTTGCTAATATAAGGTAGGTTTCAAGGCTAACGCCTTTCCCTTATGAATTTTATTTACTTGTGTGATGCTATGTGTGAGTTTCCATTTTGAGTTTTTACTTGTTGTTGTGGGGAAAAATTGTATGGGAGTTGTGAGAGCCTCTCCTAATTGGGAGAAGATGCTCAACATGTGTGGGGTGGGGGAAGAGTGAACTTCCTCGGGGTCACATCATTGATTTTTTTGGAGTTGTAGCCTTGAGGGCAATATGTGTATATGTGCAATATGTGAAATGGCTTCAGAGCCAAATGGAAGCTTTGTGAAACTATGTTTAAAAGTGTTGGCTTGAGGCCTTGAGACGTATTTGTATTGGGAAGTTTTTGGAGTGGCACTCTTGAGTTGAGTGATGTCCACTACCCTACCCCATTTAAACTCACCTTGAGTGAGTTTTGTGTTGTGATAGCCATGGGAGTAATTTTATGTTTTGTTGTTGAATGTATTGTTGTGTTGTGGTTTGAGTTTTCCTAGTGTGAGGATGACCTCCTAGCTCGGGGGTGACTCATGAGTGAGTCAATGGTAGGGAGGAGAGAAGTTTGTTGTGGCTTCTTTCCACTCCTTGTGTTATTATAGGTTCTTTGAGCTATGAAGTGTAGGAGAAAATGAAGCTTCCTTCTTGTGTTGTCATTTTGAACTCTTGAGAGGATATGGCCAAGTTTGGCCTTATGTAAATGTTTTAGTTAGAAGAGAGAAGAAATTTTCCTCTCTTGGAATGTAAAGTCCTATATTTTAGTTTTGAGTTGTATTTAAACTTATTGCACTTGGAAATAAAAGTTTTATTGCTTATTTTAGTCGATATGTGAATGAGAAAAAAAAATGGTGAATATGGTTAGGCTTTGTATCATTTTTAGTTTTCAAAAGAGGAGAATTTTTTTCTCCCTCTCATTTGTAAAAGCATGATTTTTCTTGTGGGTATGAAACTATTTGCATTACAATAGAAATTTTAATTTATTGATTTCAATGTTTGTGATTAAAAAAAAAATAGAGTAATGAAAGAATGATATGGTTTTATTGCCATTTTATTTTTATGTTTATTTTTAAAAAAAGAAATTTAGTTGTTGCTATATATTTGAAGTATTTAGTTAAATGCATTTGCTTTTAAAACAATATATAATGAATAAATTCTTTGAAGGAATGATTATGACGAAATATGGTTTTTATAAAAAAAATATGTTCCTTTGCTTTATATAAATTTGATATGAAAAAAAAAAAAGTATCTTTTGTTTATTTGTTTAAAAGAAAATCTATGAGTTTTGAAGGAGAAATGTATATTTGAGATTATATATATATATAACTCATTAAAAAAAATAAACGTTGTGTTAAAAATGAAAATTGACTGTTACACATTTTGTATGGCTCGCAGTCTTTTTAAAGGTGAAAAGAAAAGAATTATGTGGTGGGGGGGTTCGAACCCTCCCCACCGTCACCTTTTATATAGTGGGAGTGTGGGGAGCGGGTTGAGCCCCCACCCCACACTCCCCACTCTTGCCTTCCCCCACAGGCCAAATACCCCTGCGCAGACTATAGTTCGTCCCCTCCACAATTTTGCCACCGCCAGTTCCTTTACCCTGCGGCCTCCCTACTGCTGTCCCCTCCGCCGCTACCACCGCCATCCAGCAGCTCCACACTTCACCTCAGTTCCACCTCTCTCCTTTTTGGCCCCACTGTGGGCAGTAAACCCCACACCCAAAGCATGTTTAATATACACATTAAAATTATATATATAACATATGCACTCCCATGAATGGCCCTCCATTAAACCTACAAACACAAATCCAAAACAAAATAAGAGAAGAGGAGAAAAAAAACAAGGAGAAAATAAAATGAGATTTGAGAAATAGGGTTAGGGCTTTTTGCCCTTAAGGAAATTAGTTTTATATTGTGAGGACTTTTTAGGGCTTGGTTATTTAAAATTGCCCTTATTGTTTTATTTCCCACTCTTTTTATTAATTTTCTTTCATTGTTTTAAATTTAATTTTAAAAATGGGGTTTGAGATAAATAAAGAATTGGGTAATCTTTAATTCTTTCAGAAATGATCCTAATTTTAATTGTTTAGGGGTAAGGTAAAAATTTAAATAGAATAGTTTATGACTAGAGGGACTTTATAGTTTATTATTATTTTTTAAAATATGTTATTGAAGAGGGATTTTTATTGTTTTATTAAATGATTACACCAAATTAATTAGTGTGATGTATTCATTTTAACAATTGGGTTAATCCTTGCTTCCAAATAAAATTCGATGAGGTTAATATATAACTAAATTGTATTTAATTTAATATTCCTTTTTAATTATATCTAGAGCGATTTTATTAATTTAATAAAGATATCATTCAAACAAACTTGGAAACCTAGTAAACTATTTAAACGAAGTTAGTATAACATGTTTCCATGATCTGATCTACCAAGAAATTAGGAATAATGTAAAGGATGCATTGATAACTCTAATTGATAGAAAATGTGAAGGAGAACAGATTGATCGACTGTTGTTGAAAAATGTACAATTAATCTATTCAACTAATCTACCAATTTAACTAGTGTAACATGGACAATTTAAAACCAACCAGTAAACTTTTGATCAAATTTAGTTTTATTTCAATAAACCCTAATCCCGCCTGTGAGGCGTTATCCTGTCAGATTTTTCCCAGAATTTAGGGTTAGCTAGGTTAGTGAAATTTAACCTTGCTCAACATTAAATTATTGTTTTTGTTGGTTATCGGCATTAGGTTTTGACACTAATTTATATTTACTCTTGCATTAGATTTTGGCTTTTGATTTTAACTACGTCAAACTCCCATCATTCACTAGGTTAACCTAGGGTTTTGATCTCTTATCGTAACCCTATTGGTGACGTTAATCGCGTCATATCGACCCCCTAGTTGGCCTTCATTGTGAAATGGTATGTACAAGTGAAGGCATTACCCTGCATTCAACTGTCATGTTTACGCCTAATGCGTACCACCACCGAGCATGCTTACACTTGTGAGGGGGTTTCTAGGGAAGCATGGTAAAATTTTTGATATTTCATGTCATGACCACATGACAAATGTGGACGTGACATGTGTGATGTGTGTCGTGACCGCATGGGAAATGTGGGCATGACAGTATGGTACACTGGTATTATGTTTGTTCTTCTATTTCATGAATGAGTTACCCGACAAGAAAAGCATTTGTTGGACCAGTGATAAGACTGTTTCCATACAAATAAGAGAGCACTTGAACAAGATTGGTGACTCCAATGCCCAAAGGATTTCTCTTTGGGGATATTTCAAGAGTTTTTAGAACATGATGCAATCAAGGGAAAGAATCCCTACATCTATGGTTGAAAAATATAAGGATATAATTTGTTTTATGGTTGATACAGATTAATGTTTAATGGAAGCAGTTGAACCAAGAACTGTGTGGATCATGCCCATGGGGTATGAAGTTGATAAGCAAGTATTGGATATGTATGCTCAACATCTTCTGAGTAAACCAAAGGACACCATAGTTGAAAGATTTGGGACATATGGTAAACTCAGTGTGAAACTACATGTTAAGCTCTGAAAACTTGAATCTAAGAGAAAGATTCAAAGTCAAGTTGAAATTTATGTTGAAAGCGTTGGCATAACAAGAGAAGTTGTGAGACAAAACAGAGAAAGGATAGAGAAAGCTGAGAAGGAGAAGAAGGAAAGAGAACAGGGAAGTGTTCCGATGGAATCCACTTCTAAAGAAAGGACTACTAGGAGTTATGGTACAACTTCTGGTACATCACATTCTCCTATTGCAGAGAAAGTCAAAGAAAAACCTACTGGTAAGAAAGGAAAAAGAACAAAAGTAATGCCCAAAAGGTCATATGTCAGTGTGAAGAAAGAGGATGAAGAAATGATTGATTTAGATGATGAGGTTAAACAGTTGAAGGCCTTAGGCACTAAGGCTGTTAAAGTATCTAAGGAGAAGCCCTCCAGAAGCACAAAGTCAAAGAAAGTAGAAGCTTCAAGGGTTGCCCAAGACAAGCCCTCCAGAAGTGTAAGGGTAAGTAAAAGACTAAAGACTAAAAAACCCACCCTGTTAGTTGAGGATATTGTGAATGCAATAACTGTTCATGGGAATTTGAAGCCCATAGAAAAATATTATGACAACTTTGGTAAAGCCAACAAGAGAGTTTTGGAGGATGCTACTATAAAGTACTTGAATGTATTGAATAGAGCTCTAGTGGAAATTTTGGCAAAAAATCCCTAAGAGTTTAGACATTCTGGAAATTAGAAAAGAAGCTGCTAAAGCAAAAGATCTGGAGCTAAGGGAACATGTATTGTCTAGTCTGTGTCTAGTGATCACTAGAAAAGAAGTAGATAAGATTCTTAAAGAAGTCAAAGAGGAATTCATAAGCAAAATCTAGATGAATAAGCTGATGATTAGAGAACTGGATGAGGTAGTCAAAGAAATAGAGCAAATTCTGAAGAAAGCTTTGGACAAAAATAAATTCAATGTTTTCATAGAAGAACTAATTGACACTGATGATGCATCCATTCGAAATATTAAGGAGTTGAAAGAAAGTGAACAACAAGCTGACATCTCTTCTCTGGAAGATGAAATGCTAAATAAAGGAGATAAAGAGATGGTGAAGGAAGTTAATTTTGATGGTGCAGAGGACACTCAAATTCCTCTGGACCAATATGCTATAGAATATACAAAGATGAATATAGAAGTAGATGCTTCTAGTAAAGATGACTCTATGAAGAATAAGGAGCAAGAAGCAAAAGAGGTTAAGGACAAGGATGAACAAGAAGGAGAAACATTAGAGAATATTAAAGAGCAAAAGCGAGATGACAGTACTGGCAAGGATCTAAAAGATGGAGCTACATTTTTCACCAGAGACACTAGAGATGCAGTGAAGAAATTACTTGAGAAAGATAAGCTTGAGTTTGATGAACCAGAGCTGATTCATGGACCTATCAATTTTGACACTCTTTCCCCTCTACAAAATATGAAGTTAGCATCTGTGGCACAAGAAAAAGCAAGAGAGGAGATTCTAAAAACTTACATTGAGGATAGTGAGTTGCTTGGTCTTGCCTCTAGAATTCTGGAAAAGATTATGCCAACCTTTGAAAAGGATTCATCTGACTCTCCCTCCAGTCAGTTCAAGAGTCTGATAAACTCTATAAGTACTCATTTTGAAACCTTAGAGAAGTCAGCAGAAGTTAAAGTAAAAAATGAATATGATGAGAAGAGATTTGTTGAAATAAGGAAAATAAATAGCTATGATAGATCAGTGCTTGATACCAGTGTAAAGAGTATTCAAAATGCTCTCTCTAAAGCTATAAAGATTTATAAGTTTTGTCTAAATTGGTCTAAAGTTGTTGAAGATATTGAGAAAAAGATAAAGGACTTAGAGCTCAAATTGTCTAACATTTCTCAATCCTATAGTCCTTTAACTGAGTCTGTGGCAACCAAAGAATGCTAAGTAGTGAGTTTGTGGAATAAATTAGATTATTTGGAGAAGGAAAAGGTTAAAGTTTTGGGTAGATTGGATGAGCTCTAGGGACTAACTTCCCCCAAATTATAAACTATGTATGATCTATTGGCAGAATCCCAAGTTGATGTTGCTACTAGTGATCCTACTGATCTTCAAAAGGAAGAATCACAGGCATTTTTGTTTAGTGGGCATATATCAGTTTTGGGCATCATAAAGAAGAACTAGGATAGTGAATTATCACGGTTGAAAAATATTTTTGGTGATATCTTTTTGCTGATGAACAAGGCTTAAGGACTACATGTGTTCATATGCGGAAGTATATACTTAGAGTTTTGACCCATGTACATAAAAATTTTGAATGAATTTTGATATGTGGATTCCAGCCTTTTCCATTGATGTCAAAGGGGGAGAGGAAAAGTAGTGAAAAATGAAGAATTAATCTAAGGGGGAGCATTGGAAATCACAAGTGTATATAGTAAGGTAGAGTTGTTCTAACACTTAGTCATTTTTCACTAAGTGTTGCCATCAATGCTAAAGGGGGAGATTGTTGGCAAGAGACACTGCTAGGCATATTAGGTGTTATTATTAATGGCAACTAAATCTATCTTACACATTTGCATTTCATTAGTGGATTATACCGAAAGTCAGATTACAGATTTGTCTAAGTTTGGATAGATAGAAATAGGGCATATGACAAGGTTCAGCATTTTGGTCCACATTTCTCCACAAGAAATCATTTTGTGCTACGGATCTGAGGGAATGTTTATGGATTTCAAGCCTACCTAAATCCAAGATGTTACCCTCCGGTGATGAAGGGATTGAAAGTTACATGCATCTGAGTATCAGATTCTAGTTAAGCAGTTCAGTCCAGTGAAGAATACGCTGACTAGGTGTTGGATCCTTGTGCAGATGAAGAGAAGTGATTGATCGAGTAATTTATAAGATCTAGTGGCATTGGTTGACATGTGAGGTGACCTAGATACATAATTTCTAGTCTGCATTGGTGTTTTTGCATGGATACACCCAACATAATAGTGTTCTTAAAAAGTCTCTAAGTTTTTCTTAAGAACGACTGTAGTTGATGCAATTTCATGTAGCAGATATATATATATATATATATATATATATATATATATATATATATAATTGATAAGTTCAAGCATTTCGGTGGGTGATGATGCAAATATGAATGGATATATGTGAATGAGAGAAGTATCAAGTGTGAAGTAAAGAGATCTAAGCTCTAGATCATGGCAGAGTAGTGAAGCAGGGCAAAGAAAGATGAAGTGTGTAAAGTCAGTGTACGTAGCATAACTGGAATTGTAATCTTGCATTGTTATATGCTATTCCTCATTTCAAACATTCCAGTGAACTTTTGTAATTGATTTGTAGGCAGTGATCCTCTTTGAGCAGTGATCTCTAGGCAGTATGCCTGAAGGCATGTGCCTTCCCCATTTGCAATACTTTTAACAGAGTATAAATTCTTGTGGCTTAACCCCCACCGTGGTTTTTCCCTTAACCAGGTTTCCACGTAAAAATCATGGTGTTCATGTGTTAAGATCTTGTTGTTTCTGTTCTTGTGTTCATGGTTCTTTCTTTTCGATGTATGTGGTAAATTAATAAAGGAACAAAGTAATAAGTTTTGCAGAACACTAATTCACCCCCCCTCTTAGTGTTCCTTAAATTCAACACCCTCTCAGACACAAGCAGCTTCTGACATGTCTGTTGAAACTCTTGATAACCTAAATGCTCTCAGAATAGATTTTTCCAAAGTTCACCCCACTAGAAAAGGGTAATAAACATTGATAGTTGTAGTGTATATGCTGATCCCAAGTAATCTTCAGTATTATTTGGCTTTTTATGGCCCTCTCCCTATAACCTATTTTGTAAAGTTTCATCATGGATATTTTTTGTATCAATTCCTTGTTTTGTTTCAAAATGATTCTCATTGTCCTTGTATCATGGCAGTGCATGAGGCCACATTTCTTTAAGGGACATAGTCACATGCCCTATTTATGCTTCCACATTTTGTATACATTACTACCAGAGCATATTCACCTATAAAACTTGACAAAAATACCCCACTCTATTATGCCTCGATGGCATGGGTAGGGGAGGATGCTAGCAGAGATTGCAGAATTTGGATTTACATTTCCTTGAGATTTTTTAAAGAATTTTCAACAATTTCATTTTGTGCAAATATTGCAATCATCGTAGCATGAGACCACCTTTCCTTTGATGCAGTCCTATCAAATAGTCAGTGTGCTCTATCTATGCATTGAACTCTATAAGAGTTTTGAAAAATCTTAATTTTGTGTTTATCCTTATTGCACAGCAATGACATTTAATGACGACAAATTTCTCTAAGGCATCTTATCAAACACTTCACATCCTTTATCCGTGATTGTGCATTTTGAATACATGTCTGCCAGAGTTATTCGGAGTTCCAATATCTAACGAAAATTGTTCTCCATTATGCTTTTGATGGCATCCATGGCATGTTTGAAGGCATGAGCAGGGGATGAGTTGGGTGAGATTAGGCCAGAAATGATTTAGGGTTAATAAAAAAGACAATGGGAGGTTTTCTTGGTTGTCACAACTTGAAGAACCTCTAGTTTTGAGTTTTGGTTCTACCATTAGCCCCTAACAAAGTATTCAAATAGTGCCTTAAAATTAATGTTGGGGGTTAGGTTGGTTGTCACAACCAACCAAACCTCTAACAAAACATCCCAAAGCCTCTAAAATTAAGAATTAAGAGATTTTAAATATTTTAAAAAGGATTTTTGGTCATTTGAATTTAAAAAAAGGATAACCATGGGTATTTTGAAGAAATTAAATGCAGTTTAAATCGGAATAAGCTCTAGAAATCATGAAACTTTAAGATTTAAAAATTTGGCACATGTTCAAGGCCTCCAATGAAGAATTATTTTGGGCTCGCCATTTTATTTTCCAACTTGGTTAGGAGAAATTAAACTTGACAAGTGCTAAATTTATTTCCAAAAATCTTGTAAAAATTTGCCTCATAATTCCACCAACCTAACAAATGGAGGTACATGCATAACTTTTAGTTGGAATGGTATTTTCTCTCTAAATCTCTCCATGTTGTCCATAATGACATCACATACCTCTAAACCAAATTATTTTGCTTCAACACTTTCAAAAACCTTGTTTTAATCATTTCACAAACTACCCACAAAAAAATTAAAGTTTTAAAATATCCTAAATCAGATGGTGTAACAACCTAAAACATTGCCACATTAGGTGACACATAGTCATGAACACCCCCATAAGAGTATTTCTACCTAGCCTTCATAGATTTTGAGATTTAATTATTTTCACAAAATACCATAATCTAGATAACTGCTCCTGGAAATCTGATTGAAACAATGACCGATATTCCTCCAAAATGATGCCCCCATGCTAGATTTAACACAGTAAATGGACATGGAATAGATTAAACATGACATTTAGACAAGAGGCAAGTATGATGACTAGTGTAAGAAACATGAGACATTGTCAATTTACGACCAAAGGGAATTGATAAAGGCATTTGATCTGTGAAGATACTTATCGTTTCAATATAAAAAGTTCAAATTTTGTAGTGTTGAAATGGGGTCAGCTAGAAGCTCTAGCATGTGAAAAATTTTAATTGTTGGAGGTGTCATCTAGTAATTCTAGTCCTTAGGTGATACCAATTTCTTGACCTTTATCTAATTCCACAAGGTCTAATGAGTTTTGATCAAAGGCATTTTTATGGATTTTGGGACTATTTCCTTCATCCTAAGAGAATGTGTCCATGAATGCTTGTTTTGATGTTAGGTAGGTTTTATATGAAGCCATGATACTCCCAAACTAACCTGATATCATGCCCCCTTTTCTTATGAAATGAGTTGTATTTATCATTATTGTAATCTCAAGGCTTATGATAGTTGTTCTATGACTGCTTGTTGATTCTCAGGGGATAGTCGATCACATTTTCATTCCCCAAATTCATATGATTGTTGTAGTCATAATTTTTGTTCCTTGATGGAAAATTATATATTGATCCATCTATGTTTTGATTACTCATTGAGGATTTGTTATTTCTATCATAGTTTATCAACCTCCCATTAACATCCTACTCCCTTCTTCCACTATCAATAACAACTTGGTCAATTCTAAGGGCACTTTCAATTGCTTATTCATATGATTTGTAGGGGATTTTTTGAACTCCTTCTCATATGTCATTATTTATAGCATGTAAGAAGAGACCACAATGTTCCCTATGATCAATGTTTGGTGTGCTTGTTTAAGAATATATAACTTTCCTCCATTGTGTGATAAAATGTGTGACTGACTCGTTATTTTCTTGCTTGATCAACTAAAACTTTCATATTAATATCTTGACTAAATTTTTTATGTCAAAGGTAGCAACAAATTGATCGATGAGCTACCAAAGAGAGTGGATTGATACTTTTGGAAGTTGATAGTACCAATCTAAACTAATACCCTACAATGTCTTTGGAAAAATATTTGCTACCATCCCTTCGAAAGGAAGGAGTTCCCAAACTACTGTGGTGTAACACTTGTTATGAGAGTTGGGATCACCCTCTCCTTTGAATTTTTGAATCTCACAGAGAGGATGTGGTATTATGTCCTAACAGATGTTGTAGTCAAGAGGCTCTTTTATATACCTGAGGCATGCTCCTAAAAGGGGGTTATGTGTAGAGGGTTTTGTTCTTCCAAACATTATCCCTTCAAGTGGACCTTGTTGCACTTGTTAAATGGGTATGCTAGATTGTTGATATCCTAAAAAATGTTGGATAACTAGATGGTGTCATGTTTATGTTTTGAAGATTAGGTGGGATCATTTGTGGTTGATTTTACATCATAGGAATTCTACCTATTTGATTGAGACTAGTCATGTTGGATGATGAGGGTGAGGGAGGCTTCAATCTTTCATGGAAGCTTAGATGAGGATGATTATGTGTTACCCCTTGATTTGATTTGATCTTGTCAATGAAATGCTTTCCCTGTGCCCTCGGTTTTTCCTTAGTTTTGTTTTGGTCATTTTGTTCAACACTCTTAGCCGCAAGGGTCTTGATTCATTGGACCAAGGTTGCTATAAGGTCTATGGCTGAGGCTTCTTATTTTATTTGAGTTTTGCCACCTTGTGGTGGATTAGTGTTCTCTACAGTTTGAGTGACCCTGTTTGTTTGTTTTGATGACACTTTATATGTTGTGGCTCTTTTGTCTTGATGTACTATGTGGAGTGATTTTTGTACCTCTTGAGTTTCTTGCAGGTTCTTCTTTTGAAAACACATTCATTGTCCATTTGGGTGGCTATTTCTCTATGGTGTGTTATAGGTTGATCATTTTGATAGACCTTAGATCGAATGTTCACATGTGTTTTGATTTGGTTGAGGTTTTGGGGATTTTGTTGGATCCCCTTTGAATTTGTAATTTCACATGAAGGGACATTCCCCTAGACTTTTGCATGAAACATCATGAAATGTGTAATGTTGGTGTATAACTTACATGAGTTATTCCTAACATAACCATAGTTAGGTGGTTTTCCTCACATGTGGAAACACTAAGTCCTCTTGTTGAGTCGTTAGTAGATGTGTCAATTCATATTCACACATCACCACTACATTTGAGGATGGTTGAACCTTGAGCTACTCTCTCGGTTCAATTTTCACCACCTTTCCTATTCTCATGGAGTATTATTTCTCAAACTTCACCTATTTATACCTCATCAGTTGTAAAGCAATTTAGTTCATTTTTGATATATTGCAATTGTGTTTGACCTCTAATCCATTGATCTTGGACTTTCGCTCACACATGGTATCAACACGATTGGGATAGCATGAAATTGGTTGCTTATTGACAACATCTCCATTGGTGAATCTCTACAACCTCTCTTGCATGCTAGGCTCAATCCGGCCTTCTATCACTACATAATCAAGGAGGTAAAATTGGTTTTCAAAGAATATTTGAAACATTTTTTTGTAGGTTATAAATCATCTTTTGAGAGCTCATCGACCCTCACCATAGTGAGGTCGAATCATTGCCGAGTGAAATTATGAAAAATTGACATGAAGGAAATGATAACAAATGCAAATAAAAAAAATGCAAACCTCATATCAACTCATGATCCATTGATAGGGTTGAGAATGACGCACCCATGAACATTCTAGCTTTACCTAAATAGATGAATGTTGATTGCTTGATTCAGCAGTATAACGGTGAGATAGGGATGGATAGATGAAGGATTGGATGAATGCAAGATAGATGGATGAAAGATTGAGAGTAAAATTTGGCAGATTAAGGATACTAGAAGAAGATTCATTTCAAATGGCTCAAGAGAGGCTACCTTTATAGAAAAAGGCAAATTCGAATGGACGATTGTGATTGAGAGTTATGTTGAAAGATATGGACAATCAAGATCGATTAGGGTTGGATTAGGGTTTCCCACTCAAAGAGGGATTGTAGTCACATGACAAGTGTGCGAAGGAGAATGAAAGGAATCTAACTCAAATATTTTATTTGAATTAGCTTGCACATGTGAAGGGGTTAAGTGGAAGATGCAACATGTGACACATGTTGCAATGTGGTGAGAGGTGAGGGAATAATTCAAAATTTTAATTTGAATTATGCAAGACATGTGACTAGGTGCAATTAATTAAATAAATGGGATTTATTTAATTAATTAGGAATGTGATCAAGTGGGATGAATTAAATAAAGTGGGTTTATTTAATTAACCAAGAAGGTGATTAAGATGGGATGAACTAGGACTTAGGGGAACACATACAAGGTCATGTCGACAATGTGTTGTGTAACCAGGACCTAGGGAAAAGACATACAAGTTCATGTCAACAATGTGTTATGTCGAGACATGGACATTTTTTAGTCTCTACATTTTTCCCCTCTTTGAGATGATGTTGCGAGATGATAAGATTTATGTCAAGTAACATCATTTCAAAGAAGTTAAGGAAATGGATAGAGGAAAAGGATAGGATGATGATGCCCCCTCGAGAGGATAGGTGGGTTGGAAAAACATGGGTAGGATCTCGAAATGAAAGGGATTGGTCAAGAAAGATAAGGGAATAGATAGAAGAAGTGAAGAATGTGTTATGATATAATGAAGGTGAGAAACCATGATGTTTGATATAGCACGAGAGGTTATGCACCAAGGTATCATGCCCCACCATAATACAAGCTTGTCTAGATACAAGATATGAATATTAGCTAGGTTGGATGCAGATAAAAATGCAAGATAAAATGATAACACACACAAGCAAGCAAGCGAGCGTGCACAAATGATACAAAAACAAACAAGGTATTGCCCCTGTCAAGCTATAAACCAATGATTGATTGATTGATTGATGATGAGGATAAAAGTATTGTCATGGTGGGGTATGATATATCCCTAGACCAACACAAGGATAAGGGAACGATATATCTCATTGATGATGATGTTTGATTGATTGATTGATTTGGTTTACGACAAGATTAGGATCAAGGCCACTAATGTGATTGGATAATTTGATACAATTGATTAACTTGATTGGTGGATAAATGATGACTTGCATTTGGATCATTGCTTGGATTTGGTTTGATTGAAGAATTGGAAGAAGTGATTGAAGGATTGATTAGATGAAGTGATGATTGAATTGATATGATGAATGTGATGAAGATAGATGATAGAAGAGTGATGAAAGAAGAAAAAGAAATATCATTTGTGCCTGAATCTAGGTACTTCCTTTGTATCCTAGATTACCTACATACCCTATATCCACGGGATCAAGGCAAGCAACAATGAAGATGACATGTAGTTCTGATTTGGGTTTTATTGATGGGATGATATGGATAGGATTGATATGATTATGGATTGATTGAGATTGATTAGATGATGTTTGATGACTTGGGATTTGATTTGATTTGATTTTGATGTGATGGATTGTTTTGATGTGGAATGGTTTGATTTGAGTTGATGATTGGAGTGATTTGATTTGATTTGCTTTGATGGATTCGATGATTGGATTTTGATTTGGATTGATTTGATGATTGGATTGGATTTGTTTTGATTTTGATGATGTGATGAATTGTTTGATAATGATTTGATTTTATTGCTTGGATTTTTTTTGGTTGGATATTTGATTTTTTTTGGATTTTTGGCATGTTTTGATTTTTTTGTATTTTTGGGAATATTTTTTTTTTTTTTGGTTTGGATTTTTTAAATATTTTGATTTTTTGGATTTTTAAAATGTTTTGATTTTTTTGGGGTTTTTGAAACATTGGCATTGGATGATGATTTTGATAGCCTTTATGCTAGGTACCAATGACAAGGGGGAAACCAATTCTAGGTGCAAGGGAATGAATGGGATTCGACAAAAGGATGGATGATAGTGGATGGATGAAAGGATCATGATAAATAGATGGATAAAGGGATGTACGATAGTGGATAGGATGAAAAAATCACAATGGATATATGCATAAGGATGTGATCTCCAAAGGCTATGTGACATAGGAATAATATGCCCCATTCTAAATAGTAGACTTAGGCTTTTTCATGACAATGCTTAGGACAATGGGATGATAGGATGGATTGGATAAGATGGATAAATGGGTAATGACTAGAGGATAATGATAGGATGGGTTGGATGGGATGAGGTACATCAAGAGATATCTAAAACATGTTTCACATTGTGCCCCCATTTATTTATCAAGATCAAAAGGAGATAGGGAGGATGGATGGAGGATATGATATGGCAAGATAGGGCATGATAAGATGGAAAATGATAGATTGGATAGAGAGTTTGGATGAGACAAGGTGCCCCCAAGTGTAAGTGACATAGAAGATCGACCTACACATGACACCTGTTTACGAGGTTTTCTTCATGGTACTTGTCCAAGGTGCCTATTTACCCAGTTTTCACTGTTGGACAAAGGGATTTCTCTTTACTTTTTTGATATTTTGATATTTTTTTAATTTTTTTTTTTGACTTTTTGGATGGAAGAAGGTGGATATGGACGAGAGGGACTCAAGTGTCTAGTTCCATGTAATGTTATAGTCCCATTAGAAAAGGATGTCATCACAAATGGACCATCTCAAGTCGTTATGCTCAAGATGTTGGTAGGGTGATTGCGTGAAAGTGAGATGGATAGGGTAGATAGTGGATTATGGAGGGATTGAAAGTGGATTATGATGTGGATTATGGAGGGATGAAAGTGGATTATGATGTGGAGTATGATGGACTTATGCAAAAGCATGGACCATAGGAAGGTGATGGGGGAGATATGTATGATAATGAATGAATGATGGAGTGATGGAGGTGTGAAAAGGAATCATGACCGATGGTTGTACACACCATGATAAACATGGAAGGTTTTGAGTGAATGGAGGTGTCGGAAGCAATGGAAATGTTTGCTTAGGAAATGGATGATTTAGGGCTTTTGGAACCCACAAGGACTTAGTATTTTTCTAATTTTTTCTTTTCATGTGGGGTGGAGAAATTTGATATTTTTGAATGGAATGGCATTTTTGAATGGAAGAGGATGGTTGGGATTTTCAGGATGTGGATGCCTCATTTGACTTTCTTGAGTTTTTCTTAGGTACCCATATCATTTTGCTTTTGGACTTTGCTTTTGGAGGTATGGGTTTGGATGGATTTTTGAATGTACCTTGCTTTGAATTTTTGGATTTATTTCCTAAGGTATTATGACCCTTAGGATGTTTGGATTTATATGTAGAGGCATGCAAATGTTTATTTTTAAATCCCATGTGGTGGGTGGAAAGAGTAGAATTTTTATGTTTACACAATGTGTGCGTTTGTTTCTCAGGATTAGGAATGTGAGGGAATTTATGGATGATAGGTATGTTAGGCATTGGAAGCAATGGTGGTAAAGTAGATTGTGGGATATTAGGAGTTGGAAGGAGTGGAGGTAAAGTGGATGGTGGAAGGTGAATGGTCACATGCTTTTGACATTTATAGGATGAGGGAGGTGGAATGGCAACATATGTTTTAGGAATATGATGGGGTTTATGATGGAAGGAAGTGGATTTAGGAAGTGTGGAGGAAGTACCAACATCATTAGATTGTTGACCTTGGGGTGTGTATCCAAGGCCAAATGAGCGAGGAGGGACCTTGACATGGATTGGCTCCAAAATGCCTTGTTCATGTAGGTCTAAACCTTTACCCTGGTAGTTCATGTTTTGGAGAATGCGATTGACTATAGGACTAGGTGTAGTTTGGACACTAGACTTGAGTTGATTATGTGATGGAGAAGGTAAAGTCGATCATGGTTGTTGGTGTTCTAAGGAGGAACACTCATGAATGAATGTGGATAGACTAGTAGGCTATGGGGGATTTGAAATGGGATCAATGGTGGATGTGGAAGGATCATTAGGATATTTCGTATGTTCATTCGGATCCAAATTACTTGTTTGATCTTCTATGTTTGGTTTGGAGGAACATGTCTCATCATGACATGTGGAAGGTGTAGGATCATGGATTGGGCTAGATGGAGGATGCCTAGGAGTAATTTGGATGTCTTGCTCATGGATTATAGGATTATGGATAGGATCAAGGTGCTCATGGATAGCTTCTTCACCGTTATTATCTTGATCATAAAGAAGGTACATGTTATCAATAGATTGGATGGGGATGAGTTGATCTTGATTAGATTTAAGAGCTATTGTTTCTTCATGCTTAGGATCGTGCTCTTGACATAACTCTTGGTTTTCTTGAATGGAAGTGCAAGGCTATTTAATAAGCTTGATAGCTTTTAGATCACATGATGGCATTAGAAGACTAGACAAAGTGTTTAAGGACTCGTGGGGAGGCTCAAGAATAGGTGTTTGATGACATGGCAATATTTTGTTACTTGCTAGTAGCCAATGGATCACATCCTTTGCAAGGGTATGGGCAAATGGACAATATAGGGGATGGATGATAAGGGTGGATGGGATTTGAGGCTTAGGATCATTATTAGATTGAGGGCTAATTGGATGGCTAATAGGATTAGATGGATTAGGACTTGGGCTAGATGGAAAGATAATAGAATTAGAGGGATTGGTTTTATCCAAGACAATCTTAACACAATCTTCTAGGTTCTTGACCAATCTTTGAAATTGGACACAAGTGGATATGGTATGGACCCTATATCTATGGTATGTACAATAATGGTTTTCATTATACCCTCGAGGTTTAATCATAAATGGAGAATATGCTTTGAACGAGTATAGCTCAATCAAATTTGCCTGGACAAATTTCTCTAAAAGTATCTCCATGGAATCTTTTAATGAAGGGTTAGTGGAACATGGGGATGAAGGTGATGAAGGTGATGAAGGTGATGAAGGGCTTGATAAAGGTGTTGGGATGGGACTAGTTGGCTCATGTGTTGGCATATGATTGGATGGTGAAGGTGACTCAAAGGAGGCACTTGCTAGGTTGGTTTCTCCCTTGTCAAAGGATTTTAGGGCTTGCACAAGATGACTGGACTTTCTTGATTTATGTACATAGGGTATTTGGACTTTCTTGTTGTTTGTGTCAGGACATTTGATTGCCATGCGAATAGGTTTGGTGATGAGGTGGCATGATAGGACTTGTACGTGAAAGGTCTTGTGAGGTGGATTGTTGTGGACATTGGTTGATGTTGAAAGTTTGTTGAGAAAGTAGTTGGGATATGATGGAAATGGAGTTAGGATCATTGGATGGTAGACTTATGGAAGTACTTGCATTCGAGGTGTTGCTAGGAATAGTGAGGGTGATTTGTGGTATGGATGTGGCGGCATTATTGTTTGGATTATGTGCTTGTTGGGCTTGTGATTGAATGTGTGATCATTAATATTGGCCTAGGACTTGATGTTGTGGGGATTGTTGATGTTGTGGTGACACAGGGTCTTCTTCCTTTCTATATAACCACCTAAGTTGACTAAGTTGATTAAGCATTATTTTGGTGCCATAAGGATCATTCTCATAGATGTTGTTTAGAAATTCCATGTCCATGTTTACAAGTGATAGATGTGGAGAATTGATTGTCTATGTAGAATGATGATGTGTAATGGCCAGAAATGATTAGGGGTTTTACTTGGATGATGAGGACTATGGTGATGATGATTAGGATGTCGAAGATGACTAAGATGATGAGATTGGATGACTTGAAAGAATTAGGATGAATGATGGTGGAATTATTAGGATAGGTGACTAAGATGATTTAGGATAATGGTAAGGGTGATGTGGGATAATAAGGTGGGATGACTTGGATTGAGGTGATTAGGATGAATGGATTGGGATGAAAGTGGTTAAAATGATAAATGTAGGTGATGGTGTGGAGTGATTGGGATCAAATTTCAAGACCTTAGGATGATTTGATTTGTTTTGTTTTTTATGGATGGCTCTCTATGCTTGAGATAGACTAATGATCTCAAGTAAGAGGGTTGATTGGATTGATTCTCTATACTTAAGGCAGACTAATGACACTTAAGTAATAGAGGATTGATTGGATTGATTTAATTGGATGACTTACTTAAGATAGACTAATGATCTCAAGCATGTTTGGATAACAGTTGATGATGATCAACTAAGGTCTTGATTTTTGATTGGGTTGATTTGGATTTGGATTGGGATGAAACTAGTTGGGATGTGATTTGGCTTGGGATGATTGGATGATGTGTAATGACCAAGATGATGATTAGGATGCTTAGGGGTTGATTAGAAAGAAAGTGGTTTAGAATGATTAGGGTTTGAATTATGGTGAATTGGGTATGATTAGGAATGGAATGGCTGAAAATGGGTGATTAGGATGAATGATGGTGGAATTTGAATGTGTTGGAAGAAATGAGTTGGATGACTTGTCTTTATGTGCTTGGTGTTTATCTTGATTCAGCAATGTTCAATCAAATGATCACACATGTACAAACATGATTCAGTCACGCAAGACACATAAGCAATTTTGGATTTTGAAAATGAAATGAATGTAATGATGATTAAACAAGCACATGTGGAGGACACATCAATGAGCCCTATGACTAGTTATGTTTGAAAAAGGGTATGGCCAATTAGGTCTTAGGCTATGTTTACACGAGGTTGACTAAGGAATTGAAAGCAAAATCCTACCACACAACTAGGAGAAAGGGGTAACCCACCCTTCACCTTCACTTCCCAAAGGTATAAAGTTCTTTGGGGCTTAGCCAAGAGTGACAAGATTCTAAATCTCAATGAGGGTGTCTTTCAATTCAACCTCGATTGAGGTCGTCCCTTGGAGTGGTGTGTCTCCAAGCAGCCTCCTAAGCAAGGTAAATAAAAATAAACCAAGTGAGGTGTTTTTGATCTCTAAGATCACCTTGTGGTACGAGGAGAGAGAATACACACTCACACTTGTAAATTAACCGTTAGAAAATGAAATGTGTGTGAAAATTGAATGGATAAGAGGTGTTTTTTATTCTCAAGATCACACGAAGTGCATGAGAAGAGCATACACACAACTAATCACATGCAACTTAATCAAGAAATGAAGACACTTGTTCTTGTTTAACCCAAAGTCAAGATGTGTGATTGAAGACAATGGTTAATTTTAGCCCAATTTTTTTGATGTGATTGCTAAAGCAATATTCATTTTAAGCCCAAATTGAAATGTATGATGCAAACAAGATTGATTGATTAAATGAAAGAGATGAATGATGAAATGGATACACCTGATCATTTCTCTCTCCCATCCTATTATGTATGCTGATTGTGATGTTTTTCCAGCCCCGTAAGGTCACCTACAAGCCACAAAATCAAAAAATAAGCAAGTGAAACTGCCTAGGGATTCGTTATGTGCAAAATCAAGAAACTGATAAAATATGTTGTAGATGAACTGATACAAGAAAATAAATTACATGATCACATTCTACATGAAATTCTATGCACTTTGAAAAAAAAATTCATTGAGAAAGGATGAAATATGCAAAAGTTATCTGTGATTGAAGTTTTCATGCAAGTTCGACTTTGACTACCAAAAAATGCATCAAAATGGTACATTCACTTGATAAAATAATCACCATTATAAATTTATCTGAGTCCTCTTTCCAATGAGTGTTCATTTGCAAAATTCTGCCACCGTATCCAAAAGTTGTGAAAATTTGAAAAAATCAGCCTCCTTTGGCATGTAGGAGGCACAAGAGATTAACCTGGTAGTTTAAGCTAACCACTGACAGTTTGCATTTGTCCTGGTCACATGTGGTGTCTTCATCCTGGTGGTTAAGATTTGGGTGATTGGATTCAAGGTTAGCATCTAATCAAACTGCTAGTAGTTATGAACTGAGTGGTCACATGATATGCTTTTCTCCTCGCAATTTAATGCTTATGGTTAGAACTTAGCAGTTTATGTTAAGCAATGCCCTTGGTTGGTCATGTGACCAAGGGCCAAGTTAAAGAAAAAATGAAAAATAAAAGAGGGACTGGGATCACCAGCCCCTATTCATGACTATGACCAAGCCATAAACAAAACCTAGCTGATAGTATGTGACCAAGCAAAAGCCGTAAACACGTTTGTAAAATGAATCTGTCAATCTAAATGGATGTAGAAGGAGGTGACTAGGGTTTTCATGCAGTAGGTCAAACTTTGGCAGAGGTGACTTGTATGAAGTGGTGGCGGTGGGAAGAAGATGGTGGATTGTAGGTGAAGCTTAGGAGAAATGCAGATGTCGACAGAAGCATCATTGAGTGGTACTCAGGAATGTTTAGTGGTGACTGGGAGATGCATCCAAGGATGAATGAGATCTCAATGGGAGTACAGAAAGTGGGAAAATGAGTCGGCACCCAAGATGTTGATGGGTTTTAAACTCTAGGTGACTAGATTCCAACGAGATGGTGACTGGAACCTAAGGTCACTAAAAGTGGTGGCGCAATGCAAGTGCCAATGACGAGAATATACCTAGATGATGACCATAAATTCAAGTGTTGGTAACTGTTAGGATTTTTTTCAAGGTATCGACTGGTGATTGTGTGGTCATAAGTTTCAAAGTGGCGGTGACTACACTACAATAGGTGGCAAACCTAAGTTTGAATTGGCTGTGACAGTGAGGAAATGGTGATTAGGGGTTCTAAAAATAGCAGTTAGGGTTGTTATTAGGATGTTAAGCCCGTGGAAGAGTTTAAACAGGCAAAGTGCTAGGGTTCAGTCCACAGTTTATAGCAGCAACCAATGGTGGCAATAGGCATGGGTACAAGGTGTTGACAGGAAAATATGGATGCGACGAGTGCAGGAGATAGGATGGAAGATGGTGGTGACTCCCTATGGCAGCAGCGTAAGGGTTGCAGAAGGTTTGTATGCGATAGCAGTGGAGGAGCAGAGTCATTTGGGGAATGGAGGGCGGCGCTAGGGTTAGGAGTGGATACTAATGGTGGCAATCGGGTATGGTGGGGGAGGAGAATCTAGTGGTGACCAGAGTTGTGTAAGAGTCAACAGGTGTTGACAAGATAGTGATAGGGAAGTACAGGAGGCGGTGACAGCTAATGGAAATGGCGACCTTAACTTTGCAAAGACTGCAACAAACCTTTTAAACCACCATTAAATCCTACAGAAAATAGACTTCACCCAAACAACTAAAATATTCACACAACCTGTGATCATATCCATGAAGTACAATACGGACTAGGGGTCTATGGGTCCATACGGATCCGTACTGTATGGATTTGCAGGCCTAAAAAAAATTTCAAATTTTTTAAAAAAATTTAGTCACCAAACCTAGGTGTATTTACAGTCAAAATTTATGGAATCGGTCTCCTGATCGCAACGGTGTAGTTAGTTGTTGCCCAAGATGCAACCTGCAATAGCTCACCCCCAAGATAAGGCATGCCAAATGAAATCATGAAAAATTGACATGAAGAAAATGCAAATCAAACGAATGCAAACCTCATATCAACTCACAATCTATTGATAGGATTGAGAGTGCTGCACCCGTGAACATTATAGCTTTACCCAAAGGGATCAATGTTGATTGCTCAATTCAGTAGCATAACGGTGAGATAGGGATGGATAGATGAATGATTGGATGAGTGCAAGATAGATGATTGAGAGATTGAGAGGAAAATTCGGCAGAGTAAGGATACTAGAAGAAGATTCATTTTAAATGGCTCAAGAGAGGCTACCTTTATAGAAAAAGGCAAATTTGAATGGACGGTTGTGATTGGGAGTTATGTTGAAAGATATGGATGGTCAAGATTGATTAGGGTTGGATTAGGGTTTCCCACTCAAAGAGGGATTGTAGTCACATGACGAGTGTGTGATGGAGAATGAAAGGAATCTAATTCAAATATTTTATTTCAATTAGCTTGCACATGTTAAGTGGTTAAGTGGAAGATGCAACATGTGACACATGTTGCAATGTGGTGAGAGGTGAGGGAATAATTCAAATTTTTAATTTGAATTATGTGAGACATGTGACTAGGTGCAATTAATTAAATAAATAGGATATATTTAATTAATTAGGAATATGATCAAGTTGGATTAATTAATAAAGTGGGTTTATTTAATTAATCAAGAAGGTGGTTAAGATGGGATGAACTATGACTTAGGGGAACACATACAAGGTCATGTCGACAATGTGTTGTGTAACCAGGACCTAGGTCAAAGACATACAAGTTCATGTCAACAATGTGTTATGTCGAGACATGGACATTTTTTAGTGTCTACTCCGGGAGATCCTCACACAGAGGCATTTTTTTTCTAGTTTTTCATGCCTCACATAGACGTCAATCTATATACTGTGAAGCATGTCACAAGGAGGCTAAATCAATGCACATCTTGGTGCCTTTTCAAAGGCTAAAATTGCCCCTGTATCTGCTGAAGGTGCCTGACAGAGAGGTCAAACTCTTTGCTCCAAAGAGGGCCGACCCTCTCATCCAGTTGATGCCCCATCCCATGGCATTCAAATTCCCCAACGACAACAATTTTTTGTGGCATTTTTGCCACACTTACCAGTCTTCCGCTCAGCCTCTCCTCATGTCTTCACCACAATTACCAGTCTTCTTCTCACACATGCTATCAGAGCTTGCAATTTTAGATGAAATAGTTTTAAGAACCCTAAACTTAGCTTAATTTGGCACTTTATAATGATAGTGCATTGATAGGCTAGAATGATAGAGGACAAAAAATCCTGGGCATTTTTGCCTTTTGAACGTCTCAATTATGAGATTGTATGCAAAAGTAATGGCCTTTACAATTTTTGCATATGCAAAAAAAATACACCTTCAAAAAAAATTTCAGTGTGCTTTGAAAATAAAAGGGAGAAAAAAACTTGAAGAGGGAAGAAGTTAAGCCCCCTGTGGTAGAGTGTGACCAAGCGCTAAAAAACCATATCACTAGGAGCTTATATCACATGAATAGTGACACATTCCACTATATACAAGTTGACAACCATCGCAATTTCAAAACGATTTCAAAAAACATAACCTCACGTCCTCCTGCGGGCTATTTCTATGGCATTGACGCCATGTTGGCGGTCTCATCAAAGACATTTTGGCAAGTGGCCTAGACTGCAACAAAGGGCAAGAGTAGATTGCAGAAGGCAATTGGAGGGAGCACATGCCGAATCATGAGGCTAGAAGGAAGGAAGGTTGTGTTTTTTGAAATTGTTTTAAAACTATGATGGTTGTCAAATTGTATACAGTGGAATGTGTCACTATACATGTGACATAAGAAACTTGGGGGGTGATGACATCAGCAGAGAGCAAAATAGAAAGGGAGAGGGGGACAAAATTTTCTCAAATAAGCTCCTAGTCATATGGTTTTTTAGCCCTTGGTCACACTCTACCACAGGGAGCTTAACTTCTGCCCTCTTCAATTTTTTTTTCTCCCTTTTATTTTCAAAGCACATTGATTTTTTTTAAGGTGTACTTTTTTTGCATAAGCAAAAATTGTAAAGGCCATAACATTTGCATACGATCTCATAATCAAGACATTCAAAAGGAAAAAGTGCCTAATTTTTTGTCCTCTATCATTCTATCCTATCAATGCACTATCATTATAAAGTGCCAAATTAAGCTAAGTTTAGGGTTCTTAAAACTACTTCATCTAAAATTACAAGCTTGTTGGGACAAAGACAAAAAGGGAAATTGCTATATGATGTCATGCACTACTTATAAAGTGCTACTTTAAGTGGGGGTAGATAAGTAAGAAGAGTGCACACAATCACTTCTTCTATCACTAAAGAACCACCTTAATCACTTCTTCTAATAGGAATAAAAAGAGATAAAATGCCACCATATAAAATAGAGTTAAATCGATGGGTCATAAGTTCAATTGTTGGTGATCATATGTCACCATTTCTGGAAATGTTCATAAAAATTGAACCTTGTAGAATCTACAAGATTTTAATGAACCAAAGGTATTATGATGTCGGTATTAAAGGCACAGTTGAACTAGGGAATGGTATTCTAAATAATGTATACTACATTCCTAGTTTATTTAAAAATTATCTCTTAGTATATGCACTTACCAATTCTGAAAAGATGGTAGAATTCACTATAGATGCTACCCTCATTAGAGAGTCCAAATATAGAAAACTAGTTGCAGTTGGTAAAGTCTGCCATCTAGAAGCGTGCTTCATATTTTCACACTTTACAGCTAATGAAAGAGAAGTTAACTCAGAGCCTAGTATCAAATCAAGGCTCAGTTCAGATGGCTCAAATTAAGTTGATTATTAGGACTCTAATAAAGTAATTTTGTTGTACTTGTAGTTCAAAAAAAGTGTCAAATAAAAATCACTTGTGTAATCAATCTTCAAAATTGGGAATTGTATATACACTGAATTATAAAGTGTAATGGGGGGAACAATCATTTCTCAAAGAATCACATAGATTCTTTATCTCATTTGCATGTGCACATATGCACATCCTTTTATCAGGCTTCAATATACCAACTTTTGTACACATTTGAGATGATTTATCTATTTTGTGAATATTCAGAAAATTTAGAATTTACAACATATTTTACTTGGAGAGTTCTCAAGATTAGCATCTAGGTCTACATCGGCGTCATCATCATCTGGAGGAGCCATCTAAAGTCCTCTCTTTGTTTTCTCTCTTTAGGAGGAAAGTTTTTTCCCATAGAGTTTTTTTTCTTTCTCTATTTTATGAGAGATGTTTTGTAAATGAGTACCTAAAATGGCACACAACCGGGACTCATATCTAATAAACCCACCTAAGCTATGCTTAAGGGGGGCTGTTGGAGTATAACTTGCATGAGTTATTCCTAACATAACCATAGTTAGGCAGTTTTCCTCACATGTGGAAAGACTAAGTCCTCTTGTTGAGTTGTTAGGAGATGTGTCACTTCATATTCGACACATCACCGCTACATTTGAGGGTGGTTGAACCTTGAGCTATTCTCTTGGTTCCATTTTTGCCACCTTTCTTATTCTCATGGAGTATTGTTTCTCAAACTTCACCTATTTATACCTCATCGGTTGTAAAGAAATTTAGTTCATTTTCAATATATTGCAATTGTGTTTGATCTCTAATCCATTGATCTTGGACTTCCACTCACACATGTAAAAATGTAAAAGAACTCATCCCAAAAGGATTTGTTGAAGTGATAGAAATACAAAGTAACTCAATCAAAAGTTTTTGTTTTTCATGTTGGGTTCAACAAAATATGTATTCTTCAAAACATGACTCAGACACAAGTGTGAATAAGTCATCTCTGACTCAGTACATTGACCCTCTCCTTGCTTTTGGTGACCTCCAAGTCACTCTCTCTGTCATGACAGAAGCCAATCAACCCGGGGCGAGACCCAGGGGTTATTCTATTCACATGGGAGCAGAACCTCATGATGAGTGGCCAACCTGATTTAGGGTTGTGTGGTTGTTTTGGAGTTTCATTATTCTCTCAATGGCAGTTATTATTGAAATGATGATATGACCCAAAGGGTCACTTGTGATTTTTCTTCTCTTGGGGTTTCTCTTATTCTAACACCTACATGGATGTCTATTTGCTCCATTTATGTTACTAGCATGTTTTAACCTACCTTTGTGGTCTTGGAGGCATTGTTGAATTTTTATGTCTTATTATACAAATCTAGTGGTGTGTTGTTTCTCTTGTGTGAGTTGTGGTCTATGGTTTATTTTCTCTATTTCTTCTAGAATTGCATTGACCCACTCTCCTCTAAGTGTCACAACCCTTAATTTCAGATATTTAATAAATATTATTATTAATATTATATCTTGACTAATTACGACTATGTTTTGATAGGAACACTCTCTCGAGGGAGAGA
The DNA here is from genome assembly GCA_027924645.1 of Cunninghamia lanceolata. Classification (NCBI taxonomy): domain Eukaryota; kingdom Viridiplantae; phylum Streptophyta; class Pinopsida; order Cupressales; family Cupressaceae; genus Cunninghamia; species Cunninghamia lanceolata. Next base: position 6,676,590 of record BSBN01000978.1, read on the forward strand.
GAGTATCATTGAGGAAGAGGGTGTTTATCCTATTAAAGGAAAAATGTGGTGAAGTGAATCTACACACACCAAATAGATTTCATATAGACTAGAATTTACATCACTATATTTGATTGTGCATGAGAAAAATAATTGCATAAATAATTTGATGGATAGAGTAGATATTTGGTCACAATAAAAATGTTGATTACCTTTCATATTAATTAATTATTTAGATATATTTTTGAAGAAGATTATTTTGTCCTTTATCATTATTGTTTTAGAAATGACGGTTATTGGAATCTTTGGAAATTAATATTTCTTCTCAGTTTCTAATTAGTGGGGCTAATTTTAGAAAAGAGTGGGAAAGGTGGAGAAGTTGGAATTTATTGCATCGTCTATTTATCTTGATGCATGTTATCAAAGAAGATCAGGGAAAAATAAGAATCTTTTAAATAGGTAAGAAAATTGGAGAGTTGGGAGGAAAGAAAGAACAAAGAAGAAATAGGAGTTGAAAAAGCAGATATTTGAAAAAGCTAAATTTTGGGAAAAGCTAGGAACTTCTGGGTATGTATTTCATTTTGAAAATTTTTTTGTTATCTATTCTAATGGAGTTTTATATATTTGTGTTCTTCCTTGATGAGATTTCTTTCTGAGTCTAGTTTGTGGTCTAGACTTCAGAATATTAGGCATTTATTGAAAACATCAAAATTTCTTCTTTTTCTTGATCTCAGGATTCTCATCAGTTTGTTTGATTTAGGTTGTGAATAAATCTTTTTCTTCAGCATCAATTGATTGCTTTGAATCTATAAATCTTGTCGCTATTATGTTCTACTCATTTTTTCATGAATTGTTATTACATAATTGTGATTCTAGTTATGATCATCAACCCTTATGGAGCACATGAAAACCAAATTCCTTTTCTACCTTAAAAGAAAATAAAGTAATCCAAAATATGTTTCAATCCAAGATATTTACATGCCTCTTCCCTATATTTGTATTTGTTGGAGGATTTTTTTAAAAACTATTCACCTAATTTTTTTTGTATTTATCCTCAATGGTGGCTTGTAAGGAACTAAATCTTAGAAAAACCTTTGTTTTATCTCAAAAGTTTCAAAAGAACTTGCATCAAATCCATTTTTTGTGTATCGTACGATCATATAATACCTTGAAAAAACATTTTTTTAGGCTTTATATCAAATAGTTCACATGCCGTGTCTTTGCCTCCACTTTTTGTACACATATCTACATGGGAAGTTGCAACTATAACATCTGACAAATTCCTCTATCCTCTGGCCTTCGATGGATGTCAATACCCCGTCCCAAAGCTCCCACACTAGTTCAAGCAGAGAAGTTGTTGGCAAATATTTTCTTTATTGTATGTTATTCTTGATTTATACCACAACCACTATAGTGAAAAGTTGGCATTTGTAGTTGGTATGTTGATATTTCCTACACTATCCTTGGATAAAGAAATTGATTATAAAAGCTACCAATCATTTTTCTTAAAAGTTTTTGTCTTTTAATAATCAATTATTTTCTTACCAGTAATCTCTTTGTTGCTATTCTAGGGTTCATTACTCCAGAAGGACATGATTATATTATGACATTTCATTGCATAATGTTCTTATATTTTAGAGTGTAATATAAAAATAATGCGGATAAGACTTTAGTACTTGGGATGGAAAGTTTATCATATCAAGAAGTTTGATCTTTTGAGACTCTAGCTAGTTGCTAAGTCTCGAATCTGGTATTGCTTTGGTCCTTTTGATTCCTTCCATATCCTATTTTCTTTCTAATACTAATGTCTTATGATTTAATTTATAAATGATTCATATATAATCCCTAGATGTGTTGTTTAACCCTTTTAAGTAATTGGTTGTGAGTATATTAATAGCTTAGATCCATTCTAGGATAGTGTAATTCTATATTGACAATCAAATGAGTTTATTTGTAATCTTATTTATGTGATTTTAATATAGTCTCTAATTGGGCTATCAAAGCTAGTATTCAATGACTTTGATTTGGTCAACTTTAATATAGGGATTATTTCAACAAATTATGGTTTTAGTTTCATATTTCTTGGAATATTAAGTTAAGGAAGTCATAGGGTTTTAATCTACTATATGACAAATATGAAACTTGGGGTATGCTTTAATTACTTGTATTATATATATTATTAATATCAAGTGAGATTGATCTTAGTAATCCATAAATTGGTTATGTTGAGAATAATTGTAAACTTTGATAATCATTAATAATTTTGATTCATCCATGTATATAACTTGTGCATAAGAAATCACAAGTTCTTATTAACCTTCTTGTTTTATATTATTTTTGGAATATGGTGTCGAGGTTAGAAAACTATGTGAGTTTTAACTCCTTTATCACACAAATTACCTCAGTAGGGTATTTTGGCATGTTACCTTTGATGACATTTATTAATCAATTTGCTAACTATTTGAGCATAGTCATGATTTGGTGATTTTTTTTAGATAGGCTATAAATGCTACTAAATCAAATTTTCATTGTATCTAAGTTATGAAACGATGTTTTGATACTTCCACTTGATTATGTACATAGAAAATAAAAATTAGATGAGAATACATATCTAGACCAATATTTAATGTTTTATACTTCTGAGTATATCTTACTTTTGACAAAGATTATTATCATGCATTTGATAAGCATTTTGTTATCATGTGATTTGCTAGTGTGAGATAGATCACCTAGTTTAGTTATGTGAGACCTTGATGAAACTTATACAAATGATAAAGGGTAGATAAAACTTAAACTATCATTTCCATGAATAAGAAGGTGTCTTATTTATATCGTCTTATTAAAAGATCTTTGAATTTAAATAGTTACCTGAAGACTATCTTTTATCTATTACAACTTATCTTTTGAATTGGTGTATTTATGAGAATGATCATTTTGATGGCATCATGGGTGTTGAATGGTTTGTTATTATGCATTTTCTACATTTGTTACTTTATGTAAGTAGAGTTAGAGAAAGAGCATGGACAAGTGCTTATGGGATCATAGAGAAGGGTAGCTTTCTAATTGTAACCTATCTAGCTGAACACAACTCAAAAAAATGCTTTGGCTAAAGTTTGTTAATCAATTTAGTAGTAGTTACTATTTTATTTAATTTTTCACTCTCTCCCATTTCAGGATATAAGTACATAAGCATTTTATACATGCTATAAATGTTAGATATATCATTTTGCATCAAATTATGTCATGCATGTTATCTTCAGTTTGCTAGACCCCTCGTGAAGGGTTAGTCTTCTCCATTTAGGAGTAAGACCGGGGAGGCATGAGCCTTGTGGGTGGGTGGTAAATTGCCTTGATGATGCTCTCTCTTCACCAAGTTCAGTGTCGAAGATATGGTATGGTATCAAAGACATTCTATGGCATGACATTCTTTTGTTATAAGCCTATATGCCTATATGTTGTAAAGAACTTAGTCCTATTTGTAAGTTATTTGAATAACTATTGTAATGTTCTTTATTTATATAGATTAATGGAAGTTTTTGATAGTAGGGACCCCGAAACCCTACAACATAATTTTTCCCCAAAGATTAAACATTACTAAATAGTAGTCAACAAATAGGAAACATAAAGTAGAAAACAAACATAGTCCTAAAGATAGAATAGTCCACAACTACAGCTAAAAAATAGTAAGCAACAAAACAAATAACCAACCCTTAGAGAACCTCCAACAAGGTCACATGTTCTTGAGAGTCTCGGCCACTGCCAACTCGTGTTTGTAGAAGTCCTCATGCAACTTAATGAATGCTAGGAGCTCATCCTTCTCTGCTTCAAAAGATTTATTTTTGTTACCCTGCATTAGAGAGCTCAAACCTCCATGCTCACTAGTCTTCCCATGTTTTCCACTATTACCAGTCTTTTGCACATTACTCCCATCATCCTTTTGACTACCGTTTCCAACAACCTGCTCCTCTCTGAGATCTTTCAACTTATCAGTAAGAATTATAGTCCCCTTGGCACTATTTTGGATGGTACATTACTTTTTTCCACCATTCTTTCTAAGTTTTGTTTGATATCTTTCATCTCCTTCTCCACTTTGTCTAGACGCATTTGAAATTCATGGCTGTAGTTCTCTAATTCTTTCTCCAACTGACCCTCGCTAGGAATGGCTTACCAAGTGAGTTGGATCTCAGAGTCAAGCCTATCATCTATCTCCACCTTGTTGCCAATCCTCTATTGCATTGCACTCAATCTTATGTTGATTCTGTTAATTTCAATAAAGAATCATTTAGTCTTACAATATTGACTATCCAATGCCTCCTTAACCATACCCAAGGCCTCTGAAAGTTCCTCCCTATTGGCAATAGAGGAAATTAAAAAAAATTCCTAGGTAAATTATATGAAGGATTAAGAATCTATAGACAATCAATCCTAACCCCAAGTTCATCAGTCACAATAAACACTATAGTATTTTTCTTACCTTTGAGACTCACTTCCAACGCCTTCTACAATTTCTCCTTACCTTTCCCTTTCTTAAGCCCTTCAGTAGGGTTTCCTCTAGATTCATCATTTGTTTTCTGGCCAATAGTTCCCTTCTTATCCTTAACAGTTTTCTATTTAGACCACTTCTCCTTTGTTGAGCCTCCTAACCCTTATCTTCCTTAAGGGGTGAACCTATCAACTAGGAATCATCCTCAACCCTACTTGGGTTTCTAGGGGCATTTTTACCTTCACTCCTCTTCCTTTTTCTACAGGTGTCTCCCTCCCTAGCTTGAGAGGAACATGTAGTGGAAACAACCTCCACCAAGTCCTCCTCAGTCTAGTCAGGGTCTTGCTCCTCCTTGCCTTTCTCACCATTAGTCAACACAAAGTAATCCATAATAGAACTTTTTCCTTTCTTTTTATAGATTAATGAAAGTTATTAATTCCACGAGTTGTATTTTATGGGAAAAAATTAAATCATTCCCATTTTCTGGTTTAATTTATTGGAATAACATTATTTTATTTTAGTTTGCTAGAGAGGATGTTACATATGGTATCATACAGTATTGACTTTAGCACTAGGGCTAGGAATCTTCTTTGCTTAAGGTTTCATTATATTCATGTAAACCTCTCTAATGAACTGATAGTATAGGTGCATTGAGTGTTTTGAATACCCTAGTTTTGGGTCGAAGATTCCTTAGCTAAGTTGGAATCTTGTTGTTTCTTAGATGGTTCAATTTGGAACCAAGTAGAAGTATAGGCATTGTTTGATCGATCTAAGTTCTCTAGGACATCATGTTTTATTTGATTTAGTTATGTTTTCCTTTTATATGACTCTCTAGTGAGGGAGAAGACATGGTGTAAGCAAGGAATTCAAATCATTTCAGACCATGGAAATTACTTTGAATCCTCTTTTCATACTTGAGCCAAGATGGAAACTAAGAGGTTCCTGAAAAGTAAAATCATGAGGAGAAAGAAATATGAGATAAAAATAAAGGTGTAGAATTGAAATCAAATTAAGGAATTGCACTTTCTAAGTTTGTTGGTAGACCATATAGGATGGTATGGAAGCTTGAAAGGAGAATTTTTTTCAGTTGAGAGATCTCTCTAATGACATAATGGATTTTATTTGGGAATAAAAACCAATAGGAATGAGGATACAATGATTATGGTAAAAAATTGAGTGAGATTTAAATAACATAAAGATGGATGCTTTGTGAAATGGGTATGTACTGAATTTTTAGCAGTAAAGAGATGAAAGAAAAGCAAGTTCAAGAAAGATGATTTTGAAGGGATGCCTATTTAACTTTCAATCTGGGATGTGAGATTTAACTTTGCAACCTTGTAGAAGGCGAATTAATTTTCCTTAAGGGCCTTCATCAATGACCTAGGATAAGGAGTTGATTGGTCGAGTCATCTCCTTTTGTCTAGTGGGAAAGGTAGAAAAATATTAATGTTTATGCTTGATGGGTTGATCTAAATCCCAAAATATATTTATAAATATTGCCTTTACACACTTGTGCATGTGATCGTATTCACCTTTTATGAAAATTAGTGCCTCTGTGTGAGTAATGCACTTTTCATGTTTTGTGTGAGTGATGCACATGTGTAAGTGATTGTATTCACCTTTTATGCAATTATTGCCTTTGTTTGAGTAATGCACTTTTGAAGTGATTGTATATTCATACATTGTGTAAAATTAATGCTTTTATGCGAGTGATACACTTTGAGATCACACTCTTACTTTGTACAAATAATATACTTTATCTAATTATATTACCCTTACAATGTGCAAGTGATGCACTATGTGTAAACATACCTATTGTGAAATATGCATTTTAAAAAATGATTGCTCATGTGTTCAATATGAGTAGGAATTATTTCAGACATTCTTTCAGCTTGGGATTTTTCCTTGACCTCTCCTATCAATTGTAATGTTTGCAACTGCATTTTGAGATTTTGATTGTCTTTGACTTGAAAATCTCAAGGTTCTTATTGAAGCATTGCTTTCTGTATATGAGAACTAGTAGAGTGCCTTGAACATTTGAAGCTATTCAGTTTTGGGCCTTTGTGAATTTATATTTGAACTTAACAGTGTGCAATTAGTAGAAGAATTTTTGCAATTTAGTGTTGATCATCCTTTCCTTTAAAAGTTGGTCACCTTAAATAATGTTGACCTTGATCAGATTCTATGATTTGGTGTTGGCGTCATGTTGATCTATTTGACTTATACTCATCTTTGACTAAGTATTGTGTAATGTCCCATACTATGCAAAGAATTCATTAAAATGAATTTAATCCTAATGTTGGTTGACCTCCTTAGATATAGAGCACCATATATATAATTAAGACAAATTGCCTTACTCTATATAATGATCTTTACATACAATTTGCATAGGAGAAAAAAAAACAATTAAGGATGGGATTATGTTAAATGACAAACAACAGCGAAGAGTATTTAATGTTTTAAATATAGTTTGTTTTAGAGAAATCCAACATTCCATATGAGTGCCAAAATGGAGTTTAGAACATGAAAAATAATAGTTATTAATAGGGGCTGACCTCTACATATGAAGCACCCTATAAACAATAATAAGACAAAATGTCTTATGGTAAACATAACAAAGTGGTCCATTTAATGAAACTAGAGTGGTACGACTTGTATATGAGAAAAGGTATGAATTTGTTGTGTTAAGTGTGAAGTTTCAAAAGTAATATCAAATGAATTATAGGAACTCTAAAAGTAGACTAAGAACAACAATGAAAAGAAACAATTATCACAAGGAGCAACAATTGTTATTTTATAATGTGATGATTATCATTCATAGAGCAATGATCACTAAGACAAAAAATAGAAATCACTAATAACAAACTTGAATAAGACAAAATGCAACGATTAGTAATATAAAGTGCAGCGATTCATTTATAAAGGGACCTCAGTATGTTATTATGGAGAGTTGTCTCCTTTGTGAAGTGATGTTTCTATTGAACAAATCATCTCCCTTGAAGATCTATAATAGTGAGAAGGTTGTGTGAGTTGGAGAGAGGGGAATCAGATTACATTGAGAAATACATCTACAATCAGTAGACAAGGGCAGAATCAACAGTCAATAAATTTGCTTTTGAGAATACAACAATCTTATGTTTTCATAAATATTATGGTATGCTCTATCATGATTGTGTGTATAATGATATATTTCTTGTGGTATAATCTTTATGAATTTGGACATATTTAGTGTTTCTAATTCTCATCAAGCAACCATGAGGAGGAGTGGAGGAAATACCAATAGGGTGAGAAGATACTAAATTTCTTTCTAAGTACACCACTCCATGATGGATGCCCATGTGTCCACCAATTGGAACTAAGGGGGTGAGTGTCTATGCTTGGACTTAGAAAAGAGAATCTACATGCCTCCTATTGTATCTTTTCCTCAATCTCCACATGGATTAGTTGTTGGGATGGATTCAAGGAGTGTCAATCATAAGAGGGATGGATAAGGTAACATGGATAGGGAAAGCATATACAAGTTATCCACTAACTACACCACCTGATGTTGGATGCCCTCATGTCTACCACTTGGGGACAAGAGGGATGGTATATCAACTCTTGGGATTAGCATGGATAGCTTTGGGTGGACTTATCATGTTTCTCATCCAAGTCCTATTATGATTAAACTTCCACTATGCATTATACATATTGTGTAGTATAGATAATATGGAAATTGTTATGTATTTTTACATGGTTTAAATATATAAGACACTCATTATATATGTTTTGAATCATATGAATTATATTTTGGTGTAGTGCACCTAGGACATTTTTATGTCATATATTTGAAAATTCTAGTTGTTGAAGACTAAATGGAGGTTTAAAATATTGTAATAAAGCCTTTGAGAGGCATGATGTTGTAGTGGGGGCCTAGTATAGGAATTTTTTGTTAGTGAGTCTACAGTCATTTAATCTATGAGAGACTATCTTTAGTAAATTAGCTTTCTTATGTAAAAGCAGATAATTTTAGCTATTTTTAGCCTTTTTCCATGATCGGAATAAATGTAATGGAGACATAAGGGTATAAAGAGATGGTGAATGCATTTAAATAGAGGAGAGTGGTCAAATGAAGAAGGTTAGGCAATTTGGAGAGGAGTTTTATGAAGAAAATATACAAAGTAGAGTCATATTTTTATTTTTTTCACTGTCTTACTTGTTTTCTACCCCAAAATCATACTCTAGCAAACTATCATGTGTTCATACATGAAAATAGAATAGTTCTCTATCTTATATTACTTGTGTATGCATTTTGAATCACCTTTAGAAAGGTTTTGTGAAGAGAATAAATGTTTACCAGTCATTTTTTGAGTTTTCACTATTTTCTTTAACTACCAGCCCCTTGTACTCATCCGTACTATACAGTCAAGGGTGCAAACTTATGAAATGTTGTTGGGAATTGTATTGAATCTCATTTAAATGTATCTAGAAGGAAACTCATAGAGCTGGAAGTATTTTACAATCATTTTTCTGATTTTGGTTCCATACCCTAGTTTTAAGGGTTTTGTGCAAAACGATGGATTTCTTTTCTTTTTCATCTGTGTCATAGGTCTAAAATGGATGAAATGAGATTGTCTTTCCTTGTTTTCAACTAGGTTTTGTGTGTAGGAGCAGGGGATAAGTGTGAAGTGAAGATTGGAACCATTTGAGCCCATTTTGCATCATGTATTAGGCAAATGACATAGGTAGTTATTGGTCAGATAAGTAACCCATACTTGCAAATCCTAAAACCTATGAAATTGCTTGAGTTGGGATGTGTATAAGCTCACCAAAGTGGATTTTTGGTCATGCACTTGATATTCTGTGTACTCCCTTTGTAAAATAGGGCTAATTGCCCTCTTGGACAGTAGAGACAGTCTAATTTTAAGGCATATGTTTCAAAACAACCTACCTTCCATGTTTAATATGTTAAAGAAAAAGATAATGGGTACCCAAAAAGGCCATGACAGTTTAGTTAGGAGGTCTGAAACTCTAGTTATTGTCTGATAGTCCCTTTTCAAGGGCTACAAGGAAATAGGTTAGCGTATGAAAGAAGTGGTACAAGGAGGTACCTTATGAGCATTTTGATGGTTTGTGAGCTTGGGACAATCAACCTTAGTTGATATAGGGTCCCTAGAAGGTTTGGCAAAGAGCCTGGGTATCTAAATCCAAAGATGGTGTTGTGGTGTAGTGTTAAAACAATAGACAGTGAGAGGATAGTCATGTCCAATTTGATGTCAAGTGTTGCAGCTTGGTCCACTAGGGCCTAAAAGACTTGTGTACCCTACCATCCCCTATATCCTCTTCATCCTGAGTAGTTTGATTGTGACCCCCTTAGTGATCCTTTGTGTTGTTAGCTCTGCATCAAATCGGTATCAGAGCATAGTTAATAGGTCTGTGAAGTGTTAAGTTGAAGAGGAAATTTGTCAAGATGCCTCCAAGAGTGAGAAACATGGCTCAAGAGATGAATGAGCTGAAGGAGAAGCATGTTAGAGAGTTGAGGGAGCTGAAAGAAAGAATGGCTACCCTAGAACAAAATCAGAGAAGAGGAGTTGATCTAGGTGATGAGATTAAGTCTGAGGAAGAAGAGGAAGCTAAGTATGAAGATGCAGAAGAAGAGTTAGACCCTGAGGATCAGAGGATGGTAAGGTTACTGAAAGTAGTAAAGGAAGACAAGCACAAGATGAAGATAGATGTGCCAAAGTATGGAGGAAGCCTTAGTGATGAAGAATTGCTAGATTGGATAGCAGCATTGGACAAGCATTTTCAATGTGAAGAAGTCCCTAAGGATCAAAAAGTGAAGATTGCAAAGACCAAGCTGATAGGTTATGCTTTGTTATGGTGGGATTATCAGTAGATAGAGAGGAGAAAGCAAGGAAAGACAAAGATTGTTTCATGGGACAAGATGGTAGAAAAAATGAAAGGTAAGTTCTTGCCTAAAGATTATGAAGTTCAAATGTTTAAAAAACTTCAAAGTTTAAGACAAAAGGAAATGGATGTTAAGACATACACTGAAGAGTTTTATAAGGTGAGTATAAGGTCTGGTCAAAATGAAAGTAAAGCGCAAAAAGTTAGTGGGTATATTGGTGGTTTGAGGTTTAACATGCAGGATGAAGTAGTGTTGGCAAATCCAAGGAATGTTGAAGAATGTTATCAGATGGTAGTGAGAGTGGAAGAGAAGCTGAAGACAAGACAAGATAGCAAGGGGTAGAGGCAGTACCTTTAGAGTTAGAGGATTCTTTCAAAACACAAAGCAAGTCAATGAGAGTCAAGAAGAGATGAACAAGGCACAAGGACAAAGTGTTGATTTCAGAGGCAGAGGTTCTAGTCGCAGATTTGGTGGTGGAAGGAGTGAAAATACCTTTATGGGTAAGTGTTACAATTGTCAAGAGTTTGGGCACCTAGAATATAAGTGTCCTGAGAAGCAAAATTTTACAAGTGATGTGAAAAGATGAATGAGAGGAGGACTCATTTAGTCCAAGAAGAAGAATGTGGTGGTTCTACTCCCACTAGTTGTGTTGGTGAAGTAGAAGAAACATTGATGCTGAGAGAGAGCACTATTGAAGAGGTCCAAGGAGAAGGAGTTGATTTAGAGGAAAGCACTATTTAGGACAACTTGCAAATGCAGCTTGACAAGGTATGTGAAGTGATAATAGATTCTAGTTGTACTGACAATATGGTGTCTAGTGAGATGGTAGGCAAAATAAGGTTGAAGAGAGTACCTAGGGAGACACCTTATAGAGTTTCTTGGGTGAGTGATCATTAGTCCATTTTAGTGAGTGAGTAAGCATTAGAAGAGCTCAAGATTGGAGCATATGAGGATAAGGTACTTTGTGACATCCTACCTATGGATTGTTGTCATGTGATACTTGGAAGACCCTGGCAATTTGATAGGTTTGCAATTTATGACAGAAGAGCCAATCCTTTCACTATTAAGAAGGATGAGAAGACTTTTGTACTACTGCCATTAGAGGAGTAGTCAAGGATAGAAAAGATGATAATTTTTTGCAAGAAGGAGCTAGTGATGTTTGAAGAGAGTGAAAACAAAGAGTGTGCAGCCTTTTCAAGGCATAAAGTTGCTGAAACAACAAAGAGCAAGTGTGAAGCTGATTTGCATCTAGTTGTGAGGAGGAATGTCTTCATGTGGAAGGAGGTGAGTGAAAATGTGAAGTGCAAGAGTGAAGAGTCTATGGAAAGGCAAGAAGTGAGTGAAGGGATCTTAGTAGGGATAGTCATGTGCCCTGTAGTGTTGAGTAGAGAGAAGACGCAATCAAGTGAAGCTGATGCAACACTTTACAAGGTTTATAGGACAGTAAACAAGTTACGTAAAGGCTTAACAGAGGTTACAAAAGGTAATGTGATAGTGAACAATGGAAAGAATGGAGACAAACAGTGGTGTAAACAAGAAGTTGAGAAGACAAGTGGAAAGACAATTGAGAGAAGCATGGATGTTGATGAAGGTGACAAGGTTAGAGGACCAAGAATGGGACAGTTTACAAAGAGTGCACATGGTCAAGAAGAAAGTAATGTTGGCAAGCATGTCAAGGACAGTGAGAATCAAGCACAAAATGGACCTGATAAAGACAAACATGGAGGACAAAGACAAGGAATGGAAGACAATTTTCCAGATTCTTTCCAAGGGACTTGGAAAAGTTACAAGTTAGGGTGTATGGTGCAGTGCACCTAGGACATTTTTATGTCATTTATTTGAAAATTCTAGTTGTTGAAGACTAAATGGAGTTTTAAAATATTTTAATAAAGCCTTTGAGAGGCATGATGTTGTAGTAGGGGCCTAGTATAGGTATTTTTCTTTAGTGAGTCTGTAGTCATTTAATCTGTGACAGTCTATCTTTAGTAAATTACCTTTCATATGTAAAAGCAGACAATTTTAGCTATTTTTAGCCTTTTCCCATGATGGGAATAGATGTAATGGAGATATAAGGGTATAAAGAGATGGTGAATGCATTGAAATAGAGGAGAGTGGTCGAATGAAGAAGGTTAGGCAATTTGGAGAGGAGTTTTATGAAGAAAATATATAGAGTATAGTCATATTTCTATTTTTTTTCACTGTCTTACTTGTTTTCTGCCCCTAAATCATACTCTACCGTATTCTCATGTGTTCATACATGCAAATGAAATAGGTATTTGTCTTATCTTACTTGTATATGCATTTTGAATCGCCTTTAGAAAGGTTTTGTGCAGAGAATAAACATTTACCAGTCATTTTTTGAGTTTTCACTGTTTTCTTTAACTTCTAGCCCATTGTACTCATCCGTACGATATAGTCAAGGGCACAAACTTATGAAATGTTGTTGGCCATTTTATTAAATCTCATTTTAATGTATCTATAAGGAAAATCATAGAGCTGGAAGTATTTTACAGTCATTTTTTCTAATTTTGGTTCCATACCCTAGTTTTAAGGGTTTTATACAAAATGATGGATTTCTTTTCCTTTTCATCTATGTCATGGGTCTAAAATGGATGAAATGAGATTGTGTTTCCTTGTTTTCAACTAGGATTGGTGTGTAGGAGTAAGGGATAAGTGTGAAGTGAAGATTGGAACCATTTGAACCCATTTGCATCATGTATTAGGCAAATGACATAGGTAGTTATTGATTAGATAAGAAACCCATACTTGCAAATCCTAAAACCTATGAAATTAGTCAAGTTGGGATGTGTATAAGCTAACCAAAGTGTATTTTTGGTCCTAGGCTTGATATTTTGTGTACTCCCTTTGTAAAATAGGGCTAATTGCCTTCTTGGACAGTAGAGACAGTCTAATTTTGAGGTATATGTTTCACAACAACCTACCTTGCATGTTTAATATGTTAAGGAATAGGATAATGGCTATCCAAAAAGGCCTTGATAGTCTAGTTAGGATGTTTGAAACTCCAGTTATTGTCTGACAGTCCCTTTTCAAGGGCTATAAGGAAATAGGCCAGCCTATGAAGGAAGTGGTACAAGGAGGTACCTTCTGAGCATTTTGATGGTTTCTGAGCTTGGGACAATCAACATTAGTTGATCTGGGGTCCCTAGAAGGTTTGGAAAAGAGCCTAGTTATCTGAATCCAAAGATGGTGTTGTGGTGTAGTGTTAAAACAATGGACAGTGAGAGGATAGTCATGTCCAGTTTGAAGTCAAGTGTTGCAACTTGGTCCACTAGGGCCTAAAAGACTTGTGTGCCCTGCCATCCCCTATATCCTCTACCTCCTGAGTAGTTTGATTATGACCCCCTTAGTGATCCTTTGTGTTGTTAGCTCTGCATCATATTTCCAATATTATCTAACATGATTGCAAGACCTAAACTAGGGTTTATCTTACTTAAAGCATTTAATTAGTAAGTTATAACCTTAACTACATTAGACTTGTGGTTCTAGGGAAAGATATAGGGCAATCCCAAAAAGGGGACGTTACAATTGGTATCAGAGCCTTAATCCTACCATCCTACAGGACAAACCTACTTTAACCATCATTGAATTAGGATTAACTATTCATCTTTCCTCTTAAGTAGGCCAATATTACATTTCTATATGCATGTGCCTTTCACATGTATCCTTCATATCTTACGTGTATTTATGTGTATACTTTGTAACTTATGTGTATACTTCATGACTTACATGTATTATTGTGTATGCTTCATGACATACATGTATTCACATGCATTCTCCATGTATTATGTGTATTTATGCATACACTTTGTGTATTATTTGTATTCATGTGTTTGCTTCATGCTTCATTTATGTGTATACTTCTCATATTACGTGTATTAATGTGTATTCTTCATGCTTCATGTCTTATGTGTATACTTTGTGTATCACATGTATTTATGTGTATGCTTCATGTATTACATATCTCTATGTGTTTGCTTCATATCTGATGTTTCTTCAACAAGTTTACTCCATGTGTGTTTAAGATTACTTTATGCTTAAAATTATGACAATGCTAAACTATCAAACCTTTATCTATCAAACGCTTCTTGGGTTGAGAAGCACTAACAAATTAACTTATTTAAAATGAAATTATTATTAGTCCCGAAATGCAATAATGAAAAGTTGTAACAATTGAAGTGAAAAAGTGTGACTACCTCAAACTTGAAATATAAAAGGGAGAGCATTTCATTCGAGAAAGACATTCAAAACATCATTGAAGAATTCAACTTAGAATATAGAACGTTAATTGGTTTTTCAAGTGAATTAAATTAGGTTCTCAAGAATAGTGATGTGACTCAGAAGGTAAAAAGTTATGACCCTTCAAATATGAAAGACTATGACCCCCTCAACAAGGAATATGAAAGGGGAATCACTTCCTTGTCAAAAAATCAACAATAGGGAAGAACCCTATCAATCAACTTGCAAGTAAAGTATTATTCTCAAGGCAGACATGAAGGGTGGTGATTCATTAACTATGAATGGTTGCGACTCCCCCAAATGGATATAAGGATAAATCAATTCATGTACATAATCACTCACCTATCCTTCTGTTTAGGGGAAAATTGGATTTGTTAATGTTCTAGTGTTTAGATGTTTAAATCTGCCTCTTCACTATACATTTAAGGATCCAGGGTTGAGTGACAAGCATTATCATACCCTAGGTCACTTCCAGATGTAGGGAAACTTGTATTAGGGATTTTAATTATTAATTTTCCTTTTGTTATGTCCAATTAACCATTAAAACCATAATTATGCAAATACGACAACAAATTGATGAAAGACAGAAAAACTCTTGCAGACAAGAATAAAATACCAAATTATAGAATACCTATTTTTGGGGTTTCAAAGCGGAATAGTCAGGGACACTGGAATAGGTGCCCAAGTCCAAGGTACCTACCTTTTTTCGGAATCCAGACCTCCTTCAGACACTGATTAGGCCTGTAACTTTTGTTTTTAGAAATCTGTCCATGGAGGACACTAGAGCGAGCGCCCAAGTCCTGGAAGTGCTCCT
This sequence comes from Cunninghamia lanceolata, assembly GCA_027924645.1. Taxonomy (NCBI): domain Eukaryota; kingdom Viridiplantae; phylum Streptophyta; class Pinopsida; order Cupressales; family Cupressaceae; genus Cunninghamia; species Cunninghamia lanceolata. The sequence goes on from BSBN01000978.1 coordinate 6,692,010, forward strand.
GTGTCTGACTTTTCTTCAAATACTAAATCTTTGATGCCTACCCATCCTTCCTACACCTTCACTTTTCCCAAATGTGACACCTGTAACCTACAATCACAAGACTTGGTTTTAGGGTTGTGGTGTTTAGAGGCTTGCCTCCGTTAAGCCCCAGAGGACACTTAAGTCTTTGAATACCATTGTCAGATAAAGAGTGTGTGCCCTTGTGAGGTAGAGGCAAAAACCAAAGGAATCAATGATGAACACACAATATTATGATACCTTGTAGTGAAGCTCTCATGGGAGGAAGAGTCTCTTGATGCCATGAGGAAATTGATGCTCAAATCTACAAATTTCAACACACAAAACACACAAGTCTACACTTGCAACACAATAGAAAGCCTTCAATCACCTTGAGAATGCCTAAAGTTCACAATGATCATCTAATTGAAATCTAATTTACAAATGAATGCCTAAGCATGCTTATATATGCAACTACAAGAACTCTTGCCAAGATTTTAAAATTCAAAACTTACCATGTCAGCAAAAGGACCTAATAACGGCCATAAACTGACACCCAAAAATTAGGGCTACCCCAAAATAGGGCAAGACTAGGGTGTAGGCAGCCAATTCCCCCCTTTTTTGGGCAGGTTACAACTCAAGGGGTCCACCTAGGTCTAATTTTCCATGAAACCTAGGCCTCATTCCATCGAGATGCCAAAATATGAACTAAAATGTCCTAAATGCATACTAAAGACCCAAGAGCTAAACCTTATGAGGGAAAAGCCCCCAAGGGGACGTTTTTCAATGTTACGTTTAGCCCCCACTTTAATGTATGTATGAATGTGAGGCCAATACATGCATTAAAGTAAGGTCACAAACACAACAAACACACCAAGCATAGAGAAGACACACCAATCACATAAAAGATAGTAACACGCATGCAAAACATGAAGAAGACAGTTACAATCATGCAGAACATGGAGAATAAAGTCAATGCATAGAAGTCACATTAAAGCATGGAAGACAAAAATGATATCTTTTCTTTTCTTTTTCTCATATATATGAAATGCAAATGCAATTACTGGAAAATAAACAAACCTCCCATAATACATGATGCACTACCTTAGGTTGCAGGTCTCTATATATATGGGGCAACACACAGGCAAGACACGTAAAACCTCCCAAAATGCATACTGCATATGGGGCAACAAACACACCAAACAAAACAAGAATGCCAAAACACACACTCTTGAAGACACGGAGAAAACACAGCAGACAAGCGATGGTGTGTTCCCTATTTCTAGGCTCATCACCATCTCAAGCACATTATAGGCACACACTGATGATTGAGCTTCACCACAACAATCACCAAAAACACGCTTAAGGGTTGATTTAGTCACAGAAACACTCCCCACCCACGTCACGGAGACACCTTACAGTGAAAAGGAAGCATGGCATACCACCCCACCTGTATCACGGAGACACCTTACAGTGAAAAGGAGGTATGAGCTCAAAATTATACAACCCCACCCACATCACGGAGACGCCTTATGGTGGAAAGGAGGTATACACCATAGATAGATTGATTAGTTGCAAACAAACTTAGGATGTAGGAAGTACTCATCGTACTAGCCTACATCTAAGGACAAGCACATTGCTAACATCTACAATAGACAGCTTACCTTATATATGCCCCCACCTTAAGGTGGTTGATATCATGCAATGATATCAATCACATTAAGGTAGGAAGAAAACACATAAGGGAACACCGACTTTCACAAAGCCCATGCGCCCCAGAGGTGACATGTACTTTACAATCGCTTCCCACAAACACATCCCTGCAAGAAACATGTTAGTATCTACAAAATCATGATACACAACAACATTAATGCATTTGATTATCCACACAAAGAGCCAAGGTTATACAATAAATTCAGAGTTCAAGGATAATAGTAGGGCTATATAACGAAGCTCTCTGAATCAAGTACCGCCAAGGCTAGATTCAAAGACAAACAAAGCTGCACAGAGCATCAGTATTGTTAAGGTTTGTAAATGTGATAGAAACATCAAATTTACTATGTGGAAAGCACGAGTGTTTCCACTAGCCAAGCGTCAGATAAAATATACAACCCCATCATCATATTAGGAACTAAGTCCATTTTTTATTGCTCTCAAAAGGGACACTAGGTTTGCATCAGTATAAATGCTTTTCATCATCTGCCTGCTAGGTGGAAACACTAGAGGAAGGGAAATAATAAATATGAGAGGGAAAAAAAGTGTCTTACGGATAGTCACATAGGAGGGTGCCCCCAGGTCACCAACCATGACATTATGTCCATAAGATGCAACACTCAACAATGAAATCAGAGAGAGCAATATAGAAGAATGATGTTACAAATAGAAGGTCACAATAGAGGCAGTCTCTTGGTATCCCAAACCTTACGAGAGAATCTGAGGTCATCTTAGGAGGCCTAAACAACATATAACACAACACAGGGGAAGCACATCATGAGAGAGATAAAGGGTTAGAGATACTTACCTATAAGGTCTTCCAGACTAAGTCTTATCATCAAGTAAATCATCATTGTCCTCCCACTCCCTAATGTTAGAGGAAAGTGGGACATAAGGTACCATAGCCCAATTCACGTCTTTCTCATCATGTTGTTTATTGTTAGGATCATGTTTGTTTGGTTGAATGTTTGGATCAATGTTTTCTTGTTGAGATGCAAGGTAAGCTCGTCACCTTCTCTTCCTTTTGCAAGTTGATGTTGTTGTACTTTACAACTTACTTTTTGTAACATAGGGCTTTGCTTTGTTATGGATTTTTGTGTTGTTGAGGAGGAAGCACCAAGATCAAAGGTCCCTTTTCTAGGTGGAATGTTTTCTTGTTGAACCTTACTAGCATACTTATTCTCTATCCTCTTAGTGATGTCCAAATGACTTGAATATTCAAACAAAGGAGCGACATTAAAGGTCTTCTCTTCCTTAGTGAAATCCAAGGTGTGTGAACAATCAACTAAAGGAAGAAGGTTGGTGGGAGGATCAACAGAGGTAGGAATTTGATTATTGTTAAATGGATTCTTATTTTCTACCCATGGAATGTTATTTGTTAAAGTGAGTTGTTCATTCACTAATGCTTCATCTTGGCCAGGGAGAGCAGTGGAATTAGTAAAACTATCCCTAGTCTTCTCATTTGAGTATTCAATTATAGGGGAAGTAGGATAACTTATGGGATCATCATCAACTTTTTCCTTGCTACTCATGGAGAAGAACTCAGTTAAGCTTTCTAAAATTGTAGGATATTCACTCATGAGGGTTAAAAATTGGTCAAAATCAAGGTTTTTGATAAATGCATGCAAAGATACCATTGAAAAATGACATGAAGGTGCCATTTAAATGTAAGATTAGATTTTGAGAAGCTTTTCCAACATTACGCAAAATTCAAGTGCAAAACTATATGCAAAAATGACCTAGATGCTTGATTTTTTGTTCTTTTTTCATTGCCAATGAATGAAACAAAGGATGTTGTAAGGACTTCAATAAGGGAGAAGAAAGTTATATGTCTAATATCAGTCCAAAACAATAATATAATCACTCTCAAAACACTCCTGATGCAAAAATCTAAGATAATGCCACGTCAAAATATAGTGAAAATATGTCAAAATAGGCACTTTTTTCACCAAAATTTAATGCAAAAGAGCATAACAAAGGATGTTGTGAGGAAAAAGATGATGGACAGAAAATAATATTAGTAATAACAACCAATGGATGCAAAAATATCCAACACAACATGCTTTTAGTGCCACTTAAGGTAAAACCCTAGTGAAAATATAGCAAAAATAGGCTATTTTTCACAGGTTTTCAACTCCAAGACCTAGCAAAAGAGGTGTTGTAATTAATATCAAGAGGTAAATTGAATAATATAAATAATATAAATCAATTCAATCCATAAAATTTATCACAACATGCTTGGAGTGGAAACTAGGTCAAACCCTAGGGCAAAAATAGCCAAAATGTGTAGTTTTTCACCGAATTTTCACTACAAGAGCCCGTTAAAAGGGTGTTGTGAATCTTTTTATGAGGGGAAGAAAATTATTACCTTGATAAAAGAAAATTAATGCAAAAATAACGTTCACAACACACCTATGGTGCAAGTTTATAAAGTCGATAAGGCCAAAGTTAGTGAAAATCATTGTTTTTGAAGCCCTAGGATTGAGATCTTGGGACAAAATGCTATGTGAATGTTTTGAAGTCTGATTTATAATTAAAATTACCTACTTTCAGATTTTAAAATTATTTTCAAGCTTTATTATGCAAAATGCCAATGCAAATTTAATGAAAATGCATCAAAATTACTAGTTTTTGTTGAAATTTTCTATGCACAAATGCAAATATTTTAAATCTAAATGTAAATTTACACTAAAATGCAAGATTATAGACAAATTTTAATTTTAATGAGCCTCTAAAATCAGTATAAAAATATGAGAAAAAGATTTTTCCTACTAACCCTAGATTTTGGAATTACTAGGTTATATAAAATTGTTAAAATTTCCATAAAACCCTAGCAATTAAATGATGAAAATGTAATGCAAATTTCTGAATTTTTGGATTTTTCTATATTTTATATCAGATCTAATTCAAAAATCATGAATTAGGAAAATTTAGAAAGAATTGATGCAATTTAGTAAGCCAAACAATGCAATTTTTTTGTATTTGCCATATTTTTCAATTTTTTTGAATTTTTCTCAATGCAATAAAATGAATGACTATATGAATGAATTAAATCAATCCAAATATGAAGAAACACACTTAGCAAGTTACAATTTAAGTCCAAAAACAAGGGTTCACCAAAATGTTTAGGGGAAAATTGGATTTGTTAATGTTCTAGTGTTTATATGTTTAAATCCGCCTTTCCACTATACATTCAAGGATCTAGGGTCGAGTTACAAATAATATCATACGCTAGGTCACTTAAAGATGTAGGGAAACTTGGATTAGGGATTTTAATTATTAATTTTCCTTTTCTTATGTCCAATTAACCATTAAAACCCTAATTATGAAAATACGGCAACAAATTGACGAAAGACAGAAAAAGCTCTTGCAGACAAGAATAAAATACCAAATTATAGAATACCTATTTTTGGGATTCTGAAGTGGAATAGTTAGGGACACTTGAGCGGGCACCCAAGTCCAAGGTACCTTTTTTTTTGCGGAATCCAAACTTCCTTCTGACACTGATCAGTCCTGTAACTTCTCTTTTCAAAGATCTTTCTATAGAGGGCACTAGAGCGAGCACCCAAGTCCTAGAAGTGCTCCTGTGTCTAAATTTTCTTCATATCCTAAATCCTTTATGCATTCCAATCCTTCTTGCACCTTCACATTTCCCAAATGTGACACCTGTAACCTGTAATCATAAGACTTGGTTTGGTCGTTGTGGTGTTTAGAGGCTTTCCTTAGTCAAGCCCCAGAGGACACTTAAGTCTTTGAACACCATTGTTAGATAAAGAGTGCATTCCCTTGTGAGACAAAGGCAAAAAACAAAGGAATCAATGATGAAAACACAATATTATGTCACCTTGTCGTGAAGTTCTCATGGGCAGAAGATGCTCTTCATGACATGAGGAAATTGATGCTCAAATTTGTAAATATCAACACACAAAACACACCAATCTACTCTTGCAACACAATAGAAAGCCTTGAATCACCTTGAAAATGTGTAAAGTTCACAATGATCATTTAATTGAAATCTAGTTTAAAAATGAATGCCTAAGCATGCTTATATATGCAACTACAAACACTCCCGCAAAGATTTTAAAAATCAAAATTTACCCTATTGGCAAAAGGACCTAATAACGGTCATTAACTGACACTCAGAAATTAGGGCTACACCAAAATAGGGTAGGACTAGGGCATGGGTACCTAAGTCCTCCTCCCCTATTTTGGATAGGGTACAGCTCAAGGGGTCCACCTAGGTCCAATTTGCCATGAACCCTAGGCCTCATTCCATCGGGATGCCAAAATATGAAATAAAATGTGCTAAATGCATACTAAAGACTTAGGAACTAAACCTTATGAGGGAAAAGCCCCCAAGGGGACATTTTCTGATGTTACACCTTCAAGAAATCTAGCAATCAAATTATCCAAAAAGATTCCCAAGGAGGGAAAAATCATAACAACTCAACATTGTTAAGGATAAAATCTAATGATATAACTTAACTTTCAATTCTCAAATAGAAACTCACATTGCCATCACTAGTTGTCACAAAAAATTAAGCATACCTAAAGATACAAAGATGGATTAAGATTATCTTACTTTCAAACTTCAATATTAGTATATTTAGATATCATCTTGACCAAAGTTTGTCAATCTCTTAATCCACAATGATTTACCGATAACACCCCATCTAAACTATAGAGTGAATTATTATGAGCATGCCTATTTGGAATTAGAAATAGTAATAAATACCTAAATTCAATGAGACTCTGATCTACCAAAACAACATTTTTAGAGAATGTAATAAAGACAACTCAATTCTTTAAGAGCCTACAAGTAATAAATTTTGACTCTTCGAGAGACCTAGGAGAAATTCTAGAAAGAACCATGTACACTATAGATTGAAGTTTGTGTTTCAAGAATTATTGGAGGATATGTTCATCAAGCTTTGTTGAGGTAGGAACACATTTGTTCTATTCATTTTGGACAAGATCATAATGCTTAGTTAAAACCATAACACATGTGATCTATCCTACACATAGCAACAATGGAAATACATGGATCAACCTTTTAACCTACAAAATTGATCTAGTAAACTTATCTTATGAACCAAATTCACTTTGATATTAGATCATTTCTTCCAGGAGTCTCCTCCTTAGTTCTTTTCTTGATCAAAGAAACTCCACATTCATAAAGATCAAGGACATTAGTATTAGGCATGTAGGTACCTTAGATAAATTTGATACAAATCAAGTTACAAAAAAATTATTACATAAGCCGACACTAAGTTATAATATGGGCCCATAACCCACAAATCCCAAGATCATTCTCACCTATCAAACCTTGGCATAAATTTGTTTAAATAAATCAGGTACTTTCCCAAGATATAAAAATAAATTTAGTACCAAACATGGAGATATGTCAAAGAGGAGTGATAACCTCCAATTGAATTATAAGATTGAAGAAGAATTGGATATTAGTGTAAACCTATAAATTTACGTCCTCCAATTGCCTGCTAGGAATGCTAAACTATTTTACATCTTTCATTTTATTGACTTTATCAATCTCATAAATTTGTACTTAAATATTAATTACCTATGGGTATGATAGATGTTTTACTAGGTTAAGTAATACAAAAACTCTAAAAACTCTTGATTGGAAACAAACTTACCTCAAACTTTGTTTGACTATTTACACATAATGAAACATACTTTATCTAAGGGAAATTGACATTCAAACATCTAGGTCCTTTAACACAAATGTAGAAGTGATTTTACACAAAGGAGTGGGATCATCAATTTCACAACATTCCCACAATCCACCATGCTTTTAGATTTCAACAAGGGGTAATGAAGAGTTTGTATTATTACCTAGGATCCTTGGGATGATGAAATGAGAGAAAACTTGTCTTAAGTTAGAGACCTCACTAGTTACCAACTCTTGGTTTTAACACTGGGAAATACAAGTACATGAACTAGAGAAATATTTGAAAATAAATTATCCTCATACTTTAGAGAACATTATCAATTTTATGATCTTAAAGGGCTATGTTGGTAGTTGGATGGAGACAAGTATACTAACAACCTTAGGAGCGTCCTAGCTTGTAATTGCTTGATGACAAGCAATCTTTGGGTAGGGTGGATTGTAATGTCCCATACTATGCAAAGAATTCATTAAAATGAATTTAATCCTAATGTTGGCTGACCTCCCTAGATATGGATTGCACCATATATATAATTAAGACAAATCACGTTACTCTAATTAATGATCTTTGCATACGATTTGCATAAGAGAAAAAGCAATGATTAAGAATGTGATTTTGTTAAATGATGAAGAGTAGTGAACATTATTTAGAAAAGGTTGACTACATCATCAAATATTGGCACCAAATTTAATGTTCTAAATTGTAGTCAATTTAAGTTATCCATGGAGAGATTACTTAAAGTTTAAGTAAAAGATATAAACTTAAATATCTTTTGTTTTAGAGAAATCCAACATTCCATATGATTGCCAAGATGGAGTTTAGAACTTGAAAAATAATTGTTATTAATAGGGGCCAAACTCTCCATATGAAGCGCCCTATAAATAATAATAAGACAAATAATATTATGGTAAACATAATAATGTGGTTCGTTTAATGAAACTAAAATGGTGTGACTTTTGTATGAGAAAAAAGTGCGAATTTGGTGTGTTAAGTGTGAAGTTTCAAAAGTAATATCAGTTGAATTGAAGGAGGTCTAAAAGAGGATTAAGAATGACAATGAAAAGAAATGATTATCATAAGGAAGATAAGTTGTTATTTTATAATGTAATGATTATCATTCATAGAACAGTGATCACTAAGACAAAAAAGTAGCGATCACTAATAACAAGTGCATAAGACAAAAGGAAGCAATTAGTAATATAAAGTGCAGTGGTTCATTTATAAAAGGACAACAGTATGTTATTGTGGAGAGTTGTCTCCTTGGTGAAGTGATATGTCTATTGAATAGATCATCTCCCTTGAAGATGTATAAGAGTGAGAAGGTTGTGTGACTTGGAGGGAGGGGAATGAGATTACATTGAGAAATATACATGCACTCAGTGGACAATGGTAGAACCAGCAATCAATAGATTTACTTTTGAGAAAACAACAGTCTTATGTTTTAAGAAATATTGTGGTATTCTCTATCATGATTTTGTGTATAATGATATATTTATTGTGGTATAATCTCTATGAATCTAGACGTATTTAGTGTTTGTAATTCTCATCAAACTACCATGAGGAGGAGTGGGGGAAATACTAATAGGTTGAGTAGATACTAGATTTCTTTCTAAGAACACCACTCCATGATGGATGTCCATGTGTCTACCACTTGGAGCCAAGGGGGTGAGTGTCCAACCTCGGGCTTAGAAAAGAGAATCTACGAGCCTCCTATTGTAACCTTTCCTGAATCTCCACATGGATTGGTTGTTGGGATGGATTCAAGGAATCTCAATCATAAGAGGGAAGGTAAAGTAGATGAAAGTTTATCGACAAAGTATGCCACCCTATGTTGGATACCTGCATGTCTACTACTTGGGGGGAAGAGGGTGTTGCAAATATGTGCCTAAGTGGGTTGTCATAGATGTAAATATATCCATGTTGCCATTGGTGTCAACAGTATCCTATTTTACTATCTGCATAGAAGACCAGACTATTGAGGATATTGAGAAAATTAATGATAATCAATGCATGCAGATCATGTGGCCATGTAGAGGATTGTAAAAGATTTCTCTAGTTAAGATTTGAGAAGTCCACGTGAAGATTTGAAGGAGTTATGACCATCTGAGTAGAACTGGTTCCTGTAATACTTAGGAAAGATAGAGTCATAGGAGAGAGGTCCAGTTTGATCCGGTAATATAACATTGTGATCTACGGATTTGAATGTAGGTTTGGGAAGTCAATGTGTATCATCAACACCAGTGGTTTGTGGTTTGGAGGTCAGAAAGTTATTCTTCTAGTTTGACAATCATGGCAGAGAGTGTTCTTGAGGTTCCGAAGGAAGATTCAATTACTTCTGATCATTTGGTTTAGAGTGGATGTTATTGGTGAATTCAATGTGTTTGTGGAGGTCTCTAGATTGTATGGCTACTATTTTAGAGGTCCGCATTGAGGTTTGAGCTTTTTGATTGAAGATTTCTTCTTGAGGTTAATGTTCTTCCCAGTCTTGGTTGACCGAATGTTCCTAGCCTGTGGTGGATGCGTTACAAACATTTTTATGAGGCATGGAGTGGCAGTAGAAGTAGATTCAAGTCTCAGTTGTGTTTGGATGATAGTGTGATGATCCGCATCAAGTTTAGCCAACCTTGTTGATCATTCTAAGGTTGATGCAGTATATAAATACTTGTTGAAGAGGTATTCAAATCATCCTTGTGCAATATAGTTCAATCTATAGAAAGGATCAAGAGCAAAATAGAGAAGAAAAGGAGTGAGAGCAGTAAAGAGTGTGAAGAATAATTTGGGGCAGAGCGAGAGTTCTTGAGCATTCATTAAAACTAAATCAGGCATGAAGTAGATGTTATTTCTTAGTTAATTCTTTCTAAATAAGTTATGTAGGCAGTGAGCCTCTCTTTTGAGCAGTGAGCTCTGGGCAGTGCACCCAAAGGCAAGTGCCTTCTATTTTATTAAGTACTTTTAATAGGGTACACATTTTTTTGGGTTAACCCCCACCATGGTTTTTCCCTTAACCAAGTTTCCACGTCAAAATCTTGGTGTCAAATGTGTTGATTATGTTTCTGCTCTTATGTTGTAGATTAATGCTTTAATGTTTACATCACTAATCTGATAGTAAGATAAAAAATAAGGTTAAAGGTAAAAAAAGTTCTTGTGGGACAACTAATTCACCACCCCTCTCAGTTGTCTAGTTCCAACAATTGGTATCAGAGCTAGATCCTCGCATAAAATCTTAACCGCTTGAGGAGATCCAGTACGTTGACCTATAAGAAGGATAGTCCAAGATTTGACGGAACAAATTACTCTGTTTGGAAAGATCACATGGAGTTCCATTTGCAATGCATGGGGCAATGCCTATTGGGCAATAACCAGTGTTGAGTATAAACCTCTAGAGAAAGGTCCTTCAACCCATGATCAAGTCAAAGATGCTAAAAATAATCTTCGAGATAAAGAAGCCTTGTTGAGTGCCCTGACTAATTCAGAAATGCCAAATGTCTTTGGTCTAAAAACTACTTATCAAATCTAGAAAAAAATGGATTATCCATATGAAGGTGACAAATATGTCAAATGTGCAAATCTACAAAGTCTGAGAGGAAAACTTGAAACTATGAGGATGAGCGAAGATGAAAATATCACAATCTACATGTAAAAGATAAATGAACTTGTGTGTGGCATTAGGTGTGCTAGTGGAAATTTGGAAGAATCAGAAATTGTATCAAAAGTACTCATATCTTTACCAGATTCATGCAAACATAAGGTTGTAGTTATAGAAGAAATCAGGATAGTCTCAGAGGTTATGAGAGATCATCTTGTTGGCAAAATTTCAGCCTTCGAATTAAGTGAGTTTGGTGATTCTCTTCCCAAGTCTGAATGTACATTCAAAGCCAATGTCTATGGAAAACAAAGGTATGATCCAGAATAAAGCTCTTCTGCAAGATCAAATAGATTTGTAAAGACAAGAAAGGATCTTGAAGATGTTGAAATAGAAACAACAGATCTTGAAGCTCTTATTGCCAGAAGAATGCCAAGAGGATCTGGTAAGTATGCAGGAAAATTACCACTCAAATGCTTTGCTTGTAACAAGATTGGTCATTTTGCCTCAAGATGTCCAGAAAAGTTTTCAAAACCTAACCCTAACAGGTATTTAAAGGTCATAAGAAATGTTACTATGTCCAAGAAAATGGAGAAGAAGGGGTAACAACTGATGAATCTGATCATGGAGGCTCCTCTAAAAATGATTGGGTGTTTATTGCTATCAAAGAAGAAGATCCGGTGTCTACTGAATCTACTAGCTATGAAAAGGTGGAAAGTGCCTTGGCTGCTTAGGTTATTGAAAGGGATGAATGGGTAATTGATAGTGGATGTTCTCATCACATGACTGGTGACAAGAGTAAGTTTGTGAACTTTGAAACTATGAAGGAGGACTTGTAAAATTTTGAGACAACTTAGTTGGTAGAATCTGTGGCAGAGGATCCATCTCTTTTGATGGAAAGAACAACATTAATGATGTTCTATATGTGGAAGGACTAAAACACAATCTTCTTAGTATTGGACAGTTGGTTGACAAGGGTTATGATCTTCGGTTCAAGGATGGAAAATGCAGAATCTTGGAAAGCTCTGGAATTGAAATTGCATCTGGTACTCAAACTAAAGGTAACATCTTTCACTTAAGTAGTTCTAGGAAAAGTTGTTTGATTGCTCAGTCAGATCAAAGTTGGCCATGGCATAGGAGGATGTGTAATGTGAATTTTGACAACATTGTCAAAATAAGTTCCACTCAAGCTCTAAGAGATCTTCCAAGACTTGTGAAACCTAATAACATATGTAGAGAATGTCAATTGGGCAAACAGATCAAAATTTCATTCAATAGTAAGGAATAAGATTCAAGTGAGAGATTGGAATTGGTACATATTGATCTCTATGGTCCTGCTAGAATTAGGAGTGTGCAAGGAGACATATATTTCATGTTGCTTATTGATGATTACTCCTAGATGATGTGGGTAACTTTTCTGAGAGAAAAATTAGAAGCCCTTGACAATTTTAAGGTGTTCAAGATGATGGTTGAGAATGAGATTGGTGGAAAACTAAAGTGTCTTAGATTTGACAGAGGTGGAGAATTTACATCCAGTGAGTTTGATGCTTTCTGTGAAAAGCATGGAATAAAAAGATAGTTATCTGCTCTTAGGACTCCTCAACAAAATATAGTTGTGGAAAGGAAGAACCAGACCATTTAAGAAGCTGCCAGAACCATGATGATGGAAACAAATGTTCGTCAAATTTATTGGAGATAAGTTGTGAGTACTGTTGTTCTACACTCTTAGCTGGGTGCAGATCAAAGGAAATTCTAGTAAGACTCATTATGAGCTTTGGTTTGGTCATTCTCCTACTATGAGATACTTTAGAGTCTTTGGTAGTAAATGTTATATCAAAAGAGATGAGGACTTAGGTAAGTTTGAGGCAAGAAGTGATGAAATAATATTTTTGGGATACTCAACTCAAACTAAGGCCTACTAGTGCTTCAATAAAAGATTGAAGAAGAATGTTGAAAGTGTGAATGTTAAAGTTGATGAAAGCAAGGAAGGACATTCCAGGTACTCCAGATATGATTAAGATGATCAAGATGAAAGTCAAAATCAAGGAAGGCAAGTTCAAGTTCAAACCCAAATTTAGTTTGAATCGGTGACTCTAGAAGTTGACACAAATGATGAGGAACAAGTTCAAGAAATAGAAGCTCAAACAATCACCAAAACGCCTAGGTATGTATGATTAGATCATCCTGAAGATCAAATCATAGGAGATAAGAGTACAGGTGTTTGAACTAGGAGAAAAATGTCTAAAGATCAAGAAGAGATTTTTTTGATTTCAAGGATTAAACCTAAATCGATAAGTGAAGCTTCCAATGATGAAAATTGGGTCAAAGCAATGGAAGAGGAATTGATTAAAATTGAAAAGAATCACACATGGGATCTAGTTCCTAGAACTAAGGACAAAAATGTGATTGGAACCAAATGGGTCTTCTGGAATAAACTGAATGAAGATGGGGAGGTGGTAAGGAATAAGGCAAGGTTGGTATATAAAGGCTACTCTCAAGTGGAAGGAATTGACTTTGAAGAAACTTTTGCTCTAGTGGCAAGGATAGAGGCAGTTACATTATTTCTTGCATTTGTTGCCTTCAAATATTTTAAAGTATATCAAATGTATGGAAATCAACATTTTTGAATGGAGATTTGGAGGAAGAAGTCTACATTGAGCAACTAGAAGGATTTCAGTTGTCTAATCAGGGAGATATGGTTTGTAGATTGAGAAAATCCTTGTATTGACTCAAGCAAGCTCCAAGAGCCTGGTATGCTAGATTGGATAAGCATTTGCTTAAGCTAGGATTTAGCAAAGGTACTATTGACAGTAATCTCTACTTCAAAATTGATCATGAGGACATTCTTATTGTTGAAGTTTTTGTTGATGATATCATTTTTGGTGGAAATGAATGCATCTGTAAAACATTTGTTGAACATATGAAAAGTGAGTTTGACATGTCAATGTTTGGTGAGATGAATTTCTTCCTAGGTCTACAAATTGTTTAATCAGATAAAGGTATCTCCATATCTTAGTCCAAGTATGTAAAAGAATTGCTAAAGAAATTTGGAATGGAACACTCAAAACCCGTAGGTACACATATGGTAACCAGATGCAAGCTAAGCAAAGCTAATGAATCTCCCAAGGCAAATCAGAAAAGATATAGATCAATGATTGGAGGATTACTTTATTTAACCCAGACCAGACCTGACATCATGAATGCAGTTGGGCTTGTTGCCAGATTTCAAGCTAATCCAAAAGAATCCCATGTTATGGCAGTCAAAAGAATTTTTAGATATCTCAAGGGGACAATTAATTATGGTCTATGGTATCCAAAGGATAATAACTTCACTCTTCATGTATATATAGATGCTGATTGGACATGAGATGTGGATGACATAAAAAGTACTAGTGGTGGTGCATTCTTCTTGGGGAAAAGATTGATCTCTTGGATAACTAAAAAGCAAGAGGCAATATCTTTGTCTACTGCAGAAGTAGAGTACATAGCAACAACAAATAATTGCACTTAGGTTTCGTGGATGAATCAAATGTTGAAGGACATTAGAATTGTGTTTGAGAAGCCAGTCAAAATTTTTTAAGATAATTCTAGTGCAATAAGCTTCTCAAAGAATCCAATATTGCATTCAAAGACAAAGCATATATCTATCAAGTTTCATTTCTTGAGAGAGAAAGTAAATGAGAATGAAGTCAATTTGGAGCTTGTGCCTTCCAAAGATTAGCTTGCAAACATCTTCACTAAGCCTCTTCCCAAGGATACTTTTGCATATCTCAAAGAGAAGTTAGGGGTTATTACCCCTCTTGAGCAGAACTGAGATGCACTAAGGTACATCAGTCTGGTGGAATTCACATTCATATCTTGTGATCTGGATTGATGTTAAGAAGGTACTACTCAAAGGGGGAGTAGTCAATATGCAAAGTTTTGGATCAGTCTGAAGCAAAAAGGGAGAAAATATAGAAAATATGTACCCTTTGCCATTGATGTCAAAGGGGGAGAGAAGTCATGTGAAAAACTAGTTGCTGATGTAAGGGGGAGCAGTAAAGAAAGTAGTTGCAGAAGTGAGAAAACAAAGGGGGAGAAGTTCTTGTCTAGATGGTTAGATTCAGTTTTTCACATCACATGTTGCCATCAATAAGAAAGGGGGAGATTGTTGCAAATATGTGCCTAAGTGGGTTGTCATTGATGTCAACATATCCTTGTTGCCATTGGTGTCAACTGTATCCTATTTTCATGTCTGCATAGAAGACTGAACTGTTGAGGATATTGAGAAAATTAATGATAATCAATGCATACAGATCATGTGCCTATGTAGGGATTGTTAGAGATTGCTCCAGTTAAGATTTGAGAAGTTTGCATGAAGATTTGGAGTTAAGGCCATCTGAGTAGAACCAGTTCCTGCAATACTCAAGAAAGACAGAGTGACAGGAAAGAGGTCCGGTTTGATCCGATAATATAACATTGTGATCTATGGATCTTAAGGCAAGTTTGGGAAGTCAATGTGTATCATCAACACTAGTGGCTCATGGTTTGGAGGTCTGTAAGCTATTCTTCTAGTTTGACACTCATGGTAGAGAATGTTCTTGAGGTTCTAGAGGAAGATTCAATTACTTTTGATCATTTGGTTTAGAGATGATGTTATTTATGAATTCAATGTGCTTGTGCAAGTCTCTGGATCATATGGCTACTATGTTAGAGGTCCACATTGAGGTTTGAACTTGTTGATTGAAGATTTCTTCTTGAGGTTGATGTTCTTCCCAGTCTTGGTTGACCGAATGTTCCTAGCCTATGGCGGATGCCTTAAAAACATTTTTATGAGGTGTGGAGTGGATGTAGAAGTAGATTCAAGTCTCATTTGTGTTTGGCCGATAGTTTGATGATCCTCATCAACTTTAGCCAACCTTGTTGATCATTCCAAGGTTGATCAAGTATATAAATACTTATTGAAAAGGTATTGAAATCATCCTTGTGCAAAATAGTTCAATCTGTAGAAAGGATCAGGAGCAGAGCAGAGAAGAAAAGGAGCGAGAGTAGTAAAGAGTGTGAAGAAGAATTTGGGGCAGAGTGAAAGTTCTTGAGCATTCATTGAAACTGAATCAGGCATGAAGTAGAAGCTATTTCTTAGTTAATTCTTTCTAAATAAATTTTGTAGGTAGTGAGCCTCTCTTTTGAGCAGTGAGTTCTGTGCAGTGCACCCGAAGGCAAGTGCCTTCTATTTTATTAAGTACTTTTAATAGGGTACACATTTTTGTGGGTTAACCCCCATCATGTTTTTTCCCTTAACCATATTTCCACATCAAAATCTTGGTGTCAAATGTGTTGATTATGTTTCTTCTATTATGCTATTGATTAATGCTTTAATGTTTACATCACTAATCTGATAGTAGGATAACAAAGAAGGTTAAAGGCAAGAAAAGTTATTGTGGGACAACTGATTCACCCCTCCCTCTTAGTTGTCTAGTTCCAATAGAGGGATGGCATATCTTGTCTTGGGTTCAACATGGATAGCTTCAGCCAGACTTATCATGTTTCTCATCCAAGTCCTATTATGATTAAACTTCCACTATGCATTATAGATATTATGTAGTATATATAATATGGAAATAGTTATGTACTTTTACATGGTTTAAATATATAAGACACTCACTATATATGTTTTGAATCATATGAATTATATTTCCAATATTATCTAACATGATTGCAGGACCTAAACTAGGATTGATCTTACTTAAATCATTTAATTTGTAAGTTATAACCCTGACTACATTAGACTTGTTGTTCTAGGGAAATATTTAGGGAAATCCCAAAAATGGGACATTACAATTGGTATCAGAGCCTTAATCCTACCATCCTATAGGAAAAACCTACTTTAACCATCATTTAATTAGGATTAACTATTGAGCCTTCCTCTTCAGTAGGCCAATAATGCATTTCTATATGTGTGTGCCTTTCACATATATGCTTCATATCTTACATGTATTCATGTGTATACTTCATGACTAATGTGTATTCACGTGTCTACTTCATGACTTACATGTATTCATGTGTATTCTTCATGACTTACAGTGTATTCACATGCATACTCCATGTATTTATGCATATACTTTGTTTATTACATGTATTTATGTGTATGCATCATGCTTCGTTTATGTGTATACTTCTTGTATTATGTGTATTTATGTGTATACTTCATGCTTCATATCTTGCATGTATACTTCGTGTATCGTGTGTATTTATGTGTATGTTTCATGTATTATGTATCTCTATGTGTTTTCTTCATGTCTGATGTTTGTTCAACAAGTTTACCCCATGTGTGTTTAAGATTACTTTATGCTTAAAAATTATGACAATGCCAAATCTATCAAACCTTTATCTGTCAAATGCTTCCTGGGATGAGAAGCACTAACAAATTAACTTATTTAAAATTAAATTATTATTAGTCCCCAAATGCAATAATGAAGAAATATAACTATTGAAGTGAAAAAGTGTGACTCCCTCAAACTTGAGATATAAAAGGGAGAGCATTTCATTCGAGAAAGACATCAAAAACTTTATTGAAGAATTCAACTCAGAATAGAACCCTAAGTGATTTTACAAGTGAATTTAATTAGTTTCTCAAGAATAGTGATGTGACTCCAAATGTGAAAATTTGTGACCCTTCAAATGTGAAAGACTATGACCCCCTCAACAAGGTGATATGAAAAGGGAATCACTTCCTTATCAAAAAATCATCAATAGGGAAGAAACCTATCAATCAACTTGGAAGTAAAGTATTATTCTCAAAGCAACCATGAAGGGTGGTGACTCCCACAAATGGATATAAGGATAAATCAATTCATTGACATCATCACTCACCTATCCATCACTCACCTATCCTTTAAGAAATCAAGCAATGAAAATATCCAAAAAGATTCCCAAGGAGGGAAATATCATAACAACTAAACATAGTTAAGGATAAAATCTAACGATATAACTTAACTTTCATTTCTCAAATAGAAACTTGCATTGCCATCTCTAGTTGTCACAAAAATCTAAGCATACCTAAAGATACAAATATGGCCATTAAGATTATCTTACTTTCAAACTTCGAGATAAGTATATTAAGATATCATCTTGACCTAGGGTGGTCAATCTCTTAAAAGCCAAAAATTAACATTAATATTCCAAAACAATCTATAATGATTTACCCATAACATCCCATTTGAAAGCATGGAGTGAATCATTATGAGCATGCCTATTTGGAATTAGAAATAGTAATAAAAACCTAAATTCAACTAGACTCTCATATGCCAAAACAACATTTTGAGAGAATGTAATAAAGACAACTCAATTCTTTAGGAACCTAAAAGCAACAAATTTTGATGCTTAGAGAGACCTAGGAGGAGTTTTGGAAAGAACCATGGACACTATAGATTTAAGTTTGTGTTTTGAGAATTATCAGAGGATATATTCATCAAGCTTCATTGAGGCAGGAACACATTTGTTCTATTCATTTTGGACAAGATCATAATGCTTAATTAAATCCATAACACATATGATCTATACCACACTCATAGAAATAATGGAAATGCATGGATCAACCTTGTAACCTATAAAATTGATCTAGTAACCTTATCTTATGAACCTAATTCACTTTTATATTAGATTATTTCTTCCAAGAGTCTTCTCTCAAGTTCTTTTATTGATCAGAGAAACTCCACATTCATAAAGATCAAGGACATTAGTATTAAGCATGTAGGTACCTTAGATAAATTTGATACCAATCAAGTTACAATAAAATTGTTACATAATCCTATGCTAAGTTATATTATGGTCCCATAACCCACAAATCTCAAGATCATTCTCACCTATCAAACTTTGGGATAAATTGATATTGTTTAAATAAATGGGGTACTTTCCTGAGATATGAAGATAAATTTAGTACCAAACATGGAGATATGTCAAAGACGAGTGATAACATCCAGTTGAATTAGAAGATGGAACAATAATTGGATATTAGGGTAAACCTATAAATATAAGTCCTCCTACTGCTTGCAAAGAATGCTAAACTATTGTACATCTTTCATTTTACTGACTTGATCAATCCCATAAATTTGTACTTAAATATTAATTACCTATTGGTATGATAGATGTTTGACTAGGTTAAGTAATACAAAAACCCTATTTAAGCTCCACATTAGAAACAAACTTACCGCAAACTTTGTTTGAGGGTTTACATCGTGCAGGAGCACCTAGAACAAATCAGGCAATTAGGAGTCTTAGGTTGAGTTATTTTTGTGTAATCCATATCAAGGCCACTCATAATGTTTTAAGGTCATTGGAGTCTATTTTGGTCATGGAAAAGTTATTTTGAGTTCACATTTGCAAAGCAATGTAAAAATTGTCAAAGTTGTCATTAGTTGCAAAAATGCTAATGAGGGAATATGAAGAGTCAAGTAGGTGTAGAATTTGTTAAGTTGGTTATGTCGGTTCAAAGGGATGTAAGTGGTTATAAATAGGAAAGTTTGGTCAAATCAAAGGGGGGGGAATGAAGAAGAAAAATGAAGATGTAATAAAGTATTGTTGAAGAATGAATAAAGAACACTACATTACACACCCATGTTCACTGTTCTTTTGCTTGTACTAGTTGTACAGAGAAGTAATGGGCCCAAATCCATTTTGGTATGATTGTAGAGTGAATCTAGTTTAATTTGGTTCAAGTCTCATGAAATTTCATGTTGTATGATAAAAGATATTGCAAGTTTATTAGAAACTGCCAGAAGCCCTCTGTTAGGGTAAAGACTGGATCTTCAAAAAAAAAATTCTACAAATTTATCTGATGGACTAAGCTAAAAATTGGTGAAATGGTACTTCTATGTGTGTTTTCTTAGATCCCAAAATTTTAGATTTTATTGATGAAGTTTGTTCATGTTTCTATGATGCCCTAGTGTAATTCTGGGAGTTTTTCCAAGTAAAGTTGAGGAACCAAGGTTGGATTTTGACAAAATATGCCTAAGATTATCTATGTTATGGTCATTTGAGGTTGTACAAGTGTATGTTAAGGTGTCTAACGTAGTGGCATGCTAAGGGAAGGTGTGGAACCTATACTTACATTAAACCCTCCTAAATCTTGCTTAAAACAAGGGTATAGTGGATTAGGGTATATGTGTGAGATTTTCCTTAGACTAATTGTATTTTTAAAGGTCTAGACACATGTGAAATGCTGCCCCATATAATTTTTGGGCTTGTGGTGAGTCTCTAGGGTACTTCCTTTGTAAAGGAGGCCTAATAGGCCTAGTTGCCAATAGGACTGTCAGCAGTTTTAAAGATTTTGTTCCAAAACACCTTATACCCATTGTGGGATATGTTGACAAACATGATATTGGGTACTCTAAAATTATTTTGTTTCATTGGTATCATGCCCATAGTGAAAGTTGTGGTCTGAAAGACCCTTAAGTAGGGCTACTAGGATTTAAGGGCTGGGGGCAGACTTGTTGTTAAGAAGGGATCATTATGACTTGAGAGTGCTTTAGTTATGTTTGGTTGGTGAAATTAATCTTGTTAGATTCCTCTTCAAGCCCATGTGAAGGTCTAAACCCTTCAGTGCAAGTTGGTGGCCTAGGAGGCCTAATTCATTGAAGGGTCATTGTGAGAGTTTTGAGAAGCCAATCAAGAGTCAAGTTGTGAAACCCTGTCCAAACAAATTGAGTGCCCACCTAACACTACATCAAAGTTGTATAAGAGCACAGTTAGTAGATCAGTGATGGTAATTGGTTGAAGTTTGGAGAGTGGACATTGAAAGGACAAGATGTATTCAAAAAATACCATGGAAAAAGAAGTCAGAGAATTCAGAGAAAGGTATGCTAAGCTAAAGGAGATGGCACAAAGGAAAGCATTATTCAGGATAAAGTGCAAGTGCAAAAATAAAATATGCAATGTGGTAATAGATTTATGTAGTATTGATAATATTGTTTCAGTTGAAATGGTAGACAAATTGAATTGAAAAAGAAGTCCACATGAAACTCCATATAGAGCATTTTGGTTGAATAGTAATCAATCAATTGTGGTGAAGGAACAAGCCTTTGAGTTTCAGATTGGTGCATATAAGGATAGCATTTTGTGTGATGTTTTGCCAATGAGTTATTGCCACTTAATACTACGAAGGCCATGGTAGTTTGAGAGATATGCCATTCATGATGGGAGAACAAATACTTTTCAAATTCAAAAAGATAGAAATGCTTTTTCTCTAATACCACTGTAGGAAGATGTTGAGGCACAAGATAGGATAGCAAGGATAGTGATGATAGGCAAGAAGGAATTCATAAGGCAAGAGGAAGACAAAAACAAAGAAGGTGCAGCTAGTATAAGAAAAGAGAATGTTGATACAGTTAGTGTAAAGAAGGATGAAGTGTTGAAGACAAAAGAGGAAGATGAACCATAAAAGGTCAAGGATGAATTAACCTTGAAGATTCAAAATAAGTTTGAAAGATATGATGGAGATAAGAGAGTGACAAAGTTTTGTCCATTGAAGGTAAAAGAGGCTAAAGAATAGTTAAGTACCGTCAGAATAGTAGGTTATAAGTCTGATAGGATAGTGGAAGAAAGGGTAGAGATCATCATAAGGACACTGAATTATCCATTAAAAGTAAAACAAGACAAGGAACAAATAGGTATAGTCATAACAGAGAAGAAGAAGGCTGAAAATATAGTGTTGGCAAAGGAAAAGAGTCTAGTGTAGGATAGAAAAATAGAGAGTACAGTGAGCCAAGGAGAAGGGAAAAGGTTGGTGAAAGAGTTTGTAGAGATTGAAGAGAAAAGGATGAAGGTTGCAGTCACCCCAAGTGGTGAAGATGTGAAAGCAATGAGTTTGGAAAAGGTATCAATGATGGAAGGGACCAAAGCTGTGAAGTTGAAAGAGATAGGCCAAGAGAAGGCCAAAGAAAGAGTGTCTGCAAAGTCTCCAAATGAAGAGGAGAAGAGAGATAGTGCTGTGGTAAGGGAAGAGAGTTGTCCTTGGGTGACAAGAATGGTTGAGGGGTAGTCATATGCTGCCATGACAGACATTTCAAAAATTGATTTCATAAAGGTTCTAAGAGTAGGGGACCTAAGACTAAGTGAGATGATGAAAGGTGGAATAAAATTGGATGTGTGGCAAGGACAATGGGGTAAATTCAAATATGCAGTAGAGATCATGAGGAAGAGAGTCCAAGAAACAAGAGTAAAATGTTTGATTGTAGATATGACATAGAGAATATGAGGCAGGTCAGTTTGCAAAGAGGCAGCCATATCAAGTTGAAACGCAGGCACTAGTGGGTGAGTTTAAGTTTGTTCCAAGGGTCAAGATGAAAGAGGAAAGACAAAATGAGAGCTATTTTACAGTGGATGAAGAAGAGGAAGGTGGAAGCAAATGCACGAAGTTAGTAAAGACAAGCCAGAGCATGGAGATGCTGATCCAGAAAGACAAGGCAAGAAGAGGATTACTTTGCATGGACAAGTTCAAGCCAAAGGTAAAGATGAAGTCAAGTTGGATTAGTTGCAAGAACAAGGAGGAGCATCAAATAATTGAAGATCAAAAGATTATTGAGTAGAAGACTTCCAAGGGACTTGGAAGAATTTCATGGCCGGGAGTATGGTGCAGGAGCACCTAGAACAAATCAGGCAATTAGGAGTCTTAGATTGAGTTTTAAAGGTCTTGAGTTATTTTATGTAATAAGGCCATATTAAGGCCATTCATAATGTTTTAAGGTCATTGGAGTCTATTTTGGTCATGGAAAAGTCATTTTGAGTTCACATTTGCAAAGCAATGTAAAAACTGTCAAAGTTGTCATTAGTTGCAAAAATGCTAATGAGGGAATATGAAAAGTCAAGTAGGTGTAGAAGTTGTTAAGTTGGTAATGTCAGTTCAAAGTGATATAAGTGGTTATGAATAGGTAAGTTTGGTTGAATCCAAGGGGGGGGGAATGAAGAAGAAAAATGAAGATGTAATAAAGTATTGTTGAAGAATGAATAAAGAACACTATATTACATGCCCATGTTCACTATTATTTTGCATTGTACTAGTTGTACAGCTAGGTAATAGGATCAAATCCATTTTGGTTTGATTGTAGAGTGAATCTAGTTTAATTTGGTTCAAGTCTCATGAAATTTCATGTTGTATGATAAAAGATATTGCAAGTTTATTACAAACTACCAGAAACCCTCTGTTAGTGTAAACAATGGATCTTCAAAATTGTGTTTCTACAAATTTATTTAATTTAGTAAGTTAAAAATTGGTGAAATGGTACTTCTATGTGCATATTCTTAGATCCAAAAATTGTAGAGTTTATTGATGAAGGTTGTTCATATTTCTATGATGCCCTAGTGTAATTCTAGGAGTTTTTCTAAGTAAAGTTGAGGAACCAAGGTTAGATTTTGAGAAAATATGCATGAGATTGTCTATGTTATGGTCTTTTGTGGCTGTGCAAGTGTATGTTAATGTGTTTGAGGCAGTGTCATGTTAAGGGAAGGTGTGGAACCTATACTTACATTAAACCCTCCTAAATCTTGCTTAAAACAAGGGTATGGTGGATTAGGGTGTAGGTGTGAGATTTTCCTAAGACTAATTGTGTTTTTAAAGGTTTTGACACATGAGAAATGCTTCCCCATAGAATTTTTGGGTTTGTGGTGAGTCTCTAAGATACTTCCTTTGTAAAGGAGGCCTAATAGGCCTAGTTGCCATTAGAACTGTCAGTGATTTTCAAGCTTTTGTTCCAAAACTCCTTATACCCATTTTGGGCTATGTTGAAAAAATGATATTGGGTACTCTCAAATGGTTTTGTTTCATTGGTATCATGGTCATAGTGAAAGTCGTGGTCTGACAGACCCTTAAGTAGGGCTACTAGGATTTAAGGGCTTGGGGCAGACTTGTTGTTAAGAAGGGATCATTGTGACTTGAGAGTGGTTTAGTTATGTTTGGTTGGTGACCTTAATCTTGTTAGATGCCTCTTCAAGCCCATGTGAACGTCTGAACCCTTCAGTGCAAGTTGGTGGCCTAGGAGGCCTAATTCATTGAAGGGTCATTGTGAGAATTTTGAGAAGCAAATCAAGAGTCAAGTTGTGAAACCCTATCCAAAAAAATTGAGTACCCACCTAACACTGCATCATTACACAAAATGAAACATACTTTTTCTAAGGGAAGTTGTCATTCAAACATGTAGGTCATTTAACACAATGCAAAAGTGATTTTGCACAAAGGAGTGGGATCTTGAATTAAAGAACATTCCCGCAATCCATCATGATTTTAGATTTCAACAAGGGGTAATGAAGAGTTTGTATCATTGCCTAGAATCCTTGGGGTAATGAAATGAGAGAAAACTTATCTTAAGTTAGAGAACTCACTAGTTACCAACTCTTGGTTTTATTATTGGAAAATACAAGTACATGAACTAGAAAAATATTTGACAATAAATTGTCCTCATACTTTAGAGAATGTTACCAATCTTATGATATTAAAGTACTATGTTGGTAGTTGGATGGATACAAGTATACTAAAAATCTTAGAAGCATCCTAGTTTGTAATTGCTTGATGACAAGCAATCCTTGGGCAAGATGGACTATAATGTCTCATACTATGTGAAGAATTCTTTAAAATAAATTTAATCCTAATGTTGGCCGACCTCCCTAGATATGGAGTGCCATATATATAATTAAGACAAATCACCTTACTCTAATTAATGATCTTTACATATGATTTGCATAAGAGAAAATGTAGTGATTAAGGATGTGATTTTGTTAACTGATTAAGAGTTGTGAAGAGTATTTAGAAAAGGCCAACTACATCAGCAAATATTGGCATAAAGTTTAATGTTATAAATTGCATTCAATTTAAGTTATTCATGGAGTTGTTAATTGAAGTTTAAGTAAAAGATATAAACTTAAATATCTTTTGTTTTAGAGAAATCTAACATTCCATATGAGTGCCAAAATAGAGTTTAGAACTTGAAAAATATTAGTTGTTAATAGGGGCTGACCTCTCCATATGAAGTACCCTATAAATAATAATAAGACAAAATATCTTATGGTAAACATAATAAAGTGGACCATTTAATGAAACTAAAGTGGTGTGACTTGTAAATGAGAAAAGGTGCGAATTTGTTGTGTTAAGTGTGAAGTTTCAAAAGTAATATTAAATGGATTAAAGGTGGTCTAAAAACATATTAAGAACAACAATGAAAAGAAATGATTATCATAAGGAGAAATAATTATTATTTTATAATGTAATGATTATCATTCATAGAGCAATGATCACTAAGACAAAAAAATAGTGGTCACTAAAAATAAGTGCATAAGACAAAAGGCAACTATTAGTAATATAAAGTGCAGTGGTTCATTTATAAAGGGACAACAATATGTAAGTGTGGAGAGTTGTATCCTTTGTGAATTGATGTGTCTATTGAATAGATCATCTCCCTTGAAGATGTATACAAGTGAGAAGGTTGTGTGAGTTAGATAGAGGAGAATTAGATTACATTGAGAAATATATTTGCACTCAGGAGACAAGGGCATAATCAATAGTCAATACAATTGCTTTTGAGAATACAACTATCTTATATTATAATAAATATTGTGGCGTGCTCTATCATGATTGTGTGTATAGTGATATATTTATTGTGTTATAATCTCTATGAATCTAGACGTATTTAGTGTTTGTAATTCTCATCAAACAACCATGAGGAGTGGAGAAAGTACTAATAGGGTGAACAGATACTAGATTTCCTTCTAAGCACACCACTCCATGATGGATGCCCATGTGGCTACAACTTGGAGCCAAGGGGGTGAGTGTCCACCCCTGGGCTTAGAAAAGAGAATCTATGGGCCTCCTATTGTAGATTTTCCTCAATCTCCACATGGATTGGTTGTTGGGATGGATTCAAGGAATTTTAATCATAAGAGGGATGGATAAGATAGCATGGATAGGGAAAGTAAATACAAGTTTATCCACTAAGTATGCCACCCCATATTGGATGCACGTGTGTATGCTACTTGGAGCCAAGAGGGATGGTATATCTGCTCTTGGACTTAGCATGGATAACTTCAGGCAGACTTATCATGTTTCGCATCCAAGTCCTATTATGATTGAACTTCCACTATGGATTATAGATATTGCGTATTATATATAATATGGAAATAGTTATGTATTTTTACATTGCTTATATATAAGACACTCATTATATTTGTTTTCAATCATATGAATTATATTTCCAATATTTTCTAACTTGATTGTAGGACCTAAACCAGGATTTATCTTACTTAAAGAATTTAATTGGTGATGTTGTTCATGTTGCAAAATTATTTTTCAGAGAGGTTTTAAGACTAATTAACATATTGAAATCATATTTATCTAATTAACATTGACCTTCTTGATTTAGTTTTGAAATCATATCAATCTACTTGAATTTTGGTCTTTGGTGATCTCCTTATCTTATTAATGGCCTTTTTATCCTGATCATTTGTGAAAGTTATAATATGATCACCTTTTCAATGTTAATGAAATTATTTTTGATAAAGAAATCATGATGATCTTTATAATATTTAACCATCTTTCATCTAGCCAAATTATTTATCTTTTTGAGATTTAATGAAGGAATTATATTGAACAAATTATGCTTGCTGATGGTTCTTCAGTTATTTAGAATTGTAATAAACCTTTATGATGATAATTTTATCTGTGACTTAGTGTTGAAATTAAAGTTGATCGTTAGTGGGTTAGCATTGAAACATATAGATCTATTTCCATTTACTATTTATCTTCTTATCTTTAATGAAATCATAATTTAGCAATGCTAAAATATTTAATGTTGATGACCTTCTATGTTGATTTAACCACTTAATGAAACCTATCTTTCAAGTTAGTGAAATGATACTTTGAAAATCAGAAATATTGTTGAGAAGATACTCTTGATAAATATAGTTGATGTTAGTAAAGAAACACATTCTTCCATTATGTGTTTGGAGTGTATCTAGTTCATGTGTCTTAGGTGGGATTTACATGTCTGACAAGATGAACTTATAGGATTTATTTTCTATCCTTATAGCAAGGAATTGTACAATTTGTGTAAAGATTGTATGTTAAAGTTACTTGTATACAAATGTCTTAAGTTTTGATAAGACTTATTTAACTTATTTCATGATGATAAGTTAGGATCTTGAACCATGTCTAATAGAGATATGAGAACATAGATCCTAGAATAAATGTGAATGGAATTCTTATGAATTATGACTTGGGATATTCTTACTTCATTGTTAAAGTAAAGGAATTGATGTCTAATGTAGTTTATGCAAGCATATGTGTATTATGTTGGTGTAATTAAATATTTAATTACACTTTATTAGGTTTACTTACCTAGGGCTAATTTTAGTCTTAGGTTATTGTTATCAACAAAGTATGCACCCAATGCTAAGATATCAACTTAGCTACCTGTTGACACATATGAACACTCCTAGGCCTATGGGTTGCCTAAAACTTGGAGTGAACCTCCAAAGGGGGATGGTTCCCCTGGTAAATCACCTAATCTAAAAGACTTCCTCGGGAAAGGGTTAAGAAGATAAATAAAAATTAAATTCTAAAACCCAAGGACATTTTACCAGAATTTTACTTATTTTGATGCTTTTACTCACAATCAGTTTCTCAGGACAATGACTTTCACATTCTCATGTGTGCATACAACACAAAAATGATTTGCATGAAGGTTTGAAACCAAACACAACATGCCACTTGCATTATATGGACTTTTGAACTCACACCTACAATAGTAGGACATACAAAGGATCTAAAAGAAAGTACCACAATGATAACATCAACTACCACTACAAAATGAGACAAAGATCGAGATAAGAATGCTCTGTTGTTTCTATTAAACTTAAAAGAGTATAAAAATTAGAATCTAAGCACAGAAAGTGTTTACAAGCTCTCTGCAAGTGGACAAGAGAGAAAGAAACTATAATCAAAACTGGGAAAAACTAAATTTTTACCCAAATATATCCTCTAATTTTCCAAGATGGAAAAATAGGAAAAAACTGTAAAAATCTCTCTGAAAGATAGCCTCCAAGTCATTTTCAAAATCCACTGAAAAGCTACCAAAAAGGCCCCTGAAATGTCTCCAAACTGAAAATAGAATCTGCCAAGATGCCATCCTAACTAATCCCACCAAAATCCTCTTAAAATCAGGCATTACTTGATCAGAAAAAGCTCCAAATTGCCCATATTTGCCCAATTTCACCCAGAAGAAAAATCAAATCCAAAAGAAAGATTCTGTCTAGATTTTCTCTGCTTTAACTACATATAAATAACAAATATTTAAAAGCAATTTATAAAGGATATTACTTTAAATATTGTTTTACAAGATTCACAGTTTTATCTCCTTTATCTTGATTTGATTTTTTACAAAAAATAAAAATACAAGGCTTTTGATTTGAAATTTTGCCAAGTATAATACATTCTATGGCATTCGATTTCTATAAACATCAATTAAAATCCTAAGGCATATGGGAGGGTTTGATAAAAATGAAAAATAAAAGCCTGTAAGGCTACCCTCCATTTGGTTTGCAAATAATTACTAAGGCATATGAGGTTTTTGGCCTATCTTCAAAGGTGATCAAATAGCCTTTAAGGCATAAAGCCTAGGCTTTGAAGATGCAAAAGGGACCTAAGGCATATTTATTATGTTATAATCTTACCTCTAAATGGCAAAGGAGGCCATCGAGGTCTTAAGGCATACAACCTAGGCTTCGAACATGTCTAAAGGGACATTGATGCCCTCATTGATATTAACTGAGGCAATACTTTTTATTCAATGTGACAAAAAGTCACCATCAAACTTAGGGAAAAATGTAGACCTTAACACAAAACCATTGAATGCCCTATCTTTTCGGGCTCATTTTATTTTGCAATTTTTTTGAAATGAGGCTTTGCTGCCCAGCCATGGCCATGAGGTTAGGGTTTGAGGCAAAAATACTTGATTTTCACTATATCATTGCAACTTTATTGAAGAATCTTCATAGAGAACAAAAGGTAAGTCGACTCAGTCACATATATGCTCTATTTCTCTATTTTCTAAGTGCAAAACTTAGCCTTAAAGCCACAGCTCTAATGTATTTCTTTGATGCATTTGTTTTTTTTGTGGATATTCCTTATCTCTGCTTTGAGGCCGCCATGAATGATGTATCTGAGCTCTTTTGAGCCATTGCAAAGGCAAAAATATGTGGCCACATCCATACATCTCTACTCAGAAATAAGGTAAGCTTTCTCTTTGTTGAGCATGATAATATCTTACACCCTGTGAAAGGTTTATGAGAAAAACTTCTATATATTATCTCCTTATTAGAGGCCAGCCATACTTACCAGTTTTATTATTTCTGAGCACTCCTTTTGTTTATATGTGTTTGGGCGTCTCCATCATTCTGTATCTATGATTTTTCTTGAAACCCCAAAGTGGGTTCAACCTGCCGTGAAGAAACTCTTTCTATCATTATGCATCTAAGCTTTTGTACAAAAACCCCATGTGGGTTTTAACCTGTTGTGAGGAACCTCTCTCTAGACTCCCTCTGGCCATGATTTTGATGGCAAAAATGGTCTTTTTATTTCTTTCTTGTATGTAGAAAATAATAAGATTATATTGTTTCTTCATTTCTGAGTTTGCAAAATACAAACCTTCATTAGCCTAAAACTCTTTATTTTCTCCTGTAGATGCTTTTCTCTCCATGATAAGGGTTTTGTAAAAGAAAATAACTCTCTGGTAGCAGCACGAACTAGGTCTCTCTCCACTTAAATATGTAGAAGATAATGGCATCACACTGTTCTTCTATTTGCAAAGTATAAACCATTTTATGACCTTTGTATCTGTGACTTTCATAATGCAAATATGATATGGGTTTTGACTTTTGTGAGAAAAAAAAACATTGTTGGCTATTCCTGAGAACCCACATAAAATGTATGATATTTTCTAAATTCTTCCATCATTAAATTCTCATTGTTGCCATAACGCATTATTGTTCCTTGACATTTTGTTTGAACTCTCTGTCTCTGTAGAAGCATAAGGATTACTTCATGAACATCAATATATGATGAACCTTAACCTCCATTTGATCTTCACTATAGAAACAAGACATTACTTTACTCTTAACATTTCATTTATGACATAAGGCATTATAAGAGATAGATTATGGCCCCATTTCTGCTTCTCTAACTATATTTTGTAGTGATAACATACATGTGATTTTATTATGTACCACCTATAGATGAATATGAACTTTGAGAATTTATTCCTTTTACAATGGTAAAGTGCATTTGATGTCTTGAGCTTATACAACTATACACTTGTGTGCTTCATTTGATGATTGGTTTATCTATTCTTTATACACTTAGTGATCACACTCAATCTGTGACATGGCATTAATCACTTACAGTCTAGTTCACTATATCACATCAAATCTATCCTTATACACATCATATTTAATGATAATGACTCCTTTATCTCACTGGTTGAGGCATGGACATTCTATGTATAACTTGCAACTATATCTTTATGGCATCAGTTTGATCATTCCAAAATGATAATGATGCTCATTTTTATAATTGTTGCTTTCTTGATAGCTGCAATATATATCATGAGATGACATAGTTCATGATTGAACTCACTGGGCATAATCACTATAGTTGTCTATATAATTTATGATCTTTTGGTTGTTCCATGGTTTTTGTTGTTCCAATATAGTGATTTGAATGCATACAAAAGACAATATATAATATTGTAACAACAAACTGATGTAATAATAGATATTCTGATGTTCAAAATACCTTTTACTCAGTTTCACATCTAATTGGATAGCCTTGAATCAACTCACTGCTCATTTATGATCCTCATCTCATCTTGTTTGAGCTGACAGTCATGGATGAACACTAATCTTGAGGCTCCTATAAACACTTTATGAATTACTCCTTCAATTGAAATGTTTCTATCTGCACAATATGAATATGTATTCCTATTCCATTCCCCTTGAGATTCAAGAGCAGCATGCCGGGCTCTACCCTTGTGGGAGCCCACTTTGAACCACATGCTAAAATGTCTTCAAACTAGAAACATAACTTCTTCTATACCTGCACAGGAAACAAACATGTTAGTTTAAAATAGTGAAGCTCAATGATTATTTCATTTCTTCAATCTCTCTTGCCTATGGATGATTTGATATCTGATATAGTACATCATAGGCAATATATTATGTTCCTATTGATAGGCACATAAGAAACCATATCTAGAGCTCTTACAATCCTTCTTGTCATGGTACAGGTTCATTCAAAGATCAGGAGCAAGGAGGAGCCAACTGCAGTGAAGATCAACCACGACTCCAAACATGCAATGATGGATATGCTCTTTTCCCTTCTTATCTTTAGATGCATAGTGTATTTCCTATGTTTGTACTACTTCAGCTATTCCCACGGCTTGTGTGGGACATTTGATCTTTCTTTCTTTCATTCAATGCAATGCTTACTCATTTTGTATAAATCTCATTTGTCAAAATGAATGAACATTGTAATGTGAAATGAAAAAACTCTGTAAAGTAATGAATGATGAACTGAATTTCTCTCTTCTGCCATAACAAAAGCATGATAAAACTGAACCTTCTCTTTTTAAGCATCTTAAACTATGCAAAAAATAACATAGAAGAAAATGTTAAGAATCTTTCATCTTAAAATGGAATAATTATTTTAGCTTTACCAATTTGAGCTGTAGGTGAAAAATTGGCTACATTTCTAGTAACCTCTGCTAAATGCTTTCATGTTAAGCATCAAGACTAGCTACCTTAACTATCCATTGGGCATGGAGTCATACTCTACTCATCTAAAACTTAGAAAACATGAAACTATACTTCAAAATACTCCAAACAGCAGCAAAAAACTAAACCAAACCAAACTGAAAGGAAACTAAAAGGCCCTGGTAGCCAGAAAACATGTGTAGTAGCACTTAAGGAAAAATAAACTAATTGAAAGGAATGTGTGAATAACACTTATTAATAGAAACACTACTTCTAAACTATTCTTAGCAGCCAAAGAAGCTGATCAAGCAAACCCATTCACTGGATCAAGAAAATAATTGTCCTTCCTTTGCAATCTACAATATTCCATAAGCTTGTGAGTCAACCAAAAGAGGTGGAGAATAATCAAATCTCAAGAAAACTACTACAACACCTTTCCAAGAAGGAAAATGTAGTCACTTACCCACCTAACTTGTTTGGGAAACTGATCAAGTGAGCAAGTAGACTGGTTGTACTCAGCTTCATACCCTCCTTGATGATCTTGATTAGTGTCACTATGAGGCTACTCCCTCTTGTTGGCTTGCAACCTAGCCAAATGCCTAATAGGACATCCCCTCAAAAGCTTTGGACTAGAGCGAAAAAAATTTGAATGATTGGAAACAACAATATCACCTTCACTTTGCATGATAGCTTGCCATGTTGCTTCCTCCTCCATAGTCAATGGGTCATCCTCCTTCATTAGGGTAGTGTTATCACCCAGATTTGCACCCTTTGCATGGGGTTGTGAAACCTCATGCAACCTGGAGTAACATGGGAATGATCTTGAAGTGTGGGACCTTGCGAAATGAGATCAAACCTCCGGAGAAGGCCAGCTTCCTCTTTCTAAGCCTAAATCTCAGAGAAATACATGTAAACCTAGTGCTAATGCTTGCTAGGAAAAGGGTTAGAGGGAATACTGAAATGAAATGCTGAAATAAACTAAGTGATACACCAGATTTAAATGTGTTTGGCTGCAATCGAATAGGCACAGTAATAATCTCACAACTGGAAAAAACTTACATAGACTCATTAATTTTAGAGAGGTCCAAACGGAATAATCAAGGAATGAAAGGGAGCATTTTCTCCACAATACACAGCCTACAAATCCAAAGAGCAGACACAGTGCTAAAAAATAATAAAAGAGAGGCAAAATACCAGTTTATATTGATCATAGAGACCAAATAGCCATTACAAAGAATAGCCCAGAAGAAAAACCAACACTATATACATCTGCTTTACGTGTATATATATCATTTTACATTTTCAGTCGGTTACCATAAATCCTCGCCCATGGGCACTCTCAGAAAAATACCACCACTATAGGGACGTTTATCTGCCTGAAGTTATGGCATAAAAGATCTGAAAAGAGGGCAGATGAAAGATATTTTTCATCATTAATGTGGTCTGCAGAGTCATCGATTTGTAGCAATGAATGCAACAAATATCTTCAGCTGAATATGCATCTGTCACTGCTGAAATGTCATGATGACCAAGCATGCAATGCCAGATCTAAAATTTTAAAGTGAGAGAAAACCCCTGAAAACCCTGCCAAATGAAAGAAGGGACAAAAATATGCATCTTTGCCTCTTACAACATGTGGAAATTTGCCAGGACGGAGGAGATACAAGTGGTCAAAGTTTTGGTCAAACACCTATATATATCGCTTTGCATCTGTGTATTTATCGCTTGAATTTGCCACCTGAATCGGCATCCAAAACCTTCTCTGCAACTCCTTTGTATATGTGTGACGCCTTATATAACGGACTTGAATTTGCCTTTCGAATTTTGAAATTGTATATGCATACAATTTCCCTTTGTATATGTGGGCCCCATCATTTGTATGTTAACTTGCATGTATGTCTGCCACCATGTGGCACCGCCTAATTCATTGCTGAGCTGGTTCAAGGAGCATCGCTGAAAACTATATCTGCCCTTTGCATATTGCAATATACAAGCACAATTGTACATGCAAGCCGCGGACTTCAAATTTTATGAAATAGCCTAAAAAGATGTTGAAATCCTGCTTGTATATCTCCTTTGTCTATTTGCTTGTATATCATAATATACAAGTGCCAAATATACAAGCCACGAACCACAAAAATTTATCAACTGCTTTGACTATCGGGTCGGGTCCAGCTTGTATGCTTTCTTTGGTATATCAGCTTGAACTTTTGACTTGCATCTTTTCTTTGCATATCGCCGATATACAAGTGCCTTTGTATATCGTGGACCCCACCTGATGACCCCACCTGATGCATGTTCCTCTTGTATCTTTGATCCCTTGTATATCGGTTTGTATGTTGCAAATATACAAGCCAAAAACATACAAGCCACTGTAGTAGCTGATGCATTTGCCTTTGTATTTTTTCCTTTGCACATTCACCGCCGATGTACATTGCAAAATGTACATTCATCCTTGTATCTTTGTGGGCCACACCTCTTGTATCTCGGTGATATACAAATGCCCTTGTATGTTTGACCTTTGCATATCGACTTGTATATCAGTTTGTATGTGCGAACATACAAGCCGATATACATTCCACTGTTCATGATCACTTGTATGTAGAAGACATACAACCCTCTTTGTATATGTGTGGGCTTTGTATATTGGACTTGTATATCTGGTTGTATGTGCAAACATACAACCTGATATACAATCCAACTTGATATCAAAGAGGGAATATTCCTGGAATGTATCTCCTTGCTTTGTATAATTTTCCTTGCATGTTTTATTGTATGTCTGATCATACAAACCAAATATACATGCAGACTTGATATACACTCTGAAATACATAAAAACTCATTTTTTTCATCATTTTCTAAGGCCGATAGAGATTTGCAAGCCTGCCAAATGTACATTTGAACTGTATGTTGACCAAAACTTTGACCATGAATAACTTCTTTATTTGGCTGAATCTCAGGGTGGTGTAAAAAGCAAACCTGCCTATTTTTTCAAGTTCTTTCCAATGGTAAGGTTTTTTAGGCAAGGCTTTTTAGGAAATTTGACACTTTAAGCTTTATAGTAACATTTTCCAAAGGATTTTCAAGGAAAAGTACTTGGTGAACTGTTTAACCTTTGGACAGGGGAAAATGGGTCAATAATTTGGTGACATCTATGGGGTGTTTGCCTGCTAAACAAATGATCAGTGGCCTTAAGCATCCATTGGGCATGGAGTCAATCCTAAAACATGCTGAAAAACTAGAAACTACCTCGAAAACACAAAAAGGGGAAGGGACCTGCATTCTCCTAATGACAATGCAGCCTGTGTAGAAGCACTTATGGAAAAGGAAAACTAAAATAGAAATGAAACCTACTCTAATGCTAAACTAACCAACTAGTCATGACTTTAAACAAATCCATTAACTAGTTCTTCAAAATAACTACCTTTCCTTAACAATTTACGATGTCTTTTATGCATGTGGGCAGTTAAAAAGAGGTGAGGGAGGAATGGGCATATGACAAATTGATAAAACATCCCCCACAAAATGGAGATAAACTCACCTATCCACCTGGACTAATTGCTGATGTTGCTGGCTTGTGTTGAATAAGTGGGCTGATCCCACTCATTTTGATGCTCAACTTCATGCTTAGAGGTAAGCATGACAAGTGGTGACTCATCCTGATGTGTCTCCAGATGGGAAAGATGCCTGATTAGGCATCCCCTTGAAGGTTTTGGATTGATTGCCTCTTGTTCTTCATTTGGTAAGATGGTATCCTCCACCTTGCTCTCATTTTGCTCTTGTGTGTGGAATAGCTCACCTGAGACCTCATGGTTTTCTCCTTCTTCCTTCAAAGAAAACAAGAAGGCTGATATAATGTCATGATGGCTACATTCCTCCTCCTCTTGCTGGTCTGGAAACTCTAACTCCTATGATTCCACTATAAATATGGCTACTTCCACCTTGTGAACAAAATGCTCATGATATTCTAACTTAGGCTCAGAAAATGACCCATGCACATGCTCAAAAGAGAAGACCTCCCCATCAAGAAGCTGATATCCCTGTCGTTTCTCACATGCCAGCAACTCACAATCATGCTCAACTTCAAAAAAATTTAGGTCTCTTGGTAGCTTGCCTTCATCTTCATTTTTAACATGCCTGGGGAATTCATCAAACAAGGCAGCATCACCTGCCTTCTGAGTAAACTTAGCAATAGCCTCTTCCAAGTCTTTAAGAGCTAGAAACTCACTACCATGTTGGGCCTCCATGCATAACAAATTAGCATTATTTTCATTCTCCTCTTGTTGCTGCATATCCACAACCAGCTGCTCATACTCTTTATCTTCAACATATTCAAGTAGCTCATGAAGTAGGGTAGCATCATCCATTTCTAAAGTGACCTTAGGAACTTGCTTCCCTATGTCTCTATCCCTTGACTGCAGCTCTTCTGAATTTTGGTTAATTTGTCTCTGCAGTTGAAGGCTTTCCCCATGCACTCTTTGCATTTCAACCTTGTTTACTTGATCAGACGCATGAGAAAAGGCTTCAAAAGAACTAAAGTTTAGAGGACTCAATCCCTTATTTGGGTTAACATTATTCATAGGTGTTATAGGTTTAAATAATTTTATCTTTGTGAGTGTAGGAACAAACTGCTCCTTATTAGTTTTATCTTCTTCCACCTCCACTTTTGGCTCATCTTTCCAAATATCTTGGTAGACAAAAGGTTCATCCTTGAGGATCGAAATATCATCAGGGAAAGAGGCCTGAATATCTTTTTGAATTTCTTGGAAGGGAGAGGATTCTGGACAAATTTATTCCTGGGGAACGATAATTTGAGTTTGTGCAAGAATAGGCACTTGTGAAGGGATATAGGCGTTGAAGCCTGGGAACTTGTGGAGTCTAGGTTGCTCTTGGTCAAGTGTAGATTGTTGGGTTGGGGAAGCACTCCTAAAACTTAGAATTATGATAGGCTTGGATTCTAGAACTGTTTCCTCTGTGTCATTTTGAATTGGTATGAGAGGATTGGCCTTTTCCAAGTTTGGTACTTTGTAACCAGGATGCTTGACCCAAGAAGGCTGCCATGGTATAGAAGCTTGAGGCTCTTTCATAGATTCACTTTGGTCTGAAGGATGAACTTGTGAGGGCTGAGTGCCTCTAAAACTTAGGATTTTAAAACTGGGAAGTGGTTTTGGAGGCACAGATGGATTATCCTACCTAAAGCTTAGAATTTTAAATTTTGGGGCTTCTTCAGCAGCATGCTGAGTAGGTGTCTTCCTTATAGCAAGGTTTTCTTGAAAAACCTCCTCTTGTGCTTCTCGCTGCTAGTCACATGTTAACATTTCTATAAATTCATCAGCCTCCCATTTCATATCTAGAGACAGCTTCTTGAGACCATACATGCTTATGATGTTGAGATCATAAAACTGCTGAGGCTGGCTATACCCTACTGCTCTTTTGGCTTTATGTAAATTTCTGTCAAGCTTAAGAAAAACTTCCATGAGCTCATTAAAAGCGTTAATATCCTCAGAGGCAACAACTTGGGATATATTAGGAGGGTAAACATCATGAGGATGTTGATATGGGGGCCAATAGCCTGTGTTTGGATTAGGGGTAGGGGAATAGCCATGATTCTCATAAAATTCTGACATTTTATAGCATCTTAATGTAGGATAATCATGAAAATGTCAGAATAAGAGCAAAATAGGTCTGTAACTAAAAAGAAACTGGATACATACCAGAGAGGGAGTCACTAGGTGATTGAAATGCTTCTAGAAGCTGAAAAGACCAGAAAAACCACCAAAATCCTGACCTTTGATGAAATTTTAGGCACTTAGGCTACTTTCACCAGCAGATTTGTTCAGTAGAGTCACCATGGTGTTATTTGTATTGCCTCCAAAGGCTGGTAATACTAGGAGAAACACCAAATCTCTTAGTATCTTGATGAGAAGTTCATTGAACTGGTCCCACTAGGCGTGCCAGAAACTGTTATCACCCATATTTGCACCCTTTGCATGGGGTTGTGAAACCTCATGCAACCTACAGTAACATGAGAATGATCTCGAAGTGTGGGACCTTATGAAATGAGATCAAACCTCTGGAGAAGGCCGGCTTCCTCTTTCTAAGCCTAAAGCTCAGAGAAATACATCTAAACCTAGTGCTAATGCTTGCTGGGAAAAGGGTTAGAGGGAATACTGAAATGAAATGCTGAAATGAACTAAGTGATACACCAAATTTAAATGTGTTTGGCTGCAATTGAATAGGCACAGTAATAATCTCACAGCTGGAAAAAACTTACATAGACTCATATTAATTTTAGAGAGGTCCAAACGAAATAATGGAAGAATGAAAGGGACCATTTTATCCACAATACACAACCTACCAATCCAACGAGTAGACATAGTGCTAAAAAATAATAAAAGAGATGCAAAATAAAAGTTTATATTGATCATAAAGGCCAAATAGCCATTACAAAGAATAGCCCAAAAGAACAACCAACACTATATACATCTACTTTACGTGTATATATATCATTTTACATTTTCAGTTAGTTACCATAAATCCTCGCCCATGGACGCTGTAAAAAAAAATACCACCCCTGAAGGGACGTTTATCTACCTTAAGTTATGGCATAAAAGATCTAAAAATAGGGCAGATGAAAGATATTTTTCATCATTAATGTGGTCTGCAAAGTCATCGATTTGTAGCAATGAATGCAACAAATATCTTCAGCTAAATATACAACTGTCGCTACTGAAACGTCACGGTGGCCAAGCATGTAATGCCAGATCTAAAATTTGAAAGTGAGAGAAAACCCCTGAAAACCCTGCCAAATGAAAGAAGGGACAAAAATATGTACCTTTGCCTCTTCAGCATGTGGAAATTCGCCAGGACGGAGGAGATAGAGGCGGTCAAAGTTTTGGTCAAATGCCTGTATATATCGCTTTGCATCTGTGTATATATCACTTGAATTTACCACCTGAATCGACATCTAAAACCTTCCTTGTAACTCCTTTGTATATGCGTGACGCCTTATATATCGGATTTCAATTTGCCCTTTGAATTTTGAAATTGTATATGCATACAATTTCCCTTTGTATATGCGGGCCCCATCATTTGTATGTTAACTTGCATGTATGTCTACTGCCATGTGGCACTGCCTAATTCGTTGCTGAGCTGGTTCAAGGAGCATCGCTGAAAACTGTATCTGCCCTTTGCATATTGCAATATACAAGCACAATTGTACATGCAAGCCACAGACTTCAAATTTTATGAAATAGCCTGAAAAGACGTTGAAATCCAGCTTGTATACCTCCTTTGTCTGTTTGCTTGTATATCACAATATACAAGCGCCAAATATACAAGCCACAGACCCCAAAAATTTATCAACTGCTTTGATTGCCGGGTTGGGTCTGACTTGTATGCTTTCTTTGGTATATCGGTTTGCACTTTTGACTTGCATCTTTTCTTTGTATATCACTGATATACAAGTGCCTTTGTATATCATGGACCCCACCTGATGCATGTTCCTCTTGTATCTTTGATCCCTTGTATATTAGTTTGTATGTTGCAAATATACAAGCCGAAAACATACAAGCCACTGTAGTAGCTAATACATTTGCCTTTGTATTTTTTCCTTTGCACATTCACCGCCGATGTACATTGCAAAATGTACATTCATCCTTGTATCTTCACGGGCCCCACCTTTTGTATCTCGGTGATATACAAACTCCCTTGTATGTTTGGCCTTTGCATATCGACTTGTATATCGGTTTGTATGTGCGAACATACAAGCCGATATACATTCCAGTATTCATGCTCACTTGTATGTAGAAGACATACAACCCTCTTTGTATATGCGCAGGCTTTGTATATTGGACTTGTATATCTAGTTGTATGTGCAAACATACAACCCGATATACAATCCAACTTGATATACAAAGAGGGAATATTCCTAGAAGGTATCTCCTTGCTTTGTATAATTTTCCTTGCATGTTTTATTGTATGTCTGATCATACAAACCAAATATACATGCAAACTTGATATACACTCTGAAATACATAAAAACTCAATTTTTTCATCATTTTCTAAGGCTGATAGAGATTTGCAAGCCCGCCAAATGTACATTTGAACTGTATGTTGACCAAAACTTTGACCATGAATAACTTCTTTATTTGGTCAAATCTTAAGGTGGTGTAAAAAGCAAACCTACCTATTTTTTCAGGCTCTTCCCAATGGTAAGGTTTTTTAGGCAAGGCTTTTTAAGAAATTTGGCACTTTAAGCTTTATAGGAACATTTTCCAAAGGATTTTCAAGGAAAAGTACCAGGTGAACTGTTTAGCCTTTGGACAGGGGAAAATGGGTCAACATGTAGCTATTAGCTCATCAAAGCTATCAATTCTTGAAAGGCCCTTAGTAAGAGTTGGACTAGGCTCAAAATACTCATTATTACTCAAGGAGGTACACTCTAAAATAGGAGTCTCTTCTTCAATGAACGAAGGCAAGTGCTCAAATAATGAATTAGCCTCTTTCAACAAACCATCAATTGGCACATCAGCTTCAAGTTCCTCTGTACAATAGGAAAGTAGCTCCTCCAACAATTTAGATCATGTTGTTGTTTAGGCTGCTCCATAACCAGTGACTCATTCAAGGAAACAACCACTTCCACCTCTTGCTTTTACTGTTCAAGATAACCCTCATCCAAAGATGCTGGCATAACCTTTAAGTGTGAGCAAAAAAGCTCAATTTCATCTTGGAATAGATCCTCCTCAAGCTCTTGATCATTCAAATCAAGGCTTCTTTTACATATCTATTCTTGGATCAACACCTTATCTAAATGTTCCTCATCACTGTGGTGGTCATAACTTGGCATAGCCATGCCATTTTTACTTTCATACTCAAGGTTAGGAAGCTCATCAAACAGATTAACTAGAAACTGAGGTTTAACACCAATTTCTTGCACCTTATCTAAGTTTGTAATAGAGACCTTAAAATCATTCCAAAGCAAATTTTCTTCACAATTTTCCTATTCTTTTTTATGAAAAGGGGATGCCTTTTACCTCATGACAGCTTTCACTAAGCCTATTGGGTTCCAAAACAAGTGTATCTTTATTCCCTTCCTCTTGATCCAAGGTTCTATTATCATATTGATGATCTTCACTCAGCAACTCACCACAATGTTTGACATCTTCCTGCTCTTCATCTTCCTCATTACTGTGCTAGCTGGATACCTCAAAATAGTTATCAATATCCTACTGCACTGGTGGATCCTTTGAGATAAATATTAAAAAAATTTCATCCTCTTCAATAAAAGCAAGAAGCTCATCAGTAAAAACAAACAAAGACTCATTTAGGGAGATCATTTCTTGTTCAATCTTTTTCTACTATAACTAATATTGCTCCATAGCTATATGCACTAAATTTACATCCCTAGCTTCCTTCATTGTGAATGAGTTATTTTGTAAGACAATAGGTCCATCATTATTAAGCCAAATAGTGATAGGACAATTGGATTTATCTGGTTGGGAAACTTGGGGAGTTTCTTAGGTTTCTTAGAGGAAAAGAGGCTCTTCACGTGGCTAGTTTTGAAGCATAACAAATTTAGACTGAGCCAACTTAGGCTCCCAAAATGGTAAAGGATCTCTAAAACTAGGAATCTTGACCTTAGGAGGCTTAGAAGGCTCACTTTTCATAAAACTTGGAATTTCATACCTACTAACCTCATCCTAAAGGGGCTGATATGGAATGAAAGGAGTTGTCTAGGCTTCATACCTTTCTATTTGAGCAAGCAAAAGTCTCATCTGCTCCTCTTTTGCAAGCATCTTCCTCTCAAACTGTACCCTTTGTGTCTCCAGCTCCTGCTCATGAAGGTAGGCCTTATAAGCTAGTTCCTCCTACTGCATGTTGTACTCAGGAAGTCTCTTAATCTCCTCTACCTACTTTGTGAAGTCTAACAATGTATCTTTCACCATGTCTCTAAGCTCCATAATTTTAGAATTTTTAGGTTGATTGGAAGATTGGACAGGGGTGGGTGGGTGGTAAGCATTTTGAGTAAGCTGGTAGTTTGCTGTAATAGGATTATTTGGACTAAAACTAGCATTGTGGCTACTTGGGTATGGTTGGTAAGAAGGTACGTTGATAATATTTTCATAGTATAGGGTTGGATATACATATTGACTATGAAAATTTAACATCTCTACTCATATGAAAAGCTGGAAATAAGAATAAAAGATTAGTTTTTTTTAAAACATACCAGCGCTTGATCTATTAAAACCAATAGATCTTGATTCAGAGTTGCCAAATGTGTTTTATTTTCTACCTCCAAAGGCTAAGATCACTGATATACACACCAAATATTAGGATATAAAATGACGAGCTTTGAACTGTGATAGTTCAAACTGTTCCACCGATCATGCCAAAAATGGTTATCAATGAAGTATGCACCCAATCCTAAGCTATCAACTTAGCTACCTATTGACACATGGGAACACTCCTAGGCCTGTGGGTTACCTAAAACTTGAAGTGAACCTCCAGAGTGGGCTGGTTCCCCTGGTAAATCACCTAATCTAAAAGACTTCCTGAGGAAAGGGTTAAGAAGATAACTAAAAATTAAATTCTAAAACCTAAGAACATTTTACCAGAATTTTACTTATTTTGATGCTTTTACTCACAATAATTTTTTTAGGACAATGACTTTCACAATCTCATGTGTGCATACAACACAAAAATGATTTGCATGAAGTTTTGAAATCAAACACAACATGTAACCTGTATTATATGGACTTTTGCACTCACACCTATAATAGTAGGACATACAAAGGATCTAAAAGAAAGTACCACAATGATAATATCAACTACCACTGTAAAATGAGACAAAGATCAAGATAGGAATGCTCTGTTGTTTATATTAAACTAAAAGGTGTATAAAAATTAGAATATGAGTACAAAAAGTGTTTACAATCTCTCTGCAAGTGGAGAAGAGAGAAAGAAACTATAATCAAAACTAGGAAAAACTAAATTTTTACCCAAATATATCCTCTAAATTTCCAAGATGGAAAAATAGGAAAAAACTGTAAAAATTTCTCTGAAAGCTAGCTTCCAAGTCATTTTCAAAATCCACTGAGAAGCTACCAAAAAGGCCCCTAAAATGTGTCCAAACTAAAAATAGAAGCTACCAATATGCCATCCCAACTGGTCCCACCAACATCCTCTCAAAATCATGCTTTACCTGATCAGAAAAATCTCCAAATTGCCCATATTTGCCCAATTTCACCTAGAAGAAAAATCAAATCCAAAAGAAAGATCCTATCTAGATTTTCTCTGCTTTAACTGCATATAAATAACAAATATTTAAAAGCAATTTATAAAGGATATTGCTTTAAATATTTTTTTATAATATTCACAATTTTATCTCATACTTTATCTTGATTTGATTTTTGCAAAAAAAAAAAAATACAAGGCTTTTGATTTGAAATTTTGCCAAGTATAATACATTCTATGGCATTTGATTTTCTATAAATATCAATTAAAATTCTAAGGCATATGGGAAGGTTTGATAAAAATGAAAAATAAAAGCCTATAAGGCTGCCCTCCATTTGGTTTGCAAATAATTACTAAGGCATATGAGGTTTTTGGCCTATCTTCAAAGGTGATCAAATAGCCTTTAAGGCATAAAGCCTAGGCTTTGAACATGCAAAAGGGACCTAAGGCATATTTATTATGTTATAGTCTTACTTCTAAATGGTAAAGGGGGCAATTGAGGTTTAAAGGCATACAACCAATGCTTCAAACATGTCTAAAGGGACATTGATGTGCTCGATGGTATTAACTAAGGCAATACTTTTAATTCAATGTGGCAA
Organism: Cunninghamia lanceolata; assembly: GCA_027924645.1. Taxonomy (NCBI): domain Eukaryota; kingdom Viridiplantae; phylum Streptophyta; class Pinopsida; order Cupressales; family Cupressaceae; genus Cunninghamia; species Cunninghamia lanceolata. The sequence goes on from BSBN01000978.1 coordinate 6,735,590, forward strand.
AAATTCACCATCGAACTTAGGGAAAAATGCAAACCCTAACACAAAACCATCGAATACCCTATCTTTTTGGGCTCATTTCATTTTGCAATTTTCTTGAAATGAGGCTCTGTTGCTCATCCGCAGCCACGAGGTTAGGGTTTGAGGCAAAAAAAATCCATTTTCATTGTATCACTACAACTTTCTTGAAGAATCTTTGTAGAGAACGAAAGGTAAGTTGACTCAATCACATATATGCTCCATTTTTCTATTTTATGAGTGCAAAAGTCAACCTTAAAGCCACGACTCTCATGTATTTCTCTAACGCATTTGTTTCTTTCTATCAATATTCCTTATCTCTTCCTTGAGGCCGCCATGAATGATTTATCTAAGCTCTTTTGATCCATTGCAAAGGTAAAAATCCATGGCCACATCCATACATCTCTACTCATAAGCAAGGTAAGATTTCTCTTTGTCGAGCATGATAATATATTAAACTCTGTGAAAGGTTTATGAGAAAAACTTCTGTATATTATCTCCTTATTAGAGGACGTGGCCACACTTACCAGTTTTATTATTTCAGAGCACTCCTTTTATTTATATGAGTTTGGGCTTCTCCATCATTCTTTATCTATGATTTCACTTGAAACCCCAAACTGGGTTCGACTTGCCATGAAGAAACTCCTTCTATCATTCTACATTTGAGCTTTTGTACGAAAACCCCATGTGGGTTTTAACCTTTTGAGAGAAAACTCTCTCTAGACTCTCTCTGGCCACAATTTTGATGGAAAAAATGGTCTTTTCATTTATTTCCTGTATGTAGAAAATAATGAGATTATATTGTTTCCTCATTTCTGAGTTTGCAAAATAGAAACCCTCATAAACTCAAAACTCTTTATTTACACCTCTAGATTCTTTTATCTCCATGATAAGGGTTTTGTAAAATAAAATAACTCTTTGGTAGTAGAACGAACTGGGTCTCTCTCCACTTCTATATGTAGAAGATAATGGCATCACATTGTTCTTCTATTTGCAAAGTATAAACCCTTCTACAACCTTTGTATCTGTGACTTTCATAATGTAAATATGATATGGGTTTTGACTTTTGTGAGAAAAAAAAACATTCTTGGCTATTCCTGAGAAACCACATAATATATATGATATTTTTTGCATTCTTCCATCATTAGCTATCTCATTGTCGCCACAAGGCATTACTATTCCTTTACACTCTGTTTGAACTCTTTGTCTCTGCATCAGCATAAGGATTACTTCATGAATAGAAATGTATGATGAACCATAACCTCCATTTAATCTTTACTATAGAAACACGACATTACTCTCCTCTTAACATTTCATTTATGAGATAAGGCATTATAAGAGATAGATTATGGCCTCATTTCTGCTTCTCTAACTACATTATGTAGTGATAACATACATGTGATTTTCTTCTGTACCACCTATAGATGAATATGAACTTTGAGAATTTATTCCTTTTACAATGGTAAAGTACATTTGATGTCTTAATCTTATATAGCTATACATTTGTGTGCTCCATTTGATGACTGCTTTATCTATTATGTATACACTTAGTGATCACACTCAATCTCTAACATGGCATTAATCACTTACAGTCTAGTTCACTGTATCACATCAAATGTATCCTCATACACATCATATTTAATGATAATGACTACTTTATCTCACTGATGAGGCATGGACATTCTCTGTATAACTTGCAACTGTATCTTTTTGGCATCAATTTGATCATTCCTATATGATAATGATACTCATTTTTAGAATTGCTACTTTCTTGATAGCTGCAATATATATCATGAGATGATGTAGTTCACAATTGAACTCACTAGGCATAATCACTATAGCTATACCTATAACTTATGATCTTTTGGTTGTTCCATGGTTTTTTTTGTTTCAATATAGTGATTAAATGCATACAAAAGACAATATATAATATTGTAACAACAAATAGATGTAATAATAGATATTCTGATGTTGAAAATACCTTTTACTCAGTTTCACATCTCATTGGGAAGCCTTGAATGAGCTCACTACTCATTTGTGATTCTCATCTCATCTTGTTTGAGCTAACAATCATGAATGAACATTGATCTTGAGGCTCCTATAAACACTTTATGAATTACTCCTTCAGTTGAAATATTTGTATTTGCACAATATGAATATGTATTCCTATTCCATTCCCCCTTATATTCAGGGGAAACATCTTGGGCTCTACCCTTGTGGGAGATGACTTTGCACCACATGCTGAAATATCTTCAAACCAGCAACATAACTTCTTCTATACCTGCATAGGAAACAAACATGTTAGTTTAAAACAGTGAAGCTCAATGATTGTTTCATTTCTTCAATCTCTCTTGCCCATGGATGATTTGATATCTGATATAGTACATCATAGATAATATATTATGTTCATGTTGATAGGCACATAGGAAACCATATCTGAAGCTCTAACAATACTTCTTGTCATGGTACAGGTTCATTCAAAGATAGGGAGCAAGGAGGAGCCATGTGCAATGAAGATAAACTGAGATCCCAAACATGCAATGATGGATATGCTCTTTTCCCTTCTTATCTTCAGATGCATAGTGTATTTCCTATGTTTGTACTAGTTCATCTATTCTGACGGCTTGTGTGGTACATTTAATCCTTCTTGCTTTCATTTAATGCAATGCTTCGTCAGTTTGTATAAATCTCATTTGTCAAAATGAATGAACATTATAATGTGAAATGAAAAAACTCTAGAAAGCAATGAATGATGAACTGAATTTCTCTCTTTTGTCATAATAAAAGCATGATAAAACTAAACCTTCTCTTTTCAAGCATCTTAAACTATGCAAAAAACAACATAGCACAAAATGTTAAGAATCTTTCATCTTAAAATGGAATAATTATTTCAGCTCTGCCAATTTGAGCTATAGGTGAAAAATTAGTAGCGATTATTCTTAAGTCATATTAGGGTTTTCTCAAACTTGCAAATATAAAAGAAAGTTCTCACATATAATTCAAAAAAAAAAAATCTATTTCATTAATTCATCCTTATTGTACAAATCATTCCTCTTTGATTTTTTCTCTTGTGGAAGGTAAATCTTAGGTTTTACAGGTGATCCTAGTGTTTCGAGTTAATCATCAACTCCAACATAGTATCAGAGCTCTAGATCTGTAAGCCCCTTCTGAGATCCAAGAAAACTTTGAGCAAAAACTTTTGTAAGATGCATTTTTGAGAAAAGTAGACCTCACCATTGCGTTCAGAAGGACCAAACACCCCTATTTTCAAATAAGGCACTCTATATTTTGGTGACAGAAAATTTATGGGTGTTTTTTGGGGTTTAAAAAATTTAGGTCTACAAAATTTGTACGACCTATATGAAATCAATGCGGTCGTACGTCACCTTGATTTTTGTGCTGCCTCAATTTTTGTGCCATTTTTTTATCTAAACTGATTTTGATTTTGGAGTTGCCTTAGTTTGTGTGCCATCTTGATTTCTGTGTTACCTTGACTTCCATGCCATCTTGATTTGTGTGCATAGGTACAACTGAGTTTTTTAATTTAATTTCTTAATAAAAAAGGAATTTTTTATTTTTTGAGGGCTAACCTCTAGGGTTTAAACCCTGGTCAGATGGGGGACCAACCCCTAGCTTCTAGGTGCCAGCCCCCAAAGACTCAACTCCTCGTCATATGAGTGACCAGTACCCTAGCCGCCAACCCCCAGGGACTTAGCCCTTGGTCACATGGGCATCCAGGAGCTTCAGTAGTGCTTTTCTTTGCCTCTTTGCCCTAAAGGAGCAATTTTGGTAAATCGGGCATATCTTGAGCATACGGAGTCAAATTTTTGAAAACAAATATGCATCCAAAAGATGGTTCCTAGAACAATCCATTGGTGCAGATATTTTTCTAGATTTTGTGGATTGGTACAATTTATTGTTGTTTGAAGTCCAGATACCTTTTTTGGCCTACAAGCTCGTATCTTTTTGCCATGATCTCTAATTTTTGTGATTCTTGTGGGGTTCGAAAGGTATTGAGGAGCTCTACACAGACATACATGCACTTTTTCCAAATTCAGCCCTAGGTATTCTTTATTTAGTTTTTTAGTTTTATCGATTCTATTTGGTATTCTAGACATTTTGACACCTGGAGGAGTTCTATTTGTTTTTTTGGGCTTCATTTATCAGCATTAATACATATTCAAATTATTGATCTCTAATCTGATTTATTTGATGAGATATCATGGGTTTTGCTATTCACCCTTCTGTGGTAACATTGGGTAAGGATAATTATGAGTCTTGGCGAAAGGGCATCTTGACACATCTCAGGTGGCTTAATCTTTTGCCTTATCTTTATGGACTCATACCTGAACCAGCTACACCTAGGAGGAAATCTGCAAGGGTAAATTATGTTGATCATATTCTAGGTTTGATTAGTTCTATTGTTGATTATGACACTATGTGTTCTATCTCACATATTGAGTGCCCACATGCTCTGTGGACTAGCATTTGGGAGATCTATGGAGACCCACATATCTCTCCATTCCTAGATGATCTTGCTATGGATTGCCACATATCCCTTCATGATGCAGATTGCATACCTTTTGATGATAAGACAGTTCAGGAGCTTAAGTATTTGATAGGTCTTGCTAGTTTAGATGACACAGAGACTTCACTTGCTTCTCCTTCTCCTCTTATCAAGATTACATTTTATTACTAGTTGCTACATCAGATTCTTTATAGCAGGATATTATCAGTCTTCCAGAGATAGCTCATTAGGACACATATCTACCAGATATATCATTGTTGTTTGTAGAGTCACACCTTGCAGATTTGGAGGACCATATTGAGGACGTTTGTCTTCTCTTTGATGAAAAATTTGATGGAGTTGCATCACCATCATATGCTTCAGAGATTGTTCTTCATCCTGGACTCTTCTTCAGTCATAGTTTGGTAGTGGATTGGAGACATTTGAGCAATTTTTAGGAGTATCATTATTGTCTTTAAATCATGTGCAAAGTTCAGAGACATTTATCCTTCTTCCTATATATTCCTATTTGGAATGGGAAGACATTTTGCACACATCTACAGTTCTATTTCTTCCAAAGGGGAGGAGTGTTGTTTGACATTCATGGGTCTTCATCTTTATTATATGTCGAGCATCTTCCAACACTGTAGGAGTCATCTTGAGGACTAGATGCATGGTCTCTCATCTCATCTCTATTTTGGGAGGGAGCATTTCCTCGCATGGGGTTTCATCATTCTCCTTTCTGGGGGGTCACCAGACCTTCTCTCTTCTTCATCTCTTTTGGGGAGCATTCATGATTGTACTTTTGTGATGAATGTAGTTCTTGGGGGTCTTAGTGTTAGTCCTTCTTCCATCACATGTTCATGTACATGTTGTATTGTTCTCTCTTTTGGAGAGGAGTTTTCTCCCACTAGGTTTTTCTCCTTTCTCTCCACTTTATGAGAGATTCTTGTTGTTCATGGGTGCCTAACATGGCCTTGTAGTCAAGACCCATTCTTGCACTAGTTGCATGTTTTTTCATTTCTCCCTAAGTTGCACATAAGGGGACTGTTGGTGTAATTAAATATTTGATTACACTTTATTAAGTTTACTTAGGGCTAATTTTAGTCTTAGGTTATTCTTAAGTCATATTAGGGTTTTCTCTAACTTGCAAATATAAAAGCAAGTTCTCACATGTAATTCCCAAAAAAAATCCATTTCATTAATTCATCCTTATTGTGCAAATTATTCCTCTTTGCTTTTTTCTCTTGTGGAAGGTAAATCTTAGGTTTTGCAGACCTTGATCCTAGTGTATCAAGTTAATCATCAACTCCAACATGTATATTATGTCTAAAAATGTCAATTAATGTCTTCAAATCTACTGATTTAACTAAATGGGTATTTAACTTTTGCTCACTAAAACTCTTACAATTGAGCAAGTGTTTGATCACAGACACAGGAACTATGATATTATGAGATAACAAGTATATTGGAGGTAATCGACACCCTGATTGGGTAGATAGGTTGTAACATTAAGGTAAAGCAAGGTTAGAAAAATTTATGGAACTTCCTTATGAGTTTGGTACAAACCTAACTTGATCATTGAGACAATGACTCTTCCAAGAGGGGAAGGATGTCACAAACCTTATTTTTTTATATTCAATAAATATTGTTTAATCAAATGTCAACTAATTATGACTATGCTTGTGACAGGAACACTCTCTCGATAGAACAATAGTATCATTGAAGCAGATGCTGTTTAGCTGATCAAAGGTGAACTATGCTGAAGAAAATATGTTTTTCAAGTATGTGCTAATTTGTCTTGTTATTGATGTCAACATATCTGTGTTGTCATTTGTGTCAACTATATCTTATGGCATTGTTGCTTGTTAATGAATTGAAGAACACTATCTAAGTATTTTTCTTTGTATATTTCTTGTGTTAAAGACTAGAGTATGATCTTTGGATATGATTTAGAGAAGTGTTTGAATATGCTAAATCAAGAATTTGGTGGTCCGAATTGCTGTGCAAAAAAAGTTATATTCACCAGTATGAAGATTGTGCCTAGTAGGGTTTGTACGCAAATTGGAGTTTTTTCTTGCGGTTCTAGACTTAAGCTTATAAGATGCTTAGTCATCTTCATTCCAAAGGATATGTGATTTGAAGCTTTGGAATTTTTTTTCTAAATAGCAGAGCTTGACAGTGTCTGATTGAGAATAGTCTGTGATCCATCTTCAAGTGAAACAAGTGAAGATTTGTTGCGGTTGGATTTTCTGGTCTCCAAATGATTCTAAGATGTTTGTATATGTCCCATGAATGTATTGAATGCATGTGATTAATTTGCAAGCTACAATGAAGACCTTGGAAGCGTGTGTTCAAGTGTTCTTGGTGATTGCAACTTTTTGTCTGACCTGGATGATTAACACTCTTTGTGGATGAATTCATTGTATTATAGAAGCATGTGATAGCATATAAAGATGTAATTGAGTCTATCCTAAGGTGTGAAGTGTTCCTCCTTTATTCATTTTGTCTACAAGTTTGTTTAGGTCCAGTCCTAATTTGATGTATGTATGTATGCCGACCTTGGAGATTGTTTCAATGGTTGATGATTGTAATGCCAACCTTGATGTACATTCCAAGGTTAACGAATTGTATAAATGTATGTAATGAAGTCATGTTTGAGGTGTGATTGTACAAAGATGAGAAGATAAGTACGAAGTGTAAAAGCAGAGCAGAGCAGAGGAGATATATTGCGCTTCAATGGAACTGAAATCAAGCATGTTGTAGATGATAGTATATCAGTTCAACCCTTGGTTGTGAGCCACCCCTCAGTAGTAAGCTACCCACCGGTAGTGAGCCATCCTTTTGGATAGTGAGCCCTGAGCAGTGAACCCTTTGGCAGTGAGCCACCATTTAATATTCACTATTGTTACTACATTTTTATTGTGAGCTAACATTCACCATGATTTTTCCCTATTTAGGGTTTTCCATGTAAAAGATCTAGTGTTCATGTGCATGTGGTGTTGATGTGGTCATGTTTTGATATTTCTATTCATGTTTACTATTTATAATAGAATAAGAAAATAAGTTTTGTGATTGTGTAATTGATTGTGGTTTAGAGAAGCTAAAGTGTTGATACAACTGATTTACCCCCCCTCTCAGTTGTCTTGTTCCATTCAATAATTGGTATCAAAGCCAGTTCCTTTAAAGAAAGCCTAACAGCTTAAGGAATATCTAGGATGACACACAAAAAGGACACACCTCAATTTGATGGAACAAACTACGCATACTGGAAGGTATGAATGGAAAGTTATCTTATTTCTATTAGTTATGATGTCTAGATGATAGTCAAAACAAAAATATGAAATACTTGAAAATGGTCCAAAGACTGAAAAAGAAATCAAGGAGTTTGAATTGAATCACTAAGCTAAAAATGCTCTATTGAATGCTTTATCAAATGTTGAAATGGTTAATGTGGTGGATCTTACAACTGCTCATGAAATTTGGGAAAAACTGAAGAATGTTTATGAAGGTGATGCATCTATCAAGAAAGCTAAGTTGTAGAATTTAAAGACCACATATGAAACCATGCAGATGTCTAAAGATTATTACATAATAAATTATATACATAAGATTGATGAAGTTGTCAGCAGCATTATGGCCCTTAGTTGAAAGCTAGAAGATGAATATGTTATTGATAAAATACTCAGAACTCTTCCAAAGTCCTATAGTCACAAAGTGTCTTCCATTGAAGAATTGCTCGGTAAACTAACTACCTTTGAAATAAGGGAATTTGGTACTACTGATGGTCCTTTGAAAACTTAGACTACCATCAAGGCCAAGGAAGAAAAGACTTCTAGTGATGCAGAGGCATCCACACTATAACCTTCGCATATAGCATGGATGTCTACAGACCAACCTCATCATCATCATCTTCGCCATCATCATCATATTCCCTAAAACCACCAACAGCATCATCATGTTTCGCGTTACACAGTCCGCATCATCATATTTCGGATGATCACAATCATCCTCCTGCCGACTACTGTTCACCTCCTCCGCCAGTCGCCTATCATCATTATGATATTCAGCGGGCGCAAACATCCTCCGGTTGCACTGTTCATCGGGCGCCGAACTCTATCAGCATCATCATGACCTTCAACACTCTCTTCGTCAGCAGGATATCCAAATATCCGGTTGCTCAAATATCCTGATGACGATCACCTTCAGCACCTTCCCTTCGATGCTCCGCTAGCCGACGACACAAACAACAGCATCATGATCTACTTTATCCGGTTCTCTCGAAACCTCCTGATGATGCTTCACACTTTCTGCCGATGCCGATACTTAACCACTTAACAACGGCAGGATAAACTCGCACAGGGGGATATCTCAATATCCTGATGACGATGACGTCATATCATGATGACGATGACGTCACCCAATATCCTGATGACCTCTTCAACACTTAGTCAAAAAACCAAACTTTCTCTCTCGCATCTACTCGCGATACGCGGATGTTTGGCACTCCTGATAGATGATCCTGATGCCGATACGCTCCTGCTCAGCTCCTCCAGATGATGATCACCCCGACGCACTTGCACTTTATGCACTCGAAAGCATCATGCTCTCCTCCATTTATCTGGATGACGATATCCGAACTGACTGCAGGATATTCACCAAGATATCCTGATGATGCCGTTTTGGCGAACTTCTTCACTTAGCGAAATCTCACTTCGCCGATCCTCCAGGGATGACCCGATCCAACCTTAGGGTGATCTTCCAACTCTGTCTTATCAGTTTGACCTAGCACATACCCATGCTAGGGTCTTCAACATCTTTCGACCGCGATCCTGTACACCTGCATGCAAACAAACGAACTACAACCTAACCTACTGTACATTACCATTCCACCGATCAGATGAGTCAACCGGTGGAATGGATCAGGAAATCCATGAAACCACTCAAACCAGCAGATCGATTACACCAAGGGGATCAAACAGAAAATGAAACAGGATCTTTATTGATTCAAAGATGCAATATAATATGATGTTCCTCACACAGAACACTCAAACTCCTCAGCTTGATGCAACACTATACTGCCGATCGATGATCTACAATCAACCGATCTCATGCTTATAAAGATTTTCCTACGAGTACTACTGACCCGACTCCAAGCGGCTGGGAACTCTCCAGGCGGCTGGGAGATCCAACCGAACATACATCATGACAGCTGTTTGTAACAAACTAACTAAAAATAGCAAAAGCCCGGTCAGCATGATCTTATCATGATCAGCTTGACCTTATTACATGCATTTGGTCTTAACAGACCTTCTTGGAAACACAAGCAAGACCTATAACTACTAACTGCCCCATGAAGGCCAGCTGTCAGGTAGGTGCTCCTGCACCATACTCCCCAAAAGAAAAGAACTCATGTCCCATGAGTTTAGTATGTGGAAGTCCTCCACCTTTACACTTTGTCTTGTCAATAGTCTGACCTGCTCCAGCTTTATCCTCTGTTGTCTCTTGGCTGCTCCAAGACTTTTGAACTGTAACTTGCTTTCTGGCAAGTAAATCCTCATGCCAGTTGATGTAGGCCTTTCTCTCACATACCCTGTGTTTGTCAGGTTGTCTGACCAGAACCTCTTTCTGAACTACCTCTTGAACTTCTGAAATGTTCAACTCTATCTTCCTGTCAATCTTTATAGGACAAACAATAGTCCCAACTATGACAACATCCTTGTCATTCCTTTCAACTGGTTGCTGTTTGCACCCCTGTTTCTGAACCTGCTGCTGACCTCTGTCAGTCACAACTGAAACGTTCTTCAGCTTGTTGTCTGTAACAACTCCTTTCCCTGCAGTATCCTTATCTGCCTTCATGCCTGCTCCTCTAGGCATCTGCACAAATTCCTTCCTTCCCATTAAAATGATTTGGGCTGCCTTCTGTACTGCAGCTTTTGCCTGCAATGGCATCAACTTAATAGTCTTCCCATCCTTCTTGATGGTGTAGGTATTAGCATACCCATCATACAGTACCCTTCTGTCAAATTGCCATGGTCTACCCAACAGTAGGTGACAACATTCCATAGGCAAAATATCACACAAAATCCTATCCTGATATGCTCCAATCTGGAAATCCACATATGCCTGTTCAGAGACAAAAAGTGATTGACTATCACTCACCCAAGATGTCTTGTAAGGGTGTGGATGTGGAATCCTTTCCAGCTTCAGTTTGTCCACCATTTCCTGAGATACCATGTTGTCTGTTGAACCAGTATCAATGACAACCTTACATACCTTACCTTTGCTCTTACATGTGGTCTTGAAAAGAGCTCTTCTTTGCATCATATCCTTTGATGCCTGCAAACTAATTCTCCTTAACATCAGTGATTCTCCACTCTCTGGATATCCATAATTCTCAGGACCTTTGTTTGAACTCTGTGCACTTTCTTCTACTTTCTCTTCTTGTACCAGTTGTACTCTCTTGTCACTAGTTCTATCATTTCTGGATGATGAACCTTTGTTTTCTGGACATTTGAAAGATGGATGACCAAACTCTCCATAGGTGTAACACTTCCCTGAAAATGTAGTAGAACCTCTACCACCTCCAAATCTTCCTCTATTACCTTTCCATCCACCTCTGAAATCAGACTGTCCCTGTCCTTTACCAGTGTCTTCTTGACCCTCATTGGTTTGCTTTTGTGCAGGGGCTGTTCCTCTTCCCCTATTGTTTCCTCTTCCTCTCATGGACTTATCATGTCCTCTATTCATCTTTTCTTCAATCCTGATTGCCATTTGATAACAATCCTCCACATTCTTAGGGTTAGCTAACACTAACTCATCCTGTATGTTAAACCTCAAACCAGCCAAGTACCTAGCCACCTTTTCTACCTCATTCTCATGATGACCAGATCTCATACTTAACAGATAAAATTCCTCAGTATATGCTTTCACATCCCTGTCTTTCTGCTTTAAAAATTGCAGCTTCTTAAACATCTGGATTTCATAATCCCTTGGCAAGAATTTCCCTTTGATCCTTGCTACCATCTTATCCCATGAAGTGATCTTAGACTTCCCTTGTTTCCTTCTCTCAGATTGTACATAATCCCACCAAACCAAAGCATGACCTCCTAACTTGGTCTTTGCAATCTTTACCTTCTGATCCTCAGCAACATCTTCACATTCAAAGTGATTATCAAGTGCAGCAATCCAATCTAACAACTCATCTTCATTCAAGCTTCCAGTATACTTGGTGACATCAACCTTTACCTTAGGTTTTTCACTCTGTACTGCCTTTAACAATTTGACAAATTTCTGGTCTTCAGCATCCAGATCTTCAGCTACCTCTTCATACTCTTCAACAATATTTTCATCTTCTTCAGACTCACTGTCTTCCACTTCCCTCTTTTTGTTCTTTTCCAGGGCTGTCAGCCTGGCTTGAAGTGCTTCAGCAAGCTCCTTCATCTTCCTCATCTCTCTAGCATGTTTCTCCTTCATTTCCTGCAATTCCCTTGCAGTACCACTACCTTTAGGAGGCATTTTGTCAACCTCTCAATCAACACACAACACACAATTCAACTCTACCTCTGCCCTTTCAGTGACAGAATCAACACACAACAGCCCAGACCTTTTGCTGAGCTCTGATACCACTATGATGCAGAGGCATCCACACTATAACCTTCGCATATAGCATGGATGTCTGCAGACCAACCTCATCATCATCATCTTCGCCATCATCATCATATTCCCTAAAACCACCAACAGCATCATCATGTTTCGCGTTACACAGTCCGCATCATCATATTTCGGACGATCACAATCATCCTCCTGCCGACTACTGTTCACCTCCTCCGCCAGTCGCCTATCATCATTATGATATTCAGTGGGCGCAAACATCCTCCGGTTGCACTGTTCATCGGGCGCCGAACTCTATCAGCATCATCATGACCTTCAACACTCTCTTCGTCAGCAGGATATCCAAATATCCGGTTGCTCAAATATCCTGATGATGATCACCTTCAGCACCTTCCCTTCGATGCTCCGCTAGCCAACGACACAAACAACAGCATCATGATCTACTTTATCCGGTTCTCTCGAAACCTCCTGATGATGCTTCACACTTTCTGCCGATGCCGATACTTAACCACTTAACAACGGCAGGATAAACTCGCACAGGGGGATATCTCAATATCCTGATGACGATGACGTCATATCATGATGGCGATGACGTCACCCAATATCCTGATGACCTCTTCAACACTTAGTCAAAAAACCAAACTTTCTCTCTCGCATCTACTCGCGATACGCGGATGTTTGGCACTCCCGATAGATGATCCTGATGCCGATACGCTCCTGCTCGGCTCCTCCAGATGATGATCACCCCGACGCACTTGCACTTCATGCACTCGAAAGCATCATGCTCTCCTCCATTTATCTGGATGACGATATCCGAACTGACTGCAGGATATTCACCAAGATATCCTGATGATGCCGTTTTGGCGAACTTCTTCACTTAGCGAAATCTCACTTCGCCGATCCTCCAGGGATGACCCGATCCAACCTTAGGGTGATCTTCCAACTCTGTCTTATCAGTTTGACCTAGCACATACCCATGCTAGGGTCTTCAACATCTTTCGACCACGATCCTGCACACCTGCATGCAAACAAATGAACTACAACCTAACCTACTGTACATTACCATTCCACCGATCAGATGAGTCAACCGGTGGAATGGATCAGGAAATCCATGAAACCACTCAAACCAGCAGATCGATTACACCAAGGAGATCAAACAGAAAACGAAACAGGATCTTTATTGATTCAAAGATGTAATACAATATGATGTTCCTCACATAGAACACTCAAACTCCTCGGCTTGATGCAACACTATACTGCCGATCGATGATCTACAATCAACCGATCTCATGCTTATAAAGATTTTCCTACGAGTACTACTGACCCGACTCCAAGCGGCTGGGAACTCTCCAGGCGGCTGGGAGATCCAACTGAACATACATCATGACAGCTGTTTGTAACAAACTAACTAAAAATAGCAAAAGCCCGGTCAGCATGATCTTATCATGATCAGCTTGACCTTATTACATGCATTTGGTCTTAACAGACCTTCTTGGAAACACAAGCAAGACCTATAACTACTAACTGCCCCATGAAGGCCAGCTGTCAAGTAGGTGCTCCTGCACCATCTAGATTAGAGAAGTATGCTATGGAATCAGATGAAGAAGACTTTGTTGAACTTGAGGCAAAATTTGCAAGTAGAATAAAAGAGATTCAGCAAAGGAAAGTTCAAAGGTAAGTTACCCTTCAAATGTTTCAATTGTGGAAAAATTGGTCACTATGCTTCAAGATGTCCTGACAGAACTTTGAAATTCAATGAAAGTAAAGAAAAGATGGTAAAAAAGAGTTACTATGTTAGAGATGATGATGGTGTAACTGATCATGATGAATCTAAGTCTGATGATGACAATGGTAGTGAATACTTATTTATTGCACTTAGAGAAGAACTTGTTTCTGCTAACCTTGCTAGCTGTGTGAAGGATGGAAGTTCAGAAGAGTTGATTTCATTTCATTCTGAAAAGGAAGATGAATGGATCATTGATAGTGGATGTTCTAACCACATGACTGGAGACAAAAGTAAGTTTGTCAAGTTTGAAAAGTATGATAGAGGACTGGTTAGATTTGGTGATGATGCAGCTAGTAAGATTTTTGGAAAAGGTTCAATCACTTTTGATGGCAAGTATAATACAAATGGTGTTCTTTATGTCAAGGGATTGAAACATTACCTTCTAAGTGTTGGTCAAATGTGTAACAAAGGTTATAATCTTGTGTTCAAGGACAATGGGTGTATGATACAGAATAGCTCTGGAACCGTAATTGCTTCTAGTAAGAAGACACATGGTAATGTCTATCACTTGAAAGGTACTGACAACTGTTGTTTGTTGGCTAAGATAGATGAAAGTTGGCTATGGCATAGGAGAATGGGTCACATCAGCTTTGATGACCTAGTAAAGATAAGTACTACTCATATTGTAAGAGATCTACCTAAGATTGAGAAGCCTGCCAATGTTACATGTACAGATTGTTAATTGGGGAAGATGACAAAGACCACATTTAAAAGCAAAGAACAATTCTTTGCCAATCTGCTAGAGTTGGTGCATACAGACCTTTGTGGTCCTACAAGATTAAGAATTCTGCAAGGTGACAGGTATTTCATGCTTCTTATTGATGATTATTCAAGAATGACTTGAGTTACTTTCCTTAGAGAAAAATCAAGAGCCCTAGACAAGTTCAAAATTTTCAAAGCTATGATTGAAAATGAATTGGATTTAAAAATCAAGTGCTTAAGGTCTAATAAGGGAGGTGAATTTACTTCAAATGAGTTTAATGCTTTCTGTGAAGAAAATGGAAGAAGCTGCTAGAACAATGATCGAGGAAATAGACTTACCAGAGGTGTACTGGAAAGAAGCAACACAAACTACTATTTATATTCAAAATAAAGTGTAGGTCAGAGAAAAAGAGACTAAGACACCTTATGAACTGTGGTATGGTAAGACTCCTACAGTCAAATATTTCAAAGTTTTTGGAAGCAAATGTTATATCAGAAGAGATGAAGAGTTAGGTAAATTTGATGTTAGATGTGATGAAGGCATATTCTTAGGTCACTCAACCAAGAGCAAGGCTTACCGATGTTATAAAAAAAGACTGAAAAGGATCATTGAAAGTGCAAATGTGAAGGTAGATGAAGATCTTCAATTAGATAGATATGAATCAAATGAACCGGTTGTCACAGAGAAGGTAGAAAAAGACAAAGAAAAAGAAGTTCATACTGAAGTACAAGATCTGAAAGAAGAAGAAGAAACTCAAGGTGAGGCTTTGGTAAGAACTCCTAAAACTCCAAGGTATGTGCAAAGAGATCATTCTGAAGATCATATTATAAGTGATAAAAGGAAAGGTGTATTGACAAGAAGAAGAGATGCAGAAGAACAAGTAATCTATGTTTACTTTCAAATGTGGTCCAACCTAAAATAGTTAATGAAGTATGCAATGATGAACATTGGGTCAAGGAAAATGAAGAAGAATTAATGCAGATTGAGAAGAACAAGACTTGGGAACTTGTCCCTAGACCTACAAACAAGAATGTGATTGGAACAAAGTGCATTTTCTTGAAGAAACTAGATGAGGTTGGAGAAGTTGTGAGAAACAAAAAAAGACTTGTGCGCAAAGGATACTCACAAGTGGAAGTGATAGACTATGAGGAGACTTTTTCTTCGATGGCTAGATTGGAAGCAATCAGACTATTTTTAGCTTTTGCTGCACATAAAGATTTCAAGGTGTATCAAATGGATGTGAAACCTGCCTTTCTAAATGGTGAGTTAGAAGAAGAGGTATACATAGAGAAATTGGATAGATTCCAGTTATCAGACCAACTAGATATGGTGTACAAGTTGAAGAAGGCTTTGTATGGATTGAAGCAAGCTCCTAGATCTTGGTATGCAAGACTGGATAAGTATCTACTACAGCAGGGTTTTAGTAAAGGGTTCGCAGATAGCAATTTCTATATCAAGGCAAGCAAATATCAAATCCTAATTGTTGAAGTCTATGTGGATGATATTATATTTGGTGGAAATGAAGGAATGTGTAAGAATTTGGCAAATGAAATGTAGAAGGAGTTTGAGATGTCCATGTGTGGTGAGATTTTGGTCCTTGGAATGCAAATCAATTAGATAGATAAAGGTATCTTCATTTCTTGATCAAAGTATCTCAGAGAATTATTAAAGAAGTTTGGAATGGAAGACTCTAAACTGATGAGCACTATTATGATTACTGGATGTAAGTTGAGCAAAAATGATGAATCTCCTAAGGTTGATTAGAGCAAGTATAGGTCAATGATTGGAGGACTTCTTTATCTAACTATCACCAGACCAGATATCATACATGCAGTTTGTCTTGTGGCTAGAATTCAATTAGATCCCAGAGAATCACATGTTGTGACAGTGAAAAGGATTTTTAGGTACTTGAAAGGTACTCTAGATCATGGTTTATGGTATCCAAAGAATAATGACTTCTCCCTAAGTGCCTATACAAATGTAGATTGGGCTAGTTGTGTTGGTGAAAGGAAAAGCACAAGTGGAGGTGTATTCTTCTTTGGAGATAGGGTAGTGTCCTGGTATAGAAAGAAACAAGAATCAGTCTCCTTATCTACTGCAGAGGCAAAATATATTGTTCTAGTAACATGCTGCACCTAGGTGTTGTGGACGAAACAAACCTTGAAAGACATCAAAGATAAGTATGAGGAGCCAATCCCTATTCTTTCTGATAACACAAGTGCCATAAACATTTCAAAGAATCCAGTGATGAATTCAAAGACAAAACACATTTCAATCAAATATCACTTTTGAGAGAGAAAGTTGTAGAGAATATTGTGAAGCTTGAGTATGTGCAAGCTGTAAAGGATCAAGTTGCTAATATATTCACCAAAGCTCTTGGAAAGGACACATTTGAGTATCTCTAGGATAGGTTAGGGGTTATTTCCCATCCATTGAACTAGGTACATAAGGAGATGCATCAGTCCAGTGTGCCTCAAAGAATATTTTCTTCTGGACTAGTTTACGAGACTACCCTTCAGGGAAAGCAAGTAGTGATCTGAGATGATTGTTGCAGTCAGGGGGGGTAAAGAATGATTCCAATATGATTAGAGCAGAAGTGTGAAAGTATGTATAGTGAAGAAGATGTGAAGCACTTTGCCATTGATGTCAAAGGGAGAGAGAAATCATGTGAAAAACTTAGGGGGAGTAAAAGTGCAGGAGTATGAAAACAAAGGGGGAGTTCTAAAGCAGAATTGTGTCTTGATGGTGGAACATGTTTTTCATATCATATGTTGCCATCAATGACAAAGGGGGAGATTGTTTCAAGTATGTGCTAATTGGTGTTGTCATTGATGTCAACATATCTGTGTTGTCATTTGTGTGAACTATATCTTCTGGCATTGTTGTTTGTTAATGAATTGAAGAATAATGTCTGAGTATTTTGCTCCATATATTTCCTGTGTTAAAAAATGGAATATGATGTTTGGATATGATCTAGAGAAGTGTTTTAAGATGCTAAATCTAATTTTTGGTGGTCTAGATCATTGTGCAGAAAAATTTCTATTCACCAGTATGAAGAGTGTGCGTGGCAGGGTTTGCAGGGTGACAAGGAGAAAGTGTTTTGCTCTGCATTTCTCTGCAGATTGGAGTTTTGTCTTGCAGTTATAGACTTAAGGTTATAAGGTCTTTAGTCATGTTCATTCCAAAGGATATGTGATTTTAAGATCTAGAAAACAAGTTTCTAATTAACAAAGCTTGACAGTGTCTCATTTAGAATAGTCTGTGATCCATCTTCAAGTGAAACAAGTGAAGATCTATTGCGGTTAGATTTTCTAGTCTCCAAATTATTCTATTATGTTCATGGACATTCCCTAAATGTATTGAAGGTGTGTGATTAATCTACAAGCTACAATAAAGAACTTGGAAGCGTGTGCTCAAGTGTTCTTGATGATTGCACCTAGTTGGCCGACTTGGATGATTAACACTCTTTGCAGACGAATTCATTGAATTATAGATGCATGTGATAGCATATGAAGATGTAATTGAGTCTGTCCTAATGCGTGAAGTGTTGCTCCTTTATTCATTTAGTCTCCAAGTTTGTTTAGGTCTAGTCCTAATTTGATGTATGTATGTATCCTAACCTTCGAGATTATTTTAATGGTTGATGATTGTAATGTTGACCTTGATGTACATTCCAAGGTTGATGAATTGTGTAAATGTATGTAATGAAGTCATGTTTGAGGTGTTATTGTGTGAAGATGAGAATATGAGTGCAAAGTGTAAAAGCTGAGCTAAGTTGAGGAGATATATTGCGCTTCAATGGAACTGAACTCAGGCATGTTGTAGATGCTACTATATCAGCTCAACCCCTAGCACTGAGCCACCCCCGACAGTGAGCCACCTACTAGCAGTGAGCCATCCTTTTGGGTAGTGAGCCCTTTGGCAGTGAGCCATCATTTGATATTCAGTATTGTTACTACATTTATATTGTGAGCTAACACTCACCATGGTTTTTCCCTATTTAGGGTTTTCCACGTAAAAAAATGGGTGTTGCTAAGTCTCAAGTGTAGTATCGATTTGATCCTCTTGATTCCTTCCAGATCTTGTTTTCTTGCTAATACTAATGTCCTAGGATTTAATTGCTAAATGGTTCACATATGATCCCTAGATACATTTTTTAACCATTTTAAGTAATTTGTTGTGGGTATATTAGTAGCTTAGAACCATACTAGGATATTGCAATGTTATATTGATGATCAAATGAGTTTATTTGTAATATTATTTATGTGATTCTAATATAGTCTCTAGTTGGGATATCAAAGCTAGTATTCAGTGACTATGAGTTGGTGAACTTTAATATAGGGATTGTTTCAACAAATTATGGATTTGGTTTTGTAATTCTTTGAATATTTAATTAAGGAATTCATAGGGTTTTAATATACTATATCACAAATATGAAACTTGGGGTACACTTTAATTATTGGTATTATATATATTATTAATATCATGTGATATTGATCTTAGTAATCCATAAATTGGTTATGTTTACAATAATAGTAAACTTTGATAATCATTAATAATTTTGATTCAACCAAGATATATATATATATATATATATCTTGGTTGAATCAAAATTATTAATGATTATCAAAGTTTACTATTATTGTAAACATAACCAATTTATAGATATATATATATATATATATATATATATATATATATATATATATATATATATATATATATATATATATATATATATAGTGCATAAGAAATCACAAGTTCTTATTAACCTTCTTGTTTTATATTATTTTTGGAATATGGTGTTGAGGTTAGAAAACAATGTGAGTTTCAACTCCTTTATCGCAATCATGGCCTCAATAGGGTATTTTGGCATCTTATCTTTGATGACATTAATTAATCGATTTTCTAACCATTTGAGCATAGACATTATTTGGTGAATATTTTTGCAGATAGGCTCATATTGCTACTAAATCCAATTTTTGTTG
Organism: Cunninghamia lanceolata; assembly: GCA_027924645.1. Taxonomy (NCBI): domain Eukaryota; kingdom Viridiplantae; phylum Streptophyta; class Pinopsida; order Cupressales; family Cupressaceae; genus Cunninghamia; species Cunninghamia lanceolata. The sequence goes on from BSBN01000978.1 coordinate 6,755,203, forward strand.
TATCTAAGTTATGAAATGATGTTTTAATCCTTTCCCTTGATTATGTACTTGGAAGATTAAAAGTAGACAAATATATATATATATATATAGAGAGAGAGAGAGAGAGATCAATATTGAATGTTTTATGATCCTTGCAAGCATATCTTACGATTGACAAAGGTTAGTATCATGCATTGGTTAAGCATTTTGTTATCATGTGATTTTCTAGTGTGAGCTAGAATATCCAATTTAGTTATGTGAGACCTTGATGAAGGTTATGCAAATGATAAAGGGTAGATAAACCTTAGACTATCATTTCCATGAATAAGAAAGTGTCTTACTTATATCATCTTAATGAAAGATCTTTGAACTTAAATAGTTAATTTAAGACAATCTTTTGTCTGTTATGACTTATCTTCTAAATTGATGTATTTCTAAGAATGATAATTTTGATGGCACCATGTTTGTGGAATGGTTTGTTACTGTGAATTTTCTAATTTTTTTACTTTTTGTATATAGAGTTAGAGAAAGAGCATGGAAAGGTGTTGATATATAGGGTCATAGAGAAGGGTATGTTTCTAATCATAACCTATCTAGCCAAAAATGGCTCAAAAAGATGATTTGGCCAAAGCTTGCTAATCAATTTAGTAGCAATTACTATTTTATTTAATTTTTTACTCTCTACCATATCATGATATAAGTACATATGTATTTTATACATGCTAGAAATGTTAGATATATCATGTTGCATGAGATTCCTTCACATATGCTAGCTTCAATTTGTTAGACTCGTCATGAAGGGTTAGGCTTCTCCATTTAGGAGTAAGACAGGGGAGGTGTGGTGTAGTCATAGATGGAGGGTCCATGAATAGGAATGTCCTCCCATGTAGCCTTAGAGTAAACACAACAGAAACCACGAGGAATGTAGAAATAAATAGAAATTGATTGATTCAATATCACAAGTAGTTATAATCTTCATATGTCAACAATATGTGGACTACAATGGGCTCAAAGCAATGTCCTCTAGCTTGTTACAATTTACATGAAAGATATAGCTTTGAAGAGCTACACCGCAATACACTATCTTAACTTCCTAACTCATACTAGTACTCTGATTCCTTCTAATCTGTCTAGTGAATGATTATATATCAATTTTGATGTCAAGGAATGACCTGCATTGACCTTAAGAAATTTCAGAGTTCAAGGCTTGATGAAACATGTAGGTCAGACTATTTCTAATGGTGTAGCCTCTAATGTTGATGGATCACATTGCGGTTCTGGTGGAAGGTGCCTCTAGTCCTATAATGCCTTATGATATGTTCCATTAGGTGTCACAAGTCATGGGAAGGTGCCACAAACTCCATATGCTATGATGAATGCTCTGAATAGTGAATCCTGGTGAAGCTTCTAACAACCATATCTTCCTATAGATGATTGCAATTCTCTTGAATTCCAAATATGATGTAGATGAATCATTGAAGAGTCTTAATCTTATGCCAAAAAATATGAAGTGATCATGCAGTACAATTTGGTGCAATCTACTGAGACTGAACTGGCTGAAACACAAGAAAAGAAAAGAAACAAAATGTTTTTGGTTGATGCAAGATTGCCTTTCAACTTAAGATGCTCTTGCATTAGAAACTTGGGGTTGTTTGAAAAGTGAGTCCCTCACTTTCTTGGGGCTAGAGAAAAACCAATGTGGTCTACCTTAGCCTGAGAAATCCATGAAGAATCTTCCTCCAGTCTTCCTTTCCACTTAACCAGTGGACTCCTTATACTACTTGCCTCTAGTGCTGCACCCAATTCTTCTATCCAAATATTATTCTATCAGCTCCTATTGTTGATATGGTATTTGATCCTTCAAACCAAATTCAGTGGTGCTATCACCTTATTCTCCCCCATGATACTGATATAGATCTACAATATTGAATATGGGTGATATGCAAAATAATTCTGGTAGTTCTGCTTCATATGCATTTCCTAAGTCAAAACTTCCTGAGAATCCTACATGGTCCAAACTTTCTCATCTTCAACTTGTTGTATGTTCCTACTAGAAAACTTTCCTTTCTAAGATATATCATGACTTCATCTCTAATAGAGTATTACTTATGTCTCCTCTTCTCATCTGTTTGTCCCTTATACTTGTTTTTCATATCTTCCAAATGTTTCTAGATCTAAGTGTGTTTGTTTCCATGTATCCTACAAATTCTTCTACTTTTACACTCCTTTTATTCTCCATACTGATGTTTTTAAGCCCCACAATGCCTCTAGGTTGTACTCTAGTCACAACTTCAAATGATGTCTTCCCTATACTTCTTCTCACTAAATGATTGTATGCAAAATCTATGTGCAGTAGAATTATGTTCTAATTTCCTATCGTATCTCCTATCAAACATCTAAGTAAATTACCCAAACTCCTATTTACCACATCTATTTTTTCTTCTATCTGTGGGTGAAATGCTAAACTGAACTTTAGGTTTGTCTTCATCTTCTTCCACAATGTCCTCGAAAAATATCCTATGAACCTTGTATCCCTATCTAAGACTATACTATTTGGTAATCCATATAATCTCACAATCTCCCTAAAGAATAGGTCAACAACATGTACAACATCATTTGTCTTCTTACATGGAATGAAATGTGCCATCTTTGAAAATATGTCCATTACTACAAACATAGAATCATATCCCGTTTGTGTTCTTAGTAACCCTAATATGAAATCCATGCTTATGTCTTCCCAAGGTCTCTCTAGTACTCTCAAAGGGTTATCAAATCTAGTATTTTGACTACTCCCCTTTGCAACTTGACAAATTCTACAACCTTGAACAAACTTCCTTACATCCTTATATATTTAAGGGAAAAAAAAATGTTCATTAACCAAAGCTACTATTTTATCAATACCAAAATATCCTACTAATCCACCACTGTGCTTCTCCTTGATCAAATTCTCTCTCATTGAACTCCATGGAATACATAATTGATTCCCTTTGAACAACATATCATCTTGAATGAAGTAATCCAACTAATTATTTCTATATATCACAATTGGTTCTCTACATGCTTTCGATGCTTTCGTAAAATCTAGATCATCCTCATACATGTGCTTGAGCTCTTCAAAACCTAGTATTTTTACCCTCATTTATGTCAACAAGTTCCTTCTTCTGCTCAATACATCTGCAACTTTGTTTGACTTTCCACTTCAGTGTTTCATCAAAAATGTATAACTCTGTATGAATTCTACCCACCTCATGTGTCTCTGATTCAACTTACCCTGATTGTTCAAATACTGCAAAGCTTGATGCTTAGTGTACAACACAAATTATTTTGGAAAGAAATAATGTCTCCACTTCTTCAAGGATGGAATTATGATATAGAATTTCTAATCATATACTGAATATCTCCTCCTTGTATCATTAAATTTCTCATTGAAATATACTACTAGTCTCCCTTCTTGGCTTAATACTACTCTAATTGCATTCCCATTGGCATCACAATCAACCTGAAATACTTTGCCAAAATCTGGTAATGCTAACACTGGTTGCTCTGTCACCTTTTTCTTCAACAATGCAAAACTCCTATGTGCCCCTGATGTCCACTTAAAATCTTTCTGGTTTCCTCTCATTGTCTCTGTCATTGGTGTGCATATGGTACTAAAATTTCTGATGAACTTCTCGTAGAAAATTTCCAATTTATGAAAAGATACTACCTCTCCAATATTCATAGGAGTTGGCCATTCAACAATTGCTCTTACTTTATTTGGGTCCATCTTCAATCCTTTTATAGAAATCACAAATCCCAAATATACCAGTTCTGTCTTCATGAAACTACATTTCTTGATGTTTATCAACAATTTCTCCTCTCTCAGCGTCTAAAATACTTGTTTAATATGCCTTAAATGTTCTTCCTTGCTTCTACTAAAAATCATAATATCATCCAAGTAGACAATAACAAACTTATGCAAGAATTTCTCCAATACTTCATTCATCAACATCATGAAAGTACTTGGTCTATTAGTTAATCTAAAAGGCATGACTAACCACTCATACAATCCTTCATTTGTCTTGAGTGCAGACTTCCATTCATCTCCTTCTCTGATTCTAATATGATGGTATCCAATCTTTAAGTCTATCTTTGTGAAATATTTTGCTCTTCTCAAACAATCAATGATATCATCCATCCTTGGGAATGGAAATCTATACTTGACTATGATCTTATTGATTGCTCTTGAATCTGTATACATCTTCCATTCTCCATCTTTCTTCAATGTTAACACTTCAAGTACCCCACTTGGGATTAAACTTTCTCTAATCAATCCTTTCCTTACAACTCTTGTATCTATCTATTTAGCTCCTCATTTTTTGCCGGTGTCATCCTATCCACAGCTTTGTTTTGCAAACTAGCTCCAAGTATGAGACCCATATATGATGACTAATATTCCAAATTGGTGGTAATCCTTTTGGCACATTCTCTGATACAATATCTTGGTACTCTGTCAACAATTCTGCTACTTCCTTCTTTGGTGGTTCTCCCTTTGTGGGTGTGTTTTCTATAGTTTGGGTACCACACTTCTTTGGAATCAATGTAAAACACATGTTCTCATGTCTCAATCCATCCAAATTTTTTCGTACATCTACCAAATAGATTCTAGCATTGCCGCATAATTCATTTTTGTTCTCCTCTTCTAAAAGTATCAAGATATGTCTCTTCTCATGTAATGTTATAGTATAGGTATTTTTCCTCCCATCATGTATTCCTTTTCTATCATACTACCATGGTCTTCCCAATAATATGTGACATACATCCATTGGCATAAAATATTACACAATACCTCATCATTATAAGATCCTAAATGAAATTTCACCAAACATTGTTCACTCACTGGTATCTTATCCTCATCTTGAATCAATGCTATCTTGTAGAGCTTCAGATGTTCCAACATCTTTAGATTTAGCTTCCTTACCATCTCTTCTGAAACCAAATTTTGGTAGTACCAATGTCAATGATAACCTTGTAGCATTTTCCTCCTGATTTGCATCTTGTCAGGAACAAACATTTCCTTTGCGATAGCTCCTCAGTTGTTCTTGCTTGTAACGAAGCTATGCTCATGAATAATGATTAACCCTTCTTTGATTTCCCTACTAAACTTGGTGATCCAAGTAGTTCTTCCTCCACATATGTTTCTCTTGCACTATTCTTTGTCCTATTGTTAGTACTGCCTTGATGAAATTCAAATGCTCAGTGTCCTCTGCCTCCACACTTGAAACAGGTTCATTTGAATGAACTCTTGTCAAATACTCTTTCATCTCTCTAGTATCCTTCATTGTGGTATGAATTATGACTTCCCTTATTGTTGTGGTAGAAACTCATGTTATCTCTCCCTCAATGATATGATTTGTTGTCTTGTAATTCTTTGTTGTATAAGCTACTTTCCTTATTTTGCTCTGCATATGATCTTCCTTCACCACATTATGTCCTAACTCTTTCAAATTTTCCTCCTCTACCTCTTTGTCTATGCTCATATCTCTTGTTTAACTTTTCTTCAACTTTGAGCACAAATTGATATGCATTTTCCATTGTTGTCATCCTTACCAACCTTAGTTCTTCTTGAATGTTCATTCTTAGTTCATTTATGTACCACACCACTTTCTCCTTTTTTGGTTCACTATGTCTAATCCTAATTATCATTATATGAAATTCTTTAGTATAATCCTTTACTATTTTCTCCTTTTTCCCTAGGTTTTGCAATCTATTCAACAAGACTAATTCATAATCAAAAGGTATGAATTGATTCTTCAATTTTGTCATCATTCTATCCCACTTTGTGATTCTTTCTTTCCCTTTCTTATTTCTATCTAACTAAACTTCTTTTGACCAAATAGCAGCATGTCCTTTCCACTTGGTTTTTGCAAATCTTACTCTGTCTGGATCTTTAATTTCTTTATAATCAAAGTATTCCTCCATGTCACTTGACCAGTCAATCAACTCCTCAGGGTTCAAATTTCCCACATAGTTTGAAATCTTAATTCTAGGTCTCTTACCAATCTTAGTTATACCTTTTGAAACTATTGAATAGAAAAGAGTGACTTAGCCTAACAAGATTAACAAGGTCAAACCCTCTTCTATTAACATTGGAACACAATCTGAGCTTGGATTCTAGAACAAGAAGGAGAGCCAAACTATAGGGGTTTAGTCCCTTTGTTGTATAAAGGAGTGTCAACCAAATCCAACCAAACTAGGGCAAAATATCAAACCCTAGTTTACAAAGATTTACTCATAACAAACTATCAGAAGCAAATATTTGAAATCTAACACCACAACAAGGATCAAAGGACAGAACAGAACCTACATATAGATTTTGGGGCCTAAAGGACCAAAGTGCTTGGGTGCCCTAGACCTTAATTAGGGTTTGGAAGAATGTGATGTTTGTTGTGTCTTTGCCCTTCTATGTTACTATCTCCTATAACTTGTTCTCTGCAGATAATTTCAGATGCTACCTGTACATACACAAGAAGAAAAATGGTTGGGTGCTATTTAGGAGTTGGCCTAAGTCAAACTCCATGAATGGTATTTCCACCTCCACAATAGAAATGATGAGATCTCAAAGAGTGTGCACCCTAGGAGGGTAGAGGCAAATCTAAAGTAGAATGGAATATTGTAAGAAAGCATAAAGGAAAGGAGTCACTATGAGCATGGAAACCCTAGCTTGCATGAAGAGGCATCATAACTTGACTCAAGAAGTTGGTGTAGTCCATAAGAGAGATCTTCACAAGACCTACAATAAGTTACTTCTGCAGCAATAATCTATTGGAATTAGGGCTGACAACTGAGAGGAGGGGTGAATCAGTTGTCTTAAAACTTTTAAAGCCTATTGTAACTAATTCTTCTTTACCACTTCTTAACATATTAGTGACATAATCATGAAAAGAAAGAATTAATAAAACATGAGCACAAACATAAATAACACACTTGACACCAAGATTTTGATGTGGAAACCTGGTTAAGGGAAAAACCATAGTGGGGGTTAACCCACAAAGATTATACTCTATTAAAAGTATTACAAAGAGGGGAATGCACACGCATTTGGGCTCACTGCCCAGAGCTCACTGATCAAGAGAGGCTCCCTACCTACAAGAATGTTTACAAAGGATTATTAATTGTTGAACTAATAAGTAACATCTGCCAATGCAAGAATTCAATTTTTGTTATGTACAGCATACTGATTTTACACACTTCATCTTTATTCTGCCCTGTTTACTGCTCTTCCATAATCTGGACCTCAGATCTCTTCTCTTTCATGCTTCTATCTACCTTTTTCACACTTACACCATATCTACATTACTAACACCCACCACATCACTCGAATCCATCGATTATATATATCTGCATCAACAAACTCAATCCCCTTTCTGTCGGCCTTATGAAGAACTTGACAAGCAGTACAAGTACTCTATTCTGTCAGCTAAATCCATACATCAATATTGATGCGTACCAAAAATAACACTTGTAGATCACCATACATGTTGGTCACTAACATTATATCCCATACACAACTCACCAAAACACTTCTACTAGATCCGCACAAGGATCTAACACAACTTGGCATGTTCTTTATTGAATTGTCTTGTCATATTAAGAGCCAGTACTCATATGCTCATAAATTTTAATCCCTTATCACCAGAGGCTGAAATCTTGGATTTGGATTATTCTGACATTCCTCTATACTCTCTCATATTTGCAACATGCAATAATTAACTGGAGAGATCTGCTAACCAAAATACTGAACTCTGCCATATACCATTCTATTACTATCTATTCGGATTGGATAAATCTTGGAATTAACTTTCGATATGATCTGATACTGCATTGCGGATGTGTGGAATGGACTGAGTTGCCATAAATGACAACACATGACATGCCTTGCAATGTCTCTTGCCAACAATCTCCTCCTTTGGCATTGATGGCAACACTTAGTAAAAAATGACTAAGTGTCATGACTGACTCCCCCTACTATGTACACTTATGTATTCTTCCACTGCTTCCCCTTTGATGGATTCTTCATTTCCTTTCATTTTTCACTGTCTGTCACTCCCCCTTTGACATCAATGGCAAGGGGTGGGGTCCACAAATCAAAATTTCCACAAGAAATCTGTATATAAGGTCGCATATGTATAAATAATCTATGCATTACATGAACTTGAGCATATTTGCAAAACTATTTTAAACTACACAAGTTCAGAGGCCCAACTACTTTTCATGCTATCCAAAATTGAGTTGTGTTCTCTTAGTAGGAATGCCTATGTTTTTTCTTTCTTTAGATCTGAAGGATCACCTGTCTGGACTACATCTTGAGCTTCTGGTAAAGCAAAGAACATTGTTTCTAACTTAGGGGCCATCAATCCCCTGAGCTCACACATTCTTTCCACAATATTGCTCTTTTCTTTAACAAGATTCTTTATTTCATTAGTCGGGCTAATTGCTTGATGCTCCTAACTTACTGGAGAAGTTGTTAGAGGGTCAAAATTTTGAGATAGATTTAGCAATCTTTGTTCCTGCTCCTTTATCTTCTTCTTAATATCCTCAATAACTTTGGGCCAAGATAGACAAAATTTGTATACATCACCTTCATCATTGAGAGAATTTTGAATACTCTTTATACTAATATCAAGTATCCTTTTATCATTCCTTATTAGGCCTTTTAGCTCACTAAATTTTTTATCCAAAAATTCATTCTGGATTTTAATCTCTACAGACTTCTCAAAGGACTCAAAGTGTGTACTTACAGAATTTCCAAGGTTCTTCAGATTACCGGAGGGAGAATCAGATGGATTCTTCTGGAAGGTTGGCATTATCTTCTCCAATATACTAGCTGCAAGGCCTAACAACTCACTATCCTCTATGTGGGATTTCAATATCTTTTCACTTGGCTTAGCTTGTGTGAAAGATGTTATCTTCATCATTTGGACCAGAGAGAGAGTATCCAGGTTGATTGGTCCTTGAATCAGTTCTGGTTCATCAAAATCTAGCATCTCTTTACTCAGGAAACTCTTCACTACATTTGTAGTGTCTCTTATTACAATTTCTAGACTACTTTCCTTTTCTTGAGTTTTCTGAGTATCAGGACTATTTTGTTTGGGTGCATCAATATTTGCACCATCTTCTTCTGCTTTATCTTTCTTATCTTTGACTTCTTCTTCTTTCTCTATATCACCTTTCTCTATGTTATCTGCAAGAGGATTCTTTCCTTTGTCCTCACCATCTGCAATCTCTTCCAGTGGATCTTGTGTAGCAGCAGTAATCTCAACATTGTCTTCATTACCAGAATGATCAAGAAGAGTTAGAGTATCTTCTGCATCAATAGTTTTATCCACCATCTTTGTATCTTCCTTGTTTATTTGCTCCACTTCTAGAACTGAGAAGTCATTGACCTTGGTCTGCTGCTCATCAATTGTCATTTCTTCAATATTTGGGATTGATGAATCAATCCCATCATTAGTCTCTTCTTCAACAAATGGAAGATTGTGTCTTTTCAACGCACTTAGAAGTATTTCTTATGTTTCTTTGACTATTTTGTCTAATTCTCCAAGCTTCAGTTTATTCATTCTCTTCTTGCTTCTAAATTCATCCTTCACTTCTTTGAATATCATATTCATTTGAACTTGAGTGATCTAAGGGCATAGTTTTATCAATACGTGTTCTCTAAGCTCTATATCCTTGCTTTTTGCATTTTCTTTCCTCAACTCCAAAATGTTTGCAAGACTTTGAGGAATCTCAGAAGTTATTTCAATCAGGGCTTTATTATAGATACTAAGATATCTAACAGTTGCTTCCTCTAACACCCTCTTATCTTTATCACTGTATTCATCATAGAATTCAGTCATGTGTTTCAAATTTGCATCTATAGTGACTAATTTTATTACATCTTCAACATAAAGTGTGGGCTTCTCAACATATGTATATGTCTTCTGCCTTTTGCTTGCCCTTTTGCTTCTAGAGGCATTCTCCTTAGTCACCTTGACAGTTTTTGTTCCAGAGGCTTTCAACTCCTTTACCTTAGCATCTGAATTTGTTTCTTCTACATCAACTTTTGTGCTCTTATAGGTTCTTGTGGCCTTTTTTTTAACTCTTTTCCCTTCTTTTCCTGATGATTTTCCTTCTGGTTTCTCAGGATTGGTAGGTTTCGGGGGAACAGGGACAGTAGCAGAGCTTCTAGTAGTCCTTGATGTGGAGGAGGATCCTACTAGAGCACTTCCTTGTTTCTTATCTTGCTTCTCCTCTGCCTTTTCATTTCCTTCCCTGAATTGTCTCACAGATTCCTTTGTGAGACCTAGATTCTCGGCCAACTGGTCAACTTATTTTTTTACTTTTCTATTGGTTTCAAGTTCTTCGAGTTCAACATGTAGTTTTAAACTTAGCTCCTCATATGTCCCAAATATTTCAACTGTTGTGTCTTTTGGCTTGCTCATAACATGTTGAGCATACATATTCAATATTTTTCCATCTACTTCATACCCCTTGGGCATGATCCGAATAGTTATGGGTTCCACTGCTTCCATTAAGCACTGATCAATGTCAACCATAAAACATATTTCATTCTTGTACTTCTCAACAATTGATTTAGGGATTCTTTCCCTTGAATGCATCATACTCTAAAAATTCTTGAAACATCCCCATATTGCAGTTTTCTGAGCTTTATAATCACCAATGCTGCTTAGATGATCTTTGTGTTGGATACAAGGTAGATAACTGAGAGGGGGGGTGAATCAATTATCTCAAAATTTCCTTAACTTTCTTTTCTCTTGTTATCTTAAGATTCAGTGTTGCATCAAAATATGAAAGCATATGTAATCATAAGAGTAGAAATAAAATCAAGACACATAACACAAGGATTTTTATGTGGAAACCCTATTCAGGGAAAAACTATGGGGTGACTAACCCAAGATTGTATTCTTTGTTAAAAGAATAAAGGACTACAAAGTGGTACTTGCCAATTAGGGCTCACTACCCGAGCACACAGCTCACAAGAGGCACACTGCCTACAAAAGACTCACTATCTAAAGAGATTACAGAAGATAATCAAGTGTTTGAACTGCTGAGAAGCATCTGCAAGTGCAAGAGTTCAGTTTCAGTTAGGCACAATACACTGATCTGATGCACTTCATTTTTCCTTTGTTTAATGTTGTTTCTTTGTCACATACCAGACTTAAAATGCAGCTCTCACACTTATCCCTGCTTTTCTTCACACTTTATTTCATCACTTGTTCACCATATATCCTACATACTAGAATTCATCTGGTATAGATATATCCGCATCAAGGATTTCATCAACTTTCTAGTTGGCAACAAGAACACTCAAGATATTTTCAAGTTACTATTTGTCAGCTGAATCCATGCTTGATTTGTGATACGTATCAAAAACATAGGCATAGAAGTCATTAATCATGTCGAACAACAATGTATAATCCCACAAGTTTCTTGATCAACACCTTTTGCTCATCCGGATTGAAGTCTGATACACTACAAGTCAGTTCTTTCTCTCTCTGCTCTGCCTGACTGGAACCCAACACTCAGATGCTCATATGTTTTTCATGGTTTATCACTGGAGGCTAAATCTCTGGAATATAGTAGTCATGCTACCCCTCTTGACTTTTCCAAGTCCACAACATACTGAGTTATACCAACTAAGAGATTTGGACCTAATTGTTGGGCCTTGTTACATACTCTGTTCTTGTTCACCAGACCAAAACATTCTTCAATCTGACTTCTGGTAAAAGCTTATTATGTACTGCGAATGTGTGGGATGGACTTTGTTGCCATCAATGACAACACTAATGAATCCACACAGTGTCTCTTGCCAACAATCTCCCCCTTTGCCATTGATGGCAACACTTAGTGAAAAATGGCTAAGTGTCGTAGTAACTCCCCCTTGGCTAATGCTCTGTCTTTTGCACTACTTTACTGGAGCTCCCCCTTAGCTGGATTCAACATTTTTTAGTACTCCTCACTCCCCCTTTGACATTAATGGAAAAATGCAGAATCTGCATACCAAAAATTTGCAAAAAGTGTCCTATACATGGCTGCATAAGTATATATGTATGTTATATTTACATATACTTAAGTATATCCGCAAAAGTAGTCTTCAACTGTACAAACTCTGTGGCCCAGCTCTACTTCATCCTGTCCAAAATGGAGATGTGACCACTCAAAAAAAATGCATATGCTTATGTCCTTCTTAAATCTGTTGGATCACTGGTCTGGGCTGTGGTCTGAGCATCTGTCAAGGCCTCATGCATTGCCTCTAGCTTAGGGATAATTATCCCTATGATTTCACCCATTCTGTTCATTATGTTCTTCTTTTCTTTGTCCAGCCTCTTTATTTCATTGATAATAACAAAAGCGTGGCATTCTTGATTCATTAGAGAGCTAGTAAGGGGATCAAAATTCTAAGATAAACTTGATAGTTTACCTTGTTCTTTCACTTTCTTCTCAATGCTCTCTGTCACTTTGGGCCAAGATAAATAGAATTTGTATATGTCCCCACCATCTTTAAGAGTGTTTTCAAGGCTCTTTATTTGAATGTCAAGGGTCCTCCTATCATTAGCAATAAGTCCTTGCACTTCAGTGAATCTCTTTCCTAGAAACTCCTTCCGGACCTTTACTTTTGCTGATTTATCTAGAGATTCAAAATGAGTGTTGACAGAATTTACTAAAGTTTTCAAGTTACCAGATGGGGAGGCTGAAGGATCCTTTTGGAAGGATGGCATGATCTTTTCAAGCATCCTGAATGCAATCTCCAACAATTCACATTCTTCCATGTGAGATTTTAGGAGTTTTTCTTTTGCTTTGGCTTGAGCAAAAGATGCTATTTTCATTGTCTGAACCGGGGAGAGAGAGTTAAAATTCAATGGGCCTTGAAATAGCTCAGGTTCATCTATCTCCATCATTTCTTTGTTTAAGAAGTTCTTCACTGCCTTTGCAGTTTCTCTTGCCGGTGATTGAGTCTTCTTTTCTTTTGGGATATCAGAATAGTCATCATTAGTCTTTTTTGCTTGTTCTTCTTCTTTTTCCTTAACCTCCTCTTCTTGAATCACTTTCTCCTCTTTTCTACCTTCTCCTTTAGCTTCAGAATCTAGAATGTCTGCAGTGGGATCTGGAGGAGAGATGTCACCTATGTTTACTGCTTCATGAACTTTCTCTTCTAGAATAGAGGAATCTAAGTCCTCAAACTTCTCTTCATCTATTTTCTTTAATCTTTCAACATCCTTGTTAGAAAATTCTTCATCAATTATATTTAATCCTTCAACATCCATGGTAGAAGGTTCTTCATCTATTTTCTCTACAATAGGAAGATTGAATCTTTTGAAAGCATTTTGGAGAATATCTTTTGTTTCTCTTACTACTTAGTTAGTCTCTCCAAACATAAGTTTATTCATTCTTGCTTTACTTGGGAACTCATCCTTGCAGTCCTTGAAAATCATGTCCATTTGTTTTGGAGTGATAGAAGGATAAAGTTGAATTGCTATCTGTTCCCGAATCTCTAAGTCTTTTTCCTTTGATTTCTCTTTTCTCAGTTCAGGTACTTTTTCCAGACTCTTAGGAATTAAGGATATAATTTCAATCAAGGCTTTATTGTAAATGTTCAAGTACCTGACAGTAGCTTCTTCCAAAATTCTCTTGTCAGTATCACTGTATTCATCATAGAACTCTATTACTAGCTGTAGGTTCCCATCCACAGTAACTGCCTTGATGATGTCATCAATGGAAAGAGTGGGCTTTTGAACAAACTCCTCTACCTTTTCTTCCTCATTTTTACTAGCAGAGAATTTCCTGGATGTTTTCTTCTTCTTCATTTTCTCGATTTCCTCATCGGATTATGTTTCTTCATCATCTTTAAGGCTTGTATATGACCTTGTGGCTTTGGTCTTGTCCTCTTTTCTCCTTTTCTAGATGTCTTGACTTTTGGTTTGGTAGCCCTTGAGCTTTTAGGAGTGGCAGGTGCAGAGCTCTTGGAAGATCTAGTCCAGGAGGAGGCTTGTACTGGAGTGTCTCCTTTCTTTGCTTCTTGTTTCTCTTTTTCAACCTTCTCCATCTTCTCTCTATTTGCATCCACAACTTCCTTTCATAAGCCAAATCTTTTGGCAATTTCTTCAACTTCCCTTCTTACTTTCCTCTTTATTTCTGGCTATCTTAACTCAACATGTATTTTTACACTTAGCTCTTGAAAGGTTCCAAACCTTTCTACCTCAGTGTCCTTGGGCTAGCTCAGCAGATGTTGATTATGAAGCTCCAAGATTTTTTCATCGACTTCATATCCTATAGGCATTATCCACATAGTTCTTGGCTCAATTGCCTCAATTAAGCATTGGTCAGTGTCAACCATGAAGCAAACTGTGTCCTTGTATTTCTCAACTATGGACTGTGGAATTCTCTCTATGGCTTGCATCATGCTTTCGAAGTTATTAAAGTAACTCCAGAGAGTTGTGTTTTGGGCTTGAGCATCACCAAGTCCATACATATAGTCTCTAATCTGAATTACAACAGGTTTGTCATTTTGCCATACCCAACCATGTGATCCAGGTAGCTCATTCATATAATAAAAGAACAGAAACGGTATTAGACAACCATATTTAAAGGAATTCTTCTTATCCTTTTTGATCTTCTACAGGTTTTTGAACAATTGATTTAGAAGAAGCTCACATAGATAAGAGTCTGCATCTTCCCTCAACATTTGATATGTTGCAAAGATTGTTGTGCCAGACATAGAATTCTCCCTACTCAAATGATAGATCTTGTACCCAATTATCATTGAGGCAAACTTAACATCTGGATCTGTGATGTCATCTATGGTCATTGCTCGTTTGTCAAATTTAGATCTAGTGACTTCAGTTACTATTTGGTTTTTCACAGATTTAAGTGCAGGTACCGGATGAATGCAATCCAGTCACTGCTCTAATGTCATCCTTAGTTATCTTGAAGGGCCTCATTAGCCACATGAAATTATCATGCATCCTACTTAGAACATACCGGACCCAATCATCTTCTACAAAACATGAAAAATGTATGCAATGTCTGAAGTGTTTATCCTAGAGGGCCTTGAATTCAGGTTTGAGTTTAAAATTTTCATCTATTAACTGTTTGTGATAAATGTCCATCAATTTTGAGTCTCCAAATTCCTCAATATTGGCATGGATATAAACCCTAACATATTCTACATGCAATAATTCGTGTGGGATGCTAGAAAATGTGCCCAAAGGATTAACTTCTAGAGATTTATAATGGTGTTTCTTGAATTTAGGTCGCGGCCTATCAAAGATCTTAACAACCATTCGAGTAGCCATTTTGCAAGAGATTCAGAGAGAGATTTTCATAATGAAAGTACCTTTTCCCACCTTAGGGTTTGAAATAGGAGCCAGAACAAATCTCTGGTTGAATTCATTTTTTCAGTTGATCTTGAGAGAATTGTAGAAACTTTGTTGCAAAGCTCTTCTTTTCTTCTTCATGATTGCAAGTGTGCAAATAATGAGTGAAAGAACCCTTTTAATCTTGCACAAACCCTAATTTCCTTTTGTAATAAATGCATAATTTAAGTTATCTGGTTGCCCTGTTTTGAGAGAGATCTTCTCGAATCACCACGCTGAACTTAGAATCATTGTCAGTGAGGATTGACAATGTATCTTCTTTTCTTCAGTTATGCCATAGGTCTATAGATCAAATTATTTCAATTCTGAATCATACCAGATCTGTTTATGAAATTTTGCTTTACTGGATAGCTGTTGGAACTAGATTAACTTGAGCAGTTATAAGTCTTGCAAAACTCCATGCGGATCTTTCACATTTTGACTAAAGGTTATTTGGAGGTTTTTCTGAAAACCCTTTAATCCATAGCGTCAGATGTTTACTCAATGTGCTAAATTTAGGCACTAGATGACTGGCTAGGGGAAATTGTTTTTCTCTGACTCCCCCTGAGCCAAAGCTCACCTTTTTAGTTTCCAGAAGGAATATCAGTACCGAATTCTGGTACGGATCCATCCCCAATATTTTTTGTACTCTTCTTTACCCAAATCTTGCTCATCTCCTTTTGAACTTCATCCACATTCACTTTACCATTGTCGTTATCTTGTTTCTAATTATGTTCCATCGAACCTTTTCTATCCTAATTTCTGCTTCTATAGAATTTGGCAATATGACCGGATCTATTGCAATTGTAACATATAACATTTCTTTTCTTATTTGATTGATATCCTCTTGATCTACATTGATTAGCCATATGTCCCATTCTATTGCATACAAAGCATCTACCATTGAATGAATTGTTTATTTGCATATTTCTGCAGTCATGAGATTTGTGACCATACCTTTTGCAATTGAAACATTGTCTGAAGAAGCATGGAATATTTTGATTCTTTCTCCTCCTGCATTGAGTTGCTTTATGACTAAAATTGTGGCAATTGAAGCAGTATCCATTGAAGGATGGATATCTTTGGGCATTTGGTTGCCTTACCGGAGGTCTTCTAGGCCTGTTTCTTTGATTTCCTAATTTAGAGTACTTCTGACCAGATTCGGAGCTTTCACCTTTCTCATATCCCAAGCCATGCTTATCATCTACCCTTTTATGGCTTTCAAGAAGAACTTCAAGTTGGGTTAAGCTTATCTTGAATTTCACTTTGTATTCATTTACTACTTGAAGATCTTGTTTAAGAATGTCTAACTGATTCTCAAGTTGTTCATTGTCTCTAGCTTCTTCAAGATGAGATTCAAGATCCTTGATTATTCTATCCACTTTGTGGTAGTCCTCTATTTTCTCCTTGAGGGCTTGTTTTAGATTATCTTCAATCTTTCTTTTTTCATCAATTTCTTGGGTGAATCTCATAACCCCTGATTTCGTTTCATGCCTCACCATAATGACTTATTTTGACAATTTCTCACATAGCTTATTTTTCTCATCTAGATCTTCATTAGTATCATTGATTTCACTCTGATTGGCTAATTTTTGAAGTAGTTCCTTTCTCTTTTTCACACAAATGCTAAGTTTTTTTTTTATCTCATTTATGAATTCACAAGCTTGTTTGAGTCTTTCTCTCAAATTATTGACTTCAGAGTGGGATTGTTCAAGATCATCTAGGGCAGACTGAAGTTGTTCCTTCATACCATATGCATCCATTGAGATTCCTAGATCTTCCTTAAGCTGACTGAGTTGGGGGGGGGTGAATCAGTTATCTCAAAATTTCCTTAAGTTTCTTTTCTCTTGTTATCTTAATATTTAGTGTTGCATCAAAACATGAAAGCATATGTAATCATACGAGTAAAAATAAAATCAACACACATAACACAAGGATTTTTACATGGAAACCCTGTTAAGGGAAAAACCACGAGGTGACTAACCCAAGATTGTATTCTCTATTAAAAGAATAAAGGAGTACAAAATGGCATTTGCCAATTAGGGCTCACTGCTCGAGCACACTACTCACAAGAGGCACACTGCCTACAAAAGACTCATTGTCTACAGAACTTACAGAAAATAATCAAGTGTTTGAACTGATGAGAAGCATCTGCAAATGCAAGAGTTAAGGTTCGGTTAGGCACAATACATTGATCTGATGCACTTCATTCTTCCTTTGTTTAATGTTGTTGCTCTGTCACATACTGAACTTGAAATGCAACTCTCACACTTATCCCTGCTTTTCTTGGTACTTTATTTCATCACTTGTTCACCATATATCTGACATACTAGAATCCATCTGGTATAAATATCCGCATCAAGGATTTCATCAACTTTCTAGTTGGCTACAAGAACACTCAAGATATTTGTAAGTTGATTAAGATGTAGTGCTTCTGGAAAAACTGTGTATTGCTTTTTTTCCTCAATGTTTAGGATCATACTCCGTGATCCATCATCAGGAAGAAAAGAAGAGAAAACATAAGAGTAAATTGCAGAGAAAGTCTTCTTAAAAAGAGAGAGAGAATGATAGGGGTGCAGATTACAAGGAGAGACAAGGGTGAGGAGACAGGAAATAAACATTAAAAATTAGAGAGAAAAACATAAGAAGAAGACACCTAAATTGAAAATAAACAAAGACAAGACCCATATAACAAAAGTAAAGTGAACATAAATTAAAGAAATTAAATAAGGGGGGCAATGAAGTCATAAGGAAAGAAAAACATGTAGGGGAGGGGCTATAATAAATAAAATAAAAGTAAATATAAAATAAAAGAAAATAACAAGAAGAAACCAAACAAGAAAATTAACAGAGATAAGAGGTGTAGCCAAATGTAAATAAACATAAAATAAAGAAAATAGATAAAAAGAAATAAAAATAAAAAGGTACTCTAAAGAGGTCATATATATATATATATATATATATATATATATATATATATGAGCATAACCGACCATAAGTAATCAAATGTAAAAAATTAATAAGTAAACAGATAAGTGACATAATGACAAAAAAAAATAAAGCAAGTAAAGGTAAAAGATGCAAGAACTAGGAGAAGAAAGAAAGACACGAGAAAATGTGTGTAGAGGTGTGTGTGTGAGATCAAGGAAAAGAATAGATAAATGGAAGAGTAGAAATAGCGAGAAGAGATACTAACAACAAGCAAGAAACATAAGGAATAAAAAGGAGGAGAAAGAAAGAAAGAGGAAGGACCTAATTAATGAGGAACGCAAAGAAAAGGAATAAACGAAATCAACAGAGGGAGAACCAAAAAAGTGAAAAGGAAGAAAGAGAAGAGGGAGAGGAAAGCATAGAGGAGAAGGTAAGCACAGGAAACCAAAACCATGACAGAAGGCCAGAGACTCTATAACTACTGGAGCAAGAACAAGGACCAAATGGGGCTAGGTAACAAGGGTAGGTCAGGGAAGGAAAAGTGCTAAAAGAGGTCACGAAGAAGACACGAGATAAGAAAAGAAGAACAGGGAGCAGAGGGACAGGAAGGAAAGGAGACACAGGGAGGAGGTAGGGGAAGAACAAGGAACAAGAGGGAGTTCAAGAAGGAAGGTGTGAAGAGAGGAGTGGAATAGGAAGAGAAGTGGAGGAAAGAGGAATGGAGTGAAATAGTGGATAAGGGGTGGAGAGCTGGTAAAGAGAAAGAGGGGGAATGGAAAGAGGGAGCAGGAGATCAAGAAGTGGGAAGGTGATTATGAAGGGACTTTAAAAGTGGGTTCTAAGTGTGACTTAAGTTCCACCCATAATATCGGTTAAGGTTAGTAAGGTTGTTTCTTATGTAGATAGCCTCTTTAAGTTTTCTCTTAAAGAAGTTATCTTCCTTGGCAAGCACAAGGGTATCTTCTAGGTGGATGTGGTGCTTAGTGCTCAAGGAGTGGTCAGCTAAGGCCGACTTGTAGACCCTTTCATGTCTAATGTCTACACAGTGTTCTTTGATTCTCAAGATGATAGATGTCCTGATTTCACTTATCTAAGGGGTGCCACACGAGCAATCTATCTTGTGGATACCATATTTTAGAAGAATGTTGGGGGGGTTCTTGGTGGAGGGAATGAGGTTCCTGATAGTGGAGAGGGGTTTGAAGGCACACTTGAGCCCTTTCTTGTAGAGGATTTTGGTAATCTTATTGGAGATGCCTTCGATGAAAGGAAGAGTGGCACTGTGAACAACCTCAGAGTCTTGATTGATAGGTTTGGGGTTAGGGTGGGTATGGGCTTGTTTAAAATCTTTCTTAATAAACTCGTTGTGGTATTCATTGACTTTGAGAACCTTGGTGAGGTGGGCCAACTCTTGATGAATGTGATCATTGTCACATATGCAGAAAACTCTGGTAGCCAAAGTTTTAAGGATGCTAGCTTTATGGTTGGGGTGGCGTTGTGAGGAAGCATGGAGATAAAGGTCAGTGTGGGTGGATTTTTGGAAGACCCGGCGACTAAGAGAACCATCATTCTTTCTAATGAGGAGAATGTCAAGGAAGGGGAGTTGGTTATCAGATTCAAGTTATTTGGTAAACTTGATGCAGGGGTTGATGTTGTTGAGGTGGTTGTGGAAATTTTTGAGTTGCTCAAGGCCATGGGGCCAGCAAATGTTGGTGTCATCCACATAGCGCTTCCACCAAGTTGGTTTGAGGGGTAAAGAGTTAAGGGAGACCTCTTCAAAATGCTCCATGTATAAGTTGGCAATGATAGGGGATAAGGGGGAACCCATAGCAACCCTATCAAATTGTTCATAAATCATGCCTTGGAAGGTGAAGAACGTGGATTTTAAGTACAATTCAATGAGGGATGCAAGTTCATCATTGGTCTTGTGTCTGACTAGCATGATAGAGTCTTGCAGAGGGACCTTGGTGAAGAGAGAAACTATATCAAAGCTAACTAGTATGTCATCGACATTAATCTTTTTATCTTTGATGAAGGAAGAATATTTGTTGAGAAGAGGAGAGATGAGCTTAGCCAAATAGGTAGCCAATTTATAAGTGGGGGAGTCATTGGTGTCTACAATTGGCCTCAATGGTATGTTTGGCTTTTGAATTTTGGGTACACCATAGGTGCGAGGTGTGACTTCCTTGTTGGGAAAGAGGCACTTTTTGGTGCAATCATCAAAGGAAGAATTAGAGATATCATTTCTTACTTGTTTGAAGATTTTGGAAATAAGATTGCGAGAAAGGATAGAATAACTCCCACTATTGTTCAAGTGATCAAGCATTTTGGATATATAGTCAAGTTTGTTCATAACCATGGTAGCGTTCCCCTTGTCTGCTTTGATGATAACAATCTCTTGGTTTTTGACAAGTCTCTTAAAAGCGAGATATTTAGCTTTGGGGACATTCCGCTTGGGAGGTTTGGCGTGTTTGAGGGCGAAAACACAGTCTTGTCTAACTTCATCTGCAACGTCACTGGGAAGGGAATGGATGACATTCTCAATTTTAGTGAGAAAATCAACCTTGGGTGTGTAAGACGGGGTGATGGCGAAACCAAAGCCTCTTCGCAGAAAGTTGAGGACAAGGGGATCAATGTGGAAGCTGGAGATATTAAGGATGAGCTTATCTTCCCAGTCATGAATGAATGCCAAAGACTTAGGAATGCCAGGGGGTTGGGTTGGAATTGCATTGGAGATAAAGGATGATGAGGGGGCCTCAGCACAAGGAGCAGAGATAGAGGGGGATCTTGGATGGATAGAAATTGGGTTGGAGATACAAGGGCCGGGGTGCAAGCCACTTGTATTAATAGTGGAAGAGTTGAGAAAGTGTAAAGCGGGAGACAACATGTTAATAGAAGGGACATTTGAAAAGTGTGGGAGGGTACAGTCAATGGGTGAGGAGACCAAATGAGAGATAGGGTCAATAGTCTCAGAAAAAGAAGTGGGAGGTTGGTAAGAGTTACAAAGATGAGATGGGTTAGGCAGGGATTTGACACCCTCATCAAGAATGGTCATGGGTTGAGATTTGATGCCGCTGGTCGGGAGCCCACTGCTCGAGGAGGAGTATGGATGAGGGTAAGTGGAGGGTGATCTAGCTACTAGATCAGTTGTATCAACATCATAAATGTGAGAGTCGTTGCAAAAGAATGATGCAGAGGGAGTCGACATACCTAGGTTAGAGAGGGGAGAACATTGAGCAGCAGTCATGTAACAGGAGGACACTACCAATGAGGGAGAATCAGTAGTCTGTGGAGAAGGAAGAGAGTCGACAGGAACAAAGGCAGATTGCAAGTGCTGAGGATGACTGGGAGAGCTAGCATCAAGGGAAACCAAAGATCTCTGCCTGGCATGAGTGCGGAAGCCAACATCGATGCGAGGGAGAAGGAAAATTAGTGAAAACCCATTGTTATGGGCATGGCCAACTCCTATGCTGGAAATAGAGGTAGAGCTTTGATCCTGAGATACAAATGCTATAAGAGCATGAGGTGTACCCATGATGGACAAAGAAGAATAGTCGACTCTGTCAGAATGAGTATTAACCACGCTAGGTAGTGACTCACCGATACGGGCCTGGACATCCACTACGCTGGAAATAGAAGACAAACAGTCACACTGAGAGTTGCAAACAGCAAAAGCCTGAGATAAATCCCTCACAGGTGTCTATGCTGTGGGCAAAGTTGCTAAGGTGGTTTGATTTTCCTGGAGGGAGACCTTGTCTAACGAACCTGACGAACTAGAGGCAGTGGGACATTCTTCTGACATCCTAGCAATAGGAGAGGTAGCAACCCTACTCGAAGAAAAGAGTTAGACGTGCAAGTTTGACTGGCAAATAGAGTCTATGACATGACTGGGTATGAGTGGCTGAGGGAAACCAAAGTCTGAAATAAGATGATCTGGTGCAGAACGGTTGAGCTGAAAGGGACGCTACTTCTTGATGTAGAGCCTAGAAAAATTTTTCTTTTGCCTATTGGTGTATTCGAGCTTAATACCTTCTACTCTGGCTTAGGAGACAATATCAAAAAGGATCTAAATGTCTAGGCAGAGAGAATGGGCAAGTTAAAGGTGAAGATAAAATAGACGAGAAGAGAGGTGGTTGAGGAGAGCTCTGGTGGCATTGATAACAGTTCAGAGGAGAGAGAGGCTTGCTCTGCAGAAGATATGTTTCATGTTGAAGTTGAGCAGTGTGTAAGAGACCTGCACGAAAGGGGGAATTAATTCAAAATCTATGCATCTCTTTAGGAACGCTAGATCTGCAATTTTCTTTGAGAGCTTAATCCTTAGCTTTTCAAAAAGCTTATCTTTGAAACAAATCTCCCTCCCATGAAGGGTAATTATTGTAGTCATGATATTTCCATAGTCCATGTTAATGAAGATGAAGTGCTTCTGGAAAAACTATGTATTGCTTTTTTGCCTCAACATTTCGGATCATACTCCATGATCCATCATCAGGAAGAAAAGAAGAGAAAACATAAGAGTAAATTGTAGAGAAAGTCTTCTTAAAAAGAGAGAGAGAATGATAGGGGTGCGGATTACAAGGAGAGACAACGGTGAGGAGATAGGAAATAAACATTAAAAATTACAGAGAAGAACATAAGAAGATACCTAAATTGAAAATAAACAAAGACAAGACCCATAAACAAAAGTAAAGTGAACATAAATTAAAGAAATTAAATAAGGGGGGCAACGAAGTCATAAGGAAAGAAAAACATGTAGGGGAGGGGCTCTAATAAATAAAATAAAAGTAAATATAAAATAAAAGAAAATAACAAGAAGAAACCAAACAAGAAAATCAATAAAGACAAGAGGTGTAGACAAATGTAAATAAACATAAAATAAAGAAAATAGATAAAAATAAATAAAAATAAAAAGGTACTTTAAAGAGGTCATATATATATATATATATATATGAGCATAACTGACCATAAGCAATCAAATGTAAAAAATTAATAAGTAAACAAATAAGTGACATAATGACAAAAAATAAATAAAGCAAGTAAAGGTAAAAGATGCAAGAACTAGGAGAAGAAAGAAAGACACGAGAAAATGTGCGTAGAGGTGTGTGTTTGAGATCAAGGAAGAAAATAGATAAATGGAAGAGTAGAAATAGTGAGAAGAGATACTAACAACAAGCAAGAAACATAAGGAATAAAAAGAAGGAGAGAGAAAGAAAGAAGAAGGAACCAATTAATGAGGAACGCAAAGAAAAGGAATAAATGAAATCAACAGAGGGAGAACCAAAAAAGTGGAGAGGAAGAAAGAGAAGAGGGACAGGAAAGCATAGAGGAGAAGGTAAGTACAGGAAACCAAAACCATGACAGAAGGCCAAAGACTCTACAACTACTGGAGCAAGAACAAGGACCAAACGAGGCCAGGTAACAAGGGTAGGTCAGGGAAGGAAAAGTGCTAAAAGAGGTCACGAAGAAGACACAAGATAAGAAAAGAAGAATAGGGAGCAGAGGGAGAGGAAGGAAAGGAGACACAGGGAGGAGGTAGGGGAAGAACAAGGAACAAGAGGGAGTTCAAGAAGGAAGGCGTGAAGAGAGGAGTGGAATAGGAAGAGAAGTGGAAGAAAGAGGAAGGGAGGGAAAGAGCGGATAAGGGGTGGAGAGCTAGTAAAGAGAAAGAGGTGGAATGGAAAGAGGGAGCAGGAGATCAAGAAGTGGGAAGGTGATTATGAAGGGACTTTAAAAGTAGCTTCCAAGTGTGACTTAAGTTCCACCCATCATCTCAGTTAAGGTTGGTAGGGTTGTTTCTTATGTAGATAGCCTCTTTCAGTTTTCTCTTAAAGAAGTTATCTTCCTTGGCAAGGACAAGGGTATCTTCTAGGTGGACATGGTGCTTAGTGCTCGAGGAGTGGTCAACTAAGGCTGACTTGTAGACCCTTTCATGTCTAATGTCTGCATAGTGTTCTTTGATTCTCAAGTTGATAGATCTCCAGGTTTCACCTATGTAAGGGGTGCCACATGCGCAATCTATCTTGTAGACACCAGAGTTTAGAAGAATGTTGGGGGGGTACTTGGTGGAGGGAATGAGGTTCCTGATAGTGGAGAGGGGTTTGAAGGCACACTTGAGCCCTTTCTTGTGGAGGATTTTGGCAATCTTATTGGAGATGCCTTCGATGAAAGGAAGAGTGGCATTGTGAACAACCTCAGAGTCTTGATTGATAGTTTTGGGGTTAGGGTGTGTTGGTAACAATTTATGTTTAAGGTTACAGGGTGTGCACCTCCCTAGAAATCCAGAAAAATTTCCTAAGTGTTGGACCCTCTTTGTGTTTTGCTGCATCATCATGATATTATGAAGGAGGGGGTCATCGTCATCATCATCATCATCATGTTCTTGGACCCCCCTGATGTTTCTTGCTTTGGTCTTTTCTCATCTTGACCGGATATCCTGCAGGGCCTTCATGTTTTTGCCAGCCTGACATCCTGCCTGGAGGTGATATTTTTAACATCGGGTGATCTTAGTTCAAGATCATCCTGATGTTGGTGTTGAGAATCTACTAAGTATGACCCGATGTCCCAAGGTCATCATATTTGAACATCGGATGATCTTCGTTAAGATCACCCCGATGTTAGTTTATCACCTTATGTTTTAACTTCCCTAATGTTGCTGACATCATGATCTTGTAGACGTGATATTTCCTTATCAGCAGCATGATTTTCAATTATCGAGGTGATATTTCCAAATATTAGGTATGTTCTAACATCACCCTGATGTTTCATGGAGCTATAGTGCTACCCAATTGAAGATGTGAATCCCCAGGCAGTGGCGCAAGGCTCAAGATCTCTCCCTATCTCCTCTCCCACCTGCTGCATTGAATGCATTGAGCGCCATTTTCTCAATGTATTGTATCTGGTAGATTTTTGACTTTTGCAATGTAATTAATGCTGAGTGCACCTCCCTACTATATATAGCTGGCTGTGTTTCTCATTTGTAAGGTTGTTGAAAACTAGACATATCTAGTTCTGTAATAGGATACAACTAGTTTTGGTTGCTCTATGCAGGAGGTCTTGTGAGTTTGTGTATCTCTTGTTGTATGTCTCATGCATGAATCTACTAATTTCATGATTAATTTTATATGAGTAATGTTGTATTTGTATGTGTTTTGTTAATTCTATCTCTAGTATTGCATGTGTCCTTTTGAATCTAGATATCTAAGGGGTGTCTGGTATTCTAAAATATAGAATTCCTATATTGAATGCTTGATCTTTCAACTTCTATTCAAGGGGTATATTAAAGTGTTTTTAGATTAAGTGTTGGGAAGGATATACTGCAATGGGGATGCCATAAGTAGAGATAACTTAACACTCTGTCCTGGAAGGTATCTGTAAGGTAGATATCACACAAATCCCCTTGAAATCCATTTTTAGTGTGTTCATGCTGATCATTCATAGGTGTATGTCTACTGACTCCAAGCCCTAGATAGGCACTAGTCTAGCTCTGTGTTGAGGTTATACACCAGGTCTAGGTTTTCATCCAAACATAAATCAAACTCATACTTCAAATCCAAATCATTAGGATATTAGAATTAGTTTTAGGACCCAAAATCCTCTGATTCACAATTGAACATAGGCCCAAAGCTAGCCCATTTGCACTTATCCTACAGTTTTGGTTTACTTACAGGAGGATTTATCTGCTTTGTATCAACATCCTAAGCCAACCCACAAGCATTATTCTCATGGGTGTTGAATAGGGAATACCCCCCTAGGTTTTGCAGAGCGTAAAGAAGAAGAGGAGATAAAAATAGAGTCTATCTCCTATACTGTTGGCCCCTGGCCTAGAGACCCTATTGATCACTAATGGCTACCTTGTAGGGAAATCTAGGAGAAAGTATCTAGTCAGGGAAATAACCAACAGGGTGGGTATGGGCTTGTTTAAAAGCTTTCTTAATGCACTTGTTACGGTATCCATTGAGTTTGAGAACCTTGGTGAGGTGGGCCAACTGTTGATGAATGTGATCATTGTCACATATGTGGAAAGCTCTGGTAGTCAACGTTTTGAGGACGTTGACTTTATGGTAGGGGTGGTGGTGTGAGGAAGCATGGAGATAAAGGTCAGTGTGGGTGGATTTCTGGAAGACCGGCGGCCAAGAGAACCATCATTCTTTCTAATGAGGAGAATGTCGAGGAAGGGGAGTTGGTTATTAGATTCAAGTTCTTTGGTAAACTTGATGCAAGGGTTGATGTTGTTGAAGTGGTTATGAAAATTTTTGAGTTGCTCAAGGCCATGGGACTAGCAAATGTTGGTGTTGTCAACATAGTGCTTCCACCAAGTTGGTTTGAGGGGGGAAAGAGTTAAGAGTGACCTCTTCAAAATGCTCCATGTATAAGTTGGCAATGACCAGGGATAAGGGGGAACCCATAGCAACCCAGTCAGATTGTTCATAAATCATGCCTTGGAAGATGAAGAACATCAATTTTAATCACAATTCAATGAGGGATGCGAGTTCATCATTGGTCTTGCGTCTGACTACCATGATAGAGTCTTGCAGAGGGACCTTGGTGAAGAGAGAAACTACATCAAAGCTAACCAGTATGTCATCGACATTAATCTTTTTATCTTTGATGAAGTCAACAAAGTGGGTCAAGTCTTTGATGAAGGAAGAAGATTTGCCAAGAAGAGGAGAGATGAGCTTAGCCAAATAGGCAGCCAGTTTATAAGTGGGGGAGTCAGTGGTGTCTACAATTGGCCTCAAGGGTATGTTGGGCTTATGAAATTTGGGTACACCATAGATGCGAGGTGTGACTTCCTTATTGGGAAAGAGGCACTTTTGGAGCAATCATCAAAGGAAGAATTAGAGATATCATGTCTTACTTGTTGGAAGATTTTGGAAATAGGATTGAGAGAAAGGATAGAATAACTCTCACTATTGTTCAGGTGATCAAGCATTTTGGATATATAGTCAGGTTTGTTCATAACCACCATAGTGTTCCCTTTGTTTTCTTTAATGATAACAATCTCTTGGTTTTTGACAAGTCTTTTGAAAGAAAGATATTTGGGTTTGGGGACATTTTGCTTGGGCAGTTTCATGTGTCTGAGGGCGACAGCACAGTCTTGTCTAGCTTCATCTACAACGTCACTGGGAATGGAATGGATGACATTCTCAATTTCAATGACAAAATTGACTTTGAGTATGTAAGATGGGGTGATGGTGAAACTAAAGCCTGTTCGCAAAAAGTTGAAGGTGAGTGGATCAATGTGGAAGCTGGAGATATTGATGACGAGCGTATCTTCCCAGTCATGAATGAATGCCAAAGACTTAGGAATACGAGGAGGTTGGGTTAGAATTGCATTGGAGATAAAGGATGATGAGCAGGCCTCGGCACAAGGAGCAGAGATAGAGGGGCATCTAGGATGGGCAGAAATGGGGTTGGAGATACGAGGGCCAAGGTGCAAGCCACTTGTATTAATAGCGGAAGAGTTGAGAAAGTGTAAAGCGAGAGACAAGATGTTACTAGAAGGGACATTTGAAAAGTGTGGGATGGTACAGTCAATGGGTGAGGAGACTGAATGAGAGATAGGGTCAACAGACTCAAAAAAAGAAGTGGGAGGTTGGCAAGAGTTACAAAGATGAGATGAGTTAGGTAGGGATTTGACACCCTCATCAAGAAGGGTGATGGGTTAAGATATGGCACCGCTAGTCGGGAGCTCACTTCTCGAGGAGGAGTAGGGATGAGGGTAAGTGGAGGGTGATCTAGCTACGAGATCAGTTGTATTAACATCATAAATGTGAGAGCTATTGCAAAAGAAAGATGCAGAGGGAGTCAACATACCTAGGTTAGAGGGAAGAACATTGAGCAATGGTCAGGTAACAGGAGGCTACTACCAACAAGGGAGAATCAGTAGTCTACTGAGAAGGAAGAGAGTTGATAGGAACAAAGGTGAACTATAGGTGCTGAGGAGGACTGGGAGAGCTAGCATCGAGGGAAACCAAAGATCTCTACTCGGTGTGAGTGCGGAAGCCAACATCGACGGGAGGGAGAAGGAAAAATAGTGAAAACCCATTGTTATGGGCATGGCCAACTCCTACACTGGAAACAGAGGTAGAGCTATGATCCCAAGACAAAAACCCCATAAGAGCATGAGGTGTACCCATGATGGATGAATAAGAATAATCATCTCCATCAGAATGAGTATTAACCATGCTAGGTAGTGACTTGCTGATACGGGCCTGGACATCCACTGCACTAGAAATAGAAGACAAACGGTCACCCTGAGAGTCATAAACAACAAAAGCCTAAGATCTATTAGCTGAATCCATGCTTGATTTGTGATGTGTATAAAAAACATAGGCATAGAAGTCATTAATCATGTTCGCCAACAATGTATAATCCCACAAGTTGCTTGATCAACACCTTTTACTCATTCGGATTGAAGTCTGATACTCTATCGGTCAGTTCTTTCTCTGTCTGCTCTATCACTAGAGGCTAAATATCTAGAATACAGTAGTCATGCTACCCCTCTTGACTTGTCCAAGTCCACAACTTACTGAGTTACACCAACTAAGAGATCCAGACCTAATTGTTAGACTTTGTTACATACTATGTTCTTGTTCACCGGACCAAAACATTCTCAATCTGACTTCTCGTAAATGCTTATTATGTACTGTGGATGTGTGGGATAGACTTTGTTGCCATCAATGACAACACTAATGAATCCACATAGTGTCTCTTGCCAACACTTTGATCTGAATGGCAACTGGCTCATCATTAGTCTAGTGAACACCCTTTACTTGAGGTACTTATTTCATGTAGTAGAAGAACAAGCATAGAACCAATGTACCATATTTAAAAGTGTTTTTCTTATCTTTCTTGATTTTGTTCAAGTTCCCAATTAGTTGGTTCTGTAACAGCTCACATAGGTCATAATCTACATTCTCCTTCAACATTTATATGCTTCATATATGGCAGTTCTGGAGATAGAATTCTCCCTACTGGAGTGATATGTCTTGTAGCCAATTACCATGGAAGAAAACTTAACATCCAGTTCTATAATGTCATTGATGGTCATTTCCCTCTTGTCAAACTTTGTACTGGTTGCATCGGTAACAATTTGCTTTTTCATAGATTTCAACATGGGTAATCCACTGGTTGAATTTAACCCGGTCACAATTCTGATAACATCCTTGGTAATCTTGAATGGTTTTAATAGCCATATGAATTCATCATGCATCTGACTCAAAACATACTAGACCCACTCATCTTCATCGAATGTTGGAAACCCCATAATCTAAATAAAATGTTTATCAAGTAGTACCTTATACTCAGGTTTAAGGTCATGATTTTCATTCTTGAGATGACTCTCAAACAAATCTACATACCTTGAGTCCCCAAATTCATCTATGTTCGCATGAATATAAACCCTAATATCTTCAGTATGCAACACACCATATGGAACACTTGAAAATGCACCTAATGGGTCGACTTCTATTGACTTGTGTGGATTCTTTTTAAATTTTGGTCGAGGCCTTTCATTAATATCAACAACCAAAGGTGTAGTCATTGCAAAAACATTACAAGTTCAGAGCTTTGCAGATAAATACCTTTTTCACAAAATTAGGGTTGACAGATAAATTTACCGGTCGCACTTCAATTCTTTGTAATTTCATCTTAGACACTATTCTTCTTGCTTTCTTCAAATGCAAAAGTAATTCAAATGAGGAATGAATGGCCCTTTTTATTCTCAAAAAAACCTAATTTGCCGTTGTAATAAATGCTCTACCCTAGCACATCTGGTTACACTGTTTCTACATACAGTCAATCATCAATTGCTCTACAAATCATCATATCCACCTTTTATCTTCCAGAAATCCTTTCAAATAGTGTATAATAATCCAAATTATTTTCTCTCATTGTGTTAAATTCAGGCACTCACTTATTGCAGCTCCCCCCGTGAGCCAGAGTTCCTAATTCAATTACCAGAGGAATTCTCAGCACCAGATTCTAGTATGGACCCATTACTATTATTCAAAACACTTTTCTTGACCCATGTCTTGCTCATTTCATTCTGTATCTTATTCACATCAATTTTTCCTTTGCCTTTGTCTTGTCTCTACTCATCCAGTTTTCTATTTACCAGACCTCTTCTTTCATTATTCCTACTTCTGCAGAATCTTGAAATATGACCAAATCTATTGTAATTAAAGCACACAACATTTCTTTGCTTATATACTTGATTTCCTCTTGATCTACACTAATTAGCCATGTGTCCAAATCCATTGCAAGTAAAGTAGTAACCATTAAAAGAGTTGCCATTTATTGTAGAGTTATTCATTATCATACTTCTACATTCATTTGATCTATGACCATACCTCTTACATTTGAAGCATTGACCAAAAAAGGATGGACCATTTTCATTAACTCTACTTCTACATTGAGTAGCTTTATGACCAAATTTATTGCATTTGAAGCAGTTTCTATTGAAGGATGGATATCTTTGAGCATTAGGTTGTCTTACCGAAGGTCTTCTAGGTTTGTTTATCCCATTCCTTGGTTGAAAGTTTCTTTGTCCAAATCTAGACCTTTCACCTTTCTCATATCCAAGACCATGCTTGTCATCACCCCTTTTTTGACTTTCAAGCAGTGCTTCAAGTTTAGCTGAGATTATCTTGATCTTCTCCTTGTATTCATTTGCAACTTCTTGGTCATGTCTAAGAATGACGATTTGTCTCTCAAGTTATTTATCATTGTCTCTTCTTTCTTGTAGATTAGACTCTAGGAGGCTAGCTATTTCATCCAATCTACAGCATTGTTCAGTTGTTTCTTTTAGATTTTGATTTAGGTCATCTTCAATTTTCTTCCTATCTTCAATTTCCTTGGTTAGCCTCATCACCCTGGATTCCATCTCATGTTTTAGGACAAAAAATTCTTTAGCTAACTTCTCACATTCCTTTGTTTTCTCTTTCAGGGCCTTGTCCTTGTCATTGTCTTCATAATGATTTCCCAGTGGAAGAGGTTGATCCTTCCTCTTTTCATTGGATTTGCTCAATTTTTCTTTTAAAGTCTCAATGAAGTCTTAAACATTTTAAAGGTCTTCTTGCAGCTCTTTGGCTTCTGTTATGGACTACTCAAGATCTTGTAATGTGAGTTTAAGTTGTCCTTGGAGGTTGTAGTCATCCATTTTACTGCCTTCCTAGATCTTCCTCAAGCTGTTAAAATTTTCAAAGGAACCTTGCTCTGATACCAATTGTTGGAATTAGGGCTAACAACTGAGAGGGGGGGTGAATCAGTTTTGTTAAAACTTTTAAAGCTTGGTACAGCTAATTCTTCTTTACCACTTCTTAACAGATTAATGACATAATCATGAAAAGAAATAAGTAATAAAACATGAGTAAAAACATAAATAACACATCTGACAGCAAGATTTTGACATGGAAACCTGGTTAAGGGAAAAACCATGGTGCGGATTAACCCACAAAGATTATACTTTGTTAAAAGTAGTACAAAGAGGGGAATACACATGCATTCAGGCTCACTGCCCAGAGCTCACTATTCAAGAGAGGCTCACTGCCTACAAGAATGTTTACAAAGAATTAATGATTGTTGAACTAATTAGTAGCATCTACCAATACAATAATTTAGTTCCTATTAAGCACGAAATACTAATTTTACACACTTCATCTTTATTCTACCATGTTTACTACTCTACCATAATCTGGACCTCGGATCTCTTCTCTTTCATGCTTTTGTCTACCTTTTTCACACTTACACCATATTCATATTACTAACACCCACCACATCACTTGAATCCATTGGTTATATATATCCACACCAACAAACTGAATCACCTTTCTGTCAGCCTTATGAAGAACTTGACAAATAGTACATGTACTCTGTTCTGTCGGCTGAATCCATACATCAATATTGATGTGTACCAAAAATAACACTTGTAGATCACCATACATGTTAGCCACTAACATTATATTCCATACGCACCTCACCAAAACACTTCTACTAGATCCATACAAGCATCTAACACAAGTTGGCATGTTCTTCACTGAACTGTCATGTCATATTAGGACCTGATACTCAGATGCTCATAACTTTTAATCCCTTGTCACCGGAGGCTGAAATCTTCAATTTGGATTGCTTTGACATTCCTCTATACTCCCTCAGATTCGTAACATACAATAATTAACTAGAGAGATCCGCTGACCAAAATACTGAACTCTGTCATATACCCTGTTCCTATCTATCAGGACTGGATAAATCTTGGAATCAACTTCTGGTATGATCTAATACTATACTGTGGATTATGGAATGGACTAAGCTGCAATCAATGATAACACATGACATGCCTTGCAGTGTCCCTTGCCAACATAATCCATCATAGACATCTTTAGAGAAGAGTAGAGATCATGAGAGAGAAGAAGAAGAAAGAATGTAAGTGTGCCTATATTGCTTGGATGTTCAAATGAATAAACTAACTTTCTTTTATATGCATTCCCACTCAGTGACAATGAATAAAATGAAATGGGGCCAACATGAGGAACCATTTAAGACGTCTTAAGCCAACATGCCTTTAAATTAGGTCTGGACTAAATGAGGGACTAGGGCACTCTAGGGCCCTTGTCCTTTAGCCCTAAAAACTCTAACATAAGTCCCTTAAGTGTGTTTAGGTTAGCCTCATTATTATTTGTTAGGTTTTATCATAGATATTGAGATTTAACTATTTAGTGTTCAAAAGAGTGCTAAAATAGGTCCTAATTAACAAAGGTAAACATTTTAGGTCCTACTAGGTGCTAAACTAGGTGTAAAATGCTAGTGTACACATTTTACTCCATAACATCAACATCTTTACGTAATCTAACTCTTCTTCTAGGGTTTCCTTATTTTGGTCAACAACTTCAACTCCTAATTTATCATCATCACTCTAATCCTCATGTGTAGGGTTTGGACCTCTCCTTCTATCGTCTTCTACTTCATGTAATATAAATTTCATTATTCTCATCATCTCTATCATTTCTTCCATTCTTTGGCCAACATTGGCCATAATAGGCATTCTCCTTTGTGGAATCTTTTCCTTGGATCCAATGCAACTGTCTCAATTTAGTGATCTAACCACAAGGTTACATCTACCACACAATCAGTGATCTATTGACAAATACTTGTAGGCTACTTCATGTTAGCAATCTATTCACTTTAAGATATGTCAGAATGCTTTCTCTCCCAAAGGATTCACAAACTTCACTTTGATACAACTTGGTGCAGTCATGGATGGAGGGTCTGGGAATAGGACTATCCTACTTTGCAGCCTTAGAGTAAACACAACAGAAAACATGGAGAATGGAGGAAGAAATTAAAATTGATTGATTAAATATCATATGAAGTTACAATCTTCACATGCTGTCAATATGTAGACTACAATGGGCTCATAGGCCTGTCCTTCGGCTTGTTACAATTTACATAAAAGATATAGCTTTGAAGTGCTACTCTGCAATCCACTATCTTAAGTTACTAACTCATACTACTACTTTAATTCCTTCTAATGTATCTATTAAATGATTATATAGTAATTCTAGCATGAAGGAATTATCCATGTCAATCTTAAGAGATTTCAAAGTTGAAAGCTTGATGAAACATGTAGGTCGGCCTAATTCCAATGGTGCAACCTCCAATGTTGATGGATCATGTTGCAGTTCTGGTCAAAGGTTCCCCTAGTCCTATAATTCCTTGTGATATGTTCCATTAGGTGCTGCAAGTCACGAGAAGGTGCCACAAACTCCATATGCTACCATGACTGTTGAATGCTCTAAACAGTGAATCCTGATGAATCTTCTGACAACGATATCTTCTTGGAGATGATTGTAAATCTTGTGAATTCTAGATATGATGTAGAAGAATCATTGAAGAGTCTTAATCCTTTGTTGCAAAGTGTGAAGTGATCATGTATTAGAATGCAGTGCAATCTACTAAGATTGATCTAACTGAAACACATGAAAATAAAAGAAAAAAAATGTTTTTGGTTGATGCAAGATTGCCTTTCAACCTAGGATGCTCCTCATCAAGGTGTGAGCCTTGTGGCTAGGTAGTAAATCGCATTAATGATACTCTCTCCACTAGGTTTAGTGTCAAAGATATGGTATGGTATTGAAGACATTCTATGGTGTGACATTATTTTGTTATAAGCCTATATGGCTAGATGTTGTAAAAGACTTAGTCCTATTTGTAATCTATTTGAATAGTTATTGTAATGTTCTTTATTTATATAGATTAATGAAAGTTATTTTTTCCATGAGTTGTATTTTATAAGAAAATTTTAATTCATTCCCATTTTCTTCTATAATTTATTGGAATAATATTATTTTATAATTCTAGTTTATCGCAGAGGATGTTACACTAAGTTATGTGAACATTTTTTTCTTATTCCAAGAGAGTTGGTATTCCTTGACTTTCTTTGACCAAGATTGACCTAGGGTTGACATTTTGATTCACTTTGATTGTTTACCTTGTGATGTTATCAAGGTTATTTGTCTAGTGTGGATGTGACTACCTCGTGATGAGATCAAGGTTTTGAATGCTTTGAGTTTTCCAAATATTTTTTTGATTTTGTATTTTTGTACAAATGTAACTATGATATGGAAGCTATATTTTTTTTAATTTTTCATGAGTAAATAAATCCATTCTATATGAATGCACTTTATGATGAAATTTACCTAATGCAATTCTATTCTATGTTTTTGTGTTTTTGACATTTTCTAAAATCTACTCTAGGAAAGAAAGTAAAGATCTAACTAATGAAAGAAAATAAATTTATCTACGAAAATTAAATTTCTCTTTATCCTATTGCAATCAAATGAAAGTAAACTAGCAATTCCTATCAAGGGAAAAATAACAAGTTACTTTCCTCAAAAGCAAATTTTCATTATCTAATTACTAGTGAAAGCATGAAAAGGACATGGAAGAGCTTGGAGAATGAGCTTTGCACTACCCTTAGGAATCCTTTTTGTTTGACAACCTCCTCATCTTCTTGTAGCAGTAGGGTCCTCTTGGTGGCAAGTGAGAGGATGTCAATTGAATGGTAATGATGTGAACTTTTGAAAGCTTCGATTTAAATGAGCTCAATTGTGATCTTATGCGTGATCTGAGAGCACTAATTTAGCACTATGGCTATGGCTTTTGATAAATATGAGAGAATGAGAATACTCTAATGAATCTCTTGAAAACTTGAATAACAAAACAATGGAAAACAAAATGGACGTGTGTCCTGCATGAGCACCTAAGATGCTAATGGAGAGAAAACTAAAAGATATGAATGGCTACAGTTCTTCAGTTCACCTATTGTGAGGAAGCTTTGAAGCTTTGAAAAGAATTTAAAGAAAGAAACTAAGAGGCTCAAAGGTTTGTGAAGAATCTTGAAAAGCTTGTGAAGAAGGGAAGAGTATTCTCCATCTTGAAAAATAATAGAGAGGTGAGGGGTATCTATAGTTTAGAAGGGCACACAAGATGTGGAAATTGATTGAAGAGTTTAAAAAAATTGATTTGGGAGTTAACTCCCTTGATTGATCAGTCAGACTCAATTTATTTTCTTGTCAAGTCAATTGATTGAAGAGTGATTTGAGCTTAAAGGCTTATCACTCATGGAGGATTGGATGTTAGGAGGAGTTAAAGAGAAGCTAAAATAGATCACATAGGCTAAAATTAGGTGATTGGGAGTGCTGAATGACTTAATTATGGTCTCCTCTATGTTTAGCTCAAAATTGCATATAAAATTGGCAAAAAAGAATCTTTTTTTTGGCTCAAATCGAAGGAGAAACTTGCATTCAAAATCTGTAAGGGTCACCACTAGGTCACCCATTTTACTAGGATAGATCACCTTGGGACAACCCTAAAAGGAGAGTAATTGGGTGATTTCTAATAGTTGTGTATGCTTATTAAAAGGCTAAGAAGGTGATATGGTGCTAGAGTCAAGCTTTAGGATGCAAAAAGGCAGGGTCGCCCATGGAAGATTGATAAATAATAGGGGGCGACCCTAAAAGGAAGAAGGTTGGGAAAAAGTAAAACATGGATTTGGTTTGTTAGGCTATTTAGAAGTGTCTTAAGGTTAGAGACCTTCAAAATAGGGTGTTGAAAGGAAAAATTAGCATGAAAATGTAAAAACTAAGCATGTAGGCAAGGCAAAGAATTCAATTAAAGAATAATCAATAAACAGGAAATGAAGAATGGTTAGAAACTTGAAGAATTGATAGAGGAAAAACAAGACACCACGTGTTACTAGGAGGTGTACTACTGAGAGGATGCTATTATTCTCACTTCCATGTATGTGATTAGGATTATTCATCATCACGGGGTCCTTGTGCAAGCTCATGTGTGTTTTTAGTTCTTTTAGAATACAACCCTCTTAGTTCAACTATCCTAGCCTCTAAGTAAAATATCAAGAATAGCTACTAGAATTTCATAACAATTATCCCAAATCTATTGATTCCATATACTTCCAACATGATATCTATTGCACCCATGGGAATTACAAATATTATACAATGAATTCAATATACTTCTGTGGTCAACAAAAAACTATGGTATTTTCTTAAATAAATGATAATACCGCCATCTACAATATGGACCTAATATTTTAGAGCAACATATATAAAAAAATTCATGTGATTACCTAACTTATTATGAATGAAGTTGTGAGTGTTTCTTGAGTCTATCAACAATATAACTTTCTCTTTCTTGAAGAACCCCTTTACCTTGAGTGTTTTTGGTGTACTAATTCTAGAAAGTGCACATTTCCTCCAATCCTTATCTATTTCATTGTTTCCCTCTAATATTGGTTTTTCCTCCTCTTCATACTCACTTTGACCTTCAATGTAGAACAATTTCCTTTCAACATATTCATGTCCTCTATTGTATTTTTTATCATAGTTAAAACATAACCCTTTCACTCTATTCTCTTTAATTTGTTTTGGGGGGTACATAATCACTTCCTCTACCTTCCTTGCCATAATTAATGCTTGGGAAATAGAATTCAAATAGAACATATGAACCTCATATTTGATGTGGTCCTTTCAACCCTATAGGAATAATTCTTTAAAAAATTTCTCTAATAACATTTTGCACTATTAAAAACAAAGTTTAGAATTGATGAATATAACTCTTGACCATCCTTATTTTATTTAATTTGATAAGATAGGTAAAATAACTATCGAGAAGATTGTCTCCATAATTTGTAGTGAGAACTTCCTCTTGGGAAATATAACATGTGAAAACATGCCCTTTCATTTTATTGTCATCACATAGCTAGTGATACCAAATGAATTGGTTAGGATCCATGTATATAAGTAAGACATTACCATCTTTTATTTACAAGGAATGTGATGAAGATAAAAGAATTTCTACATTTAGTAGAGACAACTTGTTAGATCTTTTCCTTCAAGCTTGCACATATCGATGTTTGGTGTGAAGCACCTATCCATAGAGTTATTTTGGTCGTGATCCATCCTTAAGTTTGAGCTAAACCTAAAAGATTCATTTCCCTTAGCAACACCTTCTTCCCATCTCTTATTATGTGAATCAACCACCTTAGATTCCCTACCACTCATAATCGACTCAATTTTCCTTGATAATGCATTGATCTCTTCTCTTGTGGTTATCGCCTTAGCCTTCAATGATGAAATATTTTTCATAACCCTAGTATTTTCTTCCCTCAAATATTCATCAGTGGCATCAATATCATCAATTGTTATATTATCCTTGTGTGAAGTGTTTCTAGGTGTGATAGGATTCTATATGGCCCTTGTTGTAAGACTTGCCATGGTGTGAAAAAATGATTTGCTAATAAATTACACAAAACAAATCCAATCTATATTAAATTTTTACTATAACTTACAAAGATTTATATCTCACTCCCTAAAAATTATCTCCAAAAACTTCATTGGTTTGTAGAAACCCTAATTTTTTAGTAACTCCTCCACTTTCTATCCAAATAGCCTAAAATTTATACTATAATACACTAAATATGTTATTAAAAACCTTTAAAAATTAGGAATTAATTCACTAAATTCAAAGAGATACACACTTCACAATTTTCCCTCCAAAATCAAGGAAATTGCCTTGTTTCTTGACCTCTGGTTGCTAAGATCGTGGTTTGATAGCACATGTAATGAAATAACTTGCACAAGAGAAGAATATAATAATAAAAATGCTTAAATTACTTGATAGTACTTGAGAATAATAAGCCACTTTAAGGGAAAAAACCTCTGAATATATCTCCAATAAGAATATAATTCATAACATGATGAATAAATAACACTCACTACCTCCTATAAATACCCTACTTATGCCCTGGTTATCACCTAGGCCAACATGGATACCTAAATATAAAACCTATAAATAATTAATGATCCAATTAAGATTATAATAATTATCATATAACTTAGTTAAGAGTTAAGGTAGCTATAAACTAACAACTCATAACCCTATGCACCTGTCGGATTAAGTGCATAGGAAAGGTTTTGTAAACATAGAATTGGAAATTTTGAATTTAAAATGGGATAACTAAGACAATTTTATTCATGGGAGATTGAAGATTGATTATACTTTAGACGTGGGTGATAATTTATCTTGTGATACAA
The DNA here is from genome assembly GCA_027924645.1 of Cunninghamia lanceolata. Classification (NCBI taxonomy): domain Eukaryota; kingdom Viridiplantae; phylum Streptophyta; class Pinopsida; order Cupressales; family Cupressaceae; genus Cunninghamia; species Cunninghamia lanceolata. Next base: position 6,794,117 of record BSBN01000978.1, read on the forward strand.
TCAAATTATAAAGGAGTACAAAATGTTGTTGGTGTTAGAAAGACAGTTGTCATTGCACCAAAAGATTGACCTATTAATGCCTGATACAACTGCTAGAGTCAATGAATCCATGGAAGGAAGTTAAGCCTTGTCATGAACTAAAGCATGGTGCTACACAACATAAGGAGACCAGGGGTGCACACCTTGCAACAATCCCCCCAGCATAAGCGAGGGGTTCAAACTCGTGATCCAAGCTTTGATAGCAATTGTTAGAAATAAGGTTGATGTTGCACCAAAATATTGACCTATTAATGACCAATACAACTATCAGAGTTAATGAATCCATGGGAGGTGGTTAACCCTTGTCACAAACCCAAGTGTCGCACTACACATCACAAGGAGACCAATGGTGCACACCTTGCAATAGTTGGCTTCTCAAATAGAGTTGAAGAGCTCACACAACTTTTGCACATTAAGGTGCAAGTTAAAGATAAAAATATTAATGGTATGTTTGAACCATGTTCTTAAAAGAATATATTTTATAACTACTTATTTTGTGAGTTGATATTATAGGTTTTGAGTCATCTACATTTATGCACTCTTGGGTGGTTATAGCAAGGATTGTATCCAAAGGAGTTGAAGTGGTACAAGTTATGACTTGCCTACACATAAAGTTTATAGATGAGTTATTTTTGTGTTGTTTCATTAGATGTGAGTGATATTTTTTTGGGGGATTCTGTAATTGTGCATGAGGAATGATACTTACTCTAGAAGAAATAATCACTATACATTGAAATTTAATTGAAAATATTTTTTCTAGAACTTGTATAGATGACAGTTGAGGATTGTCATAGTTAGCACTTTAGATAGTACATGACCAATTAGTAAAAATGGAAGGAGTATTTCCTTAATGTTGGAGGAACACCATGTGCATAAACAGGTATTTTTGTGGAGTTGAATGTGAGTTTCATGTGTGACGGGAGTAGTATAAAAACAATGTGTAGGACTATCCCATGAAAGAAAGAAAGTGCACTATAAAAGTGGCAAGGAGCATGATGGTAGTTTGAAATATATGAATGTGTTAGGTATTAGATATTTTAGTTATGTTGATATGTTGTATAGACTAGTCAGGGGACATAATGCTATGGTTGGTTCATTTTTGTTCAAAGGATGAGTTAGATTAAGTTTGTTATTACCAAGTCACATTGTAAGTAGTTTGAATGGATGAATGGGAATTTAATTTCCTCATTCTTTGTTTTGGTAAGATTTTGTGGACCAAAAGCTTCTCTCTTGAGGAGTTTTGATCAAAAAACATGGGTCAAAACATACTATACAATTGGGTTAATAGTGTTTCATGTTTGTTGGAACATTAAGAAGTATCTAGAAGACAAAGTTCATAACTTGTTGATGGGCTATAATTAAAAAGTAGTTGGAAAAAGATAGATATGAATAGTTTGGGATGCTACATGACATCTTTGGGAGTTTTCAAAAAAGGTTAAAAACTTCATAGTTATGAAAAAACTTCTTTTTGTTCATTTTCCAATTTGCATAGGTGGAAGATTTGTCTTCTACTACAACAACTAGTTCTCTACAACAACAATCATGCTAGTGAAACAAAAGGATATAAAAGTCTTAACTCTTCATTATTAGTAGAACAGATTTAATGCTTTTCACCTCCAAATATTTCCTTACCTTATATAGATACTTCTTAACGACACTTATTCATTTCTTATAGAATTTTACACTTTGTCTTTTTGCAAATATAGTTAGTTAATTAATTATGGGAGAAATACATTTTGACACTGCCCCTTTATTTCTATCATTAATTTATTTAGCATCCAAAATTACAAATCACTCTTTTCTTAATATATCTACTATCTAATCTTCAGAAGATTTCAAAGTAGATTTCTCCATTGCTTACTAGCTCTATGATGAAATGGTACTTGTGCTTACTCCTCTTGTGAAAAACATGTTTGGAAGTACTCTTCCTGCAAGATCACTATTGGATGATACCTTTCACATAAAACAATGACTTCCTTTGAGCCAAAGAAAACAATCATCAGTCACACAACTCAAACATTCAATCCTTTCTCAATTCCTTTCTTGTTTGACATGTGAATATTTATTCTTATACAACTTTTTGAACATATTTTTGACCTTTTGCCAATTTGATATGCCAATCCATCCATGATTCATGTGCATACAATCTTTTATAGATTATTTCTTCCACTCTCTATTCCAACACATCTTTTTACAATGATTCTTCAATCCAAAAATATTATAAGGATGAGTATCCCAACACATTAAACATTTTTATGTCATTTCCTATTACAATGAGAACACTACATTTCTTGAACTTACTTGTTTGTATTGTATTCACCTCTAGCATATCCAAGACCTTCATCTTTTAGCCTCACTCTAGGTTCAATGGTCTTTCTAATTCCTTGTGCATACTTTTCCAAACCTTTTTCATCATAACCCATTCTTTTCATAATCTTAAAACTAACATTTCATATATTAGGTCTCAAAAATGCAGGTTGTTAATCCTAAGAGGATGCCAGGCTCTATGCTTAGATTTGCAATGTTTTTGAACTAACGCGATGGAATCCACCTTTAGGGTTTGATGACTTCCTGCACTTTAGGTCCTGCTACACCTAGGTAGGTGAACCTTGGAAATTAAAGCAGACTAAATGTAAATGTATTAACTAATTAAATGGATCTACCTACAGTGGAAAAAGGTGTAGGATAGATGAAAGCTTGCTAATTAATTTTATATCTAATATCTGATGAATTATTGGTAGAAATTGTATAAGCAATATCAAGGTGAAGTCTATGACTGTGCTTAACTAATAAAAGGGTTTTTAAGTGATAAATTGAAATGAGACCAGTGCCTTGTTGGGTAACAGAGTCAAATGGAAGACTAAGACTAGTTGCTTATAGTTGGTAGTAACTCTAACTATTTGGCACAATACTTTAGTTTATAACTTGTATAAATGTGCAAGGAAATGACTAACAAACTCTTCTTGACAATCCAACCAATATAATCAGATCTCTTGTAATTCACCAGAAGGTAATTTAATCCTTTCTTGAAGGAACCAATTGAATAAAATATGCAAGAATATTAGATAATATTAACTTGGAGATAGAATGGCAATCCTAATTATATGGTTATTCTTAGTAATCCAAACTAACACTTCTAGGTTATTGTGATTGATTAGAAGGATTTTTAATTCCTCTAATGGAAACCAATTTATTCAATCACATAGATACCTCAAATGTGCATTGACAAATTAACTATATACTTGATATATTAATTTGAATAACAAGGAAATATTTGAACTGGAGACAACCACACAATTGAGTAATCTTAACAAACAATTGATGCTAGAATAGAACCGTAGAATCAGAGAACTTCAATTTACTTCTTCAATAAGATACTTGCAACATGGTCTTTGAGAAGCATTGTAAACTTTATGTATTATATTCTACTGTTGATGATAATTCAACATCATATGTCCACCTTATATAGGAATACTTATGAAGAGACATAACTCTTCAAAGAAGTCTTTTGGGAATTAACAAACATAACAACAATAAAATAACCATGCTTATGCTCTATTTAACCACAAGTACAATTAAGCAATATGATCTAAGTACTCCTGGCTGCATTGTGAATCAATAAATTCAATGGTGTTCCTTGTGATCACATCCATCGTAACCATCCTCTCCAAATGTTTGCAAGCTTCCCTGGATGCATAGTCTTTGTCCTTAAGAGCTTCTAAAGCTTCATGTAATATCGCTTGATAGTCTCTACTCCATTCTTCTTTGCTCTTTAATTCTTTATCGCTTTTGAACAATGTGGGCACTCCTGCTTTTGAGGCTTCAACACACTCCTTGGCATCAGTCTTAAGTTGATCATAATACTTCTGATGTTGCTCGATCAACTCTTTTGCATTGGAGGCACCTGCAATGTCAGAATTATCTTTACCCTGTGTCTCACTTAATTTCTCTTGTAGCCTTTTTTCAAGCCTTTCATGCTCTTGGATCACCTTATAATTTTGAGAATAATTATCCCAATATCAGTTCAGCTAATGCATCATATTGGTATGCCTATTCTAGAGTACTATGACAAGTGTATCCATCTAGATTTGTGCTACTTGATCTATGGATAGTGATTGGACACTTTGTGAGCTTTCACCCTAGGTTAGTCTCTTTACTGATCCCCTGAAGGTGCTCTTGACAACATCTTTCAAAAAATCATTCTCTTTTGTCAATCTCTCACAGCTTAGCTTGTATGCATCTCTTTCCTTAATTAACATCTGAGCCTGCGCCTTATTCAGCTTTGCAACATTGATGCCAATGTCTGCAGTGATCAAGGGGTCAGTCTCCCCTGCCTTCAAAGTCATGATATGGCCAAACGATTTCTCAGTGTCTATGATGGTTGTCTTTTTGTGGGGAGGATACATGGCCAATATCATCAGTGAATTTTCATCATTATTATATTTGGTGCCCATATATACTTCATTGACACCTTCTGGAGTGAGCTTGTATTTATCATCCATATTATGCAGAAAACTATCAAAGACTAGAACAGAATTCAAATCAAGGCCAGGAAAGATCATAACCCCCACTTCTTTGAGCAGCTATCTACCCCTACTAGGGGTCATATCTTGCAATTCATTATCAATTGTTGCTTTCAACCTATCAAGTAATTGTCTCTCATTGTCAGTAGAGACATCATCAACCGACTCTCTGATTTCTTTCCCCTTGCATTTGTATAAAAATGATTTGAATTCTTTAGAATGAATAAATTTATCATCAGAAATAAAAGGATCATATGCCATTTGTCTTGGGTCTTCATTAGCAGGCCCCTCCTCATCATGTGCTAGGACAGGAGGCTGATATTGTTTCATTTTTCTTTTTGACATTTTTGTTATCTATTACTATGGTTCCTCTTGCCCTACAGGATCTTCATTACCAGAAGATAACATCTCAATCTCTACAAGATGTTTCTTCTTTTCATCCAAGTCCCTATTGTATTTCTCAACCTCTAGTTCGACTTCAACCTCCTCCAAATTTGTGATGACATCATCATGTGGATAGGGAACATGTGTGTACCCACTGATGTTTTGTTTTCTCCAAGTAAGGTCAATAAAACCTTCAGGATCAAATCCTTTTCTCACCTCAGCACACCTCATATTGTAGTGCATCAATTTATCTATAATGTGACCATATCCATCCTTGGATACCACAGTGAAGTCTCCAAAACATAGAGTACTAGGCATAAAGGACTGTTTATCATGGGAACTCAAGTGGATCACATTTGAACAATTCATTTCCCTAACTATTTCCAAATAAACAATTCTGTCAGAGACAGTCATAGGCAAGATGAAAGGAACATCCTCAAAACCATAAACTCTAACCATAGTGGCATCCTCAAAACAATACCAATCTCCCTAGTTGTGAGTAATAGTAAGAGAACCACAAAAATCCTTTGGTCTAAGAAACCTCTTTATTTCATTTGAGATTGATTATTCATAGGGATGACTGAAATATCTATATAACACTTTGATACAGTATTCCTCAAATTGTACATAACTAGAATGGGCATATCTACTATCCCATATTCTGGTCCACATTTGCACACGTAGCTTTTACCCCCTCTGGTCTACTGGAACAACTTTGAAATTAGTTGGCCATAACCCCACTTCTTGACCATAATGGAGCACCATGTGCATGAGAAGTGAATAATGTTCAAAGGAGATAGATGGGGCATTGTTCTTGATGGCATTCAAGCCAGAGTCAATTCTATTAAAAACATAGGTAGCATAATCGAACTGCTTGGCATTGTCACACTTGATGTCTGTAGCAATGGCCATCAGAGGAATAGTCATGAAGTCAGGGACCTCTAATCCTAGGACCTGGCCCACTGAGTGGTAAGTGTATTGTATGTAAGGTTCAAATAGAGACATATGAAATGGAGGGCCATCATTTTCACAGAGGGGCACCATTTCTCCCTCTGCCCTAGGCCTATGAATAGGTAGTCTCAATCCATTGTATGTAGTATCCATTCTCCAATATTACTATTGCAGATCCTCATAAAGAATGGGGACAGTACATAAATCATCCAAGTCAAAAACTTCACAGATGGTATTCTTTGACAAGTGTATGATAGGCTCCCCTTGTGGTTTACATATGGCCTTAAGACTTGGGTTATATTGTTTATTAAAAAGTTGGAGAAGTTCAACATTTAGAAACACGTCAGGAACAACTAATTTACCCAAATTCAAATGCTATGGGTTTGATACTAGAAAATTCCTAATTCTTCTGTTGAAATGGAATTTAAAAAGTTCATAGCCTCTAATTGGAGTCCAAATATTCCCAAGGTATTTACACTTGTCTTCTAATTTCTCCACTTTTGCCCTAAGTTGTGCAGACATTTGGGCTTTGGGAGTTGATCCTGGTAGTTGATCAATCAGATCTTGGATCAATTTTCTCTCTTTTGTTTTCTCTTCATGGGTTTTGTCAATTTTCTATTTTTAGGTTTAGTTGTGTCACCTGGTAGTTTTCTGCCCTTTCCTTTTACCAGAGTCTCCATTTACAATCCTTGACAGAAAAATTCAAATTACAGGCTATGGCACAAAATTTTGTATGTATGTACCTATTTATCAGAGGCTCTGATCGAATTCCCTTGTTTTCTGCTTCAAGTCTCCACTTGCTTTCTCTTCTCAAAGAATTCTATCGAACTAAATTGCATTGATTTCAAATGTTATCTTAGAGGATTTCTTCTTCGTCTGTAATTAATTGTTTCAACATTTCAATTTTCTTGATTGTTGTGAAATGTCACATCGTCATAACTTCTCTCATTGACATGATTTTCATAATGTTTGGGTGATTTAATAACTTCTTATGGTGCGAACGTTTGTTCATGGATCAATTGTTGGAACCCTTTAATTGTCTCCTCAACGTTATATTTCATTTGTGACTTTGTATCGGCAAGATATCTCCAAGCTTTACCCGATGTGGAAGTGGGCATGGTTGCTATCAGCATGACTTTTTTCATCATTATAAGAATAATGTTCTTCTCTGATATGTTAAGTGTTACCAATGTGACTATCGGTGAGAGTCTTGTAGATGAACGTGGTCATCGGTGTCGTTGGGATAAGATAATCCATTAGGATAACTTATTTCAATTTACCCGATCATGGTTGTTTCCCTGATAGCCTTCCTTTACACTCTTCATCGGAGTGATCTTCACGATATGTCATTGACATCTTTATCAATGTGACCATTGGTTTGGTAAGACATATAAACTTTGTTCTGGCTTGTTCAACTTTGCCAACGATTCTTATTCTTCACACATATCGGTGTGAGCTATGCCAAAATACTTTTCTTTAATCGCTGAGACTTTAGACTATCGCAGACTCATCAATCTTTCACTCCGATGTTCATCTCCTACTGATGACCATTAACTCTCTTGGTTCAATTGGATGCTCGGTGAGAGTCCTACCGACTTCACCATCGGCATGACTTATACTATCGGGAGGGTTTGTAGAATACTACCCGATAGTGTTTCCTTATGCCGATCGACATGACCATGCATTTTCTCACTGATGAAAGGTCATCAGTGCCACTTTCTCCATCGGTTTCTTCCAAAACATTTTCCCCAATCCTTATTATCATGCCGATAGCCATTTCAACTAGTTTCTCATGGATCAGTATAACTAACATGAGGTCTTGCTGATATTAGGGAATTTGAACGCTCTTATTATTATGATTTTGAGTATAATGTTTTATGATTTTGTCAAAAATGGGTGAGTAAGAGTACAAGAAAATTTCAAATTTTCCTGTCCCAACAGTGGCTCTGTCTAGGATGTATACTCCTTGCGAGTATAACAAGAATTCAGATCTCTTGGGGAAGTAGGCCATATGTTTTATTTATTCGATATTGCGATCTCATAGAATTGTATGAGAATGGGGGATGGGAGTGATGACGATGGGTAATGGGGATGATCCTATACTACTGTACATGGAAAAGATTTTTTTTTTTGTTTTTTTATAGAGATTCATAGGACTATCCATGTACTGGAAGACCCTAATCTCTTTTGATTTCCCTAAACTATTGTGCATGGAATAAAAGTATTTTGAGAATTTTAAGGGTTGTCCATGCACTGGCAACACTTAATTCTCTTTGTACATGATTTTCTATGAAAAGAAAGGCTTCAGATATTGCCCATGCATAGGTAATTCTTGCTCTTCTTCAGACATGTTTTACAAATAGTAAGAATCATCACCTCCTTTTCCAGTTATAACAAAAAGACCTAACCATAAAGCTTCAAACTTTCCATGCTTTCCTTTGTCCTGGCACTTAGCATTCCACATCAGCACTAAGTCATTCATCTCAAATTTCCTATCTTTGGCCTTTTTGTCAAATAGGTATTTCACTTGTGATTGCAACTTAATATTCTTCCTTTGGGCTAGTCTCCTTGATCATCAAGTTCTGCAAGATGTTCTAATCTTTCTTCCATTGGTTCAGGAATATTTAAATCTTCCTAAAGAATGAATTTGTAGACTGGTATGAGATTGTCTAATGGTATTCTTGCTTGTGTTCCATATACTAGTTCAAAAGGAGATCTCCCAATTGCTCTTTTTATAATGATCCTATCAGCCCATACAACGATTTTTAACTTTGATTCCCATGCTTTCTTGTTTTCCTCCAACATTCTTTTTATGATTTTCAGAAGGCTTTTGTTGCTGGATTCTGCTTGTCCATTTGCTTGTGGATGATAAGGGGCAGTATAGGACACAGTGATGCCATGTGTACTACAAAAATTGTTGAATTCATCAGACCTGAAACACATTCCATTGTTCGTGATTAACCTTACTGGAGTGCCAAATCTGAATATAATATTTTCCATCATAAAATTAATCACCACCCTGCTTGTTGCTTGCTTGGTTGGGATTGCTTCCACCCATTTTGTGAAGTAATATGTCGCTACTAAAATCCATTTGTGTCCACAACTTCACTTCTCCATAATTTCTCCTATGAAGTCAATACCCCACTGATAGAATGGAGCCTCCACCTGCATGGGTTTCAAAGGCAATGCTCCTTGATATTTCAACTTTCCTAAGAACTTCTGACGTGCTTCACATTTCCTAGTGTAATGAAATGAATCATTAAAATCTTTAGGCCAATAGTATCCAGCCCTCAGGATCTTGTGGACTGTAGTCTTTACTAAAAAATGACCTCCACACATGCCTTCATGTATCTCTTTCATAATACGTTTTGATTGATGTTCATATAGGTATAATAGTAGAATTCCATCCCTATTCTTCCAGTAAAGATCTCCATCAATAAATACATATTTTGAGGCTTGTAATTTAAGTGTCCTTCTTTTGTTATCACCATACCCCTCAAGACATTTCATGTACTTTAGATAATATATGGTGTCGGTATACCATAGAGTATGCTCAATGCTAGAACTTGTATTATCAACATCATTAGCACTACATATCTGAGAAGGTTCAAGATTATTTTCAGCCATCAACCTAGGAAGACCCTATCCTCTTACTAGTTTAGTGATCTGGATTTCAATATTGAAGTCCTGAATTCTATTGATCCATCTACATCTTCTGCCTATGACTTCAGTTTGGACCAATACATCTTTCACTGCACTATTAGGCACATATGCTATGATTTCATCTCCCACCAAGTATGGCCTAAATGTTTTAACTGCATTAACCAATGCATATGCCTATTTCTCAACAATATCATATTTTAGCTCTGCATTTTGAAGAGATTTGCTAAAAAATGAAATGGGTTGTTCATGTCCATTCTTATTTTTTTGCAATAGTACTGCTGCAACTGTATGATAAGAGGCAAATGAAAACAGTTGGAATAGTTTACTAAAATTAGGGTATACAGGACAGGAGCTTCTTTGATTGCTCTCTTAATAGTGGGAAATGCTTCTATTGTTTCTGTTGTCCACTTTACTTCTGAGTTTTTCTTCAACATCCTTGATATAGGACTAACTATTTCTACAAAATTTGATATAAACCTCGTGACAAAGTTAATTTGGCCAAAAAATGACTACATGGCTTTCACATTTTTAGGAATAGGAACCTGGTCAATTGCCTTTACTCTCTCAGGATCTATTCTCACTCCATCTTTTTAGACTATGTGACCAAGCAACTTCCCCTCTGTCACTGCGAAATGGCACTTCTTGTGATTCAATGAAATCCCATATTTTAGGGCTTTGATAAATATTTGCTCCAAATGTGCCCAATGATCTTTAGCCTTTTTTGAATATGTTGTCATATCATCCTGATATACTATCATGATTTTGTTAATCAATTCAGCAAATGCCACATCCATTGCTCTTTTGAATGTTGCTCTGGCATTGGTGAGTATAAATGGCATCCTTAAATATACATATGTTCCCCATGGGGTAGTGAATGCAGTCTTAAATTGTTCAGACTCTTTGACCTTTACCTGAGTATATCCTAAGAAGCCATCCATCATTGATAGCAGTTCACATCCGGTAACCTTTTGTAATATTGCTTCCATAATAGGGAGGGGATAGTGTTGATAACTGAGAGGGGGGGTGAATCAGTTATCCAAATTATTTCTTCTTTCTGAACTTTCTTATTAATTAATGCAGCATTAATTCAAACAAGTAAACATAACCATGAAATGGAGATACACATGACACAATATTTTTGACGTGGAAACCCTGTTAAGGGAGAAAACCACAGGGTGATTAACCCAAAGATTATTCTCTGTTAGAAGAATAAGGAATTACAAAATGGCACTTGCCAATTAGGGCTCACTGCTCGAGCACACTGCTCACAAGGAGGCACACTGCCTACAAGAGACACACTGTCTACAAAAGAGTGTTATACAATACTTTGAACTGATTGGTAACATCAACATATGCTGGAGTTTAGTTCCGGTTAGGCTCAGTACACTGATCTGCTGTACTTCATCTTTCCTCTTCTCTTATGCTGCTTTCCTTTCACATACCAGACCTTCCTTACTATTTCTGCTTTGCTCTACTTTTATTCGCATATCACATATCACCACAACACTTCTCACAACTAAATCCATCCTATATATATCTGCACAAGTGATTTCATTATCTTTCTAGTCGGCATCCGGAACAGTCAATCTTCTCGCAAACTCTGTTCTGTCGGCTGAATCCTTGCACATCAAGTAATGCAGATCAAGCATATACTTGTAGAAATCATTAATCATGTCAACCAAACATAATTCATGTCTTCATAACCTTTACCACCATCAGAAACACATCTGGAAAGTAATCTGATGTTCTGTCAGTCAGTTCTTCCTCTGTTCACACTGTCACTCAGGAATCCAGTACTCAACTATTCATATCTTTTTCCTTGTCCATCACCGGAGGCTAAATCCTTGGAATCTATTACTCAAGGTAGTCCTCTTGACTTTCCCAAATCCACACTTCACCAAGATACTTCCTCTGAGAGATCCGGACCTGTCTATCGGACCTTGCCACAAGCTCTGTTCTTGTTTACCGAACCTCAACAATCTTCATTCTGACTTCCGGTAGAGACACACCATGTCCTGTGGATGTGTGGGATGAACTTTGTTTCCATCAATGACAAGAATCATGAATCCATATAGTGCCTCTTGCCAACAATCTCGCCCTTTGGCATTGATGGGAACAGTTAGTGAAAAATGACTAAGTGTTTACACTATGCTCCCCCTTGGCTGATGCTCTGTCTTTATATATATTTTCCGGAGCTCCCCCTTAGTTGGATTCCTCACTTTTCACTGCTCCTCACTCCCCCTTTGAAATCAATGGCAAAGGGTAGGGTCCGCATACCAAAATTTTCAAAAATTTAACTATACTTAGCTGCATAAGTATATACATATGGCATACTCACATATACTTAAGTATGTTTGCAAAAGTTGTCTTCAATTGAATAAATTATGTAGCCTAACTTTGCTTCATCCTGTCCAAAATTGAGATATGACCGCTCAACAGGAATGCAAACACATCTTCCCTTTTTAGATCTGTTGGATTATTTGTCTGGGCTGTGATTTGAGCTTCACTTATGGCCTCATGCATGGCTTCTAACTTTGGGACAATTAACCCCCTGAGCTCACTCAACCTGCTTATTCTATTTTTTCTTTCCTTCTCCAATTTCTTGATTTCACTCAAGACTGCAATAGTCTGACATTCTTGATTTGTTATAGAGGAAGAGAGAGGATCAAAATTCTTTGATAGGTTTGATAGTTTATCCTCCTATTCTTTTATTTTCTTCTCAATGTCCAGTGTTACTTTGGACCATGATAAACAAAATTTATACATTTCTCCTCCATCTTTAAGAGCATTTTCTAGGCTCTTTATTCCAATATTCATGTTTCTTCTATCATTAATAATCAAATCCTGTACCTTAGAGAATCTTCTATCTAAAAACTCCTTCCGGACCTTTTCTTCAGCTGATTTTTCTAGAGAATCAAAATGTGTACTAACACTGTTGACTAAGGTTTTGAGATTACCGGAAGAGGACACTGTGGGATCCTTCTGAAAAGATGGCATGATCTTTTCTAGTACTCCAGATGCTACCTCCATAAGCTCACAGTCTTCCATGTGAGATTTCAATAGTTTCTCTTTGACTTTCTCATTTGCAAATGAGGCTATTTTTATTGTTTGCATCAGTGACAAAGAGTCAAAATCTAATGGTCCTTTTAGTAGGTCCAGTTCATCAATTTCTATAGTGGCTTTTGTTAAGAATTCTTGAACAGTTTGTGTAGAGTCTCTTGCCAGAGACAGATGTTTCTTCTCTTCTGCAACCTTGGAGCTGTCCTTTGGAGTTTTCTTTCCTCCTACATTCTCACCACTAGCAGTTGTGGTCTTTTCTGTTCAGGTCTTCGCACTGTCATCTTCTTTTTCTTTTACCTCTACTTCTTTCTCCTGTGATTTTTATTCTCCTTTAGATCCAAAGACTGTAGGGGAAACTGGAGGGGAAATGTTAGTCTGTTCGGGGCCCACCTCTTCTGACATTTTCTCAGGAGTTTCTTCTGCAACATTTGTGGTGGAGGGGTTAGTACCCAAGTCCTCTATGATAGGAAGATTAAATCTTTTGAAGGTTTTCCAAAGAATCTCTTCAGTGTCCTTGGCCACCTTGTCAGTCTCACCAAGCATAAGCTGATTCATCCTTGCTTTGCTCCTGAATTAATCCTTGCAGTCTTTGAATACCATGTTCATTGTCTTGGGATCAATTGAAGGATATAGCTGAATAGCTATCTGTTCCCGGATCTCAAGGTCTTTTGCCATTGCATTGGTCTTTCTCATTTCCAACTCCTTTTCTATACTCTTAGGAATTAGAGAGATAATTTCAATAAAAGCTTTATTGTGAATGTTCAAAAACTTAACTGTGGCTTCCTCCAGAATCTTTTTATCTACTTCATTATAATCATCATAGAATTCTGTTAAGGGTTGTAGATTGCCATCCGCAGTGACTGCTTTTACTACATCATCTAAGGAGAGAGTAGGTTTTTCAACAAATTCCTCTTCCTTCTCTTCTTCTCCTTGACCGGATGATTTCTTCTTCTTCTTTAGTTTCCTGATCTCCTCATCTGATTCAGTTTCCTCTTCATCCCTTTGACTTGCATTAGCCCTTGTGGCTTTTGTCTTTGACCTTTTCTCTCCTTTATAGGATGCCTGAACCTCCGGTTTTGATGTTTTAGAGCTTTTGGCTATGACAGCTACTGGTTTCATTGATGATCTGGTCCAGGTGGAAGTTTCTGCCGGAGCACTTTTCTTGCTTCCCTTTTTTGCCTCTTTCTTCTCTTCCTCAACCCTTTCCAACCTTTTCTTGTGGGCATCAAGTGCCTCATTTGAGATGCCAAGGCCTTGGGCAATATTTTTTACTTCTTTTCTCACCTTCCTCTTGATCTCTAGTTCTCTAAGTTCAACATGAATTTTTATACTCAGCTCCTCAAAGGTTCCAAACCTTTCTGCTTTTGGATCCTTAGGCTGACTTAGCATGTGTTGAACATGCAGCTCCACAATTTGTTCATCAACCTCATACCCCATGGGCATGATCCATACAGTTCTTGGTTCTACTACCTCCATTAGGCATTGGTCAGTCTCTACCATAAAGCAAATTGTGTCTTTGTAGTTCTCAACAAGAGACTGGGGAATCCTTTCTCTTGCTTGCATCATATTTTGAAATTTCTTGAAATATCCCCACATAGCTATATTTTGTGCTTTGTTGTCACCAAGTCCATGTAGATAATCTCTGATTTAGACAGTTACCTATCTATCATTCTCCCATACCCAACCATTAGATCTGGGAAGCTCATTCATAAAGTAGAAGAATAAGCATAATATCAATCCACCATATTTGAATGAATTCTTTTTATCTTTCTTTATTTTCTATAGATTCTCCATGAGTTGGTTCAAGAGAAGCTGGCAAAGATCATAGTCTGTATCCTTTCTTAGCATTTCATATGTGGTGTAGATGGCAGTTCCAGGTATAGAATTTTCCCTGCTAGAATGATATATTTTATACCCAATGATGATGGAGGCAAACTTGACATTCAGATCAGAGATGTCATCTACTGTCATTGCTCTTTTGTCAAACTTGGATCCGGTAGCCTCACTCACAATTTGATTCTTCACAGATTTAAGAATAGGAATCCCACCAGATGAGTGTAATCTGGTAACTGCCCTAATGGCATCTTTAGTGATCTTCAATGATCCATTTAACCACATGAAATTGTCATGTATTCTTCTCAAAATGCACCTAACCCATTCATCCTCTATAAAATAAGGGAAATGTATGTATTGTGCAAAGTGCCTGTTTTGAAGGCCTATGTATTGGGGTTTGAGCTCAAATGAATCATCTAATAGTTGTTTGTGATAGATATCTCTTAGTTTGAATTCCCCAAACTCTTCAACATTTGCATGTATATAAACCCTAATATCTTCGGTGTGCAACACACCATGTGGAACACTGGAAAATGCACCTAGGGGATCTACCTCCAAGGATTTGTATGGATGTTTCTTAAATGTAGGGCGAGGTCTATCAGAATTCTTTACAATATTCAGAGTAGCCATTATCAAGAGATTTGTAGTGAGATATTTGAAAATGGAAAATACCTTTTGCACCTATCAGTTTCACAGAGTTGGTTGGATTGATCTCTGGAAGTAATGACTTCTGCAAGTGATCTTCGATGAACTTGAGGAATTTCATTGCAGAGCTCTACTTTTCGTTTCTTCTTGAGTGCAGAATGAACGAGTGATTAATGAAAAACTCTTATATTGCTCCGCAAGTCCTAATATCAGATTGCAATAAATGCTCAACCTACATTATTCCAGTTTGCCTTATTCGGGTGATTTGAAGAACCGAATCAACCCTAATCTTTAAACATCTTGCGGATCTTCCAAATCTTAACCACAGTTTGTTTGAATATATCCCTTATGACTCCTTCAATCCGCAACTCTTCTTATGCCAGTTTCGGCACCAATTGACTGGTTGGGGGAACAAGGTTTTCTTTGTGTCTCCCCCTAAGCCAGAGCTCACTTTTTAGTTTCCAGAAGGAATATCAGCACCAGAGTCTTGTGCGGATCCAACCTCTACATTCTCAGTACTTTTCTTTACCCAAATCTTGCTCATCTCATTTTTAACTTCATCTACATTCATCTTTTGTTTACCCTTATCTTGATTCTAATTATGATATACCGGACCTCTTTTGTCCTGATTCTTGCTTCTACAGACTTTTGCATTATGACCGGACCTATTACAGATTTGGCAAACAACATTTCTTTACATATTTGACTGATATCCTCTTGATCTGTATTGATTAGCCATATGACCTACTCTATTGCATGCAAAGCATCTACCATTGAATGATTTGTTCATTTGCATATTTGTACATTCATGAGACTTGTGACCATACCTTTTGCAGTTAAAACACTGTTCGGAGAAGGATGAATTAGTTTGATTCATTCTCTTTTTGCACTGATTAGCTTTGTGACCAAAGTGATTGCAGTTGTGGTAGTAGCCATTGAAGGATGGATATCTTTAAGCATTAGGTTGTCTTACTGGAGGTCTTCTAGGCCCATTCCTTGGATTTTCTAATCCAAAATTCTTCTGACGAGATCCAGATCTTTCTCCTTTCTCATATCCCAAACCACACTTGTCATCTACCTTCTTTTGACTTCCAAGAAGAACTTCAAGTTGAGGAGAACTTATCTTGAATTTCTCTTTATACTCATTTGTTGTTTGAAGATCCCTTTTTAGAGAGACAATTTGATCCTCAAGTTTTTCTTCATTATCTTTAGCATCTTCAAGATCAGATTCAAGATGTCTGATAATTCTATCCATCTGGTGGCAATCTTCTGATTTCTCCTTGAGAGATTGTCTTAGATTATCTTCAGTATTTCTTTTCTCTTCAACTTCTTGGGTAAACTTCATGACTCCTAATTCCATTTCATGTCTTACCATAATGATTTCTTTTGATAACTTTTCACACAACTTAGTTTTTTCCTTTAGCTCTTCATTTGCATTATTTGCTTCACCTTGTCTTGCCAATTGCTGAAGCAGCTCCTTTCTCTTCTTCATAGAAAGACTTAATTTGTCTTTTAGTTGTCTCATGAAATCATCAGCCTGTTTGAGTCTTTCCTTTAATTCATTAACTTCAGAGTTTGACTATTCAAGATCATCAAGGGCAGTCTTGAGTTGCTCCCTTAAACCATATGCATCCATTTGAACTCCCAGATCTTCCTCAAGCTGTTAGGCTCTGTTAGGAGGAACTTAGCTTTGATACCAATTGTTGATAACTGAGAGGGGGGTGAATTAGTTCTCCAAATTATTTCTTCTTTCTGAACTTTCTTATTAATTAATGCAACATTAATTCAAACAAATAAACATAACCATGAAATGGAGATACACATGACACAATATTTTTGACGTGGAAACCCTGTTAAGGGAGAAAACCACGGGGTGATTAACCCAAAGATTATTCTCTATTAGAAGAATAAGAAATTACAAAATGGCACTTGCCAATTAGGGCTCACAGCCCGAGCACACTGCTCACAAGGAGGCACACTGCCTACAAGAGACACACTGTCTACAAAAGAGTGTTATACAATACTTTGAACTGATTGGTAGCATCCACATATGCTAGAGTTTAGTTCCGGTTAGGCTCAGTACACTGATCTGCTGCACTTCATCTTTCCTCTTCTCTTATGCTGCTTTCCTTTCACATACCAAACCTTCTTTACTGTTTCCACTCTGCTCTACTTTTATTCACATATCACATATCACCACAACACTTCTCACATCTAAATCCGTCCTATATATATCTGCACAAGTGATTTCATTATCTTTCTAGTCGGCACCTGAAATAGTCAATCTTCATGCAAACTATGTTCTGTCGGCTGAATCCTTGTGCATCAAGTAATGTGGATCAAGCATACACTTGTAGAAATCATTAATCATGTTGGCCAAACATAATTCATTTCTTCATAACCTTTACCACCATCAGAAACACATCAGGAAAGTAATCTAATGTTCTGTCAGTCAGTTCTTCCTCTGTTCACACTGTCACTCAGGAATCTGGTACTCAACTATTCATATCTTTTTCCTTGTCCATCACCGGAGGCTAAATCCTTGGAATCTATTACTCAAGGTAGTCCTCTTGAGTTTCCCAAATCTGCACTTCACCAAGATACTTCCTCTGAGAGACCAGACCTGTCTGTCGGACCTTGCCACAAGCTCTATTCTTGTTTACCAGACCTCAACAATCTTCATTCTAACTTCCGGTAGAGACACACCATGTCCTGCGGATGTGTGGGATGAACTTTGTTACCATCAATGACAATAATCATGAATCCATATAGTGTCTCTTGCCAATAGATAGTTGTCCTTAAGAAAAGATTTGTTCAAATTCCTGAAGTCCACACACAATCTAATATCACCGTTCTTTTTCCTAACATGCACCAGAATTAGAAACCCAAGAGGAATGCCTGATGGGTTTAATGATAGCTCCATCTCTTAATTTTGTAAGTTCCTCTAGCATCTTAGGAGCTAATGTAGGATTGATAGGCCTCTATTTTTGCCTGAATGGTTTAGCATTTGGTTTTAGTGGTAGTTAATGTTGAAACAAATCTTCTCTATATGCTTTTAAATCATCATATGACCAGGAAAACAAGTGCCTATACTTCCTAAGTAGGTTGATGATTCTGCTCTTAATTTTTGGGTTAAGATTTTTTCCAATATACACGTTCTTTGGGGCTGCTTGTGTCCCCAAATTAATCTCCTCAAGGTCATTCTGCATCACTGGTGTGTCTTTCATTTTAAATCTATCACATCCATCAAATGCCTTTTCCAATGCTATAAGTCCCTTAGGTATTTTATTTGTTTTCAATTGGACTATCTCTTGACCAAAAAGGGTTTCCTTCCCGTCATGTTCTTCTACAAATGCATTAAAATCAATCTCTTGATTTTCATAATGGCCTGTTTCTTTGATTTCCTGATTTAGAGTACTTCTAACCAGATCCGAAGCTTTCACCTTTCTCATATCCCAAGCCACGCTTATCATCTACCCTCTTTTGGCTTGCAAGAAGAACTTCAAGTTGGGTTGAGCTTATCTTGAATTTCATTTTGTATTCATTTGCTGCTTGAAGATCTTATTTAAGAATGTCTAACTAATTCTCAAGTTGTTCATTATCTCTAGCTTCTTCAAGATGAGATTCAAGATGCTTGATTATTCTGTCCATTTTGTGGCAGTCCTCTATTTTCTCCTTGAGGGATTGTTTTAGATTATCTTCAATCTTTCTTTTTTCATCAATTTCTTGGGTGAATCTCATAACCCCTGATTTCATTTCATGCCTCACCATAATGACTTCTTTTGACAGTTTCTGACATAACTTATTTTTCTCATCCAAATCTTCATTAGTATCATTGATTTCACTCTAATTGGCTAATTTTTGAAGTAGTTCCTTTCTCTTTTTCACACAAATGCTAAGTTTTTCTTTTAGCTCATTTATGAATTCACAAGCTTGTTTGAGTCTTTCTCTCAAATTATTGACTTCAGAGTGGGATTGTTCAAGATCATCTAGGGCAGACTGAAGTTGTTCCTTTATACCATATGCATCCATTGAGATTCCCAGATCTTCCTCAAGCTGTTAGGTTTTGTTTAGAGGAACTTGGCTCTGAAACCAGTTGTTGGATACAAGGCAGATAACTAAGTGGGGGGGGGGTGAATTAGTTATCTCAAAATTTCCTTAACTTTCTTTTCTCTTGTTATCTTAATATTCAATGTTGCATTAAAACATGAAAGTATATGTAATCATAAGAGCAGAAATAAAATCAACACACATAACACAAGGATTTTTACATGGAAACCCTGTTAAGGGAAAAACCATGGGGTGACTAACCCAAGATTGTATTCTTTATTAAAATAATTAAGGAGTACAAAATGGCACTTGCCAATTAGGGCTCACTACCTGAGCACACTGCTCACAAGAGGCACACTGCTTACAAAAGACTCATTGTCTATAGAACTTACAGAAAATAATCAAATGTTTGACCTGATGAGAAGCATCTGCAAATGCAAGAGTTCAGTTTTGGTTAGGCACAATACATTGATCTGATGCACTTCATTCTTCCTTTTTTTAATGTTGTTGCTCTGTCACATACTGAACTTGAAATGTAGCTGTCACACTTATCCCTTCTTTTCTTGGTACTTTATTTCATCACTTGTTCACCATATATCCTACATACTAGAATCCATCTGGTATATATATCTGTATCAAGGATTTCATCAACTTTCTAGTTGGCTACAAGAACACTCAAGATATTTGTAAGTTGATGAAGATGTAGTGCTTCTAGAAAAACTGTGTATTGCTTTTTTGCCTCAATGTTTAGGATCATACTCCATGATCCATCATCAAGAAGAAAACAAGAGAAAACATAACAGTAAAATGCAGAGAAAGTCTTCTTAAAAAGAGAGAGAGAATGATAGGGGTGCAGATTACAAGGAGAGACAAGGGTGAGGAGATAGGAAATAAACATTAAAAATTAGAGAGAAGAACATAAGAAGAAGACACCTAAATTGAAAATAAACAAAGACAAGACCCATAAACAAAAGTAAAGTGAACATAAATTAAAGAAATTAAATAAAGGGGGCAATGAAGTCATAAGGAAAGAAAAACATGTAGGGGAGGGGCTATAATAAATAAAATAAAAGTAAATATAAAATAAAAGAAAATAACAAGAAGAAACCAAACAATAAAATCAACAAACACAAGAGGTGTAGACAAATGTAAATAAACATAAAATAAAGAAAATAGATAAAAATAAATAAAAATAAAAGGGTACTCTAAAGAGGTCATATATATATATATATATATATATATATATATATATATATATATATATATATATATATATATATATATATATATATGAGCATAACCGACAATAAGTAATCAAATGTAAAAAATTAATAAGTAAATAGATAAGTGACATAATGACAAAACATAAATAAAGCAAGTAAAGGTAAAAGATGCAAGAACTAGGAGAAGAAAGAAAGACACGAAAAAATGTGTGTAGAGGTGTGTGTGTGAGATCAAGGAAGAGAATAGATAAATGGAAGAGTACAAATAGCGAGAAGAGATACTAATGACAAGCAAGAAACATAAGGAATAAAAAGGAGGAGAGAGAAAGAAAGAGGAAGGACCCAATTAATGAGGAACGCAAAGAAAAGGAATAAACGAAATTAATAGAGGGAGAACCAAAAAAGTGCAAAGGAAGAAAGAGAAGAGGGAGAGGAAAGCATAGAGGAGAAGGTAAGCATAGGAAACCAAAACCACAACAGAAGGTTAGAGACTCTACAACTACTGGAGCAAGAACAAGGACCAAACAGGGCCAGGTAAAAAGGGTAGGTCAGGGAAGGAAAAGTGCCAAAAGAGGTCACAAAAAAGACACGGGATAAGAAAAGAAGAACAGGGAGCAAAGGGAGAGGAAGGAAAGGAGACATAGGGAGGAGGTAGGGGAAGAGCAAGGAACAAGAGGGAGTTCAAGAAGGAAGGTGTGAAGAGAGGAGTGGAATAGGAAGAGAAGTGGAGGAAAGAGGAAAGGAGGGAAATAGTGGATAAGGGGTGAAGTGCTGGTAAAGAGAAAGAGGGGGAATGGAAAGAGGGAGGAAGAGATCAGGAAGTGGGAAGGTGATTATGAAGGGACTTTAAAAGTGGGTTCCAAGTGTGACTTAAGTTCCACCCATCATATCGGTTAAGGTTGGTAGGGTTGTTTCTTATGTAGATAGCCTCTTTAAGTTTTCTCTTAAAGAAGTTATCTTCCTTGGAAAGGACAAGGGTATCTTCTAGGTGGATGTGGTGATTAGTTCTCAAGGAGTGGTTAGCTAAGGCCAACTTGTAGACCCTTTCATGCCTAATGTATGCACAGTGTTCTTTGATTCTCAAGTTGATAGATGTCCCGATTTCACCTATGTAAGGGGTGCCACACAAGCAATCTTACTGGAGATGCCTTCGATGAAAGGAAGAGTGGCACTGTGAACAACCTCAGAGTCTTGATTGATAGGTTTGGGGTTAGGTTGGGTATGGGCTTGTTTAAAAACTTTCTTACTGCACTTGTTGCAGTATTCATTGAGTTTGAGAACCTTGGTGAGGTGGACCAACTCTTGATGAATGTGATCATTGTCACATATACAAAAGCTCTAGTAGCCAAAGTTTTAAGGACGTTGGCTTTATGGTTGGGGTGGTGGTGTGAGGAAGCATGGAGATAAAGGTCAGTGTGGGTGGATTTTTGGAAGACCCGACAACTGAGAGAACCATCATTCTTTCTAATGAGGAGAATGTCGAGGAAGGGGAGTTGGTTATCAGATTCAAGTTCTTTGGTAAACTTGATGCAGGGGTTGATGTTGTTGAGGTGGTTGTGGAAATTTTTGAGTTGCTCAAGGCATGGGGCCAGCAAATGTTTATTTCATCCACATAGCACTTCCACCAAGTTGATTTGAGCGGGAAAGAGTTAAGGGAGACCTCTTCAAAATGCTCCATGTATAAGTTGGCAATGACTGGGGATAAGGGGGAACCCATAGCAATCCCGTCACATTGTTCATAAATCACGCCTTGGAAGGTGAAGAACGTGGATTTTAAGCATAATTCAATGAGGAATGTGAGTTCATCATTGGTCTTGTAGAGGGACCTTGGTGAAGAGAGAAACTACATCAAAGCTAACCAGTATGTCATTGACATTAATCTTTTTATCTTTGATGAAGTCAACAAAGTGGGTCGAGTCTTTGATGAAGGAAGAAGATTTGCCGAGAAGAGGAGAGATGAGCTTAGCCAAATAGGCAACTAGTTTATAAGTGGGGGAGTCAGTGGTGTCTACAATTGGCCTCAAGGGTATGTTGGGCTTGTGAATTTTGGGTACACCATAGATGCGAGGTGTGACTTCCTTATTGGGAAAGAGGCACTTTTTGGTGCAATCATCAAAGGAAGAATTAGAGATAGCATGTCTTACTTGTTTGAAGATTTTGGAAATAGGATTGAGAGAAAGGACAGAATAACTCCCACTATTGTTCAGTTGATCAAGCATTTTGGATATATAGTCAGGTTTGTTCATAACCACAGTAGCGTTCCCCTTGTTTGCTTTGATGATAACAATCTCTTGGTTTTTGACAAGTCTTTTGAAAGCGAGATATTTAGCTTTGGGGACATTCTGCTTGGGAGATTTGGCATGTCTGAGGGTGACAGCACAGTCTTGTCTAACTTCATCTGCAACGTCACTAGGAAGGGAATGGATTACATTCTTAATTTTAGTGAGAAAATTGACTTTGGGTATGTAAGACAGGGTGATGGTGAAACCAAAGCCTCTTCGCAGAAAGTTGAGGATGAGGGGATCAATGTGGAAGCTGGAGATATTGAGGATGAGCTTATCTTCCCAGTCATGAATGAATGCCATAGACTTAGGAATGCGAGGTGGTTGGGTTGGAATTGCATTGGAGTTAAAGGATGATGAGGGGGCCTTGACACAAGGAGTAGAGATAGAGGGGCATCTAGGATGGGTAGAAATGGGATTGGAGATATGAGGGCCGGGGTGCAAGCCACTTGAATTAATAGCAGAAGAGTTGAGAAAGTGTAAAGCGGGAGACAACATGTTAATAGAAGGGACATTTGAAAAGTGTTGGAGGGTACGATCAATGGGTGAGGAGATCGAATGAGAGATAGGGTCAACAGGCTTAGAAAAAGAAGTGGGAGGTTGGTAAGGATTACAAAGATGAGACGGGTTAGGCAGGGATTTGACACCCTCATCAAGAAGGGTGATAGGTTGAGATTTGGCATCACTGGTCAGGAGCTCACTGCTCGAGGAGGAGTAGGGATGAGATTAAGTGAGGGGTGATCTACCTACCAGATTAGTTCTATCAACATCATAAATGTGAGACTCCTTGTAAAAGAAAGATGCAGAGGGAGTCGACGTACCTAGGTTAGAGAGGGAAGAACATTGACCAATGGTCAGGTAATAGGAGGCCGCTACCAACAAGGGAGAATCAGTAGTCTATGGAGAAGGAAGAGAGTCAATAGGAACAAAGGTAGACTGCAGGTGATGAGGAGGACTGGGAGAGCTAGCATCAAGGGAAACCAAATATATCTACCTGGCATGAGTGCGGGAGCCAACATCGACGGGAGGGAGAAGGAGAAATAGTGAAAACCCATTATTATGGGCATGGCCAACTCCTGTGCTGGAAACAGATGTAGAGCTATGATCCTGAGATACAAACTCTGCAAGAGCATGAGGTGTACCCATGATGGACGAATAAGAACAGTCAGCTATGTCAGAATGAGTATTAACCACGCTAGGTAGTGACTTGCTGATACGGGCTTGGACATCCACTGCGCTGGAAATAGAAGACAAACGGTCACCCTGAGAGTCACAAATAGTAAAAGCCTAAGATAAATCCCTCACAGGTGTCTGTGCTATGGGTAAAGTTGCTAAGGTGGTTTGATTTTCCTGGAGGGAGACCTTGTCTAATAGACCTAACGAACTAGAGGTAGTGAGACATTCTTTCGACATCCTAGCAATAGGGGAGGTAGCAACCCTACTCGAAGAAAAGAGTTGGACATGTGAGTTTGACTGGCAAACGGAGTCTGCGACATGACAGGGTATGAGTGGCTGAGGGAAACCAAAGTCTAAAATAAGATGATCTGGTGTAGAATGGCTGCGTTGAAAGGGACGCTGCTTCTTGATGTAGATCCTGGAAATTTTTTTCTTTTGCCTATTGGTGCATTCGAGCTTGATACCTTCTACTCTGGCTTGGGAGGCAATATAAAAAAGGATCCAGATGTCTAGGCAGAGAGAATGGGCAAGTTCAAGGTGAAGATAAAATAGACGAGAAGAGAGGTGGTTGAGGAGAGCTCTGGTGGTGTTGATGACAGTTCAGAGGAGAGAGAGGCCTCCTCTGCGGAAGATATGTTCCATGTTGAAGTTGAGCAGTGTGTGAGAGACCTGCACGAAAGGGGGAATTAATTCAAAATCTTTGCATCTTTTTAGGAACGCTAGATCTACAATTTTCTTTGAGAGCTTAATCCTCAACTTTTCAAAAAGTTTATCTTTGAAACAAATCTCCCTCCCATGAAGGGTAATTATTGTAGTCATGATATTTCCATAGTCCATGTTAATGAAGATGTAGTGCTTCTGGAAAAACTATGTATTTCTTTTTTGCCTCAACATTTTGGATCATACTCCATGATCCATCATCAGGAAGAAAAGAAGAGAAAACATAAGAGTAAATTGTGGACAAATTCTTCTTAAAAAGAGAGAGAGAATGATAGGGGTGTAGATTACAAGGAGAGACAACAGTGAGGAGATAGGAAATAAACATTAAAAATTAGAGAGAAGAACATAAGAAGAAGACACCTAAATTGAAAATAAACAAAGACCAGACCCATAAACAAAAGTAAAGTGAACATAAATTAAAGAAATTAAATAAGGGGGGCAACGAAGTCGTAAGGAAAGAAAAACATGCAGGGGAGGGGCTATAATAAATAAAATAAAAGTAAATATAAAATAAAAGAAAATAACAAGAAGAAACCAAACAAGAAAATCAACAAAGATAAGAGATGTAGACAAATGTAAATAAACATAAAATAAAGAAAATAGATAAAAATAAATAAAAATAAAAAGCTACTCTAAAGAGGTCATATATGTGTGTGTGTGTGTGTGTGTGTGTGTGTGTGTGTGTGTGTGTGTGTGTGTGTGTGTGTGTGTGTGTGTGTGTGTGTGTGTGTGTGTGTGTGTGTGTGTGTGTGTGTGTGTGAGCATAACTGACCATAAGTAATCAAAAGTAAAAAATTAATAAGTAAACAAATAAGTGACATAATGAGAAAAAATAAATAAAGCAAGTAAAGGTAAAAGATGCAAGAACTAGGAGAAGAAAGAAAGACACAAGAAAATGTGTGTAGAGGTGTGTGTGTGAGATCAAGGAAGAGAATAGATAAATGGAAGAGTAGAAATAGCAAGAAGAGATACTAATGACAAGCAAGAAACATAAGGAATAAAAAGGAGAGAGAAAGAAAGAAGAAGGGCCCAATTAATGAGGAATGCAAAGAAAAGGAATAAATGAAATCAACAGAGGGAGAACCAAAAAAGTGGAAAGGAAGAAAGAGAAGAGGGAGAGGAAAGCATAGAGGAGAAGGTAAGCATGGGAAACCAAAACCACGACAGAAAGCCAGAGACTCTACAACTACTAGAGCAAGAACAAGGACCAAACGGGGCTAGGTAACAAGGGTAGGTCAAGGAAGGAAAAGTGCTAAAAGAGGTCACAAAGAAGACACGGGATAAGAAAAGAAGAATAGGGAGTAGAGGGAGAGGAAGGAAAGGAGACACATGGAGGAGGTAGGGGAAGAACAAGGAACAAGAGGGAGTTTAAGAAGGAAGGCGTGAAGAGAGGAGTGGAATAGGAAGAGAAGTGGACGAAAGAGGAAAGGAGGGAAAGAGCGGATAAGGGATGGAGAGTCGGTAAAGAGAAAGAGGAGGAATGGAAAGAGGGAGCAGGAGATCAAGAAGTGGGAAGGTGATTATGAAGGGACTTTAAAAGCAGGTTCCAAGTGTGACTTAAGTTCCTCCCATCATCTCAGTTAAGGTTGGTAGGGTTGTTTCTTATGTAGATAGCCTCTTTCAATTTTCTCTTAAAGAAGTTATCTTCCTTGGCAAGGACAAGGGTATCTTCCAACGGATGTGGTGCTTAGTACTCAAGGAGTGGTCAACTAAGGCCGACTTGTAGACCCTTTCATGTCTAATGTCTACACAGTGTTTCTTGATTCTCAAGTTTATAGATCTCTCGGTTTCAACTATGTAAGGGGTCCCACATGAGCAATCTATCTTGTAGACACTAGAGTTTAGAAGAATGTTGGGGGGTACTTGATCGAGGGAATGAGGTTCCTGATAGTGGAGAGGGGTTTGAAGGCACAATTGAGCCCTTTCTTGTGGAGGATTTTGCCAATCTTATTGGAGATGCCTTCAATGAAAGGAAGAGTGGCACTGTGAACAACCTCAGAGTCTTGATTGATAGGTTTGGGGTTAGGGTGGGTATGGGCTTGTTTAAAATCTTTTTTAATGCACTTGTTGTAGTATCTATTGAGTTTGAGTACCTTGGTGAGGTGGGCCAACTCTTGATGAATGTGATCATTGTCACATATGTGGAAAGCTCTGGTGGCCAAAGTTTTTAGGACGCTAGCTTTATGGTTGGGGTGGTGGTGTGAGGAAGCATGGAAATAAAGGTCAGTGTGGGTGGATTTTCGAAAGACCCAGCAGCCAAGAGAACCATCATTCTTTCTAATGAGGAGAATGTCGAGGAAGGGGAGTTGGTTATCAGATTCAAGTTCTTTGGTAAACTTAATGCAAGGGTTGATGTTGTTGAGGTGGTTGTAGAAATTATCAAGTTGCTCAAGGCCATGGGACCAGCAAATGTTGGTGTCATCCACATAGTGCTTCCACCAAGTTGGTTTGAGGGGGAAAGAGTTAAGGGTGACCTCTTCAAAATGCTCCATGTATAAGTTGGCAATGACCGGGGATAAGGGGGAACCCATAGCAACCCTGTCAGATTGTTCATAAATCACGCCTTGGAAGGTGAAGAACATGGATTTTAATCACAATTCAATGAGGGATGTGAGTTCATCATTGGTCTTGCATCTGACTAGCATGATAGAGTCTTGCAGAGGGACCTTGGTGAAGAGAGAAGCTACATCAAAGGTAACTAGTATGTCATCGACATTAATCTTTTTATCTTTGATGATGTCAACAAAGTGGGTCAAGTCTTTGATGAAGGAAGAAGATTTGCCAAGAAGAGGAGAGATTAGCTTAGCCAAATAGGCAGCCAGTCTATAAGTGAGGGAGTCAGTGGTGTCTACAATTGGCCTCAAGGGTATGTTGGGCTTATGAATTTTGGGTACACCATAGATGCAAGGTGTGACTTCCTTATTGGGAAAGAGGCACTTTTTGTTGCAATCATCAAAGGAAGAATTAGAGATATCATGTCTTACTTGTTTGATGATTTTAGAAATAGGATTAGGAGAAAGGACATAATAACTCCCACTATTGTTCAGGTGATCAAGCATTTTGGATATATAGTTAGGTTTGTTCATAACCACGGTAGCATTCCCCTTGTTTGCTTTGATGATAACAATCTCTTGGTTTTTGACAAGTCTTTTAAAAGAGAGATATTTAGCTTTTGGGACATTCTGCTCAGACGGTTTCATGTGTATGAGGGCGATAGCACAGTCTTGTCTAACTTCATCTGTAACATCACTGGGAAGGGAATGGATGACATTCTCAATTTTAGTGAGAAAATTGACTTTGGGTATGTAAGACGGGGTGATGGTGAAACCAAAGCCTCTTTGCAAAAAGTTGAGGGCTAGGGGATCAACATGGAAGCTAGAGATATTAAGGATGAGCTTATCTTCCCAGTCATGAATGAATGGCAAACACTTAGTAATGTGAGGGGGCTGGGTTGGAATTACATTGGAGATAAAGGATGATGAGGTGACCTTGGCACAAGAAGCAGAGATAGAGGGGCATCTAGGATGGGCAGAAATGGGGTTGGAGATATGAGGGCCGGGGTGCAAGCCACTTATATTAATAGCGGAAGAGTTGAGAAAGTGTAAAGCGAGAGACAAAACGTTAATAGAAGGGACATTTCAAAAGTGTGGGAGGGTACGGTCAATGGGTGAGGAGACCAAATGAGAGATAGGGTCGACAGGCTCAAAAAAAGAAGTGGGAGGTTGGCAAGAGTATAGAGATGAGACAGGTTAGACAGGGATTTGACACCCTCATCAAGAAGGGTGATGGGTTGAGATTTGGTGCTACTGGTCGGGAGCTCACTGCTTGAGGAGGAGTAGGGATGAGGGTAAGTGGAGGGTGATCTAGCTACCAAATCAGTTGTATTAACATCATAAATGTGAGAGTTGTTGCAAAAGAAAGATGTAGAAGGAGTCAACGTACCTAGGTTAGAGAGGGAAGAACGTTGAGCAATGGTCAGGTAACAGGAGGATGCTACCAACAAGGGAGAATCAGTAGTTTGTGGAGAAGGAAGAGAGTCGACAGGAACAAAGGCAGACTGCAGGTGCTGAGGAGGATTGGGAGAGCTAGCATCGAGGGAAACCAAAGATCTCTGCCCGGTGTGAGTGCAGAATCCAACATTAACGGGAGGGAGAAGGACAAATAGTGAAAACCAGTTGTTATGGGTATGGCCAACTCCTACACTAGAAATAGAGGTAGATCTGTGATCTCGAGATACAAACCCCATAAGAGCATGAGGTGTACCCATGATGGACGAATAAGAATAGTTGGCTCCATTAGAATGAGTATTAACCATGCTAGGCAGTGACTCACTGATACGGGCCTGGACATCCACTGCGCTAGAAATAGAAGACAAATGGTCACCCTGAGAGTCACAAACAACAAAAGCCTAAGATCTGTTGGCTGAATCCATGCTTGATTTGTGATGCGTATCAAAAACATAGGCATAGAAGTCATTAATCATGTCGGCCAACAATATATAATCCCACAAGTTGCTTGATCAACACCTTTTACTCATCCGGATTGAAGTCTGATACTCCGCTGGTCAGTTCTTTCTCTGTCTGCTCTACCTAACTAGAACCCAACACTCAGATGCTCATATCTTTTTCATTGTTTATCACCAGAGGCTAAATATCTAGAATACAGTAGTCATGCTACCCCTCTTGACTTGTCCAAGTCCACAACTTACTGAGTTACACCAACTGAGAGATCCAGACCTAATTATTAGACTTTGTTACATACTATGTTCTTGTTCACTGGACCAAAACATTCTCAATCTAACTTCTGGTAAATGCTTATTATGTACTGTGGATGTGTGGGATAGACTTTGTTGCCATCAATGACAACACTAATGAATCCACATAGTGTCTCTTGCCAACACTTTGATCTGAATGGCAACTAGCTCATCATTAGTCTAGTGAACACCCTTTACTCGAGGTACTTCTTTCATGTAGTAGAAGAACAAGCATAGAACCAATGTACCATATTTCACAGTGTTTTTCTTATCTTTCTTGATTTTGTTCAAGTTCTTAATCAGTTGGTTCTGTAACAGCTCACATAGGTCATAATCTACATTCTTCTTCAACATTTCATATGCTTCATATATGGCAGTTCTAGAGATAGAATTCTCCCTACTTGAGTGATATATCTTGTAGCCAATTACAATGGAAGCAAACTTAACATCTAGTTCTATAATGTCATTGATGGTTATTGCCCTCTTGTCAAACTTTGTACTAGTTGCATTAGTAACAATTTGGTTTTTCACAGATTTCAACATGGGTAATCCACTGGTTGAATTTAACCCAGTCACAATTCTGATAACATCCTTGGTAATCTTGAATGGTTTTAATAGCCATATGACTTCATCATGCATCCGACTCAAAACATACTAGACCCACTCATCTTCATCGAATGTTGGAAACTCCATAATCTGAATAAAATGTTTATCAAGTAGTGCCTTATACTCAGGTTTAAGGTCATGATTTTCATCCTTGAGATGACTCTCAAACAAATCTACATACCTTGAATCCCCAAATTCATCTGTGTTTGCATGAATATAAACCCTAATATCTTCAGTATGCAACACACCATATGGAACACTTGAAAATGCACCTAATGGGTTGACTTCTATTGACTTGTGTGGATTCTTTTTAAATTTTGGTCGAGGCCTTTCAGTAATATCAACAACCAAAGATGTAGTCATTGCAAAAATATTACAAGTTCAAAGCTTTGCAGATAAATACCTTTTTCACGAAATTAGGGTTGACAAATAAATTTACCGGTCGCACTTCAATTCTTTGTAATCTCATCTTAGACACTATTCTTCTTGCTTTCTTCAAATGCAAAAGTGATTCAAATGAGGAATGAATGGCCCTTTTTATGCTCAAAAAAGCCTAATTTGCCTTTTTAATAAATGCTCTACCCTAGCACATTCGGTTACACTATTTTTGCATACAGTCAATGATCAATTGCTTAGCAAATCATCATAACCACCTTTTATCTTCTGGAAATCCTTTCAAATGGTGTATAATAATCCAAATTATTTTCTCTCATTGTGCCAAATTCAGGCACTCACTTATTGTAGCTCCCCCTGAGCCAGAGTTCCTAATTCAATTACCAGAGGAATTCTTAGCACCAGATTCCAGTACAGACCCATTACTATTATTCACAACACTTTTCTTGACCCATGTCTTGCTCATTTCATTCTCGATCTCATTCACATCAATTTTTCCTTTGCCTTTATGTTGTCTCTGCTCATCCAGTTTTCTATTTACCAGACCTCTTCTTTCATTATTACTACTTCTACAGAATCTTGAAATATGACCAAATCTATTGCAATTAAAGCACACAACATTTCTTTGCTTATATACTTGATTTCCTCTTGATCTACGCTGATTATCCATGTGTCCAAATCCATTGCAAGTAAAGTAGTAACCATTAAAAGAGTTGCCATTTACTCTAGAGTTATTCATTATCATACTTCTACATTCATTTGATCTATGACCATACCTCTTACATTTGAAGCATTGACCAAAGAAGGATGGACCATTTTGATTTACTCTACTTCTACACTGAGTAGCTTTATGACCAAATTTATTGCATTTGAAGCAATTTCTATTGAAGGATGGATATCGTTGAGCATTAGGTTGTCTTACCAAAGGTCTTCTAGGTTTGTTTATCCCATTCCTTGGTTGAAAGTTTCTTTGTCCAGATCTAGACCTTTCACCTTTCTCATATCCAAGACCATGCTTGTCATCACCCCTTTTTTGACTTTCAAGCAGTGCTTCAAGTTTAGCTAAGCTTATCTTGAACTTCTCCTTGTATTCATTTGCAACTTCTAGGTCATGTCTAAGAATGACAGTTTGTCTCTCAAGTTATTTATCATTGTATCTTCTTTCTTGTAGATTAGACTCTAGGAGGCTAGCTATTCTGCCCAATCTATATCATTCTTCAATTATTTCTTTTAGATTTTGATTTAGTTCATCTTCAATTTTCTTCCTATCTTCAATTTCCTTGGTTAGCCTCATCACCCTAGATTCCATCTCATGTTTTAGGACAACAAATTCTTTAGCTAACTTCTCACATTCCTTTGTTTTCTCTTTCAGGGCCTTGTCCTTGTCATTGTCTTCAAAATGATTTCCTAGTGGAAGAGGTTGATCCTTCCTCTTTTCATTGGATTTGCTCAATTATGCTTTTAAAGTCTCAATGAAGTCTTAAACATTTTTAAGGTCTTCCTGCAGCTCTTTGGTTTATGTTCTAGACTGCTCAAGATCTTGTAATGTGAGTTTAATTTGTCCTTAGAGGTTGTATTCATCCATTTTACTGCCTTCCTAGATCTTACTCAAGCTATTAAACTTTTCAAAGGAACCTTACTCTGATACCAATTGTTGGAATTAGGGCTGACAACTGAGAGGGGGGGTGAATTAGTTTTCTTAAAACTTTTAAAGCTTGGTACAACTAATTCTTCTTTACCACTTCTTAACAGATTAATGACATAATCATGAAAAGAAAGAATTAATAAAACATGAGAAGAAACATAAATAACACACTTGACACCAAGATTTTGACATGGAAACCTAGTTAAGGGAAAAACCATGGTGGGGATTAACCCACAAAGATTATACTCTATTAAAAGTATTACAAAGAGGGGAATGCACATGCATTCGGGCTCACTGCCCAGAGCTCATTGTTCAAGAGAGGCTCACTGCCTATAAGAATGTTTACAAAGAATTACTGATTGTTGAACTGATTAGTAGCATCTTCCAATGCAAGAATTTAGTTCCTATTAAGAATGAAATACTAATTTTACACACTTCATCTTTATTCAGCCCTGTTTACTGCTCTGCCATAATCTGGACCTCAGATCTCTTATCTTTCATGCTTATGTCTGCCTTTTTCACACTTACACCATATTCACATTACTAACACCCACCACATCACTTGAATCCATCAGTTATATATATCTACATCAACAAACTCAATCACCTTTCTATCAGCCTTATGAAGAACTTGACAAATAGTACATGTACTCTATTCTGTCAGCGGAATCCATACATCAATATTGATGTGTACCAAAAATAACACTTGTAGATCACTATACATGTTAGCCACTAACATTATATCCCATACACACCTCACCAAAACACTTCTACTAGATCCACACAAGCATCTAACACAAGTTGGCATGTTCCTCACTGAACTGTCATGTCATATTAGGACCCGGTACTCAGATGCTCATAACTTTTAATCCCTTGTCACTAGAGGCTAAAATCTTGGATTTGGATTGCTCTAACATTCCTCTATACTCCCTCAGATTCGTAACATACAATAATTAACTGGAGAGATCCATTGACCAAAATACTGAACTCTGTCATATACCCTATTCCTATCTATCCGGACTGGATAAATCTTGGAATCAACTTCTAGTATGATCTAATACTGTACTATGGATGTGTGGAATCGACTAAGTTGTAATCA
This sequence comes from Cunninghamia lanceolata, assembly GCA_027924645.1. Taxonomy (NCBI): domain Eukaryota; kingdom Viridiplantae; phylum Streptophyta; class Pinopsida; order Cupressales; family Cupressaceae; genus Cunninghamia; species Cunninghamia lanceolata. The sequence goes on from BSBN01000978.1 coordinate 6,827,162, forward strand.
ATGATAACACATGACATGCCTTGCAGTGTCCCTTGCCAACATAATCCATCATAGACATCTTTAGAGAAGAGTAGAGAGCATGCAAGAGAAGAAGAAGAAAGAATGCAAGTGTGCCTATATTGCTTGGATGTTCAAATGAATAAACTAACTTGCTTTTATATGCATTCCCACTCAGTGACAATGAATAAAATGAAATGGGGCCAACATGAGGAACCATTTAAGACGTCTTAAGCCAACATGACTTTAAATTAGGTCTCGACTAAATGAGGGACCAGGGTACTCTGGGGCCCTTGTCCTTTAGCCCTATAAACTCTAACATAAGTCCCTTAAGTGTGTTTAGGTCAGCCTCATTATTATTTTCTAGGTTTTATCATAGATATTGAGATTTAACTATTTAGTGTTCAAAACAGTGCTAAAATAGGTCCTAATTAACAAAGGTAAACATTTTAGGTCCTACCAGGTGCTAAACTAGGTGTAAAATGCTAGTGTACACATTTTACTCCATAACATCAACATCTTTACCTAATCTAACTCTTCTTCTAGGGTTTCCTTATTTTGGTCAGCAACTTCAACTCCTAATTTATCATCATCACTCTCATCCTCATGTTTAGGGTTTGGACCTCTCCTTCTATCGTCTTCTACTTCATCTAATATAAATTTCATTGTTCTCATCATCTCTATCATTTCTTCCATTCTTTGGCCAACATTGGCCATAATAGGCATTCTCCTTTGTGGAATCTTTTCCTTGGATCCAATGCAACTATCTCAATTCAATGGTCTAACTACAAGGTTACATCCACCTCATAATCAATGATCTATTAACAAATACTTGTAGGCTACTTCATGTTAGCAATCTATTCATTTTAAGATATGTCAGAATGCCTTCTCTCCCAAAGGATTCACAAACTTCACTTTGATACAACTTGGTGCTATCATGGATGGAGGGTCTGGGAATAGGACTATCCTAATTTGCAGCCTTAGAATAAACACAACAGAAAACATGGAGAATGGAGGAAGAAATGAAAATTGATTGATTCAATATCATATGAAGTTACAATCTTCACATGTTGTCAATATGTGGACTACAATGGGCTCACAGGCCCGTCCTTTAGCTTGTTACAATTTACATGCAAGATATAGCTTTGAAGTGCTATTCTACAATCCACTATCTTAAGTTACTAACTCATACTACTACTCTACTCCTGTCTAATGTATCTATTAAATGATTATATAGCAATTCTAGCGTGAAGGAATTATCCATGTCAATCTTAAGAGATTTCAAAGTTGAAAGCTTGATGAAACATGTAGGTTGGCCTAATTCCAATGGTGCAACCTCCAATGTTGATGGATCATGTTGTGGTTCTAGTTGAAAGTTCCCCTAGTCCTATAATTCCTTGTGATATGTTCTGTTAGGTGCCACAAGTCACGGGAAGGTGCCACAAACTCCATATGCTACCGTGACTGTTGAATGCTCTGAACAGTGAATCCTGATGAATCTTCTGACAATGATATCTTCTTGGAGATGATTGTAAATCTCATGAATTCTAGATATGATGCAGAAGAATCATTGAAGAGTCTTAATCCTTTGTTGCAAAGTGTGAAGTGATCATGTATTAGAATGCAGTGCAATCTACTAAGATTGATCTAACTAAAACACATGAAAATAAAAGAAACAAAATGTTTTTGGTTGATGCAAGATTGCCTTTCAACCTAGGATGCTCCTACATCAAGGTGTGAGCCTTGTGGCTGGGTAGTAAATCATGTTAATGATAGTCTCTCCACCAGGTTTAGTGTCAAAGATATGGTATGGTATTGAAGACATTCTATGGTGTGACATTATTTTTTTATAAGCCTATATAGCTAGATGTTGTAAAAGACTTAGTCCTATTTGTAATCTATTTGAATAGTTATTGTAATGTTCTTTATTTATATAGATTAATGAAAGTTATTTTTTTCCATGAGTTGTATTTTATAAGAAAATTTTAATTCATTCCCATTTTCTTCTATAATTTATTGGAATAATATTATTTTATAATTCTAGTTTATTGCAGAGGATGTTACACTAAGTTATGTGAACATTTTTTTCTTATTCCAAGAGAGTTGGTATTCCTTGACTTGCTTTGACTAAGATTAACCTAGGGTTGACATTTTGATTCACTTTGATTATTTACCTTGTGATGTTATCAAGGGTTTTTGTCTAGTGTGGATGTGATTACCTCGTGATGAGATCAAGGGTTTGAATGCTTTGAGTTTTCCAAATATTTTTTTGATTTTGTATTTTTGTACAAATGTAACTATGATATGCAAGCTATATTTTTTTTAATTTTTCATGAGTAAATAAATCCATTCTATATGAATGCACTTTATGACGAAATTTACCTAATGCAATTATATTCTATGTTTTTGTGTTTTTGACATTTTTTGAAATCTACTCTAGGAAAGAAAGTAAAGATCTAACTAATGAAAGAAAATAAATTTATCTACGAAAATTAAATTTCTCTTTATCCTATTGCAATGAAATGAAAGTAAACTAGCAATTCCTATCAAGGGAAAAATAACAAGTTACTTTCCTCAAAAGCAAATTTTCATTATCCAATTACTAATGAAAGCATGAAAAGGACATGGAAGAGCTTGGAGAATGAGCTTTGCACTACCCTCAGGAATCCTTTTTGTTTGACAACCTCCTCATCTTCTTGTAGCAGTAGGGTCCTCTTGGCGGCAAGTGAGAAGATGTTAATTGAATGGTAATGATGTGAACTCGATTGGATTTAAATGAGCTCGATTGTGATCTTATGCATGATATGAGAGCACTAATTTAGCACTATGGCTATGGCTTGTGATAAATATGAGAGAATGAGAATACTCCAATGAATCTTTTGAAAACTTGAATAACAAAACAATGGAAAACAAAATGGACGTGTGTCCTACATGAGCACCTAAGATGCTAATGGAGAGAAAACTAAAAGATATGAATGGTTGCAGTTCTTCAATTCACCTGTTGTGAGGAAGCTCTGAAGCTTTGAAAAGAATTTCAAGAAAGAAACTAAGAGGCTCAAAGGTTTGTGAAGAATCTTGAAAAGCTTGTGAAGAAGGGAAGAGTATTCTCCTTGAAAAATAATAGAGAGGTGAGGGATATCTATAGTTTAGAAGGGCACACAATATGTGGGAATTGATTGGAGAGTTTAAAAAAATTGATTTGGGAGTTAACTCCCTTGATTGATCAGTCAGACTCAATTTATTTTCTTGTCAAATCAATTGATTGAAGAGTGATTTGAGCTTAAAGGATTATCACTCATGGGGGAATGGATGTTACGAGGAGTTAAAGAGAAGCTAAAATAGATCACATAGGCTAAAATTAGGTGATTGGGAGTGCTGAATGACTTAATTATGGTCTCCTCTATGTTTAGCTCAAAATTACATACAAACTTGGCAAAAAAGAATCTTTTTTTTGCTCAAATCGAAGGAGAAACTTGCATTCAAAATCTGCAAGGGTCACCACTAGGTCACCCATTTTACTAGGATAGATCACCTTGGGACGACCCTAAAAGGAGAGTAATTGGGTGATTTCTAATAGTTGTGTATGCTTATTGAAAGGCTAAGAAGGTGATATGGCGCTAGAGTCAAGCTTTAGGATGCAAAAAGGCAGGGTCTCCCATGGAAGATTGATAAATAATAGGGGGTGACCCTAAAAGGAAGAAGGTTGGGAAAAAATAAAACATGGGTTTGGTTTGTTAGGCTATTTAAAAGTTTCTTAAGGTTAGAGACCTTCAAAACAGGGTTTTGAAAGGAAAAATTGGCATGAAAATATAAAAACTAAGCATGTAGGCAAGGCAAAGAATTCAATAAAAGAATAATCAATAAATGGGAAATGAAGAATGGTTAGAAACTTGAAGAATTGATAGAGGAAAAACAAGACACCACATGTTTCCAAGAGGTGTACTACTAAGAGGATGCTATTATTCTCACTTCCATGTATGTGATTAGTATTATTCATCATCATGGGGTCCTTGTGCAAGCTCATGTGTGTTTTTAGTGCTTATAGAATACAACCCTCTTAGTTCAACTATCCTAGCCTCTAAGTAAAATCTTAGAAATAGCTACTAGAATTTCATAACAATTATCCCAAATCTATTGATTCCATCTACTTCCAACATGATATCTATTGCACCCATGGGAATTACAAATATTATACAATGAATTCAATATACTTCTGTGGTCAACAAAAAACTATGGTATTTTCTGAAATAAATGATAATACCCCCATCTACAATATGGACCTAATATTCTAGAGCAACGTATATAAAAAAATTCAAGTGACTATCTAACTTATTATGAATGAAGTTGTGAGTGCTTATTGAGTCTATCAACAATATAACTTTCTCTTTCTTGAAGAACCCCTTTACCTTGACTGTTTTTGGTGTACTAATTCTAGAAAGTGCACGTTTCCTCCAATTCCTTATCTATTTCATTGTTTCCCTCTAATATTGGTTTTTTCTCCTCTTCATACTCACTTTGACCTTCAATGTAGAACAATTTCCTTTCAACATATTCATGTCCTCTATTGTATTTTTTGTCATAGTTAAAACATAACCCTTTTACTCTATTCTCTTTAATTTGTTTTAGGGGGTACATAATCACTTCCTCTACCTTCCTTGCCATAATTAATGCTTGGGAAATTGAATTCAAATAGAAGATATGAACCTCATATTTGATGTGGTCCTTTCAACCCTATAGGAATAATTCTTTAAAAATTTTCTCTAATAACATTTTGCACTCTGAAAAATAATGTTTAGAATTGATGAATATAACTCTTGACCATCCTTATTTTATTTTATTTGATAAGATAGGTAAAATAACTATCGAGAAGATTGTCACCATAATTTGTAGTGAGAGCTTCATCTTGGGAAACATACCATGTGAAAACACACCCTTTCATTTTATTCTCATCACATAGCTAGTGATACCAAATGAATTGGTTAGGATCCATGTATATAAGTAAGACATTACCATATTTTATATACAAGGAATGTGAGGAAGATAAAATAATTTCTACATTTAGTAGAGACAATTTGTTGGATCTTTTCCTTTAAACTTGCACATATCCATGTTTGGTGTGAAGCACCTATCCATAGAGTTATTTGGGTCATGATCCATCCTTAAGTCTGAGCTAAACTTAAAAGATTCATTTCCCTTAGCAACACCTTCTTCCCATCTCTTATTATGTGAATCAACCACCATAGATTCCCTACCACTCATAATCAACTCAATTTTCCTTGATAATGCATTGATCTCTTCTCTTGTGGTTATTGCCTTAGGCTTCAATGATGAAATATTTTCATAACCTTAGTATTTTCTTCCCTCGTATATTCATCAGTGGTATCAATATCATCAATTGTTATATTATCCTTGTGTAAAGTGTTTCTAGGTGTGATGCGATTCTTTATGGCCCTTGTTGCAAGACTCGCCATGGTGTGAAAAAATGATTTGCTAATAAATAACACAAAACAAATCCAATCTATATTAAATTTTTACTATAACTTACAAAGATTTATATCTCACTCCCTAAAAATTATCTCCAAAAACTTCATTGGTTTGTAGAAACCCTAATTTTTTAGTAACTCCTCCACTTTATCTCCAAATAGCCTAAAATTTATATTATAGTAGACTAAATATGTTATTAAAAACCTTTAAAAATAAGGAATTAATTCACTAAATTCAAAGAGATACACACTTCACAATTTTCCCTCCAAAATCAAGGAAATTTCCTTGTTTCTTGACCTCTGGTTGCTAATATCATGTTTTGATAGCACATGTAATGAAATAACTTGCACAAGAGAAGAATATAATAAGAAATATGCTTAAATTACTTGATATTTATTGAGAATAATAAGCCACTTTAAGAGAAAAAACCTCTGAATATATCTCCAATAAGAATATAATTCATAACATGATGAATAAATAACACTCACTACCTCCTATAAATACCCTACTTATGCCTTGGTTATCACCTAGGCCGACATGGATACCTAAATATAAAACCTATAAATAATTAATGATCCAAATAAGATTGTAATAATTATCATATAACTTAGTTAAGAGTTAAGGTAGCCATAAACTAACAACTCATAACCCTATGCACCTGTCGGATTAAGTGCATAGCAAAGGTTTTGTAAACATAGAATTTGAAATGTTGAATTTAAAATGGGATAACTAAGACAATTTTATTCATGGGAGATTGAAGATTGATTATACTTTAGACATGGGTGATAATTTATCTTGTGATACAATCAAATTATAAAGGAGTACAAAATGTTGTTGGTGTTAGCAAGACGGTTGTCATTGCACCAAAAGATTGACATATTAATGCCTGATACAACCGCTAGAGTCAATGAATCCAAGGAAGGAAGTAAAGCCTTGTCATGAACTAAAGCATTGTGTTGTACAACATAAGGAGACCAAGGATGCACACCTTGCAACAATCCCCCTAGCATAAGCGAGGGGTTCAAACTCGTGATCCAAGCTCTGATAGCAATTGTTAGAAATAAGGTTGATGTTGCACCAAAATATTGACCTATTAATGACCAATACAACTATCAGAGTTAATGAATCCATGGGAGGTGGTTCAGCCTTGTCACAAACCCAAGCATTGTGCTACACATCACAAGGAGACCAATGGTGCACACCTTGCAATAGTTGGCTTGTCAAATAGAGTTGAAGAGCTCACACAACTTTTGCACATTAAGGTGCAAGTTAAAGATAAAAATATTAATGGTATGTTTGAACCATGTTCTTAAAAGAATATATTTTATAACTATTTATTTTGTGAGTTGATATTACAGGTTTTGAGTCATCTACATTTATGCACTCTTGGGTGGTCGTAGCAAGGATTGTATCCAAAGGAGTTGAAGTGGTACAAGTTATGACTTGCCTACAAATAAGTTTATAGATGAGTTATTTTTGTGTTGTCTCATTAGATGTGAGTGATATTTTTTTGGGGATTCTATAATTGTGCATGAGGAATGATACTTACTCTAGAAGAAATAATCACTATACATTGAAATTTAATTGAAAATATTTTTTCTAGAACTTGTATAGATGATAGTTGAGGATTGTCATAGTTAGCACTTTATATAGTACATGACCAATTAGTAACAATGGAAGGAATATTTCCTTAATGTTGGAGGAACAAGATGTGCATAAATAGGTATTTTTGTGGAGTTGAGTGTGAGTTTCATGTGTGAGGGGAGTAGTATAAAAACAATGTGTAGGACTATCCCATGAAAGAAAGCAAGTGCACTATAAAAGTGGCAAGGAGAGTGATGGTAGTTTGAAATATATGAGTGTGTTAGGTATTATACATTTTAGTTATGTTGATATGTTGTATAGATCAGTCAGGGGACATAATGCTATGGTTGGTTCATTTTTGTTCAAAGGATGAGTTAGATTAAGTTTGTTATTACCAAGTCACATTGTAAGTAGTTTGAATGGACGAATGGGAATTTAATTTCCTCATTCTTTGTTTCGGTAAGATTTTGTGGACCAAAAGCTTCTCTCTTGAGGAGTTTTGATCCAAAAACTTGGGTCAAAACATAGTATACAATTGGGGTAATAGTGTTTCATGTTTGTTGGAACATTAAGAAGTATCTAGAAGACAAAGTTCATAACTTGTTGATGGGCTATAATTAAAAAGTAGTTTGAAAAAGATAGATATGAATAGTTTGGGATGCTACATGACATCTTTGGGAGTTTTCAATAAAGGTTAAAAACTTCATAGTTATGAAAAAACTTCTTTTTGTTCATTTTCCAATTTGCATAGGTGGAAGATTTGTCATCTACCACAACAAATAGTTCTCTACAACAACAATCATGCTAGTGAAACAAAAGGATATAGAAGTCCTGACTCTTCATTATTAGTACAACAGATTTAATGCTTTTCATCTCCAGATATTTCCTTAAGTTATATAGATACTTCTTAAAGACACTTATTCATTTCTTATAGAATTTTACACTTTGCCTTTTTGCAAATATAGTTAGTTAATTAATTATGGGAGAAATACATTTCAACACTGCCCCTTTATTTCTACCATTAATTGCTTTAGCATCCAAAATTACAAAACACTCTTTTCTTAATATATCTACTAGCTAATCTTCAGAAGATTTCAAAGTAGATTTCTCCATTGCTTACTAAAGCTATGATGAAATGGTACTTGTGCTTACTCCTCTTATGAAAAGCATGTTTGGAAGTACTCTTCCTACAAGATCACTATTGAATGATACCTTTCACATAAAACAATGACTTCCTTTGAGCCAAAGCAAACAATCATCAGTCACACAACTCAAACATTCAATCCTTTCTCAATTCCTTTCTTGTTTGACATGTGAATATTTATTCTTATACAACTTTTTGAACATATTTTTGACCTTTTGCCAATTTAATACGCCAATCCATCCATGATTCATGTGCATACAATCTTTTATAGATTATTTCTTCTACTCTCTATTCCAACACATCTTTTTATAATGATTCTTCAATCCACAAATAGTATAAGGATGAGTATCCCAACACATTAAACATTTTTATGTCATTTCCTATTACAATGAGAACACTACATTTCATGAACTTACTTGTTTGTATTTTATTCACCTCTAGCATATCCAAGACCTTCCTCTTGTAGCCTCACTCTAGGTTCAATGGTCTCTCTAATTCCTTGTGCATACTTTTCCAAACCTTTTTCATCATAACCCATTCTTTTCATAATCTTAAAACTAACATTCCATGTATTAGGTCTCAAAAATGCAGGTTGTTAATCCTAAGAGGATGCCAGGCTCTATGCTTAGATTTGCAATGTTTTTGAACTAACATGATGGAATCCACCTTTAGGGTTTGATGACACCCTGCACTTTAGGTCTTGCTACACCTAGGCGGGTGAACCTTAGAAATTAAAGCAGACTAAATGTAAATGTATTGACTAATTAAATGGATCTACCTACAGTGGCAAAAGGTGTAGGATAGATGAAAGCTTGCTAATTAATTTTATATCTAATATCTGATGAATGGTTGGTAGAAATTGTATAAGCAATATTAAGGTGAATTCTATGACTATGCTTAACTAATAAAAGGGTTTTTAAGTGATAAATTGAAATGAGACCAGTGCCTTGTTGGGTAACAGAGTGGAATGGAAGACTAAGACTAGTGGCTTATAGTTGGTAGTAACTCTAACTATTTGGCACAATACTTTAGTTTATAACTTGTATAAACGTGCAAGGAAATGACTAACAAACTCTTCTTGACAATCCAACCAATATAATCAGATCTCTTTTAATTCACCAGAAGGTAATTTAATCCTTTCTTGAAGGAACTAATTGAATGAAATATGCAAGAATAATAGATAATATTAACTTGGAGACAGAATGGCAATCCTACTTATATGGTTCTTCTTAGTAATCCAAACTAACACTTCCAGGTTACTATGATTGATCGAAAGCATTTTTAATTCCTCTAATGGAAACCAATTTATTCAATCACACAGATACAGCAAATGTGCATTGACAAATTAACTATATACTTGATATATTAATTTGAATAACAAGGAAATATTTGAACTGGAGACAACCACACAATTGAGTAATCTCAATGAACAATTAATGCCAGAATAGAACCACAGAATCAGAGAACTTCAATTTACTTCTTCAATAAGATACTTACAACATGGCCTTTGAGAAGCATTATAAACTTTATGTATTATATTCTACTGCTGATGATAATTCAGCATCATATGTCCACCTTATATAGGAATACTTATGAAGAGACACAACTCTTCAAAGAAGTCTTTTGGGAATTAACAAACATAACAACAATAAAATAACCATGCTTATGCTCTCTTTAACCACAAGTACAACTAAGCAATATGATCTAAGTGCTCCTGGCTGTGATGTGAATCAGTAAATTCAATGTCGTTCCTTGTGATCACATCCATCGTAACCATCCTCTCCAAATGTTTGTAGGCTTCCCCAGATGCATAGTCTTTGTCCTTAAGAGCTTCTAAAGCTTCATGTAATATCACTTGACAATCTCTGCTCCATTCTTCTGTGGTCTTTAATTCTTTATTGCTTTTGAACAATGTGGGCACTCCTGCTTTTGATGCTTCAACACACTCCTTGGCATCAGTCTTAAGTTGATCATAATACTTCTGATGTTTCTCGATCAACTCTTTTGCATTGGAGGCACCTGCAATGTCAGAATTATCTTTACCCTATGTCTCACTTAATTTCTCCTGCAACCTTTTTTCAAGCCTTTCATGCTCTTGGATCACCTTATAATTTTGAGAATAATTATCCCAAAATCGGTTCAACTAATACATCATATTGGTATGCCTGTACTGGAGTACTGTGACAAGTGTATCCATCTGGATTTGGGCTACTTGATCTATGGATAGTGATTGGACACTTTGTGAGATTTCACCCTGGGTTAGTCTCTTTACTGTTCCCCCGAAGGTGCTCTTGACAGCGTCTTTCAAATAATCATTCTCTTTTGTCAATCTCTCATAGCTTAGCTTGTATGCATCTCTTTCCTTAATTAGCATATGAGCTTGCGCCTTATTCAGCTTTCTAACATTGATGCTAATGTCTGCAGTGATCAAGGGGTCAGTCTCCCCTGCCTTCAAAGTCATGACATGGCCAAACAATTTCTTAGTGTCTATGATGGTTGACTTTTTGTGGGGAGGATACAGGGCCCATATCATCAGTGAATTTTCATCATTATTATATTTGGTGCCCACATATATTTCATTAACACCTTCTTGAGTGAGCTTGTATTTATTATCTGTATTATGCAGAAAACGATCAAAGACTAGAGCTGAATTCAAATCAAGGCCAGGAAAGATCATAACCCCTACTTCTTTGAGTAGCTATCTACCCCTACTAGGGGTCATATCTTGCAATTCATTATCAACTGTTTCTTTCAACCTATCAAGTAATTGTTTCTCATTATTGGTAGAGACATCATCAACTGACTCTCTGATTTCTTTCCCCTTACATTTGTATAAAAATGATTTAAATTGTTTTGAATGAATAAATTTATCATCAGAAATAAAAGAATCATATGCTATTTGTCTTGGGTCTTCATCAGCAGGCCCCTCCTCATCATGTGCTAGGACAGGAGGCTGATATTGTTGCATTTTTCTTTTTGACATTTTTGTTATCTGTTACTGTGGTTCCTCTTGCCCTGTAGGATCTTCATCACCAAAAGATAACACCTCAATCTCTACAAGATGTTTCTTCTTTTCATCCAAGTCCCTATTGTATTTCTCAACCACTTGTTTGACTTCAACCTCCTCCAAATTCGTGATGACATCATCATGTGGATAGGGAACATGTGTGTACCCACTGAGGTTTTGTTTTCTCCAAGCAAGGTCAATAAAAACTTCAGGATCAAATCCTTCTCTCACCTCAGCACACCTCATATTGTAGTGCATCAATTTATCTATAATGTGACCATATCCCTCCTTGGATACCACAGTGAAGTCTCCAAAAGATAGAGTACTAGGCACAAAAGACTGTTTATCACGGGAGCTCAAGTGCATCACATTTGAACAATTCATTTGCCTAACTATTTCCAAATAAGCAATTCTGTCAAAGACAATCATAGGCAAGATGAAAGGAGCATCCTCAAAACCATAAACTCTAACCATAGTGGCATCCTCAAAATAGTACCAATCTCCCTAGTTGTGAGTAACAGTAAGAGGACCATAAAAATCCTTTGGTCTAAGAAACCTCTTTATTTCATTTGAGATTGAGTATTCACAGGGATGATTGAAATATCTATATAACACTTTGACACAGTATTCCTCAAATTGCACATAACTAGAATGGGCATATCTACTATCCCATATTCTGGTCCACATTTGCGCGGGTAGCTTTTACCCCCTTTGGTCTACTGGAACAACTTTGAATTCAGTTGGCCATAACCCCACTTCTTGACCATAATAGAGCACCATGTGCATGAGAAGTGAATAATGTACAAAGGAGATAGATGGGGCATTGTTCTTTATGGCATTCAAGTCAGAGTCAATTCTATTAAAAACACAGGGAGCATAATTGAACTACCTGGCATTGCGGCACTAGATGTCTGTAGCAATGGTCATTAGAGGAATAGTCATGAAGTCAGGGACCTCTGATCTTAGGACCTGGCCCATAGAGTAGTAAGTGTATTGTATGTAAGGTTCAAACAGAGACACATGAAATGGAGGGCCATCATTTTCACAGAGGGTCACCATTTCTCCCTCTACCCTAGGCCTGTGAATAGGAAGTCTCTATCCATTATATGTAGTATCCATTCTCCAGTATTACTTTTGCAGATCCTCATAAAGAATGGGGACAGTACATAAATCATCCAAGTCAAAAACTTCACAGATGGCATTCTTTGACAAGTGTATGATAGGCTCCCCTTGTGGTTTACATATGGCCTTAAGACTTGGGTTATATTGTTTAGCAAAAGGTTGGAGAAGTTCAACATTTAGAAACACATCAGGAAGAACTAATTTACCCAAATTCAAATGCCATGGGTTTGATACTGGAAAATTCCTAATTCTTCTATTGAAATGGAATTTAAAAAGTTCATAGCCTCTAATTGGAGTCCAAATATTCCCAAGGTATTTACACTTGTCTTCTAATTTCTCCTCTTCTACCCTAAGTTGTGCAGACCTTCGAGCTTTGGGAGTTGATCCTGGTAGTTGATCAATCAGATCTTGGTTCAATTTTCTCTCTTTTGTTTTCTCTTCATGGGTTTTGTCAATTTTCTATTTTTTGGCTTTACTTGTGTCACCCGGTAGTTTTCTGCCCTTTCCTTTTCCCAGAGTCTCCATTTAGAATCCTTGATAGAAAAATTCAAATTACAGGCTATGGCACAAAATTTTGTATGTATGTACCTATTTATCAGAGCCTTTGATCGAATTCCCTTGTTTTCTACTTCAAGTCTCCACTTGCTTTCTCTTCTCAAAGAATTCTGTCGAACTCAATTGCAATGATTTCAAATGTTATCTTAGAGGATTTCTTCTTCGTCTACAATTAATTGTTTGACCATTTTAATTTTCTTGATCGTTGTGAAATGTCACATCGTCGTAACTTCTCTCATCGACAATAATTTTCATAATGTTTGGGTGATTTAATATCTTCTTATGGCGCGAACATTTGTTCATGGATCAATTGTTGTAACTGTTCAATTGTCTCCTTGACATTATATTTCATTTGTGACTTCGTATCAGCAAGATATCTCCAAGCTTTACCCGATGTGGAAGTGGGCATGGTTGCTATCGGCATGACTTTCTTCATCGTTATAAGAATAATGTTCTTCTCTGATATGTTAAGTGTTACCAATGTGACTATTAGTGAGAGTCTTGTCGATGAACATGGTCATCATTGTCGTCAGGGTAAGATAAACCATTAGGATAATGTATTTCAAGTTACCTGATCGTGGTTGTTTCCCCGATAGCCTTCCTTTACAGGCTTCATCGGAGAGATCTTCACGATATGTCATCGACATCTTTATTGCTGTGACCATTGGTTTAGTAAGACATATAAACTTTGTTCCGACTTGTTCAGCTTCTCTAATGATTCTTATTCTTCACACATATCAATGTGACCTATGCCAAAATACATTTCATTAATCGCTGAGACTTTAGACTATCAGAGACTACCCGATAGTGTTTCCTTATGCTGATCAATGTGACCATGCATTTTCTCACCAATGAAAAGTCATCGGTGCCACTTTCTCCATCAGTTTCTTCCAAAACATTTTCCCCAATCCTTATTATCACGTTGATAGCCATTTCAACTAGTTTCTCATGGATCGGTATAACTAACATGAGGTCTTGTTGATATTAGGGAATTTGAACCCTCTTATTATTATGATTTTCAGTATAATGTTTTATGATTTGGTTGGAAATGGGTGAGTAAGAGTACAAGAAAATTTCAAATTTTCCTGTCCCAAGACTGGCTCTGTCTAGGATGTATACTCCTTACGAGTATAACAAGAATTCAAATCTCTTGGGCAAGTAGGCCATATGTTTTATTTATTGAAGATTGCGGTCTCATAGAATTGTATGAGAATGGAGGATGGGAGTGATGACGATGGGTAATGGGGATGATCCTATACTACTGTACATGGAAAAGATTTTCTTTTTTGTTTTTTTTATATAGAGATTCATAGGACTGTCCATGTATTGGCAAACCCTAATCTCTTTTGATTTCCCTAAACTACTGTGCATGGAATAAAAGTATTTTGAGAATTTTAAGGGTTGTCCATGCACTGGGAACACTTATTTTTATTTGTACATGATTTTCTATGAAAAGCAAGGCTTCAGATATTGCCCATGCACAGGTAATTCCTACTCTTCTCTGGACATGCTTTACAAATAGTAAGAATCATCACCTCCTTTGTTAGTTATAACAAAAGGACCTAACCATAAAGCTTCAAACTTTCCATGCTTTCCTTTGTCCTGGCACTTAGCATTCCACATCAGCACTAAGTCATTCATCTCAAATTTCCTATCTTTGGCCTTTTTGTAAAATAGGTATTTCACTTGTGATTGCAACATAATATTCTGCCTTTGGGCTAGTCTCCTTGATCATCAAGTTCTATAAGATGTTCTAATCTTTCCTCCATTGGTTCAGGAAAGTTTAAATCTGCCTAAAGAATGCATTTGTAGACTAGTATGAGATTTTCTAATGGTATTCTTGCTTGTGTTCCATATACTAGTTCAAAAGGAGATCTCCCAATTGCTCTTTTTACAGTAATCCTATCAGCCCATATAGCCATTTTTAACTTTGAATCCTATGCTTTCTTGTTTCCCTCCAACATTCTTTTTATGGTTTTCAGAAGGCTTTTGTTGCTGGATTATGCCTATCCATTTGCTTGTGGATGATAAGGGGTAGCATAGGACACAGTGATGCCATGTGTACTACAAAAATTGTTGAATTCATCAAACCTGAAACACATTCTATTGTCTGTGATTAACCTTACTGGAGTGCCAAATCTGAATATAATATTTTCCATCAAAAAATTAATCACCACCCTACTTGTTTCTTGCTTGGTTGGGATTGCTTCCACCCATTTTGTGAAGTAATTTGTCACTACTAAAATCCATTTGTGTCCACCACTTGACTTCTCCATAATTTCTCCTATGAAGTCAATACCCCACTGATAGAATGGAGCCTCCACCTGCATGGGTTTTAAGGGAAATGCTCCTTGATATTTCAACTTTCCTGAGAACTTCTGACATGCTTCACATTTCCTAGTGTAATGAAATGAATCATTAAAAACTTTATTCCAATAGTATCTAGCCCTCAGGATCTTGTGGGCTATAGTCTTTGCTGAAAAATGACCTCCACACATGCCTTCATGTAGCTCTTTCATAATACGTTTTGATTGATGCTCATATAGGTATAATAGTAGAATTCCATCCCTATTCTTCCAGTAAAGATCTCCATCAATAAATACATATTTTGAGGCTTGTAATTTAAGTGTCCTTCTTTTGTTATCATCATACCCCTCAGGACATTTCATGTACTTTAGATAATATATGGTGTCGGTATACCACGGAGTATGCTCAATGCTAGAACTTGTATTATCAACATCATTAGCACTACATATCTAAGAAGCTTCAAGATTACTTTCATCCATCAACCTAGGAAGACCCTGTCCTCTTACTAGTTTAGTGATCTAGATTTCAATATTGAACTCCTAAATTCTATTGATCCATCTACATCTTCTGCCTGTGACTTTAGTTTGGACCAATACATCTTTCACTACACCATTAGGCACATATGCTATGATTTCATCCCCCACCAAGTATGGCCTAAATATTTTAACTACCTTCACCAATGCATATGCCTGTTTCTCAACAATATCATATTTTAGCTCTACATTTTGAAGAGATTTGCTGAAAAATGAAATGGGTTGTTCATGTCCATCGTTATTTTTCTGCAATAGTACTGCTGCAACTATATGATAAGAGGCAAATAAAAATTGTTGGAATAGTTTACTAAAATTAGGGGATATAAGGACATGAGCTTCTTTGATTGGTCTCTTAATAGTGGAAAATGCTTCTATTGTTTTCGTTGTCCACTTTACTTCTGAGTTTTTCTTCAACATCCTTGATATATGACTAAGTATTTCTGCAAAATTTGATATAAAACTCCTTACAAAGTTAATTTGGCCAAAAAATGACTACATGGCTTTCACATTTTTAGGAATAGGAACTTGGTCAATTGCCTTTACTCTCTCAGGATCTATTCTAACTCCATCTTTTGAGACTATGTGACCAAGCAACTTCCCCTTTGTCACTATGAAATGGCACTTCTTGTGATTCAATGAAATCCCATATTCTAAGGCTTTGATAAATATTTTCTCCAAATGTGCACAATGATGTTCAGCCTTTTTTGAATATGATATCATATCATCCTAATATACCATCATGATTTTGTTAATCAATTCAGCAAATGCCACATCCATTGCTCTTTGGAATGTTGCTCCGGCATTGGTGAGTATAAATGGCATCCTTAAATATACATATGTTCCCCATAAGGTAGTGAATGCAGTCTTAAATTGTTTTGACTCTTTGACCTTTACCTAATTATATTCTAAGACACCATCCATCATTCACAACAATTCACATCCTGTAACCTTTTGCAATATTGCTTCCATATTAGGGAGGGGATAGTTGTCCTTAAGAAAAGATTTGTTCAAATTCCTGAAGTCCACACACAATCTAATATCACCATTCTTTTTCCTAACAGGCACCAAAATTAGAAACCCAAGAGGAATGCCTAATGGGTTTAATGATAGCTCCATCTCTTAATTCTATAAGTTCCTCTAGCATCTTAGGAGCTAATGTAGGATTGATAGGCCTTTGTTTTTTCCTGAATGGTTTAGCATCTGGTTTTAGTGGTATTTCATGTTGAAACAAATCTTCTCTATATGCTTTTAAATCATCATATGACCAGGCAAACATGTGTCTATACTTCCTAAGTAGGTTGATGATTCTGCTCCTAATTTTTGGGTTAATATTTTTTCCAATATACACATTCTTTGGGGTTGCTTGTGTCCCCAAATTAATCTCCTCAAGGTCATTCTGCATCACTGGTGTGTCTTTCATTTTAAATCTATCATGTCCATCAAATGCCTTTTCCAATGCTATAAGTCCCTTAGGTATTTTATTTGTTTTCAACTGGACTATCTCTTGACCAAAAAGGGTTTGCTTCCCATCGTGTTCTTCTACAAATGCATTAAAATCAATCTCTTGATTTTCATAATGATCAGTACAATGCAGGAAGTTGATTATATTAGCATCATTATCAAACACTTCCTAGTTATGTATATTGTCTGGGATTGTGGGTCTAGTTTTGAACTCAACTTCTGTAATGCCTCCTAATGTGACATCATCCCTTTTTAATGAGATATTCGCTAGAAAATCTGCCATAATGTTTTTTGACCTATCAATCCAGTTGATTGAAAGGCATCAACTAACTCAATATCATCCCATACTGTGTTCTTGTACTGTCTCAACCTCTTGGTTTTTGACAGGTATTTCTCTCTCACTTGGGAAGTAACCAATTCAGAATCACCATATATAGCTAACTTTTTTTATCTTATGCTTTGTGGCTATATTCAAACCAATGAGCAAAGCCTCATACTCTGCCACATTGTTTGTGCATTCAAATGTTAGTAGAAAAGAGTATTTGAAAGTTTTACCTCCTGGTGAAATAAATACTACTCCGGCTCCATTTCCCATTTTGATGCATGCACCATCAAAATACATCTTCCATACATCATTTTCTTCCTTCTTAGATTCAATATGTATTGGATAAGTATTCTGCAATTTTGGCTGATTTTTCTCAACCTTGAAGGCTCCCAAATCTATACCACAAAAGAAATTTATTTGATGTTGATCCAAGTGTTCTATAATATTTTCATATCTTGGTCCCTGCATAGCTTGATTTCTTTACCCCCCATTAGTATTGTGGCATATGATAAGTCCAATTGGACATTCCCTCCTGCCATAGCAGCCCATTGTCTTGATAGAAGCATTCCATAATATGGTGGGATGTTAACCACAGTAATATCAATGTTATAAGTTGCTTTAGGGTATGAGGTAAGTTTTATCTCCACATCCCTCATAATACCAATGACTGGGATGGATCTATTATCCATTGCATAACACCTACCAGATGTACTGTCAACCCACATTCCCAGTTCTTTCATAACTGCTATTGGCACGATCTTCATGGAAGCACCTGAATCAATCATGCAGTTCCTCACTATCCTATTTTTGATCAATAATGTAGTGTAGAAAGGGTCCACCTGTGAGGGATTCTTTGTCAATGTATCACCTAGGTATACCTCAGGCATTTGGAATGTTTCTTTGATGAACATTGTTTGTTCCATTTTTAGATCCTTTATGTTTTTGACTTGGTATATTTGAAATCAGTTTAACTACTATATTCCTGTATTTGTCTATCTTCATCATTTCTAAAAGTGGAACTGATATTTTTACCTAAGATATTGCATGAGCAATGTCAAAAGAATGGGCCATAGTCTGATCATTCTTTTCTATTTTTCTATTTTCTTTTTCTTGATTTTGTGATTTTTCTTTCGTTTTATTCTTACCACCCTTTTCTAGTTCTTTGAACGATGACTTTGCATTATTCTTTTTTTAATTCTGATCTTTTATAAATACACTCCTAGGGGTTCCTTGTTCAACATTCACTATTTGGTTCCTTTAGTTATAGGCATTTTTAGCTTGAGCTATTGTAGCTATTGTAAGAGCCTCTCTTTCGTTTTCAGTGGGCTTTCTCCATTGATCATATGGCTGATTGTTATAATAGGTAGGTTCCTCATAACCATCCTCCTGATCTGAGAACACTTCTTGTTCTCCCATATTGATATGATGTCTCTAGTTTCCCACATCATATTCATATCCCTCCTCCTCTATAGAAGAATAGTCTTCAATCAGCAAATATGGTGTATCTTGCATCATGTTTATAGTGTGATTGTCTCTGTTAAAATTGTATAACATTTCTTCTTGCTCTACTATTTTAGCCACCTCACAATATTTAGGTGAGTGGTAAATTGCACACCAAACACCAAGGTTTATCTTCTACCATATGTGCCATATTTCTTTTTAGAGGGTCAAGGGTATCTTTTCCATAGTGTTGCTTTCTGCTATTTTTAATGGGTCTCCCATCTTTCCAATTCGTATTATATGGCATATCATGCAACCTAGGCCTTCCGTGCCTATGCTGACCTTCTAGTTTAGTCTGTTGAACATTTGGGTTTTGAGGATTTCTAGGGTTATCCCTCTTTCTAACCATACCTGCAGCTTTCCTATTGTTCTCCATAGTTAATGTCACTTTTTGTACTTCATCTAGGGTCGTAGGGCACATATTTCTAATTTCGTACCCTGTCTTAGGATCAAATGCTTTCATATAAATGCTCAATGCTGCTAGATCAGATAGTTTGGATCTGTGTGGTACTTTGTTGTGTAATTTGGAAACTTTTAGATTGAAGTCATACACTGATTCATTCTGGTATTTTTGGATGCTTATCAATTCGTGCAATGCAAACTCAGGGGCATATTAATTGCCATATTGTTCCTTGAATTGATTGTGGAAATCAGTTATTGAACTGATTGAAGCATCAGGTAAACTATTGAACTAATCTCTTGCATCTTCAGTCAGGAACATCATAAATAATCTCATTCTAACATCTTCAGAGTCCATACCAATATCTTGTATGAAAGCATTGAAGGCTCTAATGTGATCTTTAGCTGATATTGCACTGTTCCCAGTGAACTTGGGAATTATATTTCTCCAATTACTATCCATAGGATATGGATACAACTGATATCCAGTCAGATTAAATGGGCTACATATGTTTGTGAGGTTTTGGGGTGGAAAATTCATGGGTGGTGGATTAGGATAGTAATTATATCCACCTAGAAGCTGATGACAAGCATATTGCTGTTGTTGGTTCATGTGGGGATTTATATAAGGATTTTGTGGTCTATAATATTGTTGGCCAGGGGGTGGGTAAGGATTAGCCATATGTTGAGATGTATTATGTATGGGTGGTGGTCTAGGATTTTGAGGAATGGTATTTTGATGACTTCGGGAGACTTGTGAATTTGAAGCACCAGCTATATTTTGGTGTAAATTTTGTTGTGGATTCCTTGAAGTGTTTCCCCTATGTGGAGGTACCTATTTTGGGGGGACTATTTTAGCCCTACTCTTTATCTGTTGAATCTCTTGTTGCAACAACCTCTTAGTTTCCTCTATCTTAATCATTTCAAGTTCCTCCTAGAGCCTAAGCAGATCCTGTTGTGCTTGATTCATACCTCCTGAAGTCTTTGGTCTTTCATTTATTTCTTGAGTTGAGAATCCATGTTTTACCCCTTCTCGTTGATGTAATGATATTTTAAAATCATATTCAGCTTGCCTTTGATCAATTTCCTTCATGGCCTATGCTTCATACTCAAGCTGTTCTTGAGAATCTGGTCTGTATTTTGCCAATATATCATCAGTTACTCCATTGAGGTTCTCATTTGATTCATGCAAAGGTGTAAATTTATTGTAAATTGCAATAGTTTGCTCAGCGTTATCTTCTTGAGCCTCGTGGTTATTATTCTGGTGAAATAGTTTGATGTTCCATTTCTTTTGGAAATGTTTCTAATCGGTGGAGATGACTGCAATTTCTTGCCTTCCATCTTGGATCTCCTACCATCCATTTGGTATTAATTTTTTGTTATAACAGTCACTAGAGTCGCTACCTATTTTAAATAGGAAAAGGTTTGTAATTTATCTTTCTACATTCTTTTTGCCAGCAGAGTTACCAAAAGTTTATGAAATGACTCTATAGAAGGAATGGTTTGTTACTAAGGTCTTTTATTTATATCACTAGTAGAGTCACCAATTTGTTAGGTTTCAAAAATACAAGTTGCTAATCCTAAGAGGATACCAGGCTTTATGCTTAGATTTGCAACATTTTTGAACTAATGTGATGGAATCCACCTTTAGGGTTTGATGACTCCCTGCACTTTAGGTCCTGCTACACCTAGGCAGGTGAACCTTAGAAATTAAAGCAGACTAAATGTAAATGTATTGACTAATCAAATAGATCTACCTATAGTGGAAAATGGTGTAGGAAAGATGAAAGCTTGCTAATTAATTTTATACCTAATATCTAATGAATGGTTGGTAGAAATTGTATAAGCAACATCAAGGTGAATTCTATGACTGTGCTTAACTAATAAAAGGGTTTTTAAGTTATAAATTGAAATGAGACCAGTTCCTTGTTGGGTAACCGAGTGAAATGGAAGACTAAGACTAGTGTCCTATAGTTGGCAGTAAATCTAACTATTTGGCATAATACTTTTGTTTATAACTTGTATAAACATGCAAGGAAATGACTGAAAAAATCTTCTTGACAATCCAACCAATATAATCAGATCTCTTGTAATTCACCAGAAGGTAATTTAATCCTTTCTTGAAGGAACCAATTGAATGAAATATGCAAGAATAATAGATAATATTAACTTGGAGACAAAATGACAATCCTAATTATATGGTTCTTCTTAGTAATCCAAACTAACACTTCCAGGTTACTGTGATTGATTAGAAATATTTTTGATTCCTCTAATGAAAACCAATTTATTCAATCACACAGATACATCAAATGTGCATTGACAAATTAACTATATACTCGATATATTAATTTGAATAACAAGAAAATATTTGAACTGGAGACAACCACACAATTGAGTAATATTAACAAACAATTAATGCCAGAATAGAACCACAAAATCAGAGAACTTCAATTTACTTCTTCAATAAGATACTTGCAACATGGTCTTTGAGAAGCATTGTAAACTTTATGTATTATATTCTACTACTGATGATAATTCAGTATCATATGCCCACCTTATATAGGAATACTTATGAAGAGACATAACTCTTCAACGAAGTCTTTTGGGAATTAACAAACATAACAACAATAAAATAACCATGCTTATGCTCTATTTAACTACAAGTACAACTGAGCAATATGAATTAAGTACTCCTAGCTGCGATGTGAATCAGTAAATTCAATGGTGTTCCTTGTCATCACATCCATCGTAACCATCCTCTCCAAATGTTTGCAAGCTTCCCTGGATGTAGAGTCTTTGTCCTTAAGAGCTTCTAAAGCTTCATGTAATATCATGTGATAGTCTCTACTCCATTCTTCTTTGCTCTTTAATTCTTTATCGCTTTTGAACAATGTGGGCACTCCTGCTTTTGAGGCTTCAACACACTCCTTGGCATCAGTCTTAAGTTGATCATAATACTTTTGATGTTGCTTGATCAACTCTTTTGCATTAGATGCACCTGTAATGTCAGAAGTATCTTTATCATGTGTCTCACTTAATTTCTCCTGCAACCTTTTTTCAATCCTTTCATGCTCTTGGATTGTCTTATAATTTTGACAATAATTATCCCAAAATTGGTTCAGCCAATGCATCATGTTGGTATGCCTGTTCTAGAGTACTATGACAAGTGTATCCATCCGGATTTGGGGTACTTGATCTATGGATAGTGATTGGACACTTTGTGAGCTTTCACCCTTGGTTAGTCTCTTTACTGATCCCTCGAAGGTGCTCTTGACAACATCTTTCAAATAATCATTCTCTTTTGTCAATCTCTCAAAGCTCAGCTTGTATGCATCTTTTTCCTTAATTAACTTCTGAGCCTGCGCCTTATTCATCTTTGCAACATTGATTCCAATGTCTACAGTGATCAAGGGGTTAGTCTCCCCTGCCTTCAAAGTCATGACATGGTGAAAAGTTTTCTCAGTGTCTATGATGGTTGTCTTTTTGTGGGGAGGATATAGGGCCCATATCATTAGTGAATTTTCATCATTATTATATTTGATGCCCATATATACTTCATTGACACCTTCTGGAGTGAGCTTGTATTTATCATCCGTATTATGTAGAAAACTATCAAAGACTAGAGTAGAATTCAAATCAAGGCTAGGAAGGATCATAACCCTTGCTTCTTTGAGTAGCTGTCTACCCCTACTAGGGGTCGTATCTTGAAATTCATTATCAACTGTTACTTTCAACCTATCAAGTAATTGTCTCTCATTGTCGACAGAGACATCATCAACTGACTCTCTGATTTCTTTCCCCTTGTATTTGTATAAAAATGATTTAAATTCTTTAGAATGAATAAATTTATCATCAGAAATAAAAGAATCATATGCTATATGTCTTGGGTCTTCATCAGCAGGCCCCTCCTCATCATGTGCTATGACAGGAGGTTGATATTGTTGCATTTTTCTTTTGGACATTTTTGTTATCTGTTGTTGTGGTTGCTCTTGCCTTGCAAGCTCTTCATCACCAGAAGATAACATCTCAATCTCTACAAGTTGTTTCTTCTTTTCATCCAAGTCCCTATTGTATTTCTCAACCACTAGTTAGACTTCAACCTCCTCCAAATTCCTGATGACATCATCATGCGGATAGGGAACATGTGTGTACCCACTAACATTTTATTTTCTCCGAGCAAGGTCAATAAAACCTTCAAGATCAAATCATTTTCTCACCTCAGCACACCTCATATTGTAGTGCATCAATTTATCTATAATGTGACCATATCCCTCCTTGGATACCATAGTGAAGTCTCCAAAACATAAAGTACTAAGCATAAAGGATTGTTTATCATGGGAACTCAAGTGCATCACATTTGAACAATACATTTGCCTAACTATTTCCAAATAAGAAATTCTATCAGGGACAGTCTTAGGCAAGATGAAAGGAGCATCCTCAAAACCATAAACTCTAACCATAGTGGCATCCTCAAAATAGTACCAATCTCCCCAGTTGTCATAATAGTAAGAGGACCACCAAAATCCTTTGGTCTAAGAAACTTCTTTATTTCATTAGAGATTGAGTATTCACAGGGATGACTGAAATATCTATATAACACTTTGACACAGTATTCCTCAAATTACACATAACTAGAATAGGCATATCTACTATCCCATATTCTGGTCCACATCTGCATGGGTGGCTTTTGCCCCCTCTAATCTACTGGAACAACTTTGAATTCAGTTGGCCATAACCCCAATTCTTGACCATAATAGAGCACCATGTGCATGAGAAGTGAATAATGTTCAAAGGAGATAGATGGGGCATTGTTCTTTATGGAATTCAGGCTAGAGTTAATTCTATTAAAAACATAGGGAGCATAATCGAACTGCCTGGCATTGTGGCACTGGATGTCTATAGAAATGACTATCAGAGGAATAGTCATGAAGACAGGGACCTCTAATCCTAGGACCTGGCCCACAGAGTAGTAAGTGTATTGTATGTAAGGTTCAAACAGAGACACATGAAATGGAGGGCCATCATTTTCATTGAGGGGCACCATTTCTCCCTCTACCCTAGGCCTGTGAATAGGCAGTCTCCATCCATTGTATGTAGTATCCATTCTCCAGTATTCCTTTTCCAGATCCTCATAAACAATGGGGACAGTACATAAATCATCCAAGTCAAAAACTTCATAGATGGCATTCTTTGACAAGTATATGATAGGCTCCCCTTGTGGGTTGCATATGGCCTTAAGACTTGGGTTATATTGTTTAGCAAAAAGATGGAGAAGTTCAACATTCAGAAACACGTCAGGAACAACTAATTTACCCAAATTCAAATGCCATTGGTTTGATACTGGAAAATTCCTAATTCTTCTATTGAAATGAAATTTAAAAAGTTCATAGCCTCTAATTGGAGTCCAAATATTCCCAAGGTATTTACACTTGTCTTCTAATTTCTCCACTTCTACCCTAAGTTGTGCAGACCTTCGGGCTTTGGGAGTTGATCCTGGTAGTTGATCAATCAGATCTTGGTTCAATTTTCTCTTTTTTGTTTTCTCTTCAGGGGTTTTATCAATTTTCTATTTTTTAGGTTTACTTGTGTCACCTGGTAGTTTTTTGCCCTTTCCTTTTCCCAGAGTCTCCATTTACAATCCTGGACAGAAAAATTCAAATTACAGGCTATGGCATAGAAGTTTGTATGTATGTATCTATTTATCAGAGGCTCTGATCAAATTCCCTTGTTTTCTGCTTCAAGTCTCCGCTTGCTTGCTCTTCTCAAACAATTCTGTCAAACTCAATTGCAATGATTTTGAATGTTATCTCAGAGGATTTCTTCTTCGTCTGCAATTAATTGTTTGTATTTTAGTTTTCTTGATCGTTGTGAAATATCACATCGTCATAACTTCTTTCATCAGCATGATTTTCATAATGTCTGGGTGATTTAATAACTTCTTATGGCACGAACATTTGTTCATGGATCAATTGCTATAACCCTTCAATTGTCTCCTTGACGTTATATTTCATTTGTGACTTCGTATTGGCAAGATATCTCCAAGCTTTACCCGATGTGGAAGTGGGTATGGTTGCTATCGGCATGACTTTCTTCATCATTATAAGAATAATGTTCTTCTCTGATATGTTAAGTGTTACCGATATGACTATCGGTGAGAGTCTTATCGATGAACGTGGTCATCATTGTCATCAGGATAAGATAAACCATTGGGATAACTTATTTCAAGTTACCCGATCGTGGTTGTTTCCCTGATAGCCTTCCTTTAAACTGTTCATCGGAGAGATCTTCACAATATGTCACCGACATCTTTATCGCTATGACCATTGGTTCGGTAAGACATATAAACTTCATTCCGACTTGTTTAGCTTCACCAATGGTTCTTATTCTTCACACATATCGGTGTGAGCTATGCCGAAATACTTTTCTTTAATCACTGAGACTTTAGACTATCAGAGACTCATCAATCTTTCACTCTGATGTTCATCTCCTGTCGATGACCATTAATTCTCTCGGTTCAACTAGATGCTCAGGTGAGAGTCCTACCGACTTCACCGTCGGCATGACTTATACTATCGGGAGGGTTTGTAGAATACTGCCCGATAGTGTTTCCTTAAGCCGATCGACGTGACCATGCATTTTCTCATCGATGAAAGGTCATCGGTGTCTTCCAAAACATTTTCCCTGATACTTATTATCATGCTGATAGCCATTTCAAGTAGTTTCTCATGGATCAGTATAACTAACATGAGGTCTTGCTGATATTAGGGAATTTGAACCCTCTTATTATTATGATTTTGAGTATAATGTTTTATGATTTGGTTGGAAATAGGTGAGTAAGAGTACAAGAACATTTCAAATTTTCCTGTCCCAACACCTTGCAAAACATCCTTTATTATTATCATCACAACTAATAAGATTTGAAAATTTAAACACATTGTTATCTCCAACCTTACACTCTTTTTCTAAAGAAATTATTTTAACTAGATCATCTATATCATTTGAAACATCACATAAATAATCACATAAGGAAGTCTTTAGACACTCATTTTCCTTTAGACATGCTATAAGTAATTGGTCTAACTAACTATTTTATTCTTTCAACCTTGATATTTAATCCTTTTGAGAACTATTTTCATTTGCAAGAAACTTAAACTTTTCTTTTAATTCTTCATTGTTCTTTTTAACTTTATCAAACCACTTCAATTTTTCTTCTAATTCGTCATTCTTCTTTTCAATTTTCACTAGTTCTTCTTCCCAAATATCCTTTCCACAGATTAAGTTTTTATTTTATTTCTTCATTCTTTTACTAATATTTCCTATTTAAACAAATAATAAAATGTATCTGGTGCTACTGCTCTAGCAATTCAATTCTAAAAAAATTATTATGATAACTTATTTTAGTGGCTCCGTGCACCTTCATCTTCCTTTACACTATGATCTCCTTCAGTGATCAAAACTCCCAATTCAATATACCTTTAGGCTTGGCGGCTACTGTATAGAAATTTCAGCTTTATCTTCTACAATTCCTTAGCGGCTTCAGTCTTAATATTAACCTACAATTCCTTCTGCAACAAATTTTTAAAATGAATTTGACCACTTTTAGTGGGGGTGTCTTATGGTTTACTCCTATAACTTGCTATGACAACTTGACAATTCCCTTCTACGCCAGTACCTCCTTCAGGATTTCTTCTGCAACTCTTTTTAATCTTCAAAAGCGATTTCCCCTTTTGATGGCAGTGGCACAACCAATACATGTCTCTTATACAAATACATATATGATTTTATTTATCCATTGATTTTTTTCTTTGTTTGGTGGTCTCTTGCGCTACCCTCAATGCTATGTGTTCCTCAATATTCAAAAGTTCCTTGGGGATACAACCTGTTCAGTTGTGACCAGAACTTCAACAATGGCCTAACAACTTCCTACAACTTCCTTTTCCTACTGACCTGAACTTCAATAGCAATTGATTTTGATTTTGGCAATTTCTCTATCAGCACCTAACAAAAACTACAACTTCCACTTTGTTATTAGCTTATTTTTATTCACCAGCTTTATTTTAACTATGCCTATTCTTTGGAAACTTTTGCAGGTGAGACATAGATAGGGGTGATTGCTTATTTTTTTTTAACTTTTGATTTTTATTTGGAGCAGCTCAACGAATCAAATAGTCTATTATCTTTCTTAGATACCATATAACATGGTGATCTTTTTGTGTTGCTAACAATCATTTCTCCTTGAGTATTCTAGTTGTGATTTGACTAACTTGGTAGCTTTTATCCCATTCATCTTTCAGACAACCTCTTCTTTTCAAGAGATTTCTCCTTTTCAAGCTTCCGCAAACACAATCAAGCTTCTTGTAATGGAATTTGTGTACATTAGAGAATAAGCATGAAAGAGAACAAACTAAAGCAATATCAGCCTAGTCTACCCATAACCTAACGCAACCTCATGATTGATCTAGAAGGAATGCAAAAATATGAAGTTAAAAACATTTAACTATATACAAACCTTGATTGTTTTGGATGTGCTCCTTGATGTTGGATTGTTGATTACTTCTCAAATTGATAGCATAACTCTTCATTTCATGGTGTCCTAAAAATGGCTTGGGTTGATGGCTATATATAGATTTTTTGGATGAAGGATGAAGGGCTAGCATTGATTTGTGAGATCAAGGGTTGAGGATGATTGAGTGTTTTGGACTGATGAGATGTCACCGAGTGGCACAATTTGATTGGAGAGTAAAGGTGGTCCTTGGATCAAGGAAAGATCAAGGGTGGAGGATAGTGTTCGATAAAGTAGATGGAGAGGATCAAAGGAGGACAAAAGGACCTTTTGTACAAAGGACTTGCTGATGCCTTTGTAAGAAACCCATGTGGTCATCTACAAAAGCCCATGCCTTTGTGCACTTTGGAGGATGTGAGGGATTTGAATCAGTTAATGAGGTGTTAGGAATGTGTAAACATGTGATTAACTTGAATAAGTGGATTAGTCAGCT
Organism: Cunninghamia lanceolata; assembly: GCA_027924645.1. Classification (NCBI taxonomy): domain Eukaryota; kingdom Viridiplantae; phylum Streptophyta; class Pinopsida; order Cupressales; family Cupressaceae; genus Cunninghamia; species Cunninghamia lanceolata. Next base: position 6,855,576 of record BSBN01000978.1, read on the forward strand.
TAATCAAAAGTGCACAAAAAGGGAATTAAATAAATGAAAATATTTATTTAATTCATGGGATGAAAAAAGAGATATTAGATAAATGAATACTTATCTAATGTTGGACTATAAAAGATGGATGATAAATGATTATATAATCATTTATGCTAGGAGAAGGTGTGAATGAGAGTACAAATGATTAGTGAATACTATATGAATAGTGATTTTAATAATAAAATATTATTTAATCACTGCCAAAAAGGGGATTGAATAATTAATTGTCTAAAAAGGAGTTTATTCAGTTAATTATGAAAGAAAGTGGTTTAGGTATGTCCTAATTGTAGATGAATAATTACAAGACAATTAGTGGACAATTTTAGGTCCCTATATTTTGCCCCTCATTGAGATAGTGTTGTGAAGCAACATCATTTCAAATAAAGATAAAACATAGCGTTGGTTTGGATAGAAGATGATGGTAGAATGAGGGATGGTGATGCCCCAGCCACTTGAAGTGAGAGTGATGAGGAGGGATGATGGTAAGGATGACACCCCTTCAAGAGGGCAGGTAGGTTTGAAGAACACGTGTATGATATCGAAAGGGTGAAGATAGTTGTATTAGAATGATGACATTGGAATTTAAATAAAAATGAATTGGGAGGATAGAAGAGGTGGGATGTAGGGGAGTGGAGGAAAAGGAGTGATAGTCATAAATGATTGGATGAAAGGATGGAGGGAATGGATGGGGCATGAATTATTCTTTATTATATTTTGAGCATTTTTATTTGATATGGCATGAGAAATTTTACACCAAGTTATAAGGAACTAGGGTGACAATGTGTCCCATGCATAAAAGGATGTCCTAGCACATCACAAGGCCTTTGATGACCTTGATGGTACTATGATGAGACAACCGATAAGGTCACAAGGAACCCTATGTCATATAGCACAAATATATGGAAGACAATGTTACCACTTTGGTAGGTAGGTTACAGTGACCATTGAAAATGCAAGATAAATGATGCACACACACATGCAAACATGCATGCACAAAATGATGCAAAGACAAACATTATGTTGCCCTTGGTAAAAATGAAAAGCCAGATTGATGGATTGATGATGTTGGATTGTCTTTTTAATGATAAGAAAAAAATGAGGATTATGAATTATATATTGTGTGTAGATTGCTTAGCTTGATATGTGCATTGAGTAGGATCTTCTTGTGAGGTTTGGATGCTTGGGAGATTTAGATCTTTGGCAGAGGATGCATTGGTTTCCATGTAGGTAGCCTTTAGCTAGATAACAATGACAAGGGAAAACCAAGTCTATCAACGAGGGATGGTTGGATGATTAGGACAAGGTGAGAAGGGTCTAATGGATAGTCAATAGTTGATGGAAGGAAAGGATGGATGTAGAGTATATGATAGATAAAGGACTTATGATGGATGTATGGAGGGAGTTTGGTTGTGATGTCTAAGGACAACGTCACATAGGAATAAGATGCACCACTCTATATGTGTCATTAAGGTGTTATGATGTTGGGGTTAGATAGATGTTTTAAGGTATTCTTGGAAATGGATGTATGCCAAGAGGTGTCCAAAGCATGTTTTTGATATTTCCCCTTATCCTTATCAAAATCAAAACTGAGAAGGTAGGATGGATAGGATGATTGGATGATGATGATAGGATAGATAAGGAGATATGGTAGATCTAGGAGGACGAAAGATGATAGGATGAGTATACATAATGGATGGGAGATGATAGGCTAGGTGATAATTGCCCTCAAGTGTAGGGTGAAAGTGGATGGGGGATTATGCATGATACCCACAAGGGGTTTTCATCATCGTACTTGCCCAAGGTGCTACAAGGAGTGGTTTTCACAATTGTACAAATTTCTTTCTCTTTACTTTTTGTTTTCTTTTTTTCTTTTTTTCTTTTTTATTTTTATTTCTTCTTTTTGGATTTTTTTATATTTGGATGGGATGGGTGGATGTTTTATGTAGAAAGGGATTTGGAGGAATATGGGGACTCAAGCATCTATTTCCAAGAGGAGGTGATAATGTCCCATTGTGGATGGATGTGGTGCATTTATCATGTCAATTGTTATTATGCTTATGGATGTTCGTAGAGGATTGTATGAGATTGAGATGGAGTGAATGGGATGGATGTAGGATAAATGGATGAAGGATGGATGGAAGATGGATGGATTATGTGAAATCATGGAGCAAAGTGATGTGATGGGAGAGATATGTGGGATAGTCAGTATAGGATCGAGGGATGGGTATGAGGGAATATCATGGGGTTGAGGGGAACCAAGACCAACATTTGCACACACCATGGCTGATTTTGAAGATTTTATTTGTGATGGGTAGTAGGGATTAATGGATATTTGGGATTCACAGGGAATTTTCTATTATTGTACTGGGATGAGGCCTCATTGTGGGATTTCTGATTTGGGGATTTGGGGACCCAAATGGACTTAGGATATTTAAGATTTTTTCATTGGGTGTGGGATTGGGGATAGGTATTTTGGGATTTGCAGATAGAGTGGGATTTGGATGCTCCACTTGTAATTATTTCTTTTTTCTTGGGGACACACACCATTTTTTTTTTGGAGGCATGCACCTTTGTAGACATTAGATGGATTTCTCTTGTATCTTTTGTATCGATGCCCTATGGCATGATAATCTTGAGGCTTTTGTATATTTTTTGTTTCTATATGGAAGCACCCAAAGTATTATTTTGGAATCCCATGGACTTGGTGGTAGCTTCAACTTTAGATGATGTGTGCATTTGTTTGTCTTGATTAGGGATTTTAGGGATGGGGATTTATGGTGTTTAGGGATATGGAATTTGTGAATGGGAGTGTTGAGGATGGGACCATTAGAGGATTTGAGGATGGGGGTACTAGAGTTGGAAGTAGTGGAGGAAGAGTGGGTATACAGATGCGAGGGCATTTTGATTTATGTATAGGATAAGATGGGGATGTACAGAAACATGTTTTTTAGGTTTGTATGATGATCGAGGGGGAATGGTGGCATATGATTTAGAGGTACGATGAGATGAATCTAGGTTTGTATTGGAAGAATGGATTTTAGAAGTCATGAAGGTGGTACCAACATTTTTGTATTTTTTTCCTTGGGATGTATAGCCAAGGCCATGTGACCATGGATGGATTTTTACATGGATGGGTTCCAATATGCCTTGTTCATGAAGGCCTAAGCCTTTTCCATGATAATTCATGTTTTGGAGCATGTGATGGGCAATGGGAGGTTTGTTGTTTTGGAAACATAATGCAAGTGCATTATTAGATGGGGAGGATGGGAGGTGGATATAATTTGTTCCTCTCCTATGAGATAAACACCAAGAATAAAGGTTCTAGGATCAAGAAGGTAGGATGATGGATTTAGGATGAGGTTGATAAGAGGTGGTGAAGGGTTGATGGGAGATGGTAAAGGAGCGATAGGGGATGATGGGAGAATTATAGATGATGGTGTGATATTGGGAGAGGGATGAGATGGGATGCTTGTATCTTGATTGGGATGGGGTTTGGATGTTTTGACATGCTTTGGACTAGGCTTTTGACATAGCTAGACTTTTGAGGATGGTATGGTGGGGAGGATTGTTTAACTTCATTTGGCATTTGAATGGACTCCTCAAATTGGGTGGATGGAGAAGTGGGATATATTTGGGATAGGACTTTGATAGGAGGGAAGAAGAGAATGGTTTCATTTTAATGAGTGCTAGGTTGGTGACAGGGTCACCAATGACACATTTGGATGATATGGGATGAGTGGGGTGGCATGACTCCACAAGTTTAGTTTTATGGTTTTGCTCAATGTCATTAGTTAGGAGTCTTGGAGAAAATTTAAAAAGGATGATTTGGATCTAGGACTAGAATTGGATGGTAGATTGGATGGTGACATGGATAGTAGGGTTGGCGGATAGTGATATGATGGATTTGGATAAGTGGGAGAAGGATAAGAAGAATGTGATGGATGAGGGGATGAAGGATGGAATAGATTTCCCTTGTCAAGGGTAGCATAAGGATTACCATAAGATATATAGTTAGTTGCTAGTGCATAGCTTGTTTTAGCCAATGCATGGTCATAAGGTTCTTGCATGCTTATAGATGGGCAAGGGTAGTTTATGGCAATCTTGTTTTCAATGATTTCATCAATATTTTCAAACTTTTCTTGGTCCATAAGACTATCATCATTATTGGAATTGTAGGATGGATTCATGAGGTTCAACATGGATTCAAGATCATGTGATATGGTATAACTTGATATTCTTGATTTTAGATTAGTAGGATTTTGAATGATTTGGATTGATTGGGATTTAGATTGATCAAGGTCAATGATATATGAAACTTAATACTAGGATGGATTTGATTTGATTTGATTAATCAAGTAAATGATATATCACACTTGATCTTGTTTGGATTTTGATTGATTCAGATTTATTTTGATTAGGCCAAAGGATCTTAGATCATGTTTTAGATGAACAATTGGAGAAAGAAAATCATTACGTTAGAATGAAATTGGATGGGGTTCAAAGAAGTTAAGTCCTTAACCAATTTGTGATTTTCAAAGGATGATTTTTTATTAAGGATGAGGGGTTGGATTTTGATTGGGGATGGATAGAGGAATAAGGGATGATTAAATTTTTTATGAGAGATAAGTAGATTGGATAATGAATTGGATGGAATGGGACTAGATGGGATTATATTAGGATAGAGGTGGACGGGATTAGATGAATGAAGGGATTAAGGTAGAATGATGGTAATCGATGAGATTGATATGATAGGTTTGATTACAGAGGTGGACTAGATAGATTAGGGATGAATGAAATTGGATTAAGGATGGTAATGGACCAATGAATAGGTGGGCGAGGTAATTAAAATTAGGTGATGAAATGATTAGGACTATGAATGATAATGGACCAATGGATAAGAGGATAAGGTAATTAGGATTAGCTAATTGGTAATTAGGAGTAGGCATAGTGAATTATGACATGCATTATGATGATGATGGATGATGTTTTATTAGTATTAGGTGTTGAAATGACTAGGATTAGGGATATTGGATTATGATGTGGATTATGGATGAAAATGGATGAAGGATTAAGCTCAATAATGGGATTAAGATTAGGATTGGTTAATGGATGGGATGATTAGGGATATCGAATTAGATTAGAATTATGGTGAAAGGGGATTGGATTAGGATTGTAATGAGAGAATTAAGATTGGATAATGAAAGAGGAAATTGGATTAGAGGAAGTGGATTATTAATGACAATAGATTGGATTAAACTCAATGATGGGATTATGATTAGGATTGGTTTATGGATGAGATGATTAGTGATGAATGGATTGGATTAATGGATCAAGATATCAATGAGGAAGTGATTAGAATGATGGGGGACTTTATTAGGATATGTTGGATTTGGATGATTACGATAAGATGGATGATTTGGTTTTGGATGAGGATGGAGAAGATATTGGATTAGGCTGAATGATGATATTGAATTAGGATAAGTGGATTATGATGTGGATTAAGGATAATGAGGAATAGGATAAATCTCAAAGATGGGAATTTATTAAGCTCAAATGATGGAGTTGATTAGAAAAATGATGGTAATTGGGGAGTGAACTAGGTGGAAATGTTGGATTGGATAGATTAGGACCATAATTGGATTAGGAAAATTGAGTTTGACTAGGGTCTTAGATGCTAGATTAAGGATTGGATAAAGATAGGTTAGAATGATGTGGATATGGTGATTAAGATGATTAGGAGGAAGTTGTATTGGGATGGTTAAGATAGGTGGATAATTTGGATTTGGATACGGATGAGGTGGATAATTTGGATTTAGATTAAGGATGAGATGGATGATAAGAAGGTGATTAGGGATGGTTTAATACTTGACATTGGGCAACTTTGCAAATATTCAGTTACACATAATACATGCACAAGTTTGCAAAGGATTTGCATTTGGATTTTTTATTAAGGGAGTGCACAAGTTTCAACAATGAAGACACACTAAGCACACTAATACCCTAAGTTATTCAAGTGGGAGTGTCAATCCTTGTGGGCCCACAAATATATTATTTATCAAGTGATGGGTAGCTAGCAAATGCAAATTCATGTACCATCTATGCACCCTTTACCTTGGAGGCAAAAATATCTTGCCCAAATTGATTTCTATCTCCCCACTTTGAAGGTATGGTGTGAGTGACTTATCAGGCCTTTTCAGGATTGATGCACTACAAGGAAGAACAATTGGAAGGTCTTATGCTAGGATGAACAAGTCTTCCAAAGATGTCCCCAATATACATGAGGTATAAAAATCTTGCAAGATATCCTCAAGTGATAATGTCCCCCAATGGGTGAGTCTTTCGGTTATCTCCCAAATTTGTATACCCTACCAGAACACTTGTGTTTGGGTCATCCCCTTGGTGATGAAATCCAAGGTAGGCTCACTAGAAGGAAAAATACTAGGTGATTTTAATCTCCAAGATTACCAAATGGCATGAGGAGAGAGCATACACACAATAATTTTATTGGGATTAAACAAAGATAAAAAAAATTAGATCAACTCAAAATGTTTGATCTCCAAGATCACCAAATGGCATGAGGAGAGAGCATACAATTTGTCTTGATCTCAAACATGGCATAAAATGTTCCTAAAGATTAGTACAAACAATGGTGGATCCTTGGACAAGTGTGGTACAAACACAAGTTAATAGTGAGTTTTTGCCTTGGACCAATGATAGCTACACAAATAGTTGTTAGACAACAAGGAACATGCATATAATGATCAAATTCAATGATTATATTATTCCAAATCTTGGAATATATTATGAAAAATCAAAGACAAGGTAGAATTGCCACATAACAAAACAAAGCCTCCAAACTATAGGAAGGGTTGCCAAAGTGTAGAAAAGCTCCAAACTATATGTAGGGCCACTAAAATAGGGTATAGGTTCCTCAAACTAGTAAGTGGCCACCTAACTAGAGTCGTGGCCACAAAAACAAGGTATAGATCCACTTAAATAGGATCAGGGCCACCAAAAAAGGTCAAGTCCACCAAATAAGATCAGGGCCTTCAGACTAGGTATAGGGCCTCCAAACTAGCTATAGGACCTCCAAACTAGGTACAAGGCTACCAAAATAGGGTCAGGGCTGCAAAACTGGAGATCTTACACACAAAAATGATTTTAGTTGTTCAATGTTGGACTATTTTGATTTTTCTATGATACAGGGATGTGAGTGGTAATTTGGATAGCATCTACCCTTGTAAAAAAACACCCTATCAAAAAATTGAATGATAAAATGATAAAAAAGTATTAGAAATGTGTTTTCTCTGTGCAGGAGGGAGCCTCCACAGCACTTAGAAGAATATTCAAAAGTTTTTTGAATGGAGTCGGCAAACCACAAACTTGTAGATCAAAAACACTTAAAAACAAATGAAGAGACTAGTAGGTAGGGACTTGGGTCCCCAGTAGAGTCACTAAAATGTGTACATAAGAGAAAATGAATGAAAGAGAACAAACTAAAGCAACATTATCCTATTCTAGCCATAATCTAAGGCAACCTCATGAATGAGCTAGAAGGAATGCAAGCATATGAAGTTAAAGCAGTCAACTACATACAAACCTTGATTGTTTTGGATGTGCTCCTTAATGTTGGATTATTGATTTCTCCTCAAATTGACAACATAACTTTGTATTTCATGGAGTCTTGAAAATGGCTTGGGTTGATGGCTATTTATTGATTTTTGGGATGAAGGATGGAGGGCCAGGATTGATTTGGGAGATCAAGGGTTGAGGATGATTAAGAGGTTTGGAGTGATGACAGGCCACCGAGTGGTACAATTTGATTGGAGAATAAAGATGCTTCTTAGATCAAGGAAAGATCAAGGGTGGAAGATAGACTTGGATAAAGTGGATGAAGAGGATAGGAGAAGGATAATAGGACCTTTTATACAAAGGACTTGCCCTTGCATTTATAACAAACCCATGTGGTCATGTACAAAAGCCTATGCCTTTGTACACTTTGGAGGTTGTGAGGGATTTGAATGTGTTAATGATGGGTTAGGAAAATGCAACCATGTAATTAAGTTGATAAGTAGATTAGTCAACTTAATCAAAAGTGCACGAAATAGAGAATTAAATAAATAGAAATATTTATTTAATTCATGGGATGGAAAAAGGGATATTAGATAAATGAATATTTATCTAATGTTGATCTATAGAAGATGGATGGTAAATGATTAAATAATTATTTATTCTAGGAAAAGGTATCAATGAGGGTATAGATGAATAGTGAATAGTACATGAATAGTTTTAAAACATAGACACCGCATACTAACTCACACTTCACCTACATCATTCTCCTAATCCATCAATGACTAACACATTTTCTCCAACTCATCACACTTCATCTTCATCATCCATTCATTATTATATTTCTTTTGTTTGTATTAATTAAATAATTTGTAACTATTTAATGAATATACTAACACTTCCTCTATGTGTTAATTAAATAAATTCTTACATTTTATTTAATTAATTACACAAATTATTATTCTTCTTCCCACAAATAAATAAAATTTATATTATATTTATTTTCCCCAATTTTCATCCAAACATGAATTAAATAAATTATTTTATTTAATTCCCATTATTCTCTCCACTAATTTCTCTGAATCAAATGACACAACTGAGTTAACTAATCAATAAAATTTTGTTAACTCCCTTATCAATTCTCCTCAACTAATTTCAAGCATTGATTTTGTAATCTATCCTCAACCATTTAATTTTACATTCAAGAATCTATAAATTCATCCTCATTTAAGCTATATAACCAAGAAAATGAGCATGAGAAACAAGTTAAACAACTAGCCTATTTCACCTAAAATATAAGCTACCTTGGATTGAGAAAAAGGAATGCAAAACAAGAAATCAAGCTCAACTACTAACCCCAAATACAAACCTTGATGCTTGGATGTGCTCCTTTGATGATTTGATGTGGATGGATCCTCAAATGGGCAACATAACCTTGCTTCTCATGGAGTCTTGGAGGAAAAGAGACAACATTTAGTTGCATGAAGAAGTTGTGTGATTTGTAAAGGGATGAGCTGAAATTTATAGATTTTTTAAGACTCAATTGGATGGTTAGGATTGAATTAAGAGATCAATGGATGAGGATTATTGATATCTCTCAATCAAGGAGAGATCACCGAGTGGCATGATGAGATTTGATGAGGGGAGATGTCCTTCGATCAAGGAGGAATGGATCGTCAAGATTGGGCTTTGGGAAGATTGGAGGGATGAGATTAGCTTGGTAGATAAGAGGTATGGGTTGAATTTGATTTGAATTTTAAAATGGAAGCATGGGTACATGACCAATTTAAAATTGGAGGAAAAGCGGATGAGTTGGAATTGATTTAAATTTTAAATTCAAAGCATGGGTACATGCCCAATTTAAAATTGGAGGAATAGGGGATATAGGACAAAATGACCTTTGTACATGGGTCCTTGACCATGCCTTTTGTAAGAAGGTCATGTGGACATGTACAAGAGGCTCATGCCTTTGTGTAACATACTCTCCAACCAATACAATAAAAACATGCAAAGTACTTGAATTATAACCCAAAAAATGGTATATTTTTAAAAAATTTGAAAGAACACAAGATATACATTTCATAACAACAAGATGTTATCCTTATATCATATTGTAGATCATCATCATGATACATTTCTATATTTCAAATATTAACAAGTTACAATATTGGATTAGGACTTCCATCCACATAATCCTCCAATATACATCAAATATACAAAATTGGTCATTCATTACAATAATTTTAATCACCAGTCGTAGTCTTCTCATTTGAGTGCATGCAATCTGGTTGTTAAGCTATAGGAGGGAGAGCATCATCTGAGTGCTTTACCTCCAACCACAGACCAGCGGTCTCCTACACACCTTCCTCCTGGAAGTGGACCTACCCTTTGCTACATGTGATAGAGGGCAATGTCTGAAGTAGAACCAATCTAAGAACCAATTGCAAATATAAAATGTACTAACCTGTCACATGCAACCTATCATGAACCTCTAGACCCCCTCTAGCTAACATGCTATTTGACTAACATGGACTCTATGGTATAGTGAATTGATGATGTATATAGTTATAACATCACTTTGTCCAGAGCATTCAAATAATATTTACATATGTGTGTGTCATCTGTTCACAGCACTACTATCTCTTGCTTAACTCACCTACTAGACTGTGTAATAATAAAAATAAAAAATCAAATACATAGATTGACACACTAGGTCAATAAATAGCATAGCCAGACTCCTAACATACCTTGCCTCTGAGCTAGACTTTAATTAAATGGCATAATCTACTTCTGGCATATCTCACCTATGTAATAATCCTATTAATTTCCACCATAAAAGACTGTTCATTTAATCACCATAATATCTAAATATGGAATAGTACAAAAATTATTTGTCAAGAGTCTACTCCTGCCACACCTTGCCCATGATTATCAATCTCAATGGTTTCTAGTTTCAAAACTCTTTCCAAGTCTCTTCTCTAAGAGTTTAATTGACAATTAGGTTAAACCCTCTTACCAAATTATTAATGTCTAAAATTCTTGGTATCCCTTACATAGAGTTAGTTAAATCAACAAGCCAAGCCTGCCTGAATTAACCTTTACTTTCCAAATTACATGGTATACTTAATTCTTAAGTAGACTCTTACCCCCTTTCTACTGTGTTAGTGTGTTAAGTTAATCTTAGGGTTGATATTTTGGGTGGTTTTTTCCTGTGTGGGTAGTTTTACACCCGTCATATATTTTCTCACCTTTAAAAGGTTGTACCATATGTATTTTACTCATCTCAATATTATTCACTCTTGTTTTGGTGAAATAGCCTGTGTGCTTCTCTCATGCATTCATGAAGGTGTTTTGTTGTAGATGGTGCTCCTAGGAGGTGGATGACACCAACACAATATCAGAGAAAACCATTCTACAAATCCTTCCATCGAGAGTTTTCATCCGAGTTGTTTTGAGATCGATTATTTGCTGAAGTTTTTTGGGCATTTGAAATTTATTAAATTTCAAAGTTGCCTCATTATCAACAATTTCCTCTTGCTGGCGAATATTGGAAGTGATTGAGGCATTATTTTCCTGGTTGTAGACATACAAAACCTTCTCATAGTTGAGACTATGTAGATGCATTGAAATCTGCAAGTGTGGAGGCTACATTTCATTCCCAGAGGGCGTGATCTAAACTGGAAGTTTGTGAAATCCTATTTGCAAGGTGAGCCCTCGATTATCAGACCTCAATTATTTATCCCCTACCATTTGTTTTTGCTTTGAGACCTATGGTGAATGCACAACAGAAGCATGGGGGGTGATTTTGATCAAAGTGTTGGGCACGAAGTAGTTTTGGTGCAAACTTTATACAATTATAATGTTTGTTGCAAAATATTTCCAGAGTTTGTAGCAGTCATACGACATTTTTTTGGGAAAGTTATAAATATGTTTTTGCTTCTGACTTTGTTTATAAAGTTTGCAACAACAATTATTTATTTAGTGTTTTTTTATGCACCGAAGTGGGCCCCTTATATTTTTGCCTCATTTTTTTCCCAAGGTAAAAAACTTGAGCCTATTTTCTTGGAGATTTGTCATACTTGATTGTGATGCCCTGTCATGCAACCCTAGAGTGCTAGACTAAAAAGTGCAAAATTATAGAAATAATTCTTTTTTTGAAAGCAAGAAATTATAATATTAGTAACCAAAGATATCGTAATACACAACATAAAAAAAGGTACTTCTAACTCCTCTAGGGAAACATAATTGCATCAGTGAATATAAAGTTTAAACCACACAAGTGGTATACATCATACAACTACAAATAAGAACAACTTTTACATTTGCAAGATAGCTAGTTTACAAGGTCACGTTACAAGATTACAAGACCAATCGTGTTACTTTACAAATGAATACATATGAAAGTATACAACATCACTGAATGTGTTATGCAATTCTAGAATTGCATTACTTCTGCAAAGGTCTTGAACCATATCTCCAAGAAGACCAATGGATAGCTCTGCCACCCAACCATGTGGAACCCTGAGGTTCACCCCTCCGAGCTAGGAGATAACAACGAGGATTCCACTAAGACAAAGTAACAACATCCAAAATAACAAAACGACAATAGACTTGACACAACCGACCATATCAACAAAACTACACAAGAGAAGACATCACTCCAGAGGTAACAATGAAAGCATAAAGAGGGAAGTAGCTAAGCTGCAGTGAGGAGAGTGTCATCGCATGGTCCTAATCATGGGTTATCTAGGCTATCTCTGACTAGAATGCAGCCCCCATCTATGGTTATCTTGGTGACCCTTTGGCACCGGCCCCATAGGGTGACACATGTGGAGCTGACACATCCTCTCATGTGGACAAGGAGGTTGACCTTGCCAACCAGGCCTTCTCATCCCATTCTTAGCCTTTGAGAGAACTCAAGGCATGGGTGAGGCAACATACTTATCTTGTTATGTGAAAGACTTCTTGACGCACCTAGATAAATTTTTAAGTTCTCACTTGATTACAACTTCCATGGGGTTATCCAGGCAGCCACTTTGGGCATCGGCCCCACCATGGAAGCCACTCTCCTTTCTACACTAGCTAATCTTATACAACATCTGAAACAAATGATATGCATGAGCGAGGGCTATAAGACATCTAACTTCCCACAACCCATTATGATACATTAATAGATACCAAGTTCCATAACAAAAAGGCTATTTCGCCATTCATTACAAGACTCAAAAATCTAGTTAAACCATTACACTAACATGCCACAATTTAAACCAAAGGCGAAGACACCACACCTCTGGAGTTAGGTACAAAACCAATGATAAAGTAACCATTATCGAACAAGGACAACGCTTTCACGTATTGACACCAAGTAGTCATGACATCTCTCAAGATTCCCACTTCACAATTAACCAAATCATAGACATAAACTCCACCCCCAAAATAAACACAATGATCCAAAACAAGCATATAGATACGACTAGGAGAATAATAGAGCATAAGAGATTCAATGTACTCCTAATTTAAATATGAAAACAACTATGAGATTTAACTTCCTTTTCAAGAAAATTCTAGTTTACTGAATAACAATTTCTTTACAATACCAGAAGTAAATTTCCTAACTAATTCCCTAACAACCATTCTCTCCTAATAAAGACAGACCATAATATAATGATAAGCAAAAATTTCCAACTAAGATCTACTAAATTCACATCCTAATAAGAACAAGCACAAATATATAAATATTCTTGCTATAATGAAAAGAAATTTTCATCTACCATCTAATTATTACAATTTTCTAATGAACAACTATAAACACAATATATTTCTTATAAGCATAGATTACCGCCTCTCAATATACAGATACAATTCAAAACGCAGCGCTGTACATATTTACCCACAAGCATAAATTACCATTTAACGTTTAACAATTACAATTTCTAATGAAAACACTATAAGCTTTTTTTTTTTTTCCTAACATCTTACTATTTACTAATTTCTAATAACCACAACTATAAGTAAATACATTTCCCTATTTCAATTTTCTAATAATTACCAATTGCTAAAACAACAACTATATTTATATACACATAATTTCCATAAGCATAACTTACTATCCAACATATTACAAATTCAAACATCATAACCTTAAATAATTTCCTATAAACATAACTTACTATCTAACATTTACCACTTAACATTCTAACATAAATGACTATACGTATAATTTCTTGCAAGCATCTATTATCAACTAACATCTAAACAACACAATTTCAAATCAAACACCAAAGCAAATTTATGTATTTCCCATAAGAAAAATTAACTATCTAACATATTAAAATTTCAAATCAAAATATTATAAGCCTACATAATTTCCTATATGTATAGATTTCAAACTAATCATCTCACCAAATATTATTCAATCCAAAACACTAGATACATATATGTATATTTTCTACATTATAACATCTATAATTTCAATCAAAACATATGTTTTTCCCTATTCGTATGAATTTCCATCTATAAATTACCACATAAAAATTTCCAATAAAGACAACTATACAAAAGGCTAGATGTATCATTTTCTATACCCATACGTTCCTAATGACACGCAACCATCTACTATTCCAACAATGACCTTAAAAAATTATTTTTCCATAAACAACAACTTCAAGCTCTAAAAGGACAAACCACCAAAAGGAAATTTCTTATAATATCGACCTATTACCAAAAGGGATGGTAAAGAGTGTAGATGAAGGACTCTGACATGATTTTACACCACACGCCTACCTTGGTCACTACTAACAGTCCAACATGAGTTCATTTAGTAGTTTCCTTCATTGGATAACTAAGACCATTCATAGCTCATCGAATACACATGACATCAACTACTGAAAGAGGAATGACAGAGGTCTAAACAATGGCATCCCACAGGAAAGAGGAGACTAAGTTGATACACTGCAGAGGAGTCTCACCACAGGGAGCGATCAGCTAGGGCAACAAGATAGGTTGAAGTAAAAGGTATAACATAGGTCACCATTCAATTATTTAGCTCTTATGATGTGAGGGAGGGGTAGGACACACAAATGTCTGGCAAGATACAAGCAAAACTCATCATCAAAAACTCTGACTTGCCGATGGAAAGACAAATAAACAGAGAGCCAACAAGAAGAGGAAGCATTACAAAGACTTGCAGTAACAAAGACTGGAAAAAGTTTAATCATGACGTTTAGAGAGAGCTCTCAATACTCCCAAAGCATTGGGTCTAATGGGTGTAGCAGGTTTGAAATAAAAACTTCAAAAGAGAGGTAGAGGAGGATTACGATGGGAAATTGACTCATGTATACCGGTAGGGAAACACATGCGGCAATCTCAAATACATTAACTAAGGTAGAATTTACAATTAAAAATTGCATTTGATTAAATTGATTTCGGACTCATTGAAAGAGGACTTTGTTGCAAGCCACCATTTTGATGGTTTAAGCAGGGTGAGGCCGAACTGTGTTATAGAGAACAGTCACAGATGAATGGGTTTAAAATTTGGTAATTGATTTAAAAGAAATGGGCCATATCTCTTTTGGTTGAGATCACAAGAATGATTACAATGGTTTGGGTTCAAATATTTGAGGGAGGTTTAGACACAGCACAAACCAGAAGGAACAAGAGTGAATCTTGGAGAAATTGACAGAGGTAAAATATAGCAACTGCAAGGTGTGATTACCAAGGTGAGGGTGTGGCCAAGGGTATCCACATTCAAACACACCAGACACAAGATGACTCAAGCTACAGGAAAAGCTAATAACACAGACAAAACACAGGTTGTTCGTGATATAAGAAGATAGAAATTACAAACTACAGAAACAGAGGTAGAAGAAAATGACAAGCAGACAGAACAACCCCAACTAACTGATTCAAAAGCACAAGGGAAAGAAATAATTTAACCAATAACAAATAACATTCAAACAAAAATTATACAGAACATACCCAGAACAAAATTTTGATCTGGAGCCTCCAATTTCTTCTGTATTCCCGTAATCCAATTCTTTTTCCAACCCCCTCTCTAGAACAAAAATCCCCCAATATAAAATGGCTTAGCTCAGAAATTAACACAAACATGCATCCGTTACCCAACATCCCACTCCTCCAAGAATTTAAAATCTTGCTATAAAAAGAGATCCCAAATCTTACAATTTCAAAATTAACAACTCATGGCATTAATTCACTTACCAAAAATTATTCTTTAACCAACTACATACTAATTACCCATAACTACAACTTATGACACAAATACTCTTGGATAGCAGATAATTAATTCTAGTCTATTATAAAATTTTACTAAGGTGTTATTCCAAGTTCTAGGCTAAACCAAATATTATCCAATAAACATAATAGAAGGATTATTATTTTAATAAGAAATTATTAAAGTATTATCCAACTACACGTGAGCATTATTAACACAACTTGACGATACTCCACAACACAAGATTACCAAACATAAAAGGCAAGGACCAAGCATCACAACATGACTCGAGACCACAACAGAAGACAAGGATTGACCTAGTGGAATAGACCTCGCATTATCTCCCATCACTGATACCCATTGGTGCAAGAGCCCACTCAAACCTGCTATATCAGGTGGAGTTGAGGCTCGGTACCTGTAGCTTGCATTTGAACAATTGATTATATATGATCAAATACATATATGTCTACACACAGAGAGTCAGAGAATCACGGTGTAGTAGGGTATTCGAAGTGAGTAATACTACACCATCCCTGCTCTTGAACAAGATTATAACTGTTGCATTTGAAAATGGATATCAATGGATCTAATAAAGCATGCAAATATTAATCAATTACTAATCATGTCCAACACATCATAACTAAAGTAATAATAATGTCATCATAAAATCATAACACATGTCTAACTATATCAATCAAACATAGTCCATCAAGATAAAAATAAACATAATCCATCACCTACTAATCAAATGTCTTAGAACTGTATCAATGCGATGGAAGACTATCAATTGTCACAAGCCAAAATATGAGGGGCATTACACAATGGAGAGATGGTATCATAAAACATCTTAGATGGCTTCATTTGTTGCCACATTTATATAATCTTGTTCCCCTTCCTAGTACTGATAGTAAGAAATTTGCATGGAATTGTAAAAGGGATCATGACCTAGGAGTTATTGCAATGCATATTAATGATGCCACTTTGAATGATATTGATCATTTTGAGTGTCCTCATATTCTTTGGACTAAAATTTGGCAAATACATGGAGATCTTGATACTCAGCTATTCCCAGATGATCATGTTTAATATTGTCTTGTGCCTCTTCACTTTATAGACAAGATGCCCTATGATCATGCTACTATGAAAGAGTTTGATGTTTAGGAATACTTTGAATCTTCAGATGAGGATGATGAGGGTTCTTCAGATGCTCCTTCTTCTCCAGCAGGGACAATTGATGTACCTTCACCTTCAGTGATTCATTATACAGAGTCATTAATTGAGGCTCCTATCATTCCTGTTTAGCAGGACCATTCATCTTGTGTTGATGATTCATTGAGCATGTCTAGTGATTCATCACAAACAATATCTCATTGTCTTCCTAATTGGGATTCTTTTTTTCAGACATTGCTTCATTGTTCATAGAATCTCATATTTCTAACTTGGAAGACACATTTGAGGGTATATCCCTCCTATTTGATGATAGTTGTCATACAACTATTGTCACCCCATCTTGGTCTCTTGAGAATGTTCAGAATTAGTTTCTAGTGGTACCTTGTTTGCCACCTTCTATTGTGATTAGGTATGTTCATGATTGGTTCATGGCATCATCTTCCAAGGTCATGGCAACACATGAGAAGATTTTGAAGATATTTTCATCCTACATTTGGATTTCACTTGCTAATTCCTATCCAAAATGGGAAGCATTCCTACATTTGTACTTGGTTTTATTTCTTCCAAAAGGAAGACAAGTTGTTTGTCAACATTGGATCATGTTTTGTCTTCAGGCACTTACCATTTTTATAGGTGATTATGCATTGTGGGGGGACTACATAGTCTCTATCTTTCCCTCTTATGGGGGGATAATTGATTGTATATACATGATGTATGTAGTCCTTGGGGGGTGTTATTGAGTCCTCCATCCATGCATCTTATTTTTCTTTTCTCTCTTTTGGAGAGGGGTTTTTTCCCACAGGGTTTTTCTCCTTTTCTTCATTTGTGAGAGATTTCTTTTTTGCATTGTAAATGGGTACCTAACATGGTTGTGTAGCTGGGACCTATATTGCATCTTCATTTTGCATTTTTCATCTTCATTCTCCCTAAGTTTAAACTTAAGGTGGGGTGTTAGTGTGTTAAGTTAATCTTAGGGTTAATCTTTTGGGTGGTTTTTTCCCGTGTGGGTAGTTTTACACCCATCATATATTTTCTTGCCTTTAAAAGGCTGTACCATATCCATTTTACTTATCTCAATATTATTCACTCTTGTTTGGGTGAAATAGCCTGTGTGCTTCTCTCATGCATTCATGAAGGTGTTTTGTTTCAGATGGTGCTCCTGGGAGGTGGATGACACCAACATACTGATATGATCTTACCTTCATATAGTTAAATAACTTTATTAAAGATAACTATAACTTCTATTCGTCTAATATACTTCTTTTGTAATAGGATTGAATATTGAAAGAATGTCTTAAATCATAGTTGGAAATTGATTGACATGGGTACAAATATACTTACATTTAAATGCTCTCCTAGCATCAATAATCTATAGGAAAAGTACAATCTAAAGATAGGTTTCTTATAGCCCTTTTTGATAAAATTCAAGATCTATGACTTAATAAATATCACCAAACCTTATGTACACTTTTCAAGAGTAGTGTTACCTATGGTACTATTTAGGGTAAATCCCTTATACTACCGAGACAATTAGTCTCTAATAGAGGACAAGTGAATTGCTAAGAAGTTCATATCGAGCCCTCGGTATTTAATTTATAACTTGATATAACTCATGGTTTAAACAAATCGAGCTTGGGTCACCCATATACGAGTACACAAGATCCCTCAAATGCTTGGATGGAACTTATAACCAATGGAATATAGATTGTCTATAGTTTCCACTTTTCTAAGTAATGTTAAAGCAGCACCAAAACCCATGCATGCTAATAGTGCAAAATTTGATTAAAAATAGTTTATGTAATCAGTGACCTGATGAAATGTGGTAGTAAGAAGAGGAAATAAAGATCTTTCTAGTAATCTCCCTTCTTGTGCGAGGATAAAAGCATCCATTAAGGTCTAAAATAAATGGTTATAGTTTAGAATTTTGTTAACAATTGTACAAGTAAAATGTGGACATAAAGAACATGCTCATTAGTTGTTTAATTATATGTCTTTCCTAAACAAGAACATGCACCATACAGTCAAAGAGAAGATTTAAAAACTTTTGATCAAGACAACTGGTAGTGTTTCCTATGTTCTTCATATTTAGCCTAAGACTGTTAGAATAATAAACATATTGTAGATAATTGATGGTTATGTGTTTAGTTAGTGGATAGTTTAGTCTGGTTAGGTAGTTAGTTTCTTTATTTCATGTTATATATTTTTTGCCTCATGTTGATTAATACAATAGTTTATTTTTGTTGCTTCTCTTCGTACAATATGTAGATGATCTGTAGATCATCGTTTGTTCTATATTTTGTTTGTAATCTTTAATATTCTTCAATTGGTATCAGAGCCATGGTTGTGTGAGATCTAGGGTTTGTAGGTTGATTGTGTTTGCAAAATGAAAAAGAGATCATGGATTTACTCATTTTTTAAGAGAAATCTGAGCTACTATGAAATAGGGTTTCTTGGAGACACCAAGCAAAGATGCCATAGACAAGTTCCCAGAGGCACATGAGGTCACTGAATGAGAAGGTGCAACTAATAAATTCAAGGAATTAGCTTAGTCCAAATTGTAAATCTGAAGTAAAAGAGATCGCCAGTGTTTGCTATCATTGTAGACCAAAGAGGAACCACCCATGCCTGATTGTATATGAGACAAGTAAGGGTTCATTGAATTTTAAAGGACATACGCTGTGTATTGTTTAATATCATAGGAAATGCAGAAGTAAAAAAAAATAAAGGAACAAATCATTGAAAAAGAAAAGGAGCCACCAAGGTTTAAATCTGCTAAAGGAGATAAGTCACAGATTTAGAGTGATTTGTCAAAAGAGATGGTGAAGAAAGGAGACATAGCGCTTGAAGGAGGATCACTGAAGATCTGAAAGGAGTCCATCATTGTCGTGGCGCCAATGAGAATAAAAAGGGAGGAAATTTCATGAATGTAGCTACCAGGCAAGGAAGGGCAGGAAGGAATAAGTAAGCTGCCAATCAAATCGCAGGAAAATAAAAGGGTTAGATAAAGTCACCACTATTGAATGAAATTGCTTGAGAATCTGAAGCCGCCTCAACTGGAATCTGTGATCAAGGTAAAAAAAAGCATTCATTTCATTTAATGATTTTGAAGAGTGGGATACTATTTTTAAAGGTTTCGAATCTGGGTAAAATTATTTGTTTGAACTTTTGAGGGAAACACATGGTGTGAAGACTAGAGACTATTGTAGATAAGAAAAATCGCAAGTGTAAGGATTTTGTCTTTGTAACATTTAAGTCTTTATCAAGTGCTTTAAATGCTCTTAGGGATCCCATAAAGGAAATAGCTAGAAAGTAAAAGTGTAGAAATTGGATCGCTCAGGAGTTTAGTTGCTGCCAAAGGATACAGAAGCACTAAAAAAATTTGAAGTAGTTGCAGATTGTTAAAGACAAGTGTTGTTTAACAAAAAGAGAAAGTCCGAGGGAAAGATCAGGAATTGTTGTTTAGCAGAAATGTGAGCTGATCTGAATTATCAGCTGCCTCTAATAACCAAGATTGAGAGTACTGTTAGCAATAAAATCAAAGTTGAATTTGCACTGAGGAGATTGAACAAAGGAGACGACACTGTGAAACTGTAATCCGCAAGGGTTATTAGCTGTCGAAGTGAGACATAAGAGGTTACAGAATACAAAGAAGGTGATCACTATTGATGTTGCAGAAATTGTTTGAAGACCAAGGCAGAAGTGAGGCCGTAGCCTTGAGATTTTAAAGATTGAGAAAGACTAAAGTTTGAAGACATCAAAGAAGAAGGAGTGAAGGCACGTGAAGCCACCAGAGCGAATCAACAATCACAGTGTAGTCCAATAGTTCGAGTTAAGAAAATTAGTCATTTTCAATGGGGAAAGCTAAAAGAGAGAACATAAAAAGATTGACAATCATAGTGAAGTACAATAGTTTGAGTTAAGAAAATTAATCATTTTCAATGGGGAAAGCTAAAAGAGAACATAAAAAGATTGGCAAAAAGAAAGAAATTAACTATTAAGAAATTTAAAACAAGTTTCAATGGAAAAGACTAGACAATAGATGCAAATTTCTAACCTTAAAATTGAATTAATTAATGTTAAAGAAGAATTTGAAGAAAGATTGAAGTTCTTTGATGAAATGAAAGAAAAAATTGAAAGGCTAGAAGAAGAAAATAGTTTACAAAAAGAAGAAATATCAAAATTGGAAGAAGAGAATGAATGTTTGAAGATAAAACCATTGGTTTGTGATGTTTTATGTGATACAAGTGATTTGTATGAAAGAGTTGAATGTTCATTGGATAAAGAATGCAAAGTTGAAGATAATAAGTATATTGGATTAGTAAAATTTGCTAACATAGCTAGTTGTTTTGATGATAATGCTAGTTTGAAAATCATGAAGAAAATTGGTTATAAAGGTGAAGGTTTGGGTAAGCATGGGCAAGGAATCAAAGATCCCATTGAGTCAGTTGTTAGGATTAAATATGAAGGTCTCGGGTATAGGGGTAAAGGAAAAGAAAAGGAGATTTTACATTGTTCCCATTGTGATAGAGAAGGACATTGAAAATAAAATTGTCAAGATTTACATCCTTGCAAAATTTGTGGTTTGAAAAATCATTGTGAAAAGACATGTTGGAATAGAGAGTTAAAAATGAATCTCTGACAGGATGTTTGAAAATGAATTGTGGTTGGATAAATGTATTTGATTGGCAAAAGGTCACAAGTATGTTCAGAATGTTTTATAGACATAAGTCTTTTCATGTTGAGAAAAAGGAAAAAGAATTGAACAATAGAAACATAACAACCAAATACAATGAACAATCAAGTGTAGCGAGTAGTAAAGAAATTGAAGAAAATGAATTGTTTTAGCATAGTGCAGAAGCACGAGGAAGACAAGGAAGAGAAGTTTGTTGGTCTTGCAAGACATCAAGAAAAATGGGAAGCTACAGATAGCGAGAGGACTTCCTGATTGAAGATCAAAGTTGAGGGATTACCGCAGCAGTGAGTGAGAGTTGAAAGAGGAAAGATCAGTAGATTGTGAAGATAATTTGAGTCAGTAGACTTGGAAGACAAAACTTGGAATGATATCGACATTCATTTGGTGTTTTTCCCAATATTCATGATGGGGGAGAATTGTGATAACTAATGAACATTTTTTTAATGTTATTATGGGGGAGAATGTTAGAATAATAAACATATCATAAATAATTGATGGTTATGTCTTTAGTTAGTAGACAGTTTAGTCTGGTTAGGTAGTCAGTTCTTTATTTCATGTTATATATTTTTTGCCTCTTGTTGATCAAGACAATAGTTTGTTTTTGTTGCTTCTCTTCATACAATATGTAGATGATCTATACATCATTGCTTGTTCTATATTTTGTTTGTAATCTTTAATATTCTTCAAAGACTTCTTTACTTTTCATATAAAGATGGAAAATAAGAATCCACTTAAGCAAAATGATTTCCATTTAGAGGCTACAACTTCTCTGGTAGACAAAAGACAAAGTGCTAACATAAAACCCAGAAATTGAATGTCTCAAGGTAATGTTTTCTCATGAAACAATGATTATAGTTTAAGTATAAAATTTGGCTTTGTGAAAGGCTTGAGAGATACCCATGTCATTGGAAGATTGTATCTTATCAACATAATTTTATTCAAATGCAAAAAGACAAGGTTGATTCTTAGCCTCGGTAAAACCTTAGTATCTTTCAATATAAATCAACTTCGAATCAATATTAATTTCCATTTAACTATTTCTATAATTCCATTATCCTTTCCAAATGACAATATCTTACTACAAAAGTAGTTTACACTTACCTTTTTTTGGGTTCTACTTCAAACTATTTTCATTTTGCTCCACACTATAATTCCCTCCAGCTCCTACATGCTACCAGAGATCTATCTTTTCCACATTTTCTTTTCCTTAGATTCGTTCATAGTTTGAGACCCTCCAGTATTCATTGCCATCGCCAGGGTTCAAGACATTAGGAGTGCCTCGCGTTCCTCCTACACATTCAAACTATTGAAGGTGAAGACAACGTTTTAACAATATTACTCTCGTCCATTTTTAGTCCTTACCAATACTATTGTATTCCCTTTTCATTGGGACCTGTGCAAAGCAAAAATTTCATCATATCCTAATGTTTATATTTATTTTCATTTCAATGTATTTCCTTAGTCTTGAACTTCGTGCAGAAGGAAAAAAGTTTGCTTTCTCTAAAGTTTTTTTTTCAACCATTTTTGTATTACAGAAATTCCTATATCTTGATTTTTTTATTGGTTTGGGCTTATTTTAGCCCATTGGTAATTAATTTTTGGATTTGCTTAAATCTGCCTAAATCACGGTAGTTGAAATTTTTGAAATGTTTATATGATGTTTTTGGTGGTGTCTATCTAGACAGATGCGTGCATTGCATTGAGGAAGACATGGTAAAATAAAATTCACTTACATATTAAGTTAACCCTTAAATTGGATCTGGGATACATTAAAACCCACAACAAAATGTTATAAAGAAAAGAACCCAGATGCAAACCTTAGACTAACTGGACCATAAGCAACTATAAGGACCAGAACATGGCACCTGGAGTTGCCCTATTCTCTACTCACTACGTTCATTCCAAGTGCCCTGTCCTCTACCCGCTACATTCATTCCAAGTGCTCTGTTCTCTCCTCACTACATTCATTTATTTTTGCTCAAAATTTGAACCTGCACTGCCACAGAAAAATACACTAAATATACGAGGGTTTCAAGTGTGACAAGAGTTCACACACCTCCGAGCTCCTTTCAGTTTCTTTATTCTATAAGCTTTGATTCAGCAAAAGAATGTCAAATGTTAGAGAAGAGGTGGTAAAACAACAAGCAGAAGAAGTGGAAAACGAAAAGAGAAAGAGCAGCCATTATAATCCATCTCGTTGTAGTACTGTGGGTTTTAATGTATGCCACAGTGCTACAGCCTCTGCTTGCCACATCTTGTACAAGGTATTTGAAGAAGGGCAGATATGCATAACGGGTGGGCATTGATGCTGTCATCTATCTCGCTACTGGAGAATTTCTTCGAAGAGCACATCCACCTAGACGAGGAGATTCACCTAGAGGGGAGCGGCTCCTTTGATGTAAGGGATCAAAACGACAAGTGAACCCAGATTTGAGTCAAGCAAGGGGATTTGATTGTTTTCCCTGCAGGGATGTATCACCATTTCGCAATGGACACGGCTAACTATACTAAGGTATAACTACTCCACTTTACCTACCTGTAGTGAATTTTTCATTACATTTAGATCTTAATCAAAATTCTATGGAGTATTTAGTTTGTGCTTAGGAAAAGATCATTTAAATGTGTAGAATTTACCGTCACACCAAAAGCACGTACTAGTGGTGGAGAGGGATCTCATCATTGATATAGTCACTACGCCAACACCCCCCCACACGATGGAGCCGGATACAACCACGTACCATGTGGAATTTGTATCCACTACGTACCACGTCGATAAGTCGAGCTTATGCGGATGAAGGGTCGAGGGCTCGAGGGACTTGAACCGGTGACCTGCACTCTGATACCATGTAGATTTTGCCATCACACCAAAAGCACATACTTGTGGTGGAGAGGGATCTCATCGTTGGTATAGTCGCTACGCCAACACCCCCAACATGATGGAGCCGGATACAACCACGTACTATGTGGGATTCGTACCCACTATGTACCATGTCGATAAGCCAAGCTTATGCAGACGAAGGGTCAAGGGCTTGAGGGACTCGAACCGATGACCTGCGCTTTGATACCATGTAGAATTTACCGTCACACCAAAAGCACGTACTAGTGGTGGAGAGGGATATCATCGTTGATATAGTTGCTACACCAACAAAATATAATATTTCTCTTCTTTCCTGAATATGGGGCAAGAAAGGAGCCCTTTTTAAAATCAATATGTTGTTTAATCTCAAATTTTCCTTTTGGATTGTTGATTAGTGATTTTTACATAATGTTTGGAATCTACAGTGTTTTAATTTTTTCCTTTGTTCTGGCAGGGGATGAGGTTATTTGTAGGCGAGCCAGTATGGACTCGGTACAACCGCCCTCAAGATGATCATGCTGTGAGGTAAGTGTTGAGAGACCCTAATTCATTTTAGTTTAATGAGATTTGAAAGGGAAACATTGTGTGTTTTTTTCTTTTACTGTTAATGAGACTATAATCAATGGTAAAGATAAGTCTAGACTATTAGTTTACTATGGTTTCATCATTTTTCCTCAACTAAAATGCATTTGTAGAAATTGCACGCATGCGAAGTTCTTAAGAATTGATAATTTTTCATGCATTTTATTTCATGACAAAGTTGCAACTCTATATATGTTCAACTTTCAAGTGTTTTTCAAGGAAATCTGCAACATCTTGATGGCTTTTGTCGAATGAAAATCTGAAAAGCATGGCTGTCTTTTGATATTTATTTCATACTTGAGCCTTTTAGGTAAGATTTTTGCAAGGATTGAGCCACAATAAACCAAAGGTATTCATCTTAGACCTGGACAATTGATAGAAAACAATTGTTTCTTTTGGGGAGGATCTTGAAAATGGGTATCCTTCATACATAGTGCATACATTTTTTTTTTAAGGCAAGGCAGGGATAACTTTTTCTAGGTTGGAGTTGATTCTCTTATATTTCAAATTAATGAACTTTGTAGAAGTAAATAATAAAGCTATAACATTCCATTATAGTTGCAAGCTGTGGGTTTTCTGCTTCAGCTATCTTCCAACTTGAGGGTAAGTACCATTTCTCCTACTTTTTGATTTTATAACTGGCATTGTATTTGGTGTCTACATATGAATGAGGCAAAAATGGTTCCTTTCCACTTGTCAAACTTGTGTTTTGAACCGAGGTGGATTTATTGTCAAGGTTCTACTAGTCTTCCAAACAATGAAGTTGCCAAATCATATCTGTCAGCTGTATGATATGGTCTGAGATCAATTAATTTGTCTATTATTTTTTCATGGCAGAGATACCTTTGGTTCTAATGATTCATCATGATATTCCATTATTTGAAAAAGTAAATTGAGCATTCTCAAAAAACTCTTTGGATTTGTCAAATTCCAATGCAATTCAAGGCTCTCACTCCAATTCCACAGTTGATCATCAACTCAACACAGGTACTAATTGTTTGAGCTTTTCATTACCAAAATCTATTTATTCTTTTATGGTTGTTTGAAATGTCTATTTTCAGAGGCTAACTAGGGCCTTTAATATTTTAGTTCCAAGTAACCCAAATGGCTTCAAAACTCAGCATATCAGTTTCTTTTAAGCTGCATGCTGGACATACTGTTCCCAGAACTACTACACCCTTTTCAAATTAAATAAAACAGCTTTATCTTCTTTGAGTGCTTGTGGTTTTTGATCTAAAATTTGATGCCATAGTTCCTCCTTTTAAAATAAGTAGGGGCTATGGGTGAAGGGCAACGATTGTTGGCTATGAAGGGATGGGATAGTAGCCTTGAACAATGGCAATATATGAGGTCTTGTGGTGTTTTTGTGGTTTTTCAGTGGTGTGAATTTGGCAATTTAAAGCTTGACTTCATTTGCGTTTGGTTTCTTTGACATTCTTTGACATTCTGACTTGCGGTCTGCATGATTGGTTCTTCAAAAGGCTCTCATCTCCAAAGTCAATCATCGTTACATTGTGGAGTACAAAGAGTCTTGGGTAGGGAAGGTTTGTTTTGATTCATCTTATGTGATGGTATTTTTAAGTATACAATAACATGTACTTGTTTCCTTCATTTTTATGACCTTAACTTCTTGATGGTTTTGGAAGTAGCAGCTTATGGTTGAATATTAAGGTGGCATTTTTATGGGAACTTGTTTATAATTTTCTTATAATACAAAATTTATGATGTTTTTCTTGATTTTTTTCTTGGTAGGGCTACTATGTGTGTATTGTGATAGGTTATTGTGAAGGCAGGGATATGTCTGTATCAATAATATTCACTCATCTTTTTCTATTGAATCATCTGTATAATGTCAACACACACACACACACACACACACACACACACACACACACACACACACACACACACACACACACACACACACACACACACACACACACACACACACACACACACACACATATATATATATTTTCTTAAACTAAGTCTTGTGTTCTTAGTCCGACTAGTATTCTTGCCAATGATCCATTTGCAGTTTGTATCTACCTGATTAAAGAAAACTTGTTTAAGGATCTGTTTTGAGATCTATGAACCTACTGTTGTTAACATCTGTAATTGATGTCAGTGACCTAAAAATGTAATTTTATGTTTTCAATCTGCTACCCAATTGTTGTATGTATTCCTGATATCATCAAATCTATTTTCAATATTAGGCATATTGAAATTTGCATAGCATAGCCACTAAATTTATCTTTATCTTGACACCATGCTATAAAAAATATATAGTAATTCGATTTGAAAAGTCTAGCATTAATTCCAACACTCCTTAAAACTATTAGGCAGGGACTGTTGCTACAGTGCAACCCTTGTTTTAATTGTCTCACTCCTTAAAACTATTAGGCAGGGACTGTTGCGGCAGCGTAACCCTTGTTTTAATTGTCTTAGTTATAGTATCTGCACCCCGATACATTCTACAGAAAGCTACTTTTATCTTTATGCTCACTCTAGACTTCATTCCAGTCCCTTCTTTGGGTTGATTACGATCTAAATCTGAAAATCATCAAAATAATTAAGGTTGACAACAAGTGGATTGTGTTAATGATGGATTTGAGTAGAGATGAGATAGTATTATGCCATGGGGCCAAATTGACCCACCATGAACTTTAGCAATACCTTCGAGGTATGTTCTTAAGGCTACTTTTTGCATAGCTCTCGCCAGAGAATGTATATCTACCCACATACCATTCTTTTTAAGCTTCTAAATCGTGATCATGAGAAGAGAATATCCAACCCCCTAGAATGGGGTCGTGCCTTTCCTTTTTGAGAAGAGACCAGTTTGCACATGTACGATGAATTGATTACAGGTACCCACCCATGTGCTAAGCTGATGTCTTCCTCCTTTAACTTCTCTTCTTTGGCCAGCATTAACATGCAATATTTATTGTCATTTCCCCCACTCCACATCATTAGAGTTTCCATAAGAAATCAAGGTGAGTGAAGATGGAACGTGGTGATTATTTGGGCCAAACCACTACTGTGGTTAAATGCTCCACTCTCTTACTTGAAGAGTGCACCAATGGCCTCTCAATCATGCATTAACTTCCACAAAGAGTGAGGTGTTAGCTGGCATAGTTGCCCAACAACCTCTCAACTCCCATGGAAAATAATTATACTCAAA